>JBBGZY010000251.1:7425000-8033000 GCA_037952925.1 Lithobates clamitans | reverse complement strand
GCCACCATTATTTTCCAGCACTGCCTTAACCCTCTTGGGCATGGAGTTCACCAGAGCTTCACAGGTTGCCACTGGAGTCCTCTTCCACTCCTCCATGACGACATTATGGAGTTGGTGGATGTTAGAGACCTGGCGCTCCTCCACCTTCCATTTGAGGATGCCCCACAGATGCTCAATAGGGTTTAGGTCCGGAAACATGCTTGGCCAGTCCATCACCTTTACCCTCAGCTTCCTTAGCAAGATAGTGATCGTCTTGGCGGTGTGTTTGGGGTACTTATCATGTTGGAATCTTGCCCTGCGGCCCAGTCTCCGAAGGAAGGGGATCATGCTCTGCTTCAGTATATCACAGTACATGTTGGCATTCATGGTTCCCTCAATGAACTGTAGCTCCCCAGTGCCGGCAGCACTCATGCAGCCCCAGGCCATGACACTCCCACCACCATGCTTGACTGTAGGCAAGACACACTTGTCTTTGTATTCCTCACCTGGTTGCCACCACACACGCTTGACACCATCTGAACCAAATAAGTTTTTCTTGACCAAAGGACATGGTTCCAGTAATCCATGTCCTTAGTCTGTTGTCTTCAGCAAACTGTTTTCAGGCTTTGTTGTGCATCATCTTTAAAGGAGGCTTCCTTCTTGGACGACAGTCATGCAGACCAATGTGATGCAGTGTGTGACGTATGGACTGAGCACTGACAGGCTGAACCCCCACCCCTTCAACCTCTGCAGCAATGCTGGCAGCACTCATATGTCTGTTTCCCAAAGGCAACCTCTGGATATGACCCTGGGCATGTGCACTCAACTTCTTTGGTCTGCTCCACCTGATGCTGCGTTTCTCTGTAATAGGCATCGACTGGGAAAGGAGTCTCCTTTCCCAGTCGATGCCTATTACGGAGAAATGCAGCATCGGGTGGAACTTTAGGACCTGACGTCGCCACGTTCCAGATGACTGGTCTATGGCGCGGCTGTAACTTTCGATTGAATGTTTTTCTGCTAAATGCCTGAATGATGTCAGCTGTCCATGATATGGAATAAAAGGATTTTTTAATTTACTGCACCATGAGGCACTTTTCCTTCCTCCCCTAAATACTATACCATACCTCACGAGTGATCCTATGTGAACAAGGAACACAGGGAGAACACTGCAACTTTTTGAACCGATATTGTTCTGAAGTGCCTGGTGAGGAGGGAATCCCGGTGGATGTCGGAAGCAGCCGTCCAGGTCCTAGATATCTGGTTTATCTGAGCCCATAAGATCTCTGTAGAGGGGGTCCTACTTATCTGGTAAGTGGCCCCTTTTTTACACCATTATAGCTCCGCTCGGGAGAAACCTTGATGAAGATAATATTTCCAGGTTACAGAAGGACTTTTCTCTAATGAACTCTTATATATATCTTCTGGCTGGTATAAAGACAATATTAAGCCCTCTGACGGATTTCACATTTATATTTAAATGAAGTGTTTTCCAGTTTAAATTTTAGGTTGATTTTTATTTTCACAGATTTTTCACATATGTATTTGTATACTTTAGGTTGTGCACCTTATTTCACTTATTCTTCCAATCTAAAGCTCAAAACTAACTTTCTTACATTAGAGACAATTTAGACAAGAGTCAAATAAAATGCCAGCATGTCTTTGGATTGTGCCAAGAAACCCACACAGACACAGGGAGAACATATGAACCTTAAATGCAAGGATTGGCATGTTGGGGATTTGAACCAACAAACCCAGTCGCTGCTAGTGCTAGCCACTTAGTCAGTGGGCAGCCTCACACATGTAGACTACATCTCCTAGCCATGCTCAGTGTCACAAGCAATATACAATATATTGTCCTAAGTATTGGGACACCTGCCTTAACACGTATTTGAACTGTAATGCCATCCCAGTTTTAGTCTGTAGGGTTCAATATTGAGTTGGCCCACCCTTTGCAGCTATACCACCTTCAACTCTACTGGGAAGGCTGTCCACAAGGTTTGGGAGTGTATCTATGGGAATGTTTGACCATTTTTCCCAAACTAATTTTGTGAGGTAAGTCACTGGTGATGGACAAGAAGGCCTGTCTCGCACAGTCTCCGCTTGAATTGCTTACTAATGGTGTTCTATTGGGTTCAGACCAGGACTCATGCCAGTCAAGTTCCTCCACCCCAAACTCCCTCATCCATATCTTTATGGACCTTGCTTTGTGCACTGGTCCAAAATATCTGGTGGAGGTGGGGAATATGGTGTAGGGTTGTCTTTCAGGGGTTGGGCTTCGCCTCTTCGTTCCAGTGAAAATAACTCTTTTGGGATGAATTAGAGTGATGACTGCCGAGGCAGGCCTTCTCATCCAACATCAGTGCCTGACCTCACAAATGCTCTTCTGGAAAAATGGTGAAACATTCCCATAGACACACTCCTAAACCTTGTGGACAGCCTTCCCAGAAGAGTTGAAGCTGTCCAAGCTACAAAGGGTGGGCCAAATCAAATTAGAATCCTACAGACTAAGACTGGGATGCCATCAAAGTTATACTTTTACTAAATACTTTTGGCAAGATAGTGTATCTGGCAAGATTTGCAATGGTGATGGAACCCTCCTCCACATAAATACTACATTTATATCTAATTTGTGGAAGGACATCAGTCAGGAGTTATGTTTAACAAAGGAAGAACAGACAATGTCTCTACAGGAAGTGCCATGTTCGGGATTTGAACCAATGACCCCAGCGCTGCTAAGCAGAAGTGCTAACCTGTTAGCCACTGTGCTGCCACATGCATGGAGCCTCCATTTCTGTGATGTCAAACAGTCCTAAGCCCCAGGGGTGCAATACGTTAATCAATGCAGAGGTACTCTGGAAGTCCTGAGAGCCATTGAACAACCTGTTTCTGTGATATGCCATCTGTTTTGAGGGTGCTATAGAACCATTTCTAATTTTGGGGCTTTTTGCTCGATAAGAGGCTGCAATTGGTCCTTGTGGGGAATTCATAAGGCTGATTATTATCCTTGTCCATGGAAAACGTTTTTGTACGATTTGCAATGGTGGTGGAACCCTGTTACACATAAATACACATAAATACTGCATTTCTTTGGACATATACCTATAGGTGGTGGAATGACATCATTTAGGAGTTATGTTTCTTGATTTATTCTGTGATATTTGGTGGTTCTTGGTGTGTGAGTGTAGAATAGTGATGTTACCCTCTGAATTTTTGGAATGACATTTTGATTTAGATTTATGATGTTGGTACACATAATCACATTTTTTGTGTAAAAATGATGGTCATTTGGAAATACTAACCAAAACACAAAATTGTTACTCATTTAAAATTTGCATCAGCAATGGTATTGTGTGTGGTTTGTGAAGACAGCTGTGGGAGTTTTGGTTTAGATTTATGTGAGATGGAGAGCAACAAGTGAAAGAGAGATAGAATAATATATTTTCCAAAAAAAAAAAAATATTACACATTACTAGTATTCTTAACAACAACAAAAAAAAGGAATAAGAAGCAACATAAAAACCCAGCAAGGACAATATATTTTAGGAATTAAACAGTTCATTTCAAAATTAAAATGTATTTTTGGGTGGAAGTAACAGTTGTACAATTAGAATAAATGATTGAAACTTGCATTTAGCTATCTAATGCACAATTTCACGGTCGCGAACGTATGTTTCACATTCGCAAAAAAACTGAATGCGAGTAGGATTGTGACTATTTTTCTTTTCAGAGCATGCGCACTTGTGCTGGTACATAGTTGTTGAAAGAAGGAGAATTCATCTCCTCTCAGACTTTCAATTATATTTCTGTTTACACATCAGGTCTTTAAAGCGGAGTTCCACCTTGAAATTTTTTTTTGCATATTCACAGACCTTTAATAGTATTAAGAAACATTTGGGGGGAAAAAATTGTCTTACTTACCAGAAACACCCTCTTGCTATGTAGTGGCTCCTAATCTGCTACTTCCTTGTCCGCCGAGCTCCTCGTCACTTCCTCCCTCGCCTGTGCTCCTGGGAAATGTGAGTCATTTCTCAGGAGTCAGTGGGCAGTACTGTCAGCAAAAATCGCGTTATTTTCCAACAGGAAATGACGCGATTTAAGGCGGTTGCCATAACAACAGGGCGGGGCATTCCTCCGTCGCCGCCCGATGTTATGGCAACTTTCGAAACAATCTGCGATACGGCCGCCGGAGCATCGCGCATGCGGGATATCGAGAGGTGCATGCTGGTTACCCATCGAATCCAGGAAGAGATTGTGATTGGACTTCACATGCCCACAATCATCATGGCAACAGCCAAAAGAGGGTTTTTATTAATAGTAAGTATAAAAAAAAGATATAATTCAGACCCACTAGCAAACATCTATAAACTTCATTTGTTTAATTAAAGCATTATGATGGGATGCTTATAAAAAAAAATAAAAATCTGCGGCCGGAACGCCGCTTTAGGCAGTTTAAAAGCAGATCATCTTCAAACAATATAACACATGTTTAATGTGATTTGCTTCCATTTTTCCTGTTACATATTTAAATTTGTGTAGCATTAACCCAGCCTTAGTAGATTGTGCAAACAGTTTGTAATTTCTGTGGTGAATTTAAAGTGGTTCTAAGGGCAGAAGGTTTTTTTTTTTTATCTCAATGCATTCTATGCAGTAGGATAAAAAACACCTTCAGTATGCAGCAGCCCCCCCTCACCCCCCACCCTAATACTTACCTGAGCCCTATCTCAATCCAGCAATGTGCATGAAAGCCTTGGCTGTCCCGTACTCTCCCTCCGGAATAGCTGAGACACAGCAGCGGGTACCATTATCTCCCACTGCTGTCAATCAAAATCAGTGAGCCAATGAGGAGAGAGAGTGGGGGGGGGGGCTGAGCCACGGCTCTGTGTCTGAATGGACACACAGAGTAGCGGCTTGGCTCGGGTGCCCCCATAGTAAACTGCTTGCTGTGGGGGCAGGAGGGAGGGGCCAGGAGCGCTGGCAGGTGACCCAAGAAGAGGAAGATAACATGTTTGTTATTTTTAAACAAAAAAACCAAGACCTTAATATCACTTTAACCCATGTGGAAATTAAGTGCTTCAGTATTGCTTAAGTAACTCTCCTGCGAAGTCTTGGAAAGTGGAGGAGGTGCAAGGGGGCAGTAAGAGATATGAGTCACTGCATATAACGGAGAAGTATAAATCTTTGCATGTAATGGTGGTATCAAACATTGTGTTTTATTTCTTAGTATGTGGCATTGTCTGTAATACAGAGGCATATTCATCCAATGCAACTGCAATTACAGAGGTATAAGGCACTGCCTGTAATAGTGGTATGGGACACTGCATGGAGTAAATAAGCAAAAGGAAATTTATGAGAGACACTGGTTGTAATAGGCAATAGGTGAGAGGAGTGAAGCATTGTATATGCAGTGGAGGCATGAGACACTGCGTGTAGCAAATGTCTGTGAAGCACTGCATGTAAGGCATGAGGCACTGCATGTGACACCATGTGCTACAGAGATATGAGGCACTACATGTTATAGAGATATGATTTGATACAGAGGTGTGGGGCACTGTGTGTAATAAAGAGGCACAAGGTGCTGCATGCAACACAGATCCAAGATACATTGTGCACAAAAGAGATGAATAAGGTCTGTATGTTAAAGAGGCACCCAGAATCCTTTGTATTAGAGAAATGTAACAGAGAGGTATGGCATGTAGGTAGGTGTGGATGTAGGCACTTTGTATTACAGAAGGTATGCGGCACTGTATATAAAAGAAGCATGTGACACTAATTGCAAAAGAGTTATGTGACAGTACGTGTAATTAAAAGTGTTAGTTATTGTGTGTAATACAGAAGTGTAAAGCACTACATGTAACAGAGACTTAAAGCACTTCTTGTAAGAAGACAGGCCTTACTGGTGCTGTGGATAATGTTTGTTCTTGGAAAACATCTGACTCATGTCTCCTATACACAACTTCTTCACCTGTGTAAGTAACCATTGATTTCAGTTCACTTCCTACGTGTGCAGTATGTATCATTATATTCCGCTTACAATGTATGGTGGAAATAACTTCTTGAAAGCAAAGAACAATGGATGAGCTATATTTTATAGCTTTACTCATGGGTTTGCACCTGTGCCTCAGAAGGAGTATATACAAGTCCCTGGACTGCTAACTAGGAATGAGAAATGCATCAATTGGTTTCCTTTCCCTATAAGGGTTAGTTCATCTTTACCAAAAAACTGCCTATGCAGATGAGGGGCATCTGTAGATAAAAACAAACTGTGCAGCTTTGACTAAAGTTGAACAGTGTCCTTGTAAGTCATTTATGTACCTCATGAAGACTAACTGGTAAACTCCCAGGACATTGCTAAGGGCATTGCTAAGAGATGTCCAGCTGGTACTGTTCACCTTCCCCATCACAGGAGTGGTAAATGTTGCACAGCTTGTTTTTATTTACAGACATCCCTTATTAGCATAGGCATTTTGGGGGGTAAAGATGCACTATGCAGTTAAGATTCTTGTATGTCTGCATATTTTGATACATTGGTAGGTCTCCTTATAGGGAGAAGTCAGGAGAGAATCGTGTGTGTTAGGCACGGGGCAGATTAAAAGCACATACACAGATTCATTACTATCGTTAAAGTTTCAAATGCTGACAGTCAATTTGCAATCACAATATACTGAAACATGCATTATTTGGTGAAATAAATTACTGTTTCACAAAGTGTGTGGCTGGATTTGAATGTGTTCCCAAACTCAGGTTCAGTAATTGATAATCTGATACTAATAGCTGCTATTTGTGGCTAAAAAAAATTGAGTACATGAATGTTTTTTTTATTTTCAGCACACCACTAAGATATTTGTTGACATTCATCACATACTTGGCAGTCACACGCACTATATTTTTAGTACGATAAGGCTGTACCTGGAGGATATGACAGTCTGTGAATGGTGAGTAAATGTCACTTGTACGGTAAGCTGCTATATCAGTTTAAAATCCAGCTGGTGAGCTGTCCATAGTGCTGAAACATTATGTATAGTTTCAGCACTTGGATAGTTACAATTTAAGCGTAGGTCTAGTTCTTTTTTTTTTTTTGTCTTAATCGTACAGTACATGACACAGGCAGAATATTCATACACCATGGCTTAGAAGCATGTACCTTCAGGTGACTGGACGCTGGCGAAGCAGGCGCCTATCCTGTACTCCACTCTGTGAGTCCTCAGTTTTGTGCTAGTGTCTGAAGGTGATCCTTCACAGAAATAATCAACCTTAGCCTAACTAGTTTATTATTTGTCTTTATTATTTTCCTTTATTATGTTAACCTCCGACTCTTCATTCAAACATACAGTCTTCTAATGCCAGCATAGAAGCCGTGTATCTGGATTGGCTCAACCTCGGTAAAACCTCAGACATCAGTGGGGACAGCCTATAATATCGCTTTGGCCACTGAATCCTGCATGGTTTCTCACCTTGGAACTTGATGCAATGTGTTAAGTTAGCTGCAAAGTGTATACAGATCCAGAGCTGTGGTCCATCACTATGAAACCCAGTCCCTGAAGACCCCTTTGGGGGTATTCTCACTGTGATTGGAGCAAAGCCTGGACTTTATATAGTCTAGCAACATGGACAGGTAAGACAGGATCACCCTGCTATGTTTGGAATGCATTTACTTCAGAGTACAAACTTTTTGAACTTGGTGCTAAAACTTTAACCACTTAGAGTCCAGTCTCAGGTGGATGACCAGGCGTTACATCGCACTACTGGTTGCACACTTTTTCTTTTTAAACAAGGATTTCTTTATTGTTACACATGATAGAATGACACCAAACAACTAAGCAGTTTGGCCAGAATGATAAGGCAAGAAACATAATGCACTACAGAGAGGAGTTACACAAAGCTAAATTGGTCAGTTCAATGATATCATCCATACAAACAGTGGTCACACACTTTAACACCACTTCTATCTAGACCCTTAATAAGGTATTAGGGTACTTTCTCCTTCCGTTCGCCATGAAGATTTCGTGCAGGATGGTCTGCACCTGGATTGCAACATACTGCTCATGGACACACGTACCCTATACTCCACAACCTATTCTGTTAATACCCCATGCTGAAGGCCTGCACAACACTCAGATTGACGATGCATCCCTTGGAACTAAGCAAGAACCGGCTCTAAAACCAGTCTCAGGATCCGATTCTAGCTCTATTCCAGGCACACAACAAGCAGCCTTTTTGACTAAAACAGAATTCTCTGCATCTACAGTATGTCACATTTTCTCAGATTATGGCCTTCTTACAGACATCTTTGTCCAGGGCCTACAAATGTCACACCTCTTCCCCCACTTCTGTTTCTAAACCAGAGTTGGATACCAATATGCAAGTCCTAGAGGACATGAACACTGAAGTAAATGAAGAGGATATTGAGGCAATATTGACGGAAGCTGAAGAAGATCTTTCTCCCCCAGATTGTCACTGTATTGAAGGAGGACACTTTACAAAACATGCTTACTAATGTTGAAAAGCTCATTGCCTCTGTCCACAAAGCCTTCACATTTATTTTTACAAACAATTTTTATTATAGAAAAGGTCTTGACACAGGGTACTTACAATGAGATATAATAGAGGTGGAAGAACACATTTTGAGTTCACATAGATGTGGAGTATACCATGAGGGATATGACAAATTTTTAGCAATGAACGGGCAATGCATTTTCAGACATACTTACAGAATTACAGCCGTAAAGCATTTAGAAACAGAGTATCTGTAAAAAGCATCATTCCAATAGAGATATTTCCCTTGGTGTCCATGTTTTCTTATAAATATGCATAGTGTCATAAAGTGTGTGATGCATACGTTCTGATAATTTTATATTTACCATACGGTTTAGTACCTGAGGCCAAGTGATGGTAGAAGAGTGCCAGTTGAATGCTATAGTCCAGTGGATAGAACTAAACAAGGTATGTATTAATCTAGAACAGGCTATAGGTATATCTGGTATGGGTATATATAAAAGGCATATCTGTGGTGTTAAAGGTATTTTTCTTCCTGTTATTTGTTCTATCCTGAGATTTGCATGATGCCATATGGTTTTTAGATGTATGCAGTCCCAAAAGGTATGCAATAATGTTCCTTGTGTGGGGCAACCCCTAAAACAAAGGGGGGATGTTAATGGATAAAATTAATTTATTCTGTTGGGGCTAAGATACCATCTGTAATGTAGCTTTATAGCTGACTCTCTAATGGAAGTTGTTTTGGTGCATTTTTGCAAATGTCCTATCATAGCATCCCATTGTTCAGGTGAGAAAGATTTGTCCAGGTTGGACTCCCATTAGGTTGTGTTTTATCTGGCATGTTGAATTCATTTAGGCTTTTGTAAATTCTAGATATAAACCCTCTATCAAGTGGTGATGAGGATAAACAAATTTGTTTGAATTGTGAGAAGGGAGTGTGAAGAGTGAAGGAATAGTATTTTTTTGTTCTCAATGAAAACCACACGCAGATTTACTGAACCACTTAAGTAATTTACTGCAATACATGTTGAAGATAAAAGAAAATGCAATTCGGGGGGGCGTGGCCAAGATCGGCATGTGAGAGGAAGTGTTTCTCACAGCTCCACTTCAGCACACCGAATCGATCCTTTCCCAGCAGCGATCCGGTGCCAAAAAACGGCGATCCAGCTGGCTACCGACCCGCTCACCCTCCCGGACCATCCACCGGCCCTGTGTACAAGAGGGAAAGCTAAGAAAAAGGAGGAAAACATGACCTCCGAAATCCAAGATGGCGCCGCCGCGGCCCTGGCACAGCGCACACCGAGGGGAAATGAAAGACACAAAGAAGCGGCTAGCAAGAAGTCGCAGAAGCTACAGGGTAAGGAATACCAGAGAGATATGATGTACTATACCCAAAAGATGGGGGGGCACCGAGCGCAAGAAGCAGGGGGGTCTGCATCATTGTCCCAGGCAGAAGCACATGAGAGGGGAGAGCAGGACACAGTCTATGCTGACATGCAGGGAGAGGTGGATGATGCAGCAGAGCGGCCCCCTCCTCTATACACAGATACAGACAGTGAAGAGACTGAGCAGCCAACTCTAGCTGACATACTTAAAGCTGTGCATGTCTGCACAGCTTCTGTGAATACTCTTAAAGAGCAATTTGGAGGGCTGAGAGAGGATGTATCCTTGCTAAGACAAGATTTACAGAAAATCAGAGAACGCACGACTGCTGTGGAAAGCAGAGTAAGTGATATCGAAGATAAACTCCCGCCAGTGGCTCGTGAGGCACATGCGGCCTATCAACTTGCTAAAGACACCAACAACAGAGCTGACAACATGCATGACACACATAACAGCGGAAGTCTTCTGGTATCCCAACATATAGCTTTACAGTGAATTTATCAATAGCTCACTTATTTCCCCTTCAGGGCTAATATTCTCAGTGGAATCCTGCAGTTTGGTATTATAATTATACCCATTTCTACCTTGGAGAATGTTTTTGCTTTATGCTGCTGGGAACTTTGATATAGTTACACGAACAGTGAGCTATCTTGTGAAGTAGGCAAGAGAAAATGTGTTCTTTCTACGTGAGAGATAAAGCGAGCAAGCCATGTTGGCTATGGTTTCAATTTCAACTGGTTTCAATTTCAACTGTATGGGCGTGTCCTGTTGACAGCCTGGTTTTGTTTTTTCTTTTTTTTCTCTTTTTTATACGTTTTTTGCTTATACCAAAGTATACACTACCGAAGATTTCTATACTGGAAGTGCTGCATATTACCAATACTGGTCACTGATGCCACGGACATGCGATTAAGGTCTGTTCTTTCGAACCAGAAATGGAAAGCGTGGCCCTGGAACACAACCCATACATGGAGAGAGGATCCTCTAATATTGTTTTGCCCGTCAGAAGTAGCTGAGATCAGGAATTGGGTGGCCATGACTCCCGAACTGCCTTACTCCTTAAGATCATGCAAAGATTTGCCAAATGGCTGAACTGCCAATAATTTCATGGAACGTCAGGGGCTTAGGTTCCCCTCTTAAGCGAATGATGATTTCCTCATGTCTGAAAAAATATCACCCTATGATTTTGTGTATGCAGGAGACACATTTAACACCTTAAACTAAATGTTGTCTTAAATATGCTTGGGTGGGGAAAGCATATCACTCCACCCACACCTCATATTCAAGGGGTGTGAGTGAAATGATACATGGTTCTATAGATTACCAAGAATTTGATACATGCATAGATACTGAGGGTAGATATGTTTTTTTGCATTGTAGGATTGGGATGCTAAACTGTATACTGGCATGTGTGTATGTGCCCCCACCGTTTACGGTGGCGGTGCTAAGGTTACTGCTGACTTATCTTGAAGGTAGACCAGATCTGCCGTTGCTGATTGTGGGGGACTTTAATTGCTGGCTGAGTCCTTCCGCGGACAGGCACCCTAGTTCTGGGGTTCCTGCCACGCTGAGGGACTCCCCATTGCTTAGACTGCTTAATGAGGTTGGTTGGATAGACACAGACACCCGGATGAGAAGCAATTTTCATGTTTCTCCAAAACTCATGGGACATTGTCTAGAATTGATTTAGCTGTGGGTAACCTGGCCATGCTCCCATCCGTCTCGGAAGTGACTATTTGGGTGACATTGACTTTCCACAACTCGCGAGGAGTCAGAAGGAGGATCTGGATGCTCCTCTCACTCTGGATGAGTTACAGGACGCATTGGCAGCTTTCCCTAACTGCAAGGCCCCTGGGGCGGATGGAATTCCCATAGAGGTTTATAAGCAATACGCTGACATCATTTTGCCAAAGCTACTAATGGTTTTCAATGCTTCCAGGGAGAATAGACGTTTACCCCCCTCTATGACCACAGCCAATATAGTTCCTATACTGAAGCCAGGAAAGGATCCAACAGATCCGGGTTCTTATAGACCTATATCCCTTTTGCAAAGCGATATTAAGCTTCTAGCTAAGGTACTAGCGATGAGGAGACACAGACACCTAGCGATGTGGAGACACAGACACCCGGATGAGAAGCAATTTTCATGTTTCTCCAAAACTCATGGGACATTGTCTAGAATTGATTTAGCTGTGGGTAACCTGGCCATGCTCCCATCCGTCTCGGAAGTGACTATTTGGGTGACATTGACTTTCCACAACTCGCGAGGAGTCAGAAGGAGGATCTGGATGCTCCTCTCACTCTGGATGAGTTACAGGACGCATTGGCAGCTTTCCCTAACTGCAAGGCCCCTGGGGCGGATGGAATTCCCATAGAGGTTTATAAGCAATACGCTGACATCATTTTGCCAAAGCTACTAATGGTTTTCAATGCTTCCAGGGAGAATAGACGTTTACCCCCCTCTATGACCACAGCCAATATAGTTCCTATACTGAAGCCAGGAAAGGATCCAACAGATCCGGGTTCTTATAGACCTATATCCCTTTTGCAAAGCGATATTAAGCTTCTAGCTAAGGTACTAGCGATGAGGCTGAATGGAGCCATTACGGCCATTATACACCCTGATCAGGCGGGGTTCATGCCTAATAAGTCTACGGCTGTAAACTTAAGACGACTTTATTTGAATATGCAATCTGCGGCGGATAATCTTGGACAAAGGGCTTTACTCTCACTGGACGCTATGAAGGCCTTCAATAGCGTGGAGTGGGATTACTTGTGGGGGGTGCTTGGACGCTTCGGTTTTGGGGATGTTTTCATCTCATGGGTACGTCTGCTGTATCACAGTCCACAGGCTGCCATTAGGGCATCGGGGGCTATGTCACAAACATTCAATTTGGGGAGAGGCACGAGGCAGGGGTGCCCCTTGTCACCCCTGCTGTTCGCACTAGCTATAGAACCCCTAGCCATTAAAATAAGAGCCAATCCTGAAGTTGTCGGATTTCGATATGGCGACAGGCAAGAAAAATTGATGCTATATGCCGACGACACCATGATTTTGCTTGGTGATGTGGACAAATCTCTCAATGCAGCTATGTCAACCATATTGGAATTTGGACGATACTCAGGACTCCAGATTAACTGGACCAAATACTCCTTGATGCTTATCGATGAGGGGAGCACTCCCCCTGGAAATAGTGTAGTACCCCTGGCCACCTCGTTCAGATATCTAGGTATTCAGGTGACGCCTAGGATAAGAGAGTATGGTAGACTAAACATATCCCCTCTGCTGCAAAAATTCAGAGAAAGGATTAGAACATGGAATTCACTCTGTCTGTCGGTCGCAGGCAGAGTGAATTTGATTAAAATGATTCTTATGCCCCAACTGCTTTATGTACTTCATAATACACCCATGGTAATAACCCTTAAAACTTTCCGGATTATTAACTCCTTGTTCAGACTACTAATTTGGAGAGGGCGCTCTCCAAGGATTAAACTCGAGCACCTCCAACGCCCTAAGGACGAGGGAGGGCTAGCCCTCCCTAATCCCTGGCTCTATTATATAGCTGCGCAGCTGCAGCATCTGATAGGTACAATATACACTGGTGCAGAAAAAGAGAGACCCACAAGTAGTTCCTCAGAAATGGTAATGCTCCATACAGTTAAAAAAGACTCGGTCCCGACGGCCTTGGAGGCCATGAACTTTGGGAAATCCAACAAGAAGTACCCGACCTATGACTTAATACAAAAAATATGGTCTAAAACTAAATATATGCAGGGGGTAACAGGATTCACAGACTACAGCCCAATATGGTTTAATGACACATACCCAGAATTAGCTAAGATGCAGAATGGGGCGATATGGAGAAGATATGGGGTGTTGTATATTAGGCAGATTTTCCAAAATGGGAAACTACACCCATTTGAGAACTTACAGAGGTTATTTGCTCTACCACAGTCTATGAGGTTCTATTACTTGCAATTAAAACATGCAGTAGAGGCACAGAGTAAATCTGCGGATTGGGTTTCTTCACATACACCTGTGTTTAATGTGATTGCAGGAGCCAATAATACCAAAGGGTTTATTTCACAGTGTTATAGTATGTTACCGCAAAGCCTTTTAAATAAACATCCTTTGGGAAGAGAGATGTCGGCCCATTGGATGGGGATCAGTGGGAAGAGGTGCTACAGGCCGTGCCCACATGCTCCCTGAATGTTGCACACAGGCTGACACAATTGTACATCATATTAAGAGTTTATTATACCCCTCATAGGTTATATGCTCTGGGCCTTAGACCCACCCCTTTATGCACTAGATGCAAAAGAGAACATGGGGACCTGATCCACCTACTATGGAGGTGTCCAAAGCTTCACCCCTATTGGAAAGGGGTGGTGGACACTGTCAATAGGGTATTTCAGGTCACTTTGCCTACGAATCCCAAGCACTGCTTGCTCAATGTGATAGATGAATTGGGATGGGAGGAATGTACTAAAGTGGCAATTACCAAAGCTGTATTCCTGGCAAGGAAACTAATCATGAAACACTGGATTTCGGAAGAGCCTCCTGCTCTTAAAGAATGGGTTAACGCTGTGGGGGAAATGTTAAGAAAAGACAAGGTGATATACCAACACAGAGGTTGCCCACAGAAGTTCGAGAAACTCTGGGGACAAATGGTTTTTATTATGCAGATGTATGTGATGAATAAAATGATATTCAGTGGATTGGGTGGTGTTTTGGTACAGGTTAGTTTAATAATGCAGCCAGTAAGACACACAAATGTAGAATGTCTGACAGATATAAGCATTTCAAAATGTAAATGTGAAGCCGGTATGTGTATGTTTTTACATGTTTTTCTCAATAAAATATTTTTCTGGATAAAAAAAAAAAAAGAAAATGCAATTCAGTGTAAACAATAAGTAACAATGGATAACATTAATTATAAACTTGAGAATTGTGGATCAAATAGTTACCATAATGAATGTATGCAGACAGGTGACCAATGGGATAAACGTCCAATATACTCAAAAAAACGTATATTAGGCGCCTTCCCACCGACTTCACACACCAAATCTGCAGTAAATGTTATGCAAATGCAATAGTACAATACTATATATATATATATATATATATATATATATATATATATATATATATATATATATATATATATATATATATATCCATTTATGAAGATGATAAAAGTCCCTTATCTTCTTGGTCTTCAGCTAGCTTATAGTATTAGACTGCAGTATTTGGAAATCCAAACAGTTAAACAGGTAGACAGCAGACTGTAGGATAAATTATGCACTGGTAATTGTGTACTTGCAAATATAAGGCACTTATAATACTTTATTGTTTATTGTGATCTGTGGACAGATTATTGGCTCTAGGAGATGGCAGTTCCCATGTAAGTTTGCAATTTTTGTGTCAATAAATTACTTTTATCAATTCAGTTACACAGACTGTTTAAATAATTAAGACTGAGCTCCAATTTCTTTCACTGCCACGGAGCAATACACCAAGTCCAAGCGCCTTTGTGGCCATGTTTATTAGTCCAAATAGTAGAGTTCTTCTCATTGCAGCATTCTATATTCTTTCGAATTTGGCACAGCTGTACGTGACTCTGCCCTTACAGTCACATCATCCATTTACAGTTCCTTTTGTTTTTTGGGGGATCTGTGACAAGAAGGAGTCATTCCCAGCTGCTAAGACTTTCAGGACGGTAACTAATCCCCCCACATAAGGTTCTTAGCAATCGCCTGATCTCTTTTTTTGTTGTCACAAAGCTGGACTATGCCTTTTTTACCTTCTATACTTTGGATATGATTTTTATTTTGATTGTGTTACTCACAATTTTTAATGCAGCAACGCTTCTCCTTTTGATCGAAGGAAACATCTGTAAATGCATAAGACTTTTAACTGTGCCATACTGACTGGAAGGCACACATAGCAATATATGTGACCACTGACCTGTCAGATTGTTGTGCTGATGCTATCAACATCAGCCTTGCAAAGGGCAGTCGCATACAATATTGACAAAGCGGCTTGCTCAGCTCACAGAATGTTTAATCCTTTTCCCTTTATCTTCATAATAAAATATGTCAGTTGTGCCTCCAGTAGCCAGATTAATTTATGCCCACTTTAATATCTTTAATTACTCTAGTAAATCTCATTTTCCCAGGAGAAAATACAGAATTAACAAAATGAATAATAGTACTGTCTAGATAGTTCAAAAAATTAAATTTCATTGTACATTTAACACCTGTTGTGACTTTGATTTGGTAAAGGAAAACATGTTATTAACTTCACGTATAGAAACATATGGAGGTTTTCCAAAGAATATGGACCTTTTTCAACAATATGAAGACATTCACTATATTGCCAAATGTATTGGGACACCTGCCTTTACACGCACTTGAGCTTTAAAGGCAGTTCGTAGGGTTCAATATTGAGTCGGCCCACCCTTTGCAGCTACTGTATAACAGCTTTAACTCTTCTGGGAAGGCTGTCCACAAGGTTTAGGAGTGTGTCTATGGGAATGTTTGATTATTCTTCCAGAAGCACATTTGTGAGGTCAAGCACAGTTGCGCAGTCATGTTGGAACAGGAAGGGGACATCCCCAAACTGTTCCCACAAAGTTGGGACCCCTGAAAAACAACCCCAAATGATTTGGAGGGGTGGCCCAATACTTTTGGCAATATAGTGCAGATGAGCGAGTTTGGGGTGGAGGAACTTGACTGGCAGAGTCCTGACCTCAACCCAATAGAAAACCTTTGGGATGAATTAGAGCGGAGACTGCAAACCAGGCCTTCTCATCCACCATCAGTGCCTGACCTCACAAATGTGCCTCTGGAAGAATGGTTAAACATTCCCATAGACACACTCCTAAAGCTTGTGGACAACCTTCCCAGAAGAGTTGAAGCTGTTATAACTGCAAAGGGTGGGCCAACTCAATATTGAACCCTACGGACTAAGACTGAGATGCCATTAAAATTCATGTGCATATAAAGGCAGACGTCCCAATACTTTTTGCAATATAGTGTAGATTTGACTTCGTAGAAGTACAAAGAGACTTGTGTATTAACCACTTGGCGTCCGAGCTATAGCCGAATGACAGCCACAGCGCGGACCTGAATTTCCGGGAGGCCGTCATATGTCTTCCCCTTTGCACGCTCCCCACACGCTCTGGCGGGGGCGCGCGGCGCGTGCTGTGATCACCGAGTCACTAAGATCCCGGCCCCTTACTAGGTGACAGCTGTCAGCCAATGACAACTGATCACATATTGTAAACAAAAGCTCCGTAAACGTTTTTTTTCTCCTCACCCTGACAGCGTGAGAAGAAAAAAAATCTGATCACCGGCTTATGTGCAAGGGACATCGGCCCCGTAGAGGAAGAGGCAATTCTGCCTCATCTGTGCCCACCAGTACCCCCTGCCAGTGCCACCTGCCAGTGCCCACAGTGCCCACCAGTGCCACCTTTCAATGCCCATGAGTGCCACCTATCAATGCCCACAAGTGCAACCTATCAATGCCCACCAGTGGTGCCAATCAGTGCAACCTAGCAGTGCTGCCTATCAGTGTAACCAACCAGTGCCGATCACTGCCCATTATTGCCACCCATCAGTGCCAATCACTGCCACCCATCAGTTCCCATCACTGCCACCTATCGGTGCCCATCAGTGCTGCCTCATCAGCGCATATCAATGAAGGAGAAAAATTACCAAAATTTTATAACAAAATATAAAAAAAACATTTTTTTTAATTTTTAAAATTCGGTCTTTTTAAATTTTTTTAACAAAAATAAAAACCGCAGAGGTGATCAAATACCATAAAAAAAAGCTCTATTTGTGGGAAAAAAATGATAAAAAATTTAATTTGGGTACAGTGTTGTATGACTGTGCAATTGTCATTCAAAGTTTATCAGCGCTGAAAGCTGAAAATTGGTCTGGACAGGAGGGGGGTTTAAGTGCCCAGTAAGCAACTGGTTAAAGAAGATACTGTAAGTTGTGTGCCCAGTGTTAAGAAAATAAGTCATACAGCATTTTTTGTAAGTGCAATCTCCTTTAGATCTAACAGCTATTTAGTACCAAGTCCTACCTAAACAGTTACCTTTTTTATACCTAATCAGGTAGGCTTTGCACTGCATGGGTATTAGTATTTTTAGGTCATCAGCACATTTGTCAGTGACAACTAAAACAGAGGTGCAAAAGATAGCAATAAGGACAGATTTTTCACATAAAAAATATGCTTATAAATGTTTTATAAATTGGAACACTTTCGGTGAAACCCCATGTACACCTGGGACAGGAACATTTTCATTAAAGTTTTTACATGTTCTTAACAAGCAGTAAACAAACTATAAAACAAGCCATCCCCGGGCTCCTTAGCTTTTAATGTGAAGTAATTAATTCCCCAAGTTCTTCAAAGATCAAATCAAAGACTAATTGGGCTTTCAGTCAGTTCCTCAAAGCTTAGAAACTACCTGCTGTGTATTTATATTAGATGCCATATTTGTGGTGTAAATTTTTAGAAAAAAAGCTAAGATTTTTTATGCCTCTGTTCTGAGCCTTCATGATTAATTTCTTTACAATGTCTATAGCTACAGAGGTGAACAAGGACTTGTTTTAATGTGCTTTTACCCCTTGATTGGAATATGTAAATATGTTAGTTTGCATAGACTGGGCACAGGATCACTATACAAAAGATTAGAAAGTAAATAAAAGGTTTCTGGGTTTTTTGCACCTTATACTACTTACAGTATGTGTGACTTGTTAAGGCCTAATTTTGGAACCCGTTATAAAAAAATGCTGCAATTGCACCAGGGTGGGCACTTATTCAGACACAATATCAGTGTCAAAAACCCCATATATAACACTGTAAAAAATATTGTGCTGGGTCTACTCAAAAAAATCGAGGCAACTATTTGCATCAGCTTTTGAAGTACTGTCAACTAAACTTATTTTTGTCTGACTCATTTGATTTTCATGTTTTCAACTTTGTTGTTTTAAGTAAAGCCAACGCAATTTTTTTCAGTTTATAGAACATAGTGTTTTAAGTTAGGAATACATACCTTAACTTGTCTGGAACTATAGTTTTAAGTAAAGCCAACTCAATTTTTCCAGTTTATAGACCAAAGGTTCAAGTAAAGCCAACTAAATTTTTCCAGTTTCTAGACCATAGGTTTAAGGAAAGCCAACTCAGTTTTTCCAGTATATAGACAATAGGTTCAAGTAAAGCCAACTCAATTTTTCCAGTTTCTAGACCATAGGTTTAGGTAAAGCCAACTCAATTTTTCCAGTTTCTAGACCATAGGTTCAAGTAAAGTCAATTAAATTTTTCCAGTTTCTAGACCATAGGTTTAAGGAAAGCCAACTCAATTTTTCCAGTTTATAGACAATAGGTTCAAGTAAAGCCAACTCAATTTTTCCAGTTTCTAGACCATAGGTTTAAGTAAAGCCAACTCAATTTTTCCAGTTTCTAGACCATAGGTTTAAGTAAAGCCTACTCAATATTTTCAGTTTATAGACCATAAGTTTAAATTAGGAATACATACATGTATGTATTCCTATCCTATGGTCTATAAACTGAAAATATTGAGTAGGCTTTACTTAAACCTATGGTCTAGAAACTGGAAAAATTGAGTTGGTTTTACTTAAAGAGGGAGTCCACCCAAACCGCAAAAAAAAAAATATTAAAAGCCAGCAGCTACAAATACTGCAGCTGCTGACTTTTAATAAATGGCCACTTACCTGTCCCAGGGTCCAGATATGTCGGCAGGCGACGCCGAGAACCCGCTCGGCTCTCGGCAGCTGCCACCACCTAGGTGAGGGAATCAAGAAGTGAAGCGTTGCGGCTTCACTTCCCGGTTCCCTACTGCGCATGCGCGAGTCGCGCTGCGCATCGTAAGTGGTCCCCGCTATCTCCTGGGAGCTGTGTGTTTCCCAGGAGACAGCGCGAAGGGACAGGAAGAGGCATAGACTCCCGTGGGAGTCTAAGCCATAAGTGGGTGCAAATACCTGTCTTAGACAGGTATCTGCACCCCCCCCCAAAGGTGCCAAATGTGACACCGGAGGGGGGGAGGGTTCCGAAAAGCGGAAGTTCCATTTTTGTGTGGAACTCCGCTTTTAAACAACAAAGTTGAAATGTGAAAAGTGTAATGAGTCTGACAAAAATAAGTTTAGTTGACAGTACTTAAAAACGCTGATGCAAATAGTTGCCCCTTTTTTTTTTAAATAGAAACAGCACAATATTTTTTACAGTGAATCAACTTTTCTGTAACCATCGTTTCAAGTGATATTAACTTATTTTTTCTTGTAACTTACTCAATTTTTTTAAGTTGGTAAAACTTATTTTCTAAATGTATTTGATTGTATTTGTATTGTATTTGTTTGAAGGTTTTAAATAATAATAATAATAATAATAATAATAAAAATAATAATAATACAATAATATGTTTTTTTTTAAAAAAGGAATAGTCCCATGAAACAGGCTTTCAAAACAAATTACCATAATTATTTTTTATAAAGTGTTACAAATGTAATATTATTAAAGCAGCATCAAATGTAAACATCTTTAAAAAAAATAAAAAATAAAAGGATAAAGCTAACAAATTTCTTTCTCAGCTAACAAATCAAACTGAAACACACACATGTAACATACAGTATATCTGAGAACACAGAATCTATTAACTTTTTTAAGCCATTTAGGAAAGTAATTTGCACTTTAAAGTGTGAACTTTGAATGTCCAATATCTCAAAAAACGACCTAACAGAAAGTTTGTTTTTGTGGTACAACTCAGCTCAAGCCAATAGTATTGTCACGATCAAGGGGTCAGGATTGAAGACCAGTTGCTATAGCAGTGGAAGCTCACACAGGAACCAGCAGGATAGGAAAGCAGGCAGGTCATAGGCTCACTTGAGGTGCGGAATCTAAGTACTAACCGGCATTTACCAGAGCTCCTGATGGTCAAGATGGATTTTGCTGCATGATAGCACCAGGTCCGGGTCCTCAGGATCGCCCCACCAATAAGTAAGTATCACTGGGTCCAGTAGCATATATAGCAGATAGGGATCAAGTAGAAGCCTAGTCGAGGAACAAGCCAAAGGTCGGTAACGAATAGTAGCGAAGATACAGACAGCAGCAGGAGAGACAAAAGTGAGATATAGGCTGCAGAGTCGTTACCAGACACAGCTGAGGTCCCAGGTTCAAGTCCAGGTCCTGACAGGTAAAATTGTTTGTAAAATGTAATAACATTAGGTCCAAAGTGGGAGAGGTTTCATCAACTATAATGCGCAAAATCTCTGAAACCAAACAAGCACATTCATTTGTTTTTTCAGCACAATAATGCTACCTTTATTTTTTAATTTTAATAACATGGGGTGCAAATTGGGTGGGGCTTGAGGTCACATAATCTAAAATTTAATATGCAATAACTTCAAAACCGAATGGTTTTGGTGAATAAACAACTCAACTAACATAAAGATAAGGGCTTTTTAGACACACAACAGTACACCAAAATAGATGAAATATAATAATTTTATCCTTAATCCTTAAAGTGAAATAAAATAGGAGGTTGATATTATGACCTATCCAATCACAAATATGTTGATTCTTTTAACCCACACATGACAAAACATCCTATTGTCAACATATCAACTTTTATTGTGGTTGTTTGTGTGAGATTTGCCAAATATTTGTGATTGTCAGCATATTTGTGATTTGATATGTCATAATGTCAGCCTACTATTTTATTCAATTTTAAAGATTTTGTACAAATAAAATATTTTTGTATTTTATTTTGATTTTGGGGTACCATTATACATGCTGAAAAAGTCAGAATATTTCTGTTAGTTGAGTAGTCAGACACCTTAAGTACAAAAATGGCATTTGTTCAGAAGTACTTTTTTGGAGAGGCTTATTCACATTAAAAATGTAAATGTTTGGTAAAAGTCACCAGAGTATTGATCCTAACTAGAAAAACCTGGGAACTGTTTTGTCTGGTTTCCAGAAAAACACACAGTGTATTTTCAATATTTTTATGCAGATGTTTCAGCAGTTGTGGTAATCACTTGACATTAAGAAAGATTTAAAATCAAAACAAATGCTGCTATTTGTTTTGAGTTTATTTGCACATTTATATTGGGAGTGCGTTACTTGCTGCTTGCATATATTACTCAGATTGTATGTTAGTTGCTCGTAAGACTACGTATTATATTTATAATTCATAGAGATTTGCAATTTCTTTTCCTTTGCCTCTGGTTCACGCATGATGTACAATACTGTGTTCCCATTAACTGTAGAAATGAACCTATAATGTTTTGGTAAGTTTGGTTGTCACCATCTCTCCTTTGCTGAGGTCCTTTATATATATAAAAAGTCCTATTTATAAATGTTCTCAATCTTTATTCCTATGAAAAGAGTACTCATCAGTGTCATTTTTTCAAATTGACGAACTATTAGAGCCGGCAACCGCTGACTTCAAAGCCCTTTTCGTGCTTCCAAATTATCAGTGCATAAGAATAGCTAATTTTTCAGAAATATAAATTATATTTATTGAAAGGCAGGATGTAAATAGGTACACCAACATTAACATCGTAGTATCATTTTAAGCTTCGATAAAGAATCAAATCTTTCACCAATTATATTTTGTTTAAACATACAAAATAATTAATGGGGCTAAATACAACTATATTGGCTTTGAAAACTCTATTATAGACTCAGCTGGGCTAATTTAGGAAAGGAAAAGAAACTGTTGACATAGAAAAGTGTATGTATGTAAAGCTTCACCTTGCTTGTGAACATTCACTTTTCTAATTGACTTTGCTTTATTCCTTTTAGTATATGTTTAATACACATAACATAGGGGGTAATTTACTTGAGCACGTGCGCTAATTAGCGCTAAAATGCTGCAATCATAGTAATTAGCGTTAAAACTGAATTCACTATAGCGCTGGTGCAAGAATACTCCCAAAATCGAATTTACAATAGCTCCCAGAAAACAGATAGCGCCCAAACCCTTACTCTGGTTAGGACCTGGAGTAATGCACATGGAAATAATGTTTAGAGCATGATATGATCCTAAATGGTACTGAAATATGCGGTGTATTTTTTAAAGATAATCTTCTTTTAAAGTGTGTGAAAAGTGATTTCTACACTGAAATATCTTTAAAAGTCTGAGAAGAGATAAATTCCCCATCTCTCACAACTAGGTGCCAGCACAACTGAGCATGCTCAGACATGCAAACTACTCTCATTTTAACTCCCATGGCTTTTTTACCAAGAGTTTTAGTAAATACCACTGGGTTAACCACTTGCCGCCCGCCCACCGTCAAATGACGGCTGGGTGGTGCAGCTCTTGTTCTGGCTGGGCGTCATATGATGGCCTCCCAGAATGACCGCTCTTGCGTGCCCCCTGGATCACGGCCGCGCCATGTTGCTAGGACACTAGCCATGTGCACCATCAATAAATTTGTTTTGTTTCATTCCGTTCCATTTCGTATTAGCCGTTAATTCGTATTTCGTAATTCATGTCCGAAATTCCATTTGGATTCGTACGAAATACAAATTTTCTTTAGGTTTGTTAACTTTTCGTAACAATTACGAACGTTCGTTATGATGAATTTATCATTATGAGGGGCTCCTGGGTTTTTAACTTCATCATAACGAATAATCGTAATTAACAAAAATTCTTATTTTGTCCGATTCTGAATCTCCCATTGACTACCAGTACCAGTCTCCCACTCCCATATTAAAAAAGGTCATTTTCCCAACTCTCACTCAGCAGCAGAAGAAAACCTCTGATTGGTCAACAAAATACCAGTCACGTTTCCGTTGTAACGGAATTTGGATCTGAAATTCATAAACGACATTTCGGATTTCATACAAAATTCAGTAGCATAGCAATTAGTATTTCGGATCCTCCCGAATGTACGAATTTATGGAAATTCGTACGAAACTAATCGCACATGTCTATAGGACATGGCGTGACCGCGAACTGTGTAAAGAGCCGTGGCCGCGGCTCTTTAACCATGTGATCGGCTGTGTCCAATCACAGCCGGTCACATGTAAACACGAAGAAGTAAAAGTCAGGGTTAGGTTATTAAAAAATATCCAAATCTTTGATGATCCCTAGGAGCACCATCAAATCTATCATAACCAAATGGAAAGAACATGGCACAACAGCAAACCTGCCAAGAGACAGCCGCACACCAAAACTCACGGACCGAGCAAGGAGGGCATTAATCAGAAAGACAGCACAGAGACCAAAGGTAACCCTGGAGGAACTGCAGAGTTCCACAGCAGAGATTGGAATATCTGCACATAGGACAACAATAAGCCGTACGCTCTATAGAGTTGGGCTTTATGGCAGAGTGGCCAGAAGAATGCCATTACTTTCAGCAAAAAACAAAATGGCACGTTTTGAGTTTGCAAAAAGTCATGTGGGAGACTCCCAAAATGTATGGAGGAAGGTGCTCTGGTCTGATGAGACTAAAATTTAACTTTTTGGCCATCAAGGAAAACCCTATGTCTGGTGCAAACCCAACACATCATAGGTTGGACTTGATGGACTTGTGTCTTTTTTCAACCTCACCTACTATGTAACTATGTAACATCACATCACCCAAAGAACACCATCCCCACAGTGAAACATGGTGATGGCAGCATCATGCTGTGGGGATGTTTTTCAGCAGTCAGGACTGGGAAACTGTTCAGAGTTAAGGGAAAGATGGATGGTGCTCAATACAGGGATATTCTTGAGCAAATCCTGTACCACTCTGTGTGTGATTTGAGGCTAGAACGAAGGTTCACCTTCCAGCAGGACAATGACCCCAAACACACTGCTAAAGCAACACTTGAGTGGTTTAAGGGGAAACATGTAAATGTGTTAGAATGGCCTAGTCAAAGCCCAAACCTCAATCCAATAGAAAATCTGTGGTCAGACTTAAAGATTGCTGTTCACAATAGCAAATTATCCAACTTGAAGGAGCTGGAGCAGTTTTGCAAGGAGTAATGTGCAAAAATCCCAGTGGTAAGATGTGGCAAGCTCATAGAGACTTATTCAAAGCGACTTGGAGCTGTGATAGCCGCAAAAGGTGGCTCTACAAAGTATTGACTTATTTTGTTATTATTTGTTCACGATAAAAAAAACATCTTCAAAGTTGTGGGCATGTTCTGTAAATTAAATGATGCAAATCCTCAAACAATCCATGTTAATTCCAGGTTGTGAGGCAACAAAACACGAAAAAATGTCAAGGGGAGAATACTTTTGCAAAGCACTGTATATATAGGAGGGTTCCACCACCATTGCAAATGGTGTCATATGTTTTCCATGGGCAATGACTCTAATCAGCCTTAACATTTCACCACCAGCACTAATTGCAGCCTCTTACCAGGCCAAAACCCACAAAATGACAGCTGTTTATTAGCCAGCCTTCAAAACAGATGTCATATGCCAGAAACAGATTGTTCACTGGCTCTCTGGTCTTCCACAGTACATCTGCATTGATTAGGTTCTTGCACTCCTGGGACTTAGGACTGTTTTACACCACAGAGATACAGGCTACAAACATGTGCCAGCACAGTGGCTCACAAGCTAGCTCATCTGCCTAACAGCACTGAGTTTGAATCCCAATCCTGACTTGAGGTTTGTATGCGGTGGACAAATCTGACCCCAAATTACACTTTTTGGGGACCAGTGACATTACTACATTGATCAGTGTTATAAAATGCACTGATCAATGTAAAAATGACACTGGCAGTGAAGGTGTTAACAGTAGGGGGCGATCAAGGGGTTAAGTGTGTTCCCTCAGCGTGTTCTAACTTTTGGGGGGGATGAGCTTACTGAAACATGACAGAGATCACTGCTCCCGATCACTGGGAGCAGTAGATCTCTGTCATGTCACTAGGCAGAACGGGGAAGAACGGGGAAAGGTCTTTTCATTCATCTTTACATAGGCAGTTCCCCCTTCTGCCTCTCCTCACACCGATTGCAGGCCACCGGCACGTGTGCGCACCACGGACCGGCGGCCCGCCATCCTGCTCTTACGGACTGACATACAGGTACAACAGTTTGCGCAAGAGAGCCTTTCTGCCGATGTATATCCATGTGAGCCGGTCAGCAAGTGGGTGAAGGCCAGCATTTGGGGCGGGAGTTTGGCCTAAGAACAGGTCTGATTTTTTTTTTTTTGCAGTGTGTAGATTGATAGAAATATATATAGATATGTTTTTTGTGGGTTTTGGGGGTGTGCATAATTCCTGAGCCAAACCACACTAAGGCTGTTAATGTTATTTGATGATTGCTTTTAAATCTCACATCTTAGACCTACAACTGCTATGTAATGGTTGAGATGAAAAGGAAGATTCTGGCTAATTCATTCCTGCTGTGTGTGTCAATGTAGTTTGTGCGCTGCCTTTTTGGCTTTTGTATTAATTTTGTCTGTTTTTGCTTATGATAATTCTGCCATGTAACTTTTTAAGGGTTTGGGGCGATGACTTCTGATCACAAAAAAGATTAGTCATGCTTGTTAGTAGGGATGAGCTTCGAGTTCGAGTCGAACTCATGTTCTACTCGAACATTGGCTGTTCGCAAGTTCACCGAACAGCGAACAATTTGGGGTGTTCGCGGCAAATTCGAATGCCGCGGAACACCCTTTAAAAGTCTATGGGAGAAATCAAAAGTGCTAATTTTAAAGGCTTATATGCAAGTTATTGTCATAAAAAGTGTTTGGGGACCCGGGTCCTGCCCCAGGGGACATGGATCAATGCAAAAAAAAGTTTTAAAAACGGACGTTTTTTCAGGAGCAGTGATTTTATTAATGCTTAAAGTCAAACAATAAAAGTGTAATATCCCTTTAAATTTCGTACCTGGGGGGTGTCTATAGTATGCCTGTAAAGGGGCGCATGTTTCCCGTGTTTAGAACAGTCTGACAGCAAAATGACATTTGGAAGGAAAAAACTCATTTAAAACTACCGCGGCTATTGCATTGCCGACAATACACATAGAAGTTCATTGATAAAAACGGCATGGGAATTCCCCACAGGGGAACCCCGAACCAAAATAAAAAAAAAAAAAATGATGTGGGGGTCCCCCTAAATTCCATACAAGGCCCTTCAGGTCTGGTATGGATATTAAGGGGAACCCCAGCCAAAATTTAAAAAAAAAATTGACGTGGGGTTCCCCCTAAATTCCATACCAGACCCTTCAGGTCTGGTATGGATTTTAAGGGGAACCCCGCGCCAAAAAAAAAAAAAAAAACGGCGTGGGGTCCCCCTAAAAATCCATACCAGACCCTTATCCGAGCACGCAACCTGGCAGGCCGCAGGAAAAGAGGGGGGGACGAGAGTGCGGCCCCCCCCCCCTCCTGAACCGTACCAGGCCACATGCCCTCAACATTGGGAGGGTGCTTTGGGGTAGCCCCCCAAAACACCTTGTCCCCATGTTGATGAGGACAAGGGCCTCATCCTCACAACCCTGGCCGGTGGTTGTGAGGGTCTGCGGGCGGGGGGCTTATCGGAATCTGGAAGCCCCCTTTAACAAGGGGACCCCCAGATCCCGGCCCCCCCCCTGTGTGAAATGGTAAGGGGGTACTTACCCCTACCATTTCACTAAAAAACTGTCAAAAATGTTAAAAATGACAAGAGACAGTTTTTGACAATTCCTTTATTTAAATGCTTCTTCTTTCTTCCTTCATCTTCTTCTTCTTCTGGTTCTTCTGGCTCTTCTGGTTCTTCCTCCGGCGTTCTCGTCCAGCATCTTCTCCGCGGCGTCTTCTATCTTCTTCTCCTCGGGCCGCTCCGCACCCATGGCATGAGGGGGGAGGCTCCCGCTCTTCTCTTCATCTTCTTCTTCTTCTTTTTCTTCTTCTTCTTCTTCCTTCTTCTCTTCTTCTCTTCTTCCTGTCTTCTCCGGGCCGCTCCGCAATCCATGCTGTGGCATGGAGGGAGGCTCCCGCTGTGTGACGGCGTCTCTTCGTCTGACGGTTCTTAAATAACGGGGGGCGGGGCCATCCGGTGACCCCGCCCCCCTCTGACGCACGGTGACTTGAGGGACTTCCCTGTGACGTCACGGGGAATGCCACAGGGAAGTCCCGTCATGTGTGCGTCAGAGGGGGGCGGGGTCACCGGGTGGCCCCGCCCCCCGTTATTTAAGAACCGTCAGACGAAGAGACGCCGTCACACAGCGGGAGCCTCCCTCCATGCCACAGCATGGATTGCGGAGCGGCCCGGAGAAGACAGGAAGAAGAGAAGAAGAGAAGAAGGAAGAAGAAGAAGAAGAAGAAGAAAAAGAAGAAGAAGAAGATGAAGAGAAGAGCGGGAGCCTCCCCCCTCATGCCATGGGTGCGGAGCGGCCCGAGGAGAAGAAGATAGAAGACGCCGCGGAGAAGATGCTGGACGAGAACGCCGGAGGAAGAACCAGAAGAGCCAGAAGAACCAGAAGAAGAAGAAGATGAAGGAAGAAAGAAGAAGCATTTAAATAAAGGAATTGTCAAAAACTGTCTCTTGTCATTTTTAACATTTTTGACAGTTTTTTAGTGAAATGGTAGGGGTAAGTACCCCCTTACCATTTCACACAGGGTGGGGCCGGGATCTGGGGGTCCCCTTGTTAAAGGGGGCTTCCAGATTCCGATAAGCCCCCCGCCCGCAGACCCTCACAACCACCGGCCAGGGTTGTGAGGATGAGGCCCTTGTCCTCATCAACATGGGGACAAGGTGTTTTGGGGGGCTACCCCAAAGCACCCTCCCAATGTTGAGGGCATGTGGCCTGGTACGGTTCAGGAGGGGGGGGGGGCCGCACTCTCGTCCCCCCCTCTTTTCCTGCGGCCTGCCAGGTTGCGTGCTCGGATAAGGGTCTGGTATGGATTGTTAGGGGGACCCCACGCCGTTTTTTTTTTTTTTTTTGGCGCGGGGTTCCCCTTAAAATCCATACCAGACCTGAAGGGTCTGGTATGGAATTTAGGGGGAACCCCACGTCAATTTTTTTTTTTAATTTTGGCTAGGGTTCCCCTTAATATCCATACCAGACCTGAAGGGCCTTGTATGGAATTTAGGGGGACTCCCACATCATTTTTTTTTTTAAATTTTGGTTCGGGGTTCCCCTGTGGGGAATTCCCATGCCGTTTTTATCAATGAACTTCTATGTGTATTGTCGGCAATGCAATAGCCGCGGTAGTTTTAAATGTGTTTTTTCCTTCAAAATGTCACTTTGCTGTCAGACTGTTCTAAACACGGGAAACATGCGCCCCTTTACAGGCATACTATAGACACCCCCCAGGTATGAAATTTAAAGGGATATTACACTTTTATTGTTTGACTTTAAGCATTATTAAAATCACTGCTCCTGAAAAAACGGCCGTTTTTAAAACTTTTTTTTGCATTGATTCATGTCCCCTGGGGGAGGACCCGGGTCCCCAAACACTTTTTATGACAATAACTTGCATATTAGCCTTTAAAATTAGCACTTTTGATTATTCATGTTCGTGTCCCATAGACTTTAACGGCGTTCGCGTGTTCGAACGAATTTTTTTCCTGTTCGCATGTTCTGGTGCGAACCGAACAGGGGGGTGTTCGGCTCATCCCTACTTGTTAGCTTCATTTGTATCCCTGCTTTTTTAATGTGATTTGTTTAATGTGTCTAATTTTTAGTGTCTTACCCTTGTAGAGTGTAAGCTCCTTTGAGCAGGGCCTTTCTAACTATATTGTCAAATGCTGGAGCATATTTTCCATGGCTTTTCTTTGGCCCAAGTACATTAATGTCCCAAATGTTTATACTAATGTTGAAATAAAAAGGTGATTGTTTTTTGCTTTATGTTTGATTTTTGCAGACTCGAAAAACATATTTATACATACATATGTACACATACATATTTTATAAGTGCAAACAATTGCTACTTCTTCAAATCTGTATTAAATCTAGTTGCATACAAAAGTATTTGGCTGTGCAAGTCCTTGAGTAGAAAGTGTAATGGGGGAGGGGGAAGCAAAACCCCAAAATACAAAAAAGTAAATTCCTGCTCTAAAGCTGAAATTCAGGGCTCTACTAATTATTTTGTGGACTAGGTAAGCCATGAAATATGTCCACTAAATATGAATTCTCTCTAAGCACCAAATGAAAAAAATGTTTTAAGGGGAACTCAACACCAATTTTTTTTTAAAAATTGGTGTGCGGTCCCCCCCAAAATCCATACCACTCCCTTTGGGTCTGGTATGGATTTTTAAGGAACTCATAGCCAAATAAAAAAAAAAAAAACTTGGTGTGGGGCCCATCCCCCAATCCATACCAGGCCCTTTTGGTCTGAAAAAAATGGCGTGGGGACCCCCAAAATCCATACCAGACCCTTATCCAAGCATGCAGCCCAGCAGGTCAGGAAAGGGAGGGGGCAAGCGAGCGCCCCCCTCCTGAACCATACCAGGCCACATGCCCTCAACGTGGGGAGGGTGCTTTGGGGTCCCCCCAAAGCACCTCGCCCCTATGTTGATGGGGACAAGGGACTCTTCCTGACAACCCTGGTCATTAGTTGTCGGGGTCTGTGGGTGGGGGGCTTATCAGAATCTGGAACCCCCTTTAACAATTAGGCTCCCAGATCCTGCCCTCCCCTATGTGAATGAGTATGGGGTACCCATACTCACCCACCTACCTATTCACCAAAAAAATAGTGTTTTGTGACAAAAGACAATAGCCAGTTTTCAACAAGTCCTTTATCAAAAATGTCTTCTTCTTCCCCACTCATTCCTCTGGTCATCCTCCGTCTTCTCCTTCCCCACTTCTTCTCCTTTTTCCTTCGGTGTTCCTTCAATTTCCTCTTTCCCCGCTTCTTCTTTCAGTCTTCTTCTTCTTCTTCCTCCTCCACCGCTCCCCCACTGACCCTCCTGCTGCCCACCGATCTGTCCGATTCCATAGCGCACATTTCATATATAACTATGGGGTGTGGCCACCGGATAACATCATCCAGAAACCCCACCCCCTCGTGACATCACAGACAAATCATGCCTCGGGCGGTAAAGTCACAAGGGGCGGGGTCCCTGAATGATGTCATCTGCCCCATCGCAGCATCAGAGGAGGTTCGTTTTTTAAATCTTCAGCGGGAGCAGCGGCGGAGGAAAAAGAAAGAAGACCAGAGGAGTAAGCAGGGGAAGGAGAAGACTGAGGAAGACTGGAGGAGGATTGGAGGAAGAAGCGGGGAAGGAGTGGGGGAAGAAGAAGACATTTTTAATAAAGGAATTGTCAAAAACTGGCTACTGTCTTTTGTCACATTACACTACTTTTTTTGGTGAATGGGTAGAGGTACAATGTACCCGATACTCATTCACATGGGGGGTGGGATCTGGGGATCTGTTAAAGGGGCCTTCCAGATTCCATTAAGCCCCCCTCCTGCTCACCCCGACAACCAATGGCCAGGGACCCCAAAGCACCCTCCCCATGTTGAGGGCATGTGTATTGGTATGGTTCAGCGGGGGGGAGGCCTCGCTCGTCCCTCCCTATCCTGTCCTCCAGGCTGCATGCTCGGATAAAGGTCTGGTATGGATTTTGGTTGGGACCCCTACGTCAATTGTTTTTTACATTTTGGCATGGAGTTCCCCTTAAAATCCATACCAGACCCGAAGGGCCTGGTTTGGACTGGGGGGGACCCTACATTTTTTTCCTTGATTTTTCATCTATATTGCTGGGAGCTGGCAATACATTACAGCCGCAAGCTAGTTTAAATTACATTTTTCTCTTTAGAAATGTCCTTTTGCTGTGGCACTGTTCTACACATCACACAGATGAGCCACATTACTGGCAGACTAAGGGAACCCCCCAGGCACGATATTTAAAGGGATTTTTCATTTTTATTGCTTCACTTCAAGCATTATTAATATCACTGCTCCTGAAAAAACAATCGTTTTAAAAACTTTTTTTCAATTGATACATGTCCTCTAGGGCAGTACCTGGGTCTCCATACACTTTTTATGGCAAATAACTTGCATACAAGCCTTCATTGAGGACTTTGGATTATGCGGGTTCGTGCCCCATTGACTTAAAATATTCCCGCAAATGCCGATTTGACAGGCACGTTCACCGGCAATAGCGAAATTTTCATTTGCGTGTCCGCCCAGTTGAAGTCTTAGTTGGGCACTATTTTCATGTGCAGTGGGATCGCATATTGGTGCTATAGTAAATGACCCCCATTGTATTATTATAGAGTGGAAATAGAAAGAACTACCGCGCTACATGTACAAACAGATGTGGAATTTAAATGAACAAACCCCTCAAAAATCAAAAACAAAGCATGTGAAGAAATATAAATTAATAGAATCAATATATGACACTAGAGCAGCCGCTAAAAGTGGGATACACACACTAAAATATTCAAAATCAAAAAAGGAGCAGCGCTGTGAGAATAAATAACTTAAGGGTTGACCTATAAGTGAACAAATATTGAAGTGAAAATGCCTTAATAAGTGATGATAAAAAATTAACATGTAAATTTGGAAATTGATCACATTAAGGTTAGTCCCAAAACAACAAACAAGAGAGACAGTCCAAATATAGTCCCAACAGATGAATGAGATGATGTGGGGAGATAAAGGTACCGATCCCGGTTGGCAAATAGAAGTGCAATTGGATAAATGAGACCTTCACCGCACCAATGTGACAGATTGATAAAATTGCGCGCTTACCAAAAGGCAAGTTAATATGAGCTTGCGACCTTAACCCGGTCGGGGCCTTTTGTGGATTGAAACAGCAACGCACCACTTCAGCTTATGGATGGGTACACTGTCCGTCAGATCCCGGGAAACATTCAATTGGGGAGATATTTCCTCCAGCTAAGGGTTGTTCTCACAGGGGGTATTCTGAAACCGATACTTTCAGGCTCGGCTCTTTGAGCGGTCAGTGGTTCTCCCCAGTGTTACAGAAGTCCGGTAATTGGAGCTTCCCAGCCTTACGAGCTCCTTCCTGTCCACCTCCTGGGTGAGTCACACATTACACAGAACACCGCGGCGGGACTCTCACATGTCACTGTCTATGGATTCCGCCAGTCTGTACAGCCTTGTGCAGTTTGAGGAGGGTATACGGTGCATAGCAAGTAATCTGACTGGGGTCAAATAAGACTGGTGAATCATATACAGTTGTGTCAACTCATTATTAACAGCAGAGGACACATACAAATGGAAACAGCATGCTTCCTCCCCGACTTTGTCAGAGAGATTAGGAATGAACGTTTGCCACTTAGTGCAAACCTCTAGCGGGGCAGTCTTTAAAGTGACATGTAACAGGTGGGAATTGATGTCTGAGATCAGCCCCTTGGGACCTTGTTATTGTACAATTCCTATCATCAGATAGTTAGAAAATCTGCTAAGTGCTGTGCATGTAATGCATGACGGAGATATCTATAAAAGGCAGTGTGTGCTAAGTCATATTTACCCTGCAGTTCTGCAAATGAGTCTATAACATTATACTCATACACCTCAGCCAGAGTAAGCAAACCTTTGCTTTCCCAAAAGTGGTTGTCTAAATATTGTCCTAAATACAGGAACATTGGATTCCGCCAAATGAATATCTTTAAACTCGTCTAAACATTTAGCTTCCCTCCACAGCACGAGCCAGGGTTAGTATCTGTATGTTTCTCCCAGGGATAAGTGCTACAGGCGCTTCCAAGACTATCAAAAGGTGGTTGAGCTTTAATACGTGTGCCAAAAGAGATTGCACTACCAGTGATGTAACAGGAACAACCCAGTCAATTAGGTGTCTAGGTTGACCAGCAAAGGTGATAAATAAAGCATCCAGGAATTTAGGCACTGGGACTGGCATATGCAATATAATATTAAGGCCTTTATGTAAGAGAATCATCTTAATTAAATTCATTCTGCCAGCCATGGAAAGTGGTAGCCTAGCCCATTTAGTTAACTTGGTTTTTAATTGTATGCAGAAGCGGATCTAAATTAACCTTTAAGGCTTCAGAGGGCACTACTGTTATAATGATTCCTAGGTGTTTAAAAGACGAGACCACCCTAAGAGGTCCCAGGAATACTCCCAGAGGAAGTGCATGTGCATGAAGCGGCATTAGAGCAGATTTTTGCCAGTTGATCTTAAGGCCCAAGTAGGATCCAAACATATCTATAATACATATGCCCCCCTGCAAAGAGGCCCGAGTATCATTAGGATAGGGAGTTAAATCATCAGCATATAGTCCAACAATGTCAGTCCTATTGCCCAATGTGATGCCTACAAGAGAGGGGGACTGCTGGAGTCTTAATGCCAGGGCCTCAATAGCCACCACAAACAGAAGCGGAGATAGAGGGCAACTCTGGCATATGGCTCTGTGTAGCTATATAGGGGCACGAAGTAGGATTGGCGTATCATATGGCAATCCACTTACAAAATTTCTCTCCAAAACAAACGACTGGAGGGTGGCTTGTAAAAATGTCCATTCAATGGAGTCAAAGGCCCTTGCCGTGTCAAGGTAGGTCAACGCACAATTGTCTGGCAAATGGTCTTTAAGTTGGGCAATGATTTGGGTTCTACAGAGATAAATAGAAGTGGACTTCCCCGGCATAAATCCAGTTTAAACCAGATGTATAATGATAGGTATCACGGATTTCAAATGTTTGGCCATTATTTTTGTGAGTATTTTATAGTCTATGTTCAATAATGATATAGGGCGGTAGGAAGTACAGACAGATCATTAAATGGTTTAGGTATGAGAACAACTGTAGCAGAGTACATTGACAGCGGCAGTCTCCCCCCTTGAAAAGCAGCAGAGTCATGTCCCATTTTTATTGGGCAAGCTAGTATAATAATCACCAGATGGCAACTCAACCATAATCCCAAAAATAAAAAATGTGTGATATTTACTCATGCTTAACCAGTAATTATTGGTGGTTTTAATGAGAGCACAAGGTCTGATTGCGTAATACTAGATTACTGGGTAAACCATTTCCCTACAATGTAAAATCTCATGAGCTACATTAAGTACTATTTTTCAAATAATGTCAACTACTGATGACTATACGGATAGTGTTTTTCCAAGTCTAGTTTGGAGTAATACCCTGTACTTTGGGGTATTGAGGACAGCAGGAGTGTTGTCAGGTGGATGGTAGGTGATTGTGTTCAAGCCTATGTAAGCTGTTCTGCAATATGAAACTTACATTGAAATCTTAAGTGGACAGGCAATGAATCAGGGTGTCAGCAGAAAAGGTATCATGTGAAATGGTGACATATGGAGTTGTAAAACACTTGCAAACAGCCTGTCATGGTGGTTATTTTTAGTCAAATTGATGTGACGTGACATTAAATTTTTCTGCCAATATAAGAACGTCCAAGTTATTTTTGTTATTTTATTTTTGTCTTTCCATATGGATAGAGGTATAGCATTTAGAGGAAATGTATTCCGTTTTGATCCTTCAGAGCTCGCTACAGCCATAGTAGCCGTCTTTTATTCTTTGGGAGGTATAGCAGCATAAATAAATAAAATACGATGAATGAACATACGACTGAGAGAGTTTTATGAAGGGAAAAAATATTACAGAAACATTTCTTTTGAGTTATTTAAACTTAGAATTGCAATTGCTACATTGCTGGTGTCCTTTTATTGTTTTATCTTCCCCTTACAATTCATAAAGCTTCACACACTTGACTGACTTCAGTATAATTTTAGATTACTTTAACATTCTATTTGTAGGTATTTATAAAATGATAAAGATTTCAAAGTTTATTTTTCATCAGTTTTATGAAAAACATCATATTATTGTAAAATATGTCTCTATTGTAGAATAAAGAAAGATACAAAAGGAGGGAGGCAGGCAGGCCACAGCATTCCTTGAGAGGAAGGGTGAGTGATATTGGAGATGTACTGTATATGTGACGCTTCACAAAAAGGGTTGTGGCGTGTGAGGAGAATGTTGGCGTTGCTCACTGGATAGTAAGAGCGTGAGTGTACTGCACAAGTTAGGGGTTCAAACTGGTATTTTATCTTATGAACCAGTATATTAATCATCGCTCCTTTTTTTGCTCTCAGTGATATACAGTGCATCCAGAAAGTGTTCACAGCGCTTCACTTTTTCCACATTATGTTATGACACAGCCTTATTCAAAAATGGATTAAATTCATTATGTTCCTCAAAATTCTACAAACAATACCCCATAATGACAACGTGAAAGATGTTTGTTTAAAATCTTTGTAAATTTACTAAAAAAAAAATAAAAAAAATCCCATGTAAGTATTGACAGCCTTTGCTCAGTACTTTGTTGAAGCACCTGTGGCACTACTTACAGCCTCAAGTCTTTTTGAGTATTGTGCTACAAGCTTGGCACACCTATTTTTGGGCAGTTTCTCCCATTCTTCTTTGCAAGACTTCTCAAGCTCCATCAGGTTGGATGGGGAGCGTTGGTGCACAGCCATTTTAAGATCTCTCTAGAGATGTTCAATTGGGTTTAAGTCTGGGTCCTGGCTGGGCCACTCAAGGACATTCACAGAGCTGTCCCGTAGCCACTTCTTTGTTATCTTGGATGTGTGCTTAGGGTTGTTGTCCTGTTGGAAGATGAACCTTTGCCCCAGTCTGAGGTCCAGAGTGCTCTGGAGCAGGTTTTTATCAAGGATGTCTCTGTACATTGCTGCATTCATATTTCCCTCAATACTGACTAGTCTCCCAGTTCCTGCCACTAAAAAACATCCCCACAGAATGATGCTGCCACCACCATACTTCACTGTAGGGGTGGTATTGGCCAGGTGATGAGCAGTGCCTGGTTTCCTCCAGACATGACGCTTGCCATTCAGGCCAAAGAGTTCAAAATTTGTTTCATCAGACCAGAGAATTGGGTTTCTCATGGTCTAAGAGTCCTTCAAGTGCATTTTGGCAAGCTCCACGTGGGCTGTCATGTGCCTTTTACTGAGGAGTGGCTTCCGTCTGGCCACCCTACCATACAGGGCTGATTGGTGGAGTGCTGCAGAGATGGTTGTTCTTCTGGAAGGTTCTCCTCTCTCCACAGAGAAATGCTGGAGCTCTGTCAGAGTAACCATCGTGTTATTGGTCACCTCCCTGATGACTAAGGCCCTTCTCACCCCATCGCTCAGTTTGGCCTGGTGGCCCACTCTACGAAGAGTCCGGGTGGTTTCAAACTTCTTCCATTTATGGATGATGAAGGCCACTGTGCTCATTGGGACCTTCAATGCTACAGAAAATTTTCTGTACCCTTCCCCAGGTCTGTGCCTCCATACAATCCTGTCTCAGAGGTCTACAGACAATTCCTTGGACTTCATGGCTTGGGTTGTGCTCTGACATGCACTGTTAACTTTGGAACCTTATATAGATAGGTGTGTGCCTTTCCAAACCATGTCCAATCAACTGAACTTACCATAGGTGGACACCAATCAAGTTGTAGAAACATCTTAAGGGTGAATAGTGGAAACATGATGCACATGAGCTCAATTTTGAGTGTCATGGCAAAGGCTGTGAATACGTTTATGTGATTTTTTTTTAAATAAATTTGCAAAGATTTCAAACAAACTTCTTTCATGTTGTCATTATGGGGTACTGTTTGAAGAATTTTGAGGAAAATAATTAATTTAATCAATTTTGGAATAAGGCTGTAACATAAAAAAATGTTGAAAAAGTGAAGCTCCGTGAATACTTTTCGGATGCACTGTAGACTCATCTGAACTTCAGAGATATCCCCAAACAAAAGCTAGAGTAATATTTTAAGAGGGAACCTATAATTTAATCATCATAATATTTAAATGTTCACTTTAACATACACTTTTATGGTAACACGTGCTTTGGTAATTACATCGATAGCATGGTATTTAATTTGTGAACAAGCCAGTGCAACATTTTTACACAGAACGTGAAAACAATGTTAAATAAAAAATATAACACATAATGTATAATAAAGTATTATGACCTGACCATTGTCATCCTGTGTGCAGTGAAGATGTTGTCTTTTTTTGCCCTGCATACTGCATACATTTTTGCAGTTAGCAATTGACCCTGCTGCTTTTTCTACATTATCTTAAATAATTGAGGCCATCGGGAAGCTCAAAGTGTGCTGTTATGATGGATTTTCAATAGTGTTTGCAATACTTACAGTTGCAGTAGATCTAAGCCCTGTAGTGAAGCCAGTGAGCATCAGCCATTAATGCTACAATACTAAATCCATGATGACAATAATCTGAAGTATACTTCCTGAACACAGAGATATGAGCAGATGAATAGGACTTTCTGAAATTCTGAATAGATTGACGTCGGTGACATGATTCACAAATAAACATTAGGGCCAATTCTTCAGACTATTTCAATGGAATTTAGACCATTTACCGTATATAGTATACTCCCACTAATCAGCATTTACACACTATCAGTTCTTTTGATATATGGCCAGAAAGAGAGCTGGTCTTACAAATGCATGCTAAACAAGCTTTCTGTCATAAATTGTCTCCATATTTCCCTCAAAATTAAAAAAAAAGAGCTGCTGTATCAGTTAAACCTGGCTTCTGGGAACATTTCATGCATTGCACTCACTGACTTCTGCTGCTATTAAAACATCTAAGCCATGGTTAGGATCATAAAGGGATTCTTTGACAGAAAACTATTGAACATTCCAAAGCACATAAACCAGAAAATCCATATTGTGGTATGAGTTACTTAGTTTAATGACCATGCACATCCCCTTCATCCAAGGTTATTATCGTTTGGCAAATACAGAGATAAAGTTATTTTTTGTATACCGATTTGATGGACTAATGAGAGTCAGTAATGTGATGTAACAACCATGCTTATATTGTATGCTACAATCAAATAATCAAATTGTGATGCTCTAATCAACGTGTGTATGTATGTATGTATGTATGGAGCTATTGAAAGGGTGTTCTCTATTCAATTTTGGTTTCCTGTCAAGTCTATGTCGGCTTTTGGCAATCACATGGATTGTGTTTCTGTAAAATTATCGGTCTTCTGTATTTTTAAATCTTACCAATGGCATGTTAGTATATTATGTGACTGCATTCATCCACCTTATTGCTGACTGCTCTTTTTTTTTTTCTCTTCAACTTTTCCAAGCACAATTGACTTTTACATTGATTGGCTCATAATATGTCCAAAATAACACAGCTTCAGCCTAGTTATTTGAACTTCAGGTGAAAGTTTGGTCTTGATGATCCATTTGTTTGTTTTCCTTGTTGTCTGTGTTAGGCTTAGAATTATTCACCAACCCCAAAGTTCAAAGGTAGGGTGTCAAGGTTGGTGAATCTGGTTCAAACTTTGAGACAATTCTCATTGAATTCTTTGACAGGTGAATTTTTCTTTAAAATTCTGGACATTCTATGGGCTAATAAGCAATAGTCAAAAAGTATAGGGAGCTGGATACTGTCATGGAGGGAGGAAATGAAAGAATATATATATATATATATATATATATATATATATATATATATATATATATATATATATCATACAGCAAGGTATTTTTAGATAGTTTGGGCCTTATTAAACAGTAATAGGTCTGAATTGAGTGGGAAAAAAACAAAGCTAAAGCCCTCAACTACAAAATAGCCAGTGGTGCAACACTGTAGATAAGTCTACAGTGCATCCGAAAGATATTCACGGAGATTCACTTTTTCAACATTTTTTTATGTTACAGCCTTATTCCAAAATTGATTAAATTCATTATTTTCCTCAAAATTCTTCAAACAGTACCCCATAATGACAACATGAAAGAAGTTTGTAAAAATCTGCAGAAACTTAGTGTAGCACCTTTACAGTGCCAAGCACCAGATTAGGTAAGGATAGCTAGAAAAAGCTGGTAATGGTTGCAGGAATCTATCCTTTTTTGTTTTTGTTTAGCCTAGTTTGATCTGTAGCATCAGCAGCAGGGTTTTTGCAATCATTGGTAATCCAAGACTGCTTTATTGTAACAAAAGTCTACACCATCAGGGGACAGGAGGGATTTCCTCTTTGCAAAAAAACATCCTACTGCACTGAAGGCCCCCTCAGACAGCACACTAGCTTCAGGGCAAGCCAGAATCTCCAGCACACACTGTGCGAATTTTGTCCACTGCCAGACTATTTTAAGTGACAATACTGTCCTCAATAATCTCACCCCACACATATATATATATAACTGTGGGTTTGGGAAGGGTGAAATGTTACTCTTGAACCCTGTCCCATTTTCTCCTCCCCATTTCTCCTTGCTGCCAGTACTCCAACCCTCCGTCTCAGATTCCTTCTTATCTTCTATCCTTCCTGCTGCCTTTGACTCACCGGGATAGAGGCAGTAGGTCAAAGTTCCTGCTGGCCCTGAGACAGCCTCTTTCCTGCCCTTGTACCATATTAGTACAAGTGAGTATTGATGGCACACTGCTGCTGGTGCCGCCTCTGCAGCATGGCCAATATTAAGTTATATCACATAGAGGTGTTACAGATAAGGCGGTTGGTAGGCAGCTAATGTTGGCAATGCATTTTCAGTATGATTAGGTATAAAAAAACCTCTGCGCTTAGCGAAAAAAAAAAAAAATGTTGAAAAAAGGCAAATGGTAATTCTCAATAAAAGCTGTAGTCTAAAATGTGTTTGAATACACCAACAACACAAATAATATCTAAAACGAATTAGGTGCGCTATCTCTTTAAATGCCCACATCCATGCCAAAATGCAATTTGATAAAAACAAAATCAATAATGAAATCAATAATCCATGTGACAAATTTAATTGATAATAAATATATGTGCCATACAATAATAAATTTGATGCAAAATGTGCAAAAGTGCTATCAAGCATTATATAAAAAAGAGCAAAGTTCAATAAAGTGACTTGTACTAAAAATGTGTATCAATAAGGTTCATCATGGGATTTGGATTAATTCATTTTGGAAATCCCATGGTGAACTTTATTGATGCACGTTTTTAGTTATTTATAGCAGAAGTCACTTTGCTCTTTTTTCATATATAATTCTTGATAGCACTTTTGCACATCAAATGTATTTTTGAATGGCACATGTATTTATTATTATTGTATGAAATTTGAGATGAATGCTGCTGGAAATGGCGGGGTGGGCGTGGGAGAATTCTGCAAAGGTTTAACCTTCACTAGATCCTTCTAAGCCTGGCCCCGTAACACTCTTTCCTGTGGCACGTCCTAAGCTTCTGAACCGTCTTGTGACACTTCCCTCCTAGTCACCAGAGGCAGATGTTGCAATGGATGCAGCAGGAGAACATTGTGGAGCTGGGGTTAAGCAGAAAGTGAGGAATGAGGAGGAGTCATGCAGGCCTCTTGCTTCTGACTTGTCTTCTTAAAGTGGTTGTAAACCCTTTTGTCTTACCTTTATCTATAGGTAAGCCTAGAATAAGGCTTACCTATAGGTAGTGGAAATATCTCCTAAACGTGCACCGTTTAGGAGATATTTCATTTGTAGTGCGTCAATGTCGTCATCGGCACATTTGCTGCGAAGAAACGGACCACCGTGCCGTTTCTTAATATGCGATGCATACTAGCCCATTATGCTTTTAATTTGCAGGTTTTGCAGGGAGCAAGAGCAAAAGAGGAAGTAAAACCCATCAGGGTTTACTTCCTCTTTAAGGCATTGCTCCCAATGAGCTCTGTGGTACAGAATCATGTGTTTCCCCATGCATGTGATAACGAATTGACTGTTGCTTTTACAAAGGTTGGTACACTACACAGGCTGCAGACCAAAATGGTGCTGTTGGCAGCAGATAAATTAAAAAAGACCGACACTAGAGAGCTCTGTGGACTAGTTCTGGGGAAAGCAGTTTCCTATACCTGTGGGAAAGTGACAACAAAAGGATTAGGACAGCTACTCCCTTCAGTCCTCTGCAAGTTGCCCCTGCCCCTGGACAAAAGCCTTCCTTGCCGCTGCTTTGCCTCTTCCTCAGAAATGTCCTCCTCTTCAACTGGTGACAATCATGGATAGTCTGCCACCTACCTCCTCCTCATTGTTGAGGCCCACTTTGCAGTAGGCTAAACCTGCCTCTTGCTGCTACCTCCTTGATATCTCCTAGCTACTGTGTGGCTGAACCCTCCTCTCCCTCTGTGGTAATGGCGCTATTTTCCTTATTCTCTATATCTGAAAGGAGGAATGCTTGTACATAACAAGGATGTAGTAAGACTTTATTGACATCGGTGCTGACATCCCTACTGGTTGGTTGTACTGAAGTCAATACATAGATTGACTTCACCACAACCAGCCTGCCCATGCATGAATCGAAACTTAGATCTGTCTATGACCGGCTTAAGTAAACAATGGTCTCAACATTGTCTCTGCTCCTTTACTGCTCAATTTACAGGATGGAGGTTGTTCCCTGACCAAGATGTACTGCTTACAAACAGCGGAAAAAAGTTAGGTCAAGAACCTTTCTATGCTGTTGAGAAGGGTACTTAGATCAACAAACTAGCAGAACTACAGAATTACGGAATTAGAAAACCTTGATAGAGAAAAACTATTTCCCTATATTATTTTATAGTGTGCATTCAGCTGTTTGCCTAAAGTTCAGCTTTAGCAATCTTAATTCTGACTTTAATATCATATTCCATTCAAATACAGTAACATTTGGTATAATATTTAATAAGGAACTATGAACAGTTTATCATTGGTGACACCTGTAACAGATGTGCTGCTTATATTCCCTTTAGTATTAAATGTCATGTAACATACCTTACAATGTCCATCAACAGTAAGCAAAGGTTGTTTATCACAAAAGCTTTGTGTCCATACTAAATTGCATACAGAACTTCAGTAATTTTATAAACTTAACTAAGCAATACATATATTATAATCCGATTTAGATGTATACCAAACTATTTTTTGTCTTGACATAATACACAACATCTGCTATATTTAATTAGCAGAAGTTTAATCAACATCTGTATAGCTCCCAAAACAACTGGAAAACACATACACTAGTGAGTGAGTTGGCATCAATTCGGTAGCAGAGAGGCATATTCATTAGAAACCTTATTAGACATCTGTCTGAAACTCACACTGTTTTATAGAAATGCACAAGAACACGTTAAAGGTTTAAAAATTATTTTATATTCAAAATCTCCTTTTGAAACCTAAACAAACCTAAAACTATGCATACGTTGAGAATGTTAGCATAAATTGTTACTTTTCTTGCTTTACTTTGTAATTTCATTTATTCTGCGTTCCTGACATATTAACATATTTTAACAGATTAGCCAACACATGTCTGGTAATGTGTGCCCTACACATAAAACACGTTTGCCAACATGTTTGCCAGGAGAAAAAAATATTCGCTGATATTTGCTAAGACATGTTTTTCAGTGGGAAAACTGGTTACAGTAACATTCTCCAAGTATAGAAAAAAGCAGATGTTACATTCAGTGCACATTCACCAGTCACAACTGATTTTTACCATTAGCTCAGCTGAGATGGCGATTCTTTCCATCTTTTATACAGGTTCCACACCTGGAGGTTTTCTTTATTGTATACCCCCAATAGGGACCCAAGTGCCATTTAATCAATGATATTTAAATTTAGAATGTCTGGATTTTTTTTTATACTGTGTCCATCACCAGTGAGGGGGGCACGTACCCCCCCCTCCAAACCAAGGGGATCAGGCATCTTTTTTGGGACCAGAGCTGAAGTGCATGTAAGCCACTGTTAACATGGCCCTGTGCAGCACTCTTGCTCTGTCATGAGGACTCCAAGCTGGCTGGTGTGCAAGTTGTGGGAAGGTTTATTATAGGATCACTATCTTTATGGAGTTTATGTCCCTAGCCTCTGGGTAAGTTTAAAAAGAAACTGTATACCTTAAGATCCCCTGCTGGGGTGATAGCCATTGACTTATTGTGGTCCCCTGTAATAAGAGACCACTACGATCTGGCTGAAGAGTCCATTGTATACCTTAAAGATCCCGGGCTGGGGGTGATAGCCATTTGCTTTTTGTGGTCCCCGTAATAAGGGACCACTATGATCTGGTAAGCGGCAGTGTTTGCTGTGGTGGAGGCAATTCTATCTGGTCACACTTTTTTGCGGTGTTTTCGTTTTCATCACCTTACAAGAGTCTACAACTTTTTCACACATTGGGGGTTATTTACGAAAGGCAAATCCACTTTGCACTGAAAGTGCACTTGGAAGTGCAGTCGCTCTAAATCTAAGGGGTAGATCTGAAATGAGTAGAAGCTCTGCTGATTTTATCATCCAATCATGTGCAAGCTAAAATTCTGTTTTTTATTTTCCTTGCATGTCCCCCTCGGATCTACAGCGACTTTACTTTCAAGTGCACTTGCAGTGCAAAGTGGATTTTCCTTTAGTAAATAACCCCCATGGTGTATTGACTCATCCATTAACTATATTTGGTTATCCTATCACTATTGGACTTTTTGCTTTTTATATGTTAATTTATGTTTACCATATATCTTTAGTCACTATTTTATTGTCTAATCACTAGACATTTTTTGAGTTTTGTGATTAAATTTATCATTCACATTAAGTCACTATTTTTCATTCAGTCACTTGTTGCAGTCTATTGTGCATTGTCATTTCATACCAGTGTATCCTTAATGGGCAGATGTTGTGATTTACATCTTGGTTCCACCTGTTGTGGTATACTGGCTCTGAAATTGTTAATGTGTATTTAATATTGTTTCACAGATCAATTAGTTTAAGCACAGCTCCCCCTGTTTTTTATTAAGTTTAAAAAGAAGTTGTCTTTTGCCCCTGTACTGCAAAAATCTAATAACCATCAAAATGGTCTTTAGTAAAATGGTCTTAATTTGAGTGCTCACATGATTGAGTGTAGAAGAGACATTACTTGTAAATTCCACTGGGTTGACACTAATATAAAGGATTATGTGTACTTTGTCAAGCTCTGTAGAATGTGTTGGCTCTGTATAAACAAGATGAATCAACAGTAATGGTGAATTTTATGAGCTGCATATGTAAGTGGGCCACCATATGACCACAACCATTCCTTTTCGCATGATTAAAACAAATGCAAAATATTCATACATAATAGAAACCAAGGTGTTATACAGGGTAGATTAAGATCTACTTTTTTAAATAATAGTTTCAACAATTCTTGAACAGATGTTGCACAAGCTTAATGGGAAATTTCCATAGCATCTGCGACATTTATGAATGAAAGTGCTGTGGTTAATGATCCACACAGATACCTGCATAATGCACTTGGTTCATTTGGGTGCTAATAGCTGGCATTTCACATGCACATTCTTACTAATGACTGGGATTACTGTGGCTTTACAGTAAAGAATATGCTAATTATAACCATAATCAGTAGCCTAAATGGCCAACTTTCTATTAGACCATACAATGTTCAGCATATTGACATCAATGTTCATTAATCCAATGATTATGGAAGCATCAGTAAGTCACAAAATTCTTTGCAAATGCTGCAACAATAATCTGCTGTGCGCTCATTGATTTTTATTTTTCTTGTTGCTGGCATCATGCTTGCTATGAGAAATATTGATATTTCTATTTAAATAATAGTAAAGACAGTCTTAAAGACCAGTATTCATTCTTTTGTCTGCATTGATCTTCATTCTCACAACAGTCAGGGGGCTTTGCACTGATTACTACAGCAGTTATCTTGATTTTTGTCACTTTTTCATTCAGTACTATACAGCTGCCGACGTCATGCATTTCCTAATTGGCAGTGCTAGTTATCATTAACTCATCTCACATTTTGCTTCCTCTAGCATAGTAAACTCTCTTCCAAGAATTGGGTAAAGCAACAGATTCAAATACTTCCTTTTCCTTTGCATTGGACCAATCACAAGGTTCCAGCCCAGTCACATGAGAAAATTGTGGAGGTGACTGAGTAGCATAGTGTGTGAAGGGAAAGTCCTGGAACTTGCAGCTAATTGAAGAAAGTATATCTAAGCGATAATAATAAATCATGCTCCTTGCCCTGTAAGTAACCCCCTTGTTAATAGAAATAATAATAAAAAGTATTAGTGCATAACATAAAGCAAAGCCAGTGCATATGGGGGTATTTTGGCTCGTGGGTGCCGCAATGTGTTCTAAAATGATAATAGTATTCAAAGGTTATGCTTTGCCTGAAGTTTTTAAGCCTTTCTATTCATGTACAGCTGTACAGCACTTCTAAACTACCTCCACAATCTTCTCATGCTTGAAGCCACCATAGGGTTGCCACCTTTTCTTCAGCCCAAACCCGAACACTTTATTGGCGCAATTTTTTTCTGTCTCGAAAGTATAAACTATAGTATTATAAAAGACCTGGGACACTTTTGGGTGGCCCAAGTATAGTAATAATGTGGCATGCAAACAGTCAGTGTTCCCAAATTGCTCTTGCTGACATCATCACCCCGCCCCCCCCAGTGATAATGAACCTGCCCCAGAGAGCTGACCACAGGTCCCGGATGGCAACAGATTTTTGTGTGACTTTCCTGGTTACTTGGGGAGCCACAGTCCAGTCTAAATAATGTGTTCGGGTTGCAGACAGACTGAAACCCGGACACAATTAAAAACCTGCACAAAAAACTGAATCCTGGATAGGTGGCATAGGTATTCTATGGATGAGCAATGAATGATATAGTAGTGTGATCAGAGGTTGTCCAGCTAGGTGCCACTGGTGGTGTATGAAGTCTGCATTACCTCCCAGTGCACAGCACATTGGACATACTTTAAGAGCATATAAAGTGGCCACCCTGCGCTCCTCATCTATGGGATCCATTCAGAGTATACAGGTCACAGCCATCCCACCCTCTATGTGTGATCACTGCTGGATCAGAGCAAATAATCTCTGCCAGGAAATCCATATCATCCTGTCCCAGAATGAAGCAGCTAATGGAGGAATAAGAGAACCGACTAAACTATTCCCCCTTCAGTCTGCATTCACCAGTACTGGGAGAGGGGGCATAGAGGCTCTGGTTGGACTTCCAGCCTACACCATGGAATGTTCACACAGGACCAGCTGTGACATTTCACTTTCAGTTTGATGCAAACATACACCGTCATGTGTTCTCACTGATGGGGAATGATCATTGCAAAGCACTGGAGGACTGCACACCCTGCCAGAGCCGAGGTCTCACCCCACATGTCATCCATCACACAGACAGGAGCCCAGCATGTGCAGCCACCTCTGGGTGTCCTACACTCACCACATTGCAACAAGAAGACAGCCCATAATCATCACCCTCTTTCTCTATCACTGTACCGCTGTCATCACCACTGATCCCCACTCTACTCCTCCCCCCTCTCAATCTCTGCTCTGGGTGGAAGAGACCATTGTGATGGGGGGCAGGCAGTGACAGACCACAGCTGGGCAGGAATGAAGAGTCATGGTTGCCAACACAAACGACATCGTCCACCAGGGATACATGAGGATAAAGAGCTGGAAACTGGGGCGGGAGAGGGACAACAAGGACTGTCTGTCCCATCATCCCCCGACAGACACTGAGCACTCCAATACTGCTTATCCCTCAGCCATAGTCTGGTCTGAATAATGTGTCCGGGTTTCACGCGGACTGAAACCCGAACACATGATTCAAAACCCGGACTGTCCGGGTGAATCCCAGACAGGTGTCAACCCTAAGCCACCAACACAGAGGACCCTCCTCAAGTCTAGCAGTCAGTTTTACCACAAACACGGTCTGGAACTACCTCACATGATGTACACTACAAAGTTGTCACATGAGAAGACGATGAGAGGTCACATGCTTCTCCGCAGAGGCGTAACTAGAATCTTCAGGGCCCCAGTGCAAGAAACCAAGAAGGGCCCCCACCAGGGGCGTTGCTAGGTTTACAAAAGATCTGGGACTATCCCGTAGCAGCGAAGTAAAGAAAGTCATACGCTTGGGTGGGCATACACATGTATATATTATACATGTGTGTGTATGTATTTATATATATTATATATAAAATATCATTACATATCTGAGTGTGGATCCCCCTTACATCAGGGTCTCCAGAGATCCCCGACTTACATCAGGGTCCCCAGAGACCCCCTCATTACATCAGGGTCCCCAGAGAGCCTCCCCTTACATCAGAGTCCCCAGAGAGCCTCTCCTTACATCAAGGACCCCAGAGAGTCCCCCCTTACATCAGGGTCTCCAGAGAGCCCCCTACATCAGGGTCCCCAGTATCAGGGTCCCCAAAGAGCCCCTTCCTTACAACAGGGTCCCCAGAAAGCCCCTTCCTTACATCAGGGTCCCCAGAAAGCCCCTTCCTTACATCAGGGTCCCCAGAGACCCCCCTTACATCAGGGTCCCAAGAGAGCCTCCCCTTTACATCAAGGTCCCGAGAGAGCCCCCCCTTACATCAGGGTCCCAAGAGAGCCCCCCCTTACATCAGGGTCCCAAGAGAGCCCCCCCTTACATCAGGGTCCCCAGATGCCCCCCCTTCTAGAGGTTTCCCTGTACCTGGCTGGTCTCCGCTGTGCACCTCCAACCCCCAGCACATCTCTGTGGGAGGCGGCGACCGGCAGCTGTATGGTGCCTGCGGGCCACGGGATCTCCATGGGGCTTGTAGTTCTCCTCCCGAGTGAACAGTGGAGATGGGTATGTATCCACAAGTGTGTACAAGCAGAGCTGACTCACTTGTTCACTGAGTGATGCGGATACATGCCTGGGTCAGAGGCCCCTCCCCTCTCCACGGTATACACTCGGGAGGAGAACTACAAGCCCCAGGGAGATCCTGCGACCACTATACAGCTGCCGATCGCCGCCTCCCACTCCCCCCACTGCATCCCAAACTGACAGCCAGAGGTGCAGGGGGAGATGCTGGGTCTTGGGGCCCCCCACAATGGCAGAAAGCCAGGGCCCAGTCGCAAGTGCGACTGCTGCAACCCTGAAAGTTCCGTCACTAAATCTCCGTACCCAAGTAATGGGTATTTTCTATGCTCCCAAAAAAGTGGTGAGGGAGAGAAGTAAAGGTGAATATGTGCTGCTGGGTAACTCAAGCAATAAAGCAAACCTGTTGCTTTGCCCTGTATTAGCAACAGGTTGCTGTAAACAAACTGCAAGCAGGCTTCAAATGGCTTTCATTAAAATCCAGCACTACTAAAAATGTATTAAAAGCTACAAAAACACCTGCTGGCAGCTTGATTAACGTGGCAAAATTCTTACTAAGCCCAGGTTCACACTCAGCTGAACTCGCACAATTTCACTCCTGCATGTCAGTGCTGATTTTGCCCACGATCTCAGAGACATCTGTGCAGGTCTCTGCACAGATGTCAATGTAAATTGCAGCCCGAAATTGCAAAAAGTAGTGCAAAAACTACTTTTTTAAATCGGTGCTGCGCCACAGATGCGGCGTCGTAACGATTAGGACGGTGCCATAGATGGCAATTGCTGCCGATTCGTCATGCGATTTGACATGTCCAATCGCATGTCAAAATGCTCCAGTGTAAACCAGGGCTAAAGGCTTCAACAAACCTGCTTCATGATTGACAAAATGCTTTCCATGCCTACAAATGCTTTGTAAATGCTTACATACATTTTACTCTTATATGAAGAGAAACTTGCGTGTAGGACACCTAAAAGTTTGTGAATTCATGTACTCTATGTGATAGGGATAGTAGTAGGAGTAGGGGTGAAAAATGGATGTCTAGAATTACAGCTCAATGATATTGTGATTACCGGTAGGTGAAATTTCCATAATTGAGCAGCGCTCCAATAAGTGAGATTTCTATAATAATTCACTGCACAATCACGTGAGATTGAAATACTCATGCACTGGCCCACCAAGTGAGATTGTGGTTAAACATGGGGTTAAACATGCACTTCCTCATCAAGTAAGATTTCCCTACTCATGCACCTCCCTATCAAGTGAGATTTCCATACTCATGCACTTCTCCATAAAGTGAGATTTACATGCTCATGCACTTCCCCATCTAGTGAGATTTCCATACTCATGCACTTCTCCATAAAGTGAGATTTACATGCTCATGCACTTTCCCAACAAGTGAGATTGACATACTCATGCACCTCCCTATAGTTACATAGTAGATGAGGTTGAAAAAAGGACACAAGTCCAACCTATGTGTGTGATTATATGTCAGCATTACATTGTATATCCCTATATGTTGCGGTCGTTTAGGTGCTTATCTAATAGTTTTTTTAAACTATTGATGCTCCCTGCTGAGACCACCACCTGTGGAAGGGAATTCCACATCCTTGCCGCTCTTACAGTAAAAAACCCTCTACGTAGTTTAAGATTAAACCTCTTTTCTTCTAATTTTAATGAGTGGCCACGAGTCTTGTTAAACTCCCTTCTGCGAAAAAGTTTTATCCCTCTTGTGGGGTCACCAGTATGGTATTTGTATATTGAAATCATATCCCCTCTCAAGCGTCTCTCCTCCAGAGAGAATAAGTTCAGTGCTCGCAACCTTTCCTCATAACTAAGATCCTCCAGACCCTTTATTAGCTTTGTTGCCCTTCTTGTACTCGCTCCATTTCCAGTACATCCTTCCTGAGGACTGGTGCCCAGAACTTGACAGCATACACTAGGTGCAGCCGGACCAGAGTCTTGTAGAGTGGGAGAAATATTGTTTTATCTGTGGAATGAATCCCCTTTTTAATGCATGCCAATATTCTGCTTGCTTTTTTAGCAGCAGCTTGGCATTGATGCCATTGCTGAGCCTATCATCTACTAGGACCCCCAGGTCCTTTTCCATCCTAGATTCCCCCAGAGATTCTCCTCCCAGTGTATAGATGGCATTCATATTTTTGCCACCCAAATGCATTATTTTACATTTTTCTACATTGAACCTCATTTGCCATATAGTTGCTCACCCCATTAATTTGTTCAGACCTTTTTGCAAGGTTTCCACATCCGGCGGAGAAGTTATTGCCCTGCTTAGCTTAGCTTATCGTCCACAAATACAGAAATTGAACTGTTTACCCCATCCTCCAGGTTATTTATGAACATATTAAACAGGATTGATCCCAGCACAGAACCCTGGGGGACCCCACTACCCACCCCTGACCATTTCAAGTATTACCCATTTATCACCACCCTCTGAACTCGCCCTTGTAGCCAGTATTCAATCCATGTACTCCCCCTATGGTCCATGCCAACGGACCTTATTTTGTACAGTAAACGTTCATGGGGGACTGTGTCAAATGCTTTTGCAAAAAACAGATATACCACATCTACGGGCCTTCCTTTATCTAGATGACAACTCACCTCCTCATAGAAGGTTAATAGATTGGTTTAGCAAGAACGATTCTTCATGAATCCAAGTGAGATTTTCATACTCATGCACTTCTCCATAAAGTGAGATTTCCATACTCATGCACTTCCCCATCAAGTGATATCTCCATAGGCATGTACTTTCCCAACAAGTGAGCTTTCCATACTAATGCACTTCCCCATTAAGTGAGATTTCCATACTCATCCACTTCTCAATCAAGTGAGATTTCCATACTAATGCACTGCCTCATCAAGTGAGATTTCCATACTCATGCACTTCCCCATTAGGTGATATTTCCTTACTTATACACTTCCCCATCAAGTGAGATTTTCTTACTCATGCACTTCCCCATCAAGTGAAATTTCCTTACTCATGCATTTCCCTATCAAGTGAGATTTCCTTATTCATGCATTTTACCATCAAGTGTGATTTCCATACTCATGCACTTATCCATAAAGTGAGATTTGCATACTCATGCACTTCCTTATCAAGTAAGAATTCCATACTAATGTACTTCCCCATCAAGTGAGATTTCCATACTCATGCACTTCCCATCTAGTGAGATTGCCATACTCATGCACTTCCCCTTTAGGTGAGATTTCCATACTCATGCACTTCCCCATCAAGTGAGATTTCCATACTCATGCACTTCCCCATCAAATGAGATTTCCATACTCATGCACTTCCCCATCAAGTGAGATTTCCATACTCATGCACTTCTCCATAAAGTGAGATTTGCATACTCATGCACTTCCCACTCAAGTGAAATTTCCATACTCGTACACTTTCCATCAAGGGAGATTGCCATACTCATGCACTTCCAATCAAGGGAGATTGCCATACTCATGCACTTCCCTGCAAGGGAGATTTCCATACTGATGCACTTCACCATCAAGTGAAATTTCCATACTTATGCATTTCCCATCAAGTGAGACTTCCATACTGATGCACTTCCCCATCAAGTGAGATATCCTTACTCATGCATTTCCCCCATCAAGTGAGTTTTCCATACTCATGCATTTCCCATCAAGTGAGATTTCCATACCGATGCACTTCCCCATCAAGTGAGATTTCCTTACTCATGCATTTCCCCCATCAAGTGAGATTTCCATAATCATGCACTTCCCCATCAAGTGAGATTTCCTTACTCATGCACTTCCCCATCAAGTGAGATTTTCATACTAATGCACTTCTCTATCAAGTGAGATTTCCATACTCATGCACGTCTCCATAAAGTAAGATTTGCATACTCATGCTCTTCCCCATCAAGTGAGATTTCCATGCTCATGCTCTTCCCCATCAAGTGAGATTTCCATACTCATGCACTTCCCATAAAGTGAGATTTGCACACTCATGCACTTCACCATCAAGTGAGATTTACAAACTCATGCACTTCCCTACCAAGTGAGATTTACATACTCATCCACTTCCCAATCAAGTGAGATTTCCATACTATGCACTGCCTCATCAAGTGAGATTTCCATACTCATGCACTTCCCCATTAGGTGAGATTTCTATACTTATGCACTTCCCCATCAAGTGAGATTTCCTTACTCATGCACTTCTCCATCAAGTGAAATTTCCTTACTCATGCATTTCCCCATCAGGTGAGATATCCTTACTCATGCATTTTCTCATCAAGTGAGATTTCCATACTCGTGCACTTCCCTATCAAGTGAGATTTCCACACTTATGCACTTCACCTTAAGGTGAGATTTAAATACGCATGCACTTACCCATCAAGTGAGATTTCCATACTCATGCACTTCCCCATCAAGTGAGATTTCCATACTCATGCTCTTCCCCATCAAGTGAGATTTCCATACTCATGGTCTTCCCCATCAAGTGAGATTTTCATACTCATGCACTTCCCATAAAGTGAGATTTGCATAGTCATGCACTTCCCCATCAAGTAAGATTTACAAACTCATGCACTTCCCTATCAAGAGAGATTTCCATACTCGTGCACTTCTCCATAAAGTGAGATTTCCATACTCATGCTCTTCCCCATCAAGTGAGATTTACAAACTCATGCACTTCCCTATCAAGTGAGATTTCCATACTCATGCACTTCCCTATCAAGAGAGATTTCCATACTAATGCACTTCCCCATTAAGTGAGATTTCCATATTCATCCACTTCCCAATCAAGTGAGATTTCCATACTAATGCACTGCCTCATCAAGTGAGATTTCCATACTCATGCACTTCCCCATTAGGTGATATTTCCTTACTTATGCACTTCCCCATCAAGTGAGATTTTCTTACTCATGCACTTCCCCATCAAGTGAAATTTCCTTACTCATGCATTTCCCTATCAAGTGAGATTTCCTTATTCATGCATTTTACCATCAAGTGTGATTTCCATACTCATGCACTTATCCATAAAGTGAGATTTGCATACTCATGCACTTCCTTATCAAGTAAGAATTCCATACTAATGTACTTCTCCATCAAGTGAGATTTCCATACTCATGCACTTCCCATCAAGTGAGATTGCCATACTCATGCACTTCCCCTTTAGGTGAGATTTCCATACTCATGCACTTCCCCATCAAGTGAGATTTCCATACTCATGCACTTCCCCATCAAATGAGATTTCCATACTCATGCACTTCCCCATCAAGTGAGATTTCCATACTCATGCACTTCTCCATAAAGTGAGATTTGCATACTCATGCACTTCCCACTCAAGTGAAATTTCCATACTCATACACTTTCCATCAAGGGAGATTGCCATACTCATGCACTTCCAATCAAGGGAGATTGCCATACTCATGCACTTCCCATCAAGGGAGATTTCCATACTGATGCACTTCACCATCAAGTGAAATGTCCATACTTATGCATTTCCCATCAAGTGAGATTTCCATACTGATGCACTTCCCCATCAAGTGAGATATCCTTACTCATGCATTTCCCCCATCAAGTGAGATTTCCATACTCATGCATTTCCCATCAAGTGAGATTTCCATACCGATGCACTTCCCCATCAAGTGAGATTTCCTTACTCATGCATTTCCCCCATCAAGTGAGATTTCCATAATCATGCACTTCCCCATCAAGTGAGATTTCCTTACTCATGCACTTCCCCATCAAGTGAGATTTTCATACTAATGCACTTCTCTATCAAGTGAGATTTCCATACTCATGCATGTCTCCATAAAGTAAGATTTGCATACTCATGCTCTTCCCCATCAAGTGAGATTTCCATGCTCATGCTCTTCCCCATCAAGTGAGATTTCCATACTCATGCACTTCCCATAAAGTGAGATTTGCACACTCATGCACTTCACCATCAAGTGAGATTTACAAACTCATGCACTTCCCTACCAAGTGAGATTTCCATACTCATCCACTTCCCAATCAAGTGAGATTTCCATACTATGCACTACCTCATCAAGTGAGATTTCCATACTCATGCACTTCCCCATTAGGTGAGATTTCTATACTTATGCACTTCCCCATCAAGTGAGATTTCCTTACTCATGCACTTCTCCATCAAGTGAAATTTCCTTACTCATGCATTTCCCCATCAGGTGAGATATCCTTACTCATGCATTTTCTCATCAAGTGAGATTTCCATACTCGTGCACTTCCCTATCAAGTGAGATTTCCATACTTATGCACTTCACCTTAAGGTGAGATTTAAATACGCATGCACTTACCCATCAAGTGAGATTTCCATACTCATGCACTTCCCCATCAAGTGAGATTTCCATACTCATGCTCTTCCCCATCAAGTGAGATTTCCATACTCATGGTCTTCCCCATCAAGTGAGATTTTCATACTCATGCACTTCCCATAAAGTGAGATTTTCATAGTCATGCACTTCCCCATCAAGTAAGATTTACAAACTCATGCACTTCCCTATCAAGAGAGATTTCCATACTCGTGCACTTCTCCATAAAGTGAGATTTCCATACTCATGCTCTTCCCCATCAAGTGAAATTTACAAACTCATGCACTTCCCTATCAAGTGAGATTTCCATACTCATGCACTTCCCTATCAAGAGAGATTTCCATACTCATGCACTTCTCCATAAAGTGAGATTTGCATACTCATGCACTTCCCCATCAAGTGAGATTTACAAACTCATGCACTTCCCTATCAAGTAAGATTTACAAACTCATGCACTTCCCTATCAAGAGAGATTTCCATACTCATGCACTTCTCCATAAAGTGAGATTTGCATACTCATGCACTTCCCCATCAAGTGAGATTTACAAACTCATGCACTTCCCTATCAAGTGAGATTTCCATACTCATGCTCTTCCCCATCAAGTGAGATTTCAATACTCATGCACTTCCCCTTTAAGTGAGATTTCCATACTCATGCACTTCCCCATCAAGTGAGATTTCCATACTCATCCACTTCCCCATCAAGTGAGATCTCCATACTCATGCACTTCCCTATCAAGTGATATTTTCATGCTCATGCACCCCCCCCCCCCCCCCGCATCAAGTGAGATTTCCATACTCATGCACTTCTCTATAAAGTGAGATTTGCATACTCATGCACTTCCCACTCAAGTGAGATTTCCATACTCATGCACTTCCCACTCAAGTGAGATTTCCATACTCATGCACTTCCCATCAAGGGAGATTGCCATACTCATGCCATTCCAATCAAGTGAGATTACCATACTCATGCACTTCCCCGTCAAGTGAGATGAGATTTCCATACTGATGCACTTCCCCATCAAGTGAAATTTCCATACTTATGCACTTCCCATCAAGTGAGATTTCCATACTCATGCATTTCTCCCATCAAGTGAGATTTCCTTACTTATGCACTTCCCCATCAAGTGAGATTTTCATACTCATGCACTTCCCTATCAAGTGATATTTCCATGCTCATGCACCCCCCATCCCCAATCAAGTGAGATTTCCATACTCATGCACTTCTCCATAAAGTGAGATTTGCATACTCATGCACTTCCCACTCAAGTGAGATTTCCATACTCATGCACTTCCCATCAAGGAAGATTTCCATACTGATGCACTTCCCCATCAAGTGAGATTTCCTTACTCATGCACTTCCCCCATCAAGTGAGATTTCCATACTCATGCACTTCCCCATCAAGTGAATTTCCTTACTCATGCACTTCCCCATCAAGTGAGATTTCCATACTCATGCACGTCTCCATAAAGTAAGATTTGCATACTCATGCTCTTCCCCATCAAGTGAGATTTCCATACTCATGCTCTTCCCCATCAAGTGAGATTTCCATATTCTAACACAATTCCCCATCAAGTGAGATTTCCATACTAACACAATTCCCCATCAAGTGAGATTTGCATACTCATGCACTTCCCATCAAGTGAGATTTGCATACTCATGCACTTCCCCATCAAGTGAGATTTCCATACTCATCCACTTCCCAATCCAGTGAGATTTCCAAACTAATGCACTGCCTCATCAAGTGAGATTTCCATACTCATGCACTTCCCTATTAGGTGAGATTTCCATACTTATGCACTTCCCCATCAAGTGAGATTTCCTTACTCATGCACTTCTCCATCAAGTGAAATTTCCTTACTCATGCATTTCCCCATCAGGTGAGATTTCCATACTCATGCACTTCCCTATCAAGTGAGATTTCCCTACTCATGCACTTCCCCTTTAAATGAGATTTCCATACTCATGCACTTCCCCATAAAGTGATATTTCCATGCTCATGGACCCCCCTCCCCATCAAGTGAGATTTCCATACTCATGCACTTCTCCATAAAGTGAGATTTGCATACTCATGCACTTCCCGCTCAAGTAAGATTTCCATACTCATGCACTTCCCATCAAGGGAGATTGCCATACTCATGCACTTCCAATGAAGTGAGATTGCCATACTCATGCACTCCCCCATCAAGTGAGATGAGATTTCCATACTGATGCACTTCCCCATCAAGTGAAATTTCCATACTTATGCACTTCCCATCAAGTGAGATTTCCATACTGATGCACTTCCCCATCAAGTGAGATTTCTTTACTCATGCACTTCCCCATCAAGTGAGATTTCCTTTCTCATGCATTTCCCCATCAAGTAAGATTTGCTTACTCATGCATTTCCCCATCAAGTGAGATTCCCATACTCCTGCACTTCCCTATCAAGTGAGATTTCCATACTTATGCACTTCCCCTTTAGGTGAGATTTCCATACTCATGCACTTCCCCTTTAGGTGGGATTTCCACACTCATGCACTTCCCCATCAAGTGAGATTTCCATACTCATGCACTTCCCCATCAAGTGAGATTTCCATACTCATGCACTTCCCCATCAAGTGAGATTTCCATACTCATGCACTTCCCCATCAAGTGAGATTTCCATACTCATGCACTTCCCCATCAAGTGGGATTTCCATACTCATGCAGTGCTCAATTAAGTTTTCCAAAATCCACAGTAAAATTAGCTTGTCACATTTTAGTATTTCTGTTTTTTAAATATATTATATATTTATATAATATTTATATATTTTATACTTATATTTCTGTTGTAGTTTTTAAATTTAACATGACATACATTACATACAAAATTACAGCATCTGGATCTGTCTTATGAAGAAACTGGTTTGTAATGGCCAACTTTGACACCAGAAATTGGTTACACGCAGATAGATTTTTTTTTGATTACTTAAAGTGGCTGTAAAGTCTTGTTTTTTTTTCAATAAATATAACAAACATGTTATACTTACCTGCTCTGCTGCAGTAGTTTTGCACAGAGCAGCCTGGATCCTCCTCTTCTCGGGTCCCTCTTCATTGCTCCTAGCCTCTCCTTCCTGTCGAGTGCCCCCACAGCAAACAGCTGAGTTACAGCTGCATGTGTCCATTCAGACAAGAAGCTGTGGTCCGACCCCGCCCCCTCTCTCTCTCCTGATTGGCTGACTGACTTAGATTGACAGGAGCCAATAGTGCTGCTGCCAATCAGGAGGGAGTGTCTCGGATGGGCGAGAAACTCATGAACATCGTTGGACAGAGATGGAGCTTAGGTAAGCATGGGGGGGTGCTGGGGCTGCTGCTACACACAGAAGGCTTTTTATCTTAATGCATTAAGATAAAAAAACCTTCTAAATTTACAACTCCTTTAAGGACAAAACCTTATGTGCAACTTTATCATCCAAAGCTCAAACATCAAGCTATTGCTACTGAGTAACACACGTTTGTGTTCTGTTTGCTTTCAATTTAGAAAAACTGTTACATTTTCACAAACACTGACACAAAATAATTAGTTTTCATACTTCCAGTGAGTGAGCTGGTTCAAAAACTCTTCACATTGCCTCATTACACAAGAATATTTTTAACAGTCAAAATACATTTAATTAGCTCTTATAGCCTAATGATTTAGAGGAGTATCCTGGCAAAATTTAAAAAAGGTTTTACTCATATAATTCAAATTAAAGAAAATGAGTTACAAGTAGCCCACAGTTTTCAGCTCCCAAGTGATTCTTTCTGTGAGAATCTACTTAGCCAAGTCTGGGAACTAACACAATTAGTAACATTAAATGAAACAACATGCACTCAGTTACAGCTGGGAAAAGTAATCTATGATCAGCCCAAGCAATGTCAATAATTAAAGAACCATTGATTGTGCTGTTCAACATATCCCAGTACAAGAAATGATTTGGTTAACCATTTCTTAGCTCAAACAAATACACTGATTACACATCTATTTAGTGCACAGTGCACATAAGAAGAAACATGCACCAATATAAAAAAAAATACAATTGCCTGTAGAAGACAGAAATTCTGCTAAACATAGTCATTCAGCACCAATTGTTCACATTTGGTCTTACAATTTATTCCAGGGGGCATAGCCCATGTACCCCTTCTCTACCAAAGTACGTTTATAAACAGTATGGTAAACAAGCACCAGTGGCTGAATTACAGCACCTTTGCAGGGGGCTCACCTCCACATCCAGCTCGGATCAGCCACCACTTGATTCCTCTGTAAGCATCCTAATATACACCACTAAAGTGGCGGATATCCCTACAGAGCTGGAGGTGGCGACTTTTGCCAAGTCTAACCATCTCTTCCCCACTTATGCTTTGATTCACAAAAGTCTAAACAATTACAGCAGGTGACAGGTTTTACCTGTTACAGCCCAATCTGGCAGAATTACAATTACACTGAGTTGCCAAAACTATAACAGATGACGTAAGTGGGGAATAACTCATTTACACCATCATTTTAAAGAGGGTGTTTTGTGTCCTTTTGAGGAACTATGTGTAAACTTCTCACTGCCGAAGTCCATGTTGTTCTACTATGTCTAGCTCAAATATGCCATAGAAGCCCAGGGCTAGGCAGTGGAGTGGCAACAATCCCCAAAGCCAGTGTTTCACATGATGGCTGAATCAGTCTCCACAAAGGGTTTTATTTTGCATTGATATGCAATGCTGCTTCATGATTTTTTGATGTTTTTCCTCTGAAAGCGAGCAAGAGATGGGAAAGAGATATTGGCCCCTTTGTGGAGGATCAGTGGGAGTAAACGTTACAGGCAATACCCCAGTGCGCCCTAAATGTGACACAAATTATATACTTCAAGAGTGCACGATACCCCAGTTAGGTTGCACACAATGAGCATTTTAGATTTAGCCCCATCTACAGCAAATGCTCCAGGGATCATGGGAACTTGACATTACCCTAAGCTTCACGCCTATTGGACAGGAATATTATAAACAATAAATATGGTATTTCAGCTTTCTATACTACTAGATTATAAGCCATGTCTTTAGGGTATTTTGGATGATTTCCAACTTGATGTTTATTGTAGAGAAGCGGTGGCCAGGGCTCTTTTCCAAGCTAGAATGATCATATTTAGAAACTGGAAGTCTACTGTTCCCCCATCCCAAAAGAAATGGGTGCCACTCATCTGGGGATGCCCTCGCAAACATGTGTATTGGTAGTAATGATGTGATATGTTTATCCACTCTGCCAGTTATAACTTATTAAGCAATTACACTATATAGCTATTTGATTGATTCAGTAATCGTGCGCTTGTTCCAACCCAGGTCCAAAAAAAAAACTTCTATAATACAAATATGAAAAAATACATATGCACAGTTTATCAAAGATATATTGCACAGAATCCCATCAGTAAAAAATAAAGAAATTATTATATAATAAATGCATGAATAACTAAAATAAAGAATAAAATATTCTTCAATGATAAGAGTGACTTGTTGAAGTGTTAATAAACATGCTAATCCAAACTAATTGTGAAAATTTTCAGTGACACCACCTCCATCGCCAGGCGCAATGCCTGATCACCTTAGGAGGAGACCCCAATTGTGCTTTTAGATATATCCCAATCTCAGAAGTGAACATCTGGACTGTACTGTGGTAACAGATCTTTTTCCAAAGACATCCTGGGTTATAGAGATAACAGCTGCTCTGTAGCGTAGATCAAAGCGAGAAAAATAAAAATTTCATTGCACAAAATTGTATATAACAGGTATGAATTGATTAAAAAACAATGGTCCTACTCACAAAAATATCATCTTGTATAAAGCATGGTGTAACAGAGTATCCAAGAGGGACAAGAGGCTCTCCTTTTCACCGCTATTGCCGGGTACAGAGATACTGGAAATGACATCACCAGCTCCTTCTGACGCGTTGCGTCACAGATCACGTGACTTCTTCAAGGGATAAGGAGTCTAGTGATGAGCGCCTGGGTTTAAGAGCAAAAAACTCTGTACAATGTTGCTATGGTGACGGGTGATTCATTGGGTCATAATGCCTTTCCATCAAAGTAAATCATAGTACTACTTAATAATATTTATACATCCTAAATACCAATGATGAAAGGAACAGACCCTAATAATGATGCATATAAAATCCCCAACATTTTGTAAATGTGACACAGGAAAAAAATGGCAATATTAGGAAACAAAAACCCCAATGGTGACTACTAGGTACTACATTTAAAGTACATAATGCAACAGGCACCTTGGAGCAATGCCATCAAATAGGCATACCTTAGAAATGTTAATAAATATATACAAATATGGTTAATGAATTTATATTCCATATTAGACATATTATTGGAAAATTATTTAATGATAAAAAACACGGTTAATAAAATAAAATAATTGCAAAGGGCACATAATAAAACAAGAACTTTTTTTTTTTAAATATAAAGCAATTCAGATCAAAGTCCACATTCATTCCTGACAGGTGGGGGGTATTTAATTCAAAAATCCATTTAAACTAATTTTTACTCAATTCTCTAATCTTGTGGTTCCCTCTCCAATGTGGCTTATATTTTTCAATAGCCCAAAATGTAAGGCCAGATGGATCTTTTGCATGAAATTTGGCAAAGTGTCTAGATATACTATGCTTGGGGAAGCCTCTGTGGATGTTCTGAACATGTTCTCTAATTCGCTTTCACATGGGGAGCTTGGTTATGCCTACATATTGCAGGGAGCATGGACATTCCAAGATATATACCACACCCTCCGCTCTACATAAAAATAAAATCTTTTGTTAGGTATTCTTGATGAGTGGTGTTAGACATAAATGTATTGCACTTTTGACCATTCATTTTGGTATATCTACAGGCATAACACCTCCTGCAGGGGAAAAAAAACCTTTGCCCTGAAAGAAGGCGGGAATTCCTGATTTTTTAAGGGGATCTGGTATATTTTTAGAGATTACATTTTTTACAGCTCTTCTATAGATAAATCTTGGCTGTTCAGGTATTATTGTGCAGAGTTGTACGTCTCCTCTCAGAATAGACCAATGTTTTTTTTTAAATTTAAAAAAATCTCTATCTGTCTGAACTGTATGTTGTAATCCAAAACAATAGTTATATCATGCCATTTTTTCTTCTCTCTCGGTTTGTCACTGATGAGAACTTTTCTTTCCAAAGCAGATACCTCCTCTATTTTCTTCATAATAAATGCTTCACTGTATCCTTTTTGGACAAATCGTTTACCAATCATTCTAGCTTGCTCTGTGAAGTCTTCCATCTTACTACAATTCCTGCGTAATCTGATAAATTGTCCTTTGGGAATATTTATAAGCCATGGATCGTGATCGCAACTATCCACCGGTAAATAACTATTTCTTTTCACCAGTTTGAAAAAAGTTTTGGTAGTGATTTTCTGTTCTTGCAACTGTATAATGAGATCCAAAAAATGAATAGCATGTCAATCATACTCCAACGACAAATGTATATTCATATAATTAGCATTAAGTGACTGAACAAAAATCTTTTAAACTTTCTTCATCTCTTTTCTATAATACAACCAGATCATCAATAAATCTTCTGTAAAGTACCAATTCTGCTGGACGATTGTTAAATACCATTTCTTCTTCTCATTTAGACATAAATAAATTTGCTATGCTCAGTGCAAATTTAGCTTCCATTGCTATGCCTTGTAGTTGTTTATAATAGTCAGAGTTGCACCAAAAATAATTGTGCTGTAGCCCAAACTCCAAACACTTCAAAATAAATTTATTCCGTCGTCTCAGGAGACTCCCATATTTGTCAAGAGCCCATTTTGATGATTGGATGGCCTCTTCATGATTGATAATCATGCATTTATTATATAATAATGTCTTTATTTTTTACTGATGGGATTCTGTGTAATATATCTTTGATACACTGTGCATATGTATTTTTTCACATTATGTAAGTTTTTTTTTTTTTTGGGCCTGGGTTGGAACAATCGCAGTATTACTCAATCAATTAATCAGCTATATAGTGTTAGATATCACTGTTTCAAATAGTGAAGCTGTTCTGACGGATCACACTATTGCTTTTATACATAGAAGCGCTTTAGTCTTCTTTTATCACAAGCAATTACACTAACTTTTGCAAAAATGGTGAACTCTGTATGTATTACTGCGTATGCTATATACTGTATTTGCTGCTGTACTTGGAGGTGTGTGCAATCTTGGAAGGCTGTCCTGGGGTTGCTGTGCATGTATGTCAGTTATCTTGTTTGCAAACTGTTCTTTTCAATAAAACCTTATTTCATTGAAAAAAAAAACAAGCAGCAGTGAGCTTGATATTTTTCTTTACAGCCAGCAAAGAGCTTTAAAGTAAAAGTGATCCGGGTGGCTCCAAAGGTGCCTCCCCCTCCTCGAGTGGCATCTGCCTTGGATCCCAGTCTCTCCTGTTCCTCCAGGGAGCCTGGAATGGGGGTAAATGGTGGTAACTAAGAGAGCAGGAAATGACTAGGGAACATCAGTTTCCCGACTCTCCTGCATCTAATGAGCCCAGAAGCAATGTGTATTACATTACTTCTGGCTTCACAGCTGTCATTCCTCAGCTACTGTAGCTGAGGATGCAGCAAATTGAGCATGATCTGTGCTAGATTAGCTGCAGTGGAGGGTGTGGGAGACATTGGTGAGTCCACTGAAGTCTCCATAAGAAAGACATGTCACTGGCCCCATGCGTATAGGGGGCATGTTAGCTCCCATGTGATAGCAATAATATTAAAAGAAAAAATGTAAAAACAAACAAATTGTAATAAACAAATAAAAGACAGAAAATATATAGTTGTTTTTAAGGTTTAAGCTAATTTCCAGCAAAAAAAATGATAAGAAAAGATATTAACATGTCTTTGAAAATTTTTTCAATTGTACTGGTAGGGAAGTGGTTAAAGGATCACTAAAGATATATATATTTTTTAAAATAACAAACATGTTATACTTACCTCCACTGTGCAGCAGAGTGGCGCTGAACCTGGTTTTCTGGGGTCCCTCGGCGGCTGTCTCGACTCCCCCCCGCAAGGACTCAACACCTTCATGCGAGCTCCCTCGCATGGTGTTGAGTGCTTGCGGGCGTGCTCCCGTTATACGTCATTGGATGTGATTGACAGCAGCGCGAGCCAATGGCTGCGCTGCTTTCAATCCATCCACTGTAACCAATCAACGGCCAGGCTGAGTGGCGAAGAGGATGTCGGGGGCGAGCGCGGGACTTTCGAGGGGTCAGGTAAGTAAAACGGGGGGGGGGGGGGGCTGGGGGGGGCGGTATCGTCAGATGTTTTTTCACCTTAATGCATAGAATGCATTAAGGTGAAAAAACTTTTACGTTTACAACCCCTTTAATACTGTGTCAGGATAACAATGTCCTAATTCAATTGTCTATTAACAGCTGTTTTTAAAGCCCCAAATTTTCTAAGAAAATTTATCATGTACTATTTTCATGGGCACAGCAAAAACTAGTCATGGGATTTCATTCTAGAGTCCTTCTGACGTAGATTCTGAGCAGCAACAGACTGTTTAATTTATTAGCACCTAAACTTATTGTACACGTGATGCAAAAATGATATGCCTAAGGACTGGCACCAGGTACATACAGCACTTATGGTTAAGATGGCCGCCGCTGCCCACAGGTGAGAAGCTGACTTGCGCTCCAGGGATTGGCTGTAAAGCATTGGGTTGGGGAACACTGCACTGCCAGTTTTTAGGCACATATACATGTAAGTGCAGTGTAATTGTAAGGTTTTATAGAGTTTAATAAAGTCACCTGCTTTGCACAATGAACCTTTTCCCCGATACTGTTTTTTGAGTGGCGGTGTATAGCAGAAGGAATCGCATCCTGGTACATGTGAATGGTCAAGTTGGTGACACACAGTGGGTCCAACCAAAAAAAGTGCTGTGCCACCTATCTAGTAATAGAACGTCCATCCATTGTGGTGAGTGCACATCCATGTGGGGTCACCTGGTGCACCTGGGAGTGGTCACGTGTTTATCTGGTACTAATGGCACAGAACTTGTTTACTTATCTTTTATACCTTTTATTTTTTAAGCAACTATGATTTGAATGGGACTTTTTGATACATTGGACATTAGTTGCATTTTTTGGTGTTGTTCATTTATTTATTTTTTCTGCACTTTTATATGTGGTAAACTGTTTAGTAATCATGATTTACATTTTTGGTAGCGCAATCTGTATACACATTTATAGAGTTATAGGGTTATAGGGTTCACAAATGCATTTTAAAGACTGCAGCAGCCATAATCACATTCATATGTGTTCCCCTTTTTTGTTTTTCTTATTTTGTCTGTGGTGCAGAGTTTTCATTGTTATTTTTCTTTCACTGGTTTTGCATCGGGTTGGATAAATAAACTTCCATGTATCTCACCAATTCCACCATGCACTATTTCACTGATAAAGATTGATGTACATATATGTTTGCAGAATACTTTTGTGATATATTGGAGCACATTTTGTATGAGAATTTATTAATTTTGTTGTTTTAAAGAAACAGCACAACACAATTTTTGTTCATATGTCTTAGCTGGTATTGTATTTGGGTACCAATGAGTGCTGCTTTTCTGTATTAAAGTGGTTGTAAAGGCAGAAGGTTTTTAATCTTAAAGTGGATGTAAACCCTCTTCTATACCCAGTAAAGTGAACAGTCTCAGATGATACACAGCGATGAAACAAATCTCCCTACATAAGTTTTACATATCTATCTGCTGTCTTTAGCTTGCTATATTCTTTAGAATTCTTACATCGTGTTAGAATTTTCACTTCCTCATTCAGCAGCAGGAGTGGATTATTGGCTTACACTGACAGCTGATTGGAGGAAAGCTGATTGGGGGAAAGGCACACCCACCCCCCTCCACATAGGCAGAGGAACGAAGATACTTTCAGAGCTGTGCTGTGACAAGACAAGCTCTCTGCTAATCCATTTATAGCAACCAACCCCGACACAAATCTCAGGCTGGTTTTATCTTCCGTCGCGGAGAACTTGTCAGAAGTTATCACGCAGATAACAGAGGAACGAAATAGCAGAAAGACACGGGACTTAAGTCTTTGGAGAGAGATAAGTAAATATTACAGATATACGTGCCTAGGTCAAATTTCATGAATCAGGTTTACATCCACTTTAATGCATTCTATGCATTAAGATAAAAAAAAACTTCTGTGTGCATCAGCCATCCTCAGCCCACCTAATACTTATTTGAGCCTATCTCTATCCAGCGATGTTGCAGGAGTGTCTCGGCTGGCCAGGACTCCCCTCCTCATTGGCTGAGACAGCACCTTTTGTCTAAGATCAAGTGTAGTAACTGTTATTATCAGTTGCCAGGAGGTGGCGCTTGCTTCCATCCCTGATCTACGGCGAGGTGGTATCAGGGATAGCGGTGGCTATGCAAAACCTACTGGTGTAAAGGTAACCTGGAACGGTTCGTAGCCGAAAGGGAAGCCTTCTGTTGGGGATGGAGAATCATTGGGTCTGGCCAGAGGGTCGGGTCCCTAGCCTTCTGGCCTAGATTGGGGTAGCTCTAGCTCCGGTCATTTTTTCGGGAGAGAACACTGGCTCCCCTTTCCCACTGGGGGAGCGCTTAGTATTTCCCGAATGTAATTAGGTAGGAGGGATGGGAGCGACGGTGAGGCCTGCAGGTAAAGGGTTCTCTCCAAGCTTCCAGAACTTCAGGCCTTCCTGGCTGGGGTGGGGGCTGCTGTGTTCTGGGTTGGTGGTCAGGGTTGCACGAAAAGCCAGTGGTGAATGTGCCCCCGAAGTGGCAGTTCAGGGGTGCAGTACAGTCACAGTGTTTAGGCACTTGATTTATGGCACCATGGTCACACGTTTTTTGCACCTGCCTCTAGGGCCGAGCCTTTTGGCTAGGACCAGGGGAAATTTTTATTCCTGGCTGGAGGGCCGGCCATTTTATTACACAATGGTCACTTTTCACTCTCCTGCTTCCTTATTCCCACTTTCTTTTTATGTATCCCTTGTTTGTCACTTGTTTTGTATTCTTTTGTTTGGTGTATACACGTTTGTCACTGTGTGATGAGTAGGGTGTGGGTCCTCGGGCCTACTCTGAAAGTCTTGGGAGTGGGTGGACATAGGCCTTCTGGCTTGGTGCGCCCTCTCTCATGGGGTTTCCCTTCGAGGGAATCCCACCTAGTACTTGGGTGGGTCTGTTTCGGCAGACCTTCCAGAGAACGGGGGTCCGTCTGGTTTCGGCCAGATGGACCCAAGTGAAGTACCTCAATCCCCGTCTGGAGCCTAACGCCCCAGGGGATCAGGGTAAGGTCCTTCCCTAGTGGAGGATCAGTGTAACACCTGTTGTATGTTTTTGTGTGTCACTCTTTACGTGTGTGCACTTTTTTTGGCACCGGGTGTTAGTTTTTGGGTGAGTTTTGCACTCCGCTCGCTCAAAAAAAAAAAAGCAGCGTGGCGCCATTTGCTCCCGCTGCTGTCAATCAAAGTCGGTCAGCTAATAAGGTGAGAAAGGGGATGGGGCCGGGTCATGACTCCATGTCTGAATGCTGTGGCTCGGTTTGGGTGCCCTATAGCAAGCTGCTTGCTCTGGGGGCACTCAATAGGAGGGAGGGGCCAGGAGCACCAAAGAGGGACCTGAGAAGAGGAGTATCTGGGATGCTCTGTGCAAAACCCTTACACAGAGCAGGTAAGTATAACATGTTTGTTAAAAAAAAAAAATTAGCAATTTAGTATTACTTTAAGGATTTTATAATCACATGGTTCTTGGAACTAAGCGCAGGTTCTTTCTATTATTTTATTGTAGTTTAATTATTTTGTGATGAACTGGCAATGTTGTGAGTTAAAGATTCAAGATGGCAAATTCTACTTCCCTTTTTTAAATGTTATATATTGCAGCATTACAAAAGAATGGACTAATATGCAAATTGTAGCCACACCACCCCACCCAACGGATCAGTATAAATAGGATTTTTGTGGTTCTGCAAAGAATTATACTGTTGATGGGTGGAGATAGAAGGGGTGCCCTGTGGGTGGAAGCCATCTGGACCACTTGCAATATACAGTATATGTCAAATTGACTATACATGTGTTTTGATGTACATTTTTCTGGGTTTATGATCGTCTTTTATAATAAATATTGAGAATATTATATAATATATTATATATAATGTTTATTTAAAAAAAAGTTTCTCTTTACTCCCCAGTAACCCCAGAAAAGTCCCAAGCTTTACTATTTTTGTATTAATTAATAATTTTTTTTGGGGGGGGGGGCACAGAAAAGGTTAGCTAATAAAATTTTATCAAAATAGGTTCAAATAAAACCTTAATCTTTCATTGCTGTCCTATATTCAACATGTTATAACGTTGTATAATATTGTTATCATGTCATCCATAGATATGTTATTGTATCTGGTATAATTTTGTTTTACTCTCACCAGTATCATAATGTTGAAGAGTCACATACTATACATAATGGCCAGCAGGGCAAGTGCAAATTGCCAGGAGGGAATCCCAAAAGACCAAATATTCATGACAGCAAATGCCAGGGGACAACATTACGTTGCATGATATAATAACCTACAGCCAACTCTCTAGTCTGTGAATCAAGTTCAAGAGCCTGCAACAGTATTAACATCACTCCTACTACAAAAATACAGAGCTGCCAGAGAAATATAGTTCTCTGGCACTTATCTGGCGATGGCGATGATTGCTGTGTAGCATAGGTATATTTAGTATTAGAAATAAAAATAAAGAGTTTGATACCATACTTTGCAAAATAATGAAAACAACACACAAACTATTAAATCCACAAAAGACATGCACAATCAAAACCTTCTGAGACTTTGTTTTTTGACATTTTGGAAGTTTGATGTTACTTTCTTGTTCAATTAATAGTAAAGCAACTCTGTAAAGAGAAGTAACTTACAGGTTACATACTTGACCAATATTGGCAAATACATTACTAACAACTAGTCAGGGAAGTTGGAGAAGCTGGACCTACTTTGTGGCAGTGGTCTCCTGTCTGGTTCCTGTGGGGTGGTCTGTAGAGACACCACAAAATTTTGCTGTTGATTTTCCAAAACTGCTTACTGGAACAGCAATACACCTCTTAAGCCCCGATGAAGGAAGTATATGTACCTCTGAAATGAGTTGGATACCATCATAAAAGTTTAATTTAGCACACCCTAAATCTGACTTTGATTTTATTTGATTGCTTGCTTGCTTGAAGTGAACACAACTTTGCTGATCTTACGATGTGTAAGTTTTTCTACTTGATTACAGCTTTTGTTGTAGAAACTAGCAGAGTAAGATGGGAAGAACTGGCACTCGTGCCTCTTGGCATGTGCTTTTTATACATAAGGTTTACTGTGTAGTAATTTAGCATTCAAACACGAGAGGATTAAAAAGACTTGTTATTGAGAATCTAATGAAAATTTAAATGCGTTTTCTCCTTTTTGTGCACTGGCACTGTAATGCACTTGTTATAACAGCAGTCTTATTTTGCAAAATACATCTTATATGCAAATACAAATTTTAAGTATTCGCATATTGGGCATGATTCATGAAGATTCAACAGCCCTTATTGTATACTAAAAGTGTTCTCTCCAGCAATAATTTCAAATGTGATTATACTGCTTGTTTTACCAAAGAGAGAAAAGTTGCAGTTTGCAAGGGTTAAGATAGCATTCACTTTTCATCTGCTAGAAGCCTGTTATTGCACCAGCTGACAATGCTCACATCACACTACAGGAGCACTGCGGTTCTTTAAAAATTAACTTGTGATTTTGCTCACTGAGGGCAAACTAGTAGTTTCTCTTGATAGCCCACCACCTTTGTGGCCAATACTTGCCTTCCCACACTTACCTCTTGACCATTTACATGTTTCAGAGCTTACACAGGTATATAGACCTCCCCTCTGTCTCACATTGGGCTACATGTACACTACAGCTCCTAAACTTGAGTTTAGGAGCTTTTGGTGTTTTTTTGCCAAAGCTCTTAAAATCAACTTCATAAAAGCCTATGTGTCAATGTACACATAGGCTCTTAGAAGAGTTTAGGAACTGCTGTGGTTAGGGGAGCTTCAACCTCCCTCAACCTCCCTCTCCTGAATGCATAATAATTGCGTTCAAGATTTGACCGCCGTCCACGGTAAAATGTAAACTGCAGGAAAACCATGATTTTTCTGTGCCGGTGGTTAAGTAGGCTGTGTGTACATAAAGCCTTAAAGAGTTCAGGTAGTTATGCTTTCTCATTCCCACAGGTACCAGATATCTCACATGGCTTTGATTGGTGGGCAGCACAAGGAATCACTAAACTAGTGGTTTACTCATGCCTGGTGGAGATATACCAACAGACAAAAGAACCAACTGCTCCTGTGGGAATAAAAGAACTGTCAACTAAGCAATCATTTTATGGGTATAATTGAATCCCCCTTAAACAACTTATTTGTAATACTTAATGACTGCAAAAAGATTAATAAAACAAATATGTTTTTCTATTTTTACAAGTGACTGTCTTTTAGTTTCTATTAAAAAAATACCTTATGCTTAGCAATACCACTTAAATATCATAAGTAAGAGCTTTGTTCTATTTTCGGCTTTACGGTATTTTCACAGCCTCTGGTTAAACAAAGGTGTTACGAGTTTGTTTTTTAAATATTATTCACAAGTACAAAATGTAAATTGTGCCCTTCTATATCCTTTTTCATTTTTATAATTCTTTTTTCTTCTTTTTCCTGGTCCCTTTTTATTTTTCCTCTTTGAGTTTTTCCTTGTCCTGCTGTTTCATCACCTTCTTTCACTTATCTTTATATTTCCCTTTTACATAGATTGTAGATAAACTATTCAACAAAAAAAAGAAGTTAACCACTTGCCAATTTTAATGGCTCTGATGGGTGTGCATATGTGGGAATATAAGTGAAGAGGATTTAACATCACATCTGACAGAGGCTTCTTACCACGAGATCAGCTGTGACCAATCACAGCTGATCATCGCCTGAACCAGGAAATGCCGGTAAACGACTTTTCTCGGTTCACGCCAACAGGGAGAGCCGATCGGTGGCTCTCCTTGTCAGGGGGGGTCTGTGCTGATAATCAGCACATTAATTATCAGCACAGCCCCTATCAAAAGGTGCCCATCAGCTGCCAATCAGTGCCCAACACCTGCCAGCCTGTTCTCGTAATAAACGCCTGTCAGTGCCAACAACAGTGCCAATCAGTGCCCAAAAATGTGCCAATCAGTGCCACTCAGTAATTCCTGTCAGTAGCTCCTCGTCAGTGCTGCCTATCCAGTGCCACCTATCAGTGAACATCAGTGCCGCCTATCATTTTTTACTTTTTGCTATAATAAATATCCCCAAAAAATATATAGAAAAAAATTTTTTGCTCAGTTTAGGCCGATACGTATTCTTCTACATATTTTTGGTTAAAAAAAAAAATCGCAATAAGCGTATATTGATTGTTTTGCACAAAAGTTATAGCGTCTACAAAATAGGGGACAGTTTAATGGCATTTTTATTATTTTTTTTTTTACTAGAATTGGTGGAGATCAGCAATTTTTATCGTGACTGCAACTTTGTGGCGGACAGATCGAACACTTTTGCCGCTATTTTGGGACCATTCACATTTATACAGTGATCGGTGCGATTAAAAATGCATTGATTACTGTGTAAATGTGACTGGCATTGAAGGGGTTAACCAGGAGGGGGGCGCTGCAGGGGTTAAGTGTGTCCTAGGGATGTGTTCTAACTGTGGGGGGGAGGGGCTATGTGTGACATGACACTGATCGCCGCTCCCGATTACAGGGAGCTGTGATCAGTGTTCTTGTCACTAGGAAGCATGGGGAAATGCTTGTTTACATCAGCATTTCCCTGTTCTTCCTCTCCGTGAGACGATCGCGGGTATCCCCACAGTCATTGAGTCCGTGGGACCCGCGATCACACTCACGGAGCTCGCAGCAGGGTCGCGCTCACGCAACCACGCGGTGGCAAATTTAAAGGGACATACCTGCACGCCCATTTGCCTGTCCGTGCCATTGTGCCGACGTCGGCAAGTGGTTAACTTCTTTTTTTTGTTGAATAGTTTATCTACAATCTATGAAAAAGGGAAATATAAAGATAAGTGAAAGAAGGTGATGAAACAGCAGGACAAGGAAAAACTCAAAGAGGAAAAATAAAAAGGGACCAGGAAAAAGAAGAAAAAAGAATGATAAAAATGAAAAAGGATATAGAAGGGCACAATTTACATTTTATACTTGTACAAGCTGTTACATAAAATTTACAGTGTTAATATATTCACACAATTGTGTTTTACTAGATATTATATTTCTGTGCAGACTTCTTAATTGTTTCCATTTTACATAGTCACAATACGTTTTCAGCTACAACATCTGTAACTGAGGGACTTCAGATGTAAACTGTTCATAAAACTAGATCAGCAATGCTTAGAAAATACAACATGAAACACTCTAAAAATTCAGCTTTACTTGCCAGTGAATAATATTTAAAAAAACAAACTCGTAACACCTTTGTTTAACCAGAGGCTGTGAAAATACAGTAAAGCCCAAAATAGAACAAAGCTGTTACTTGTGATATTTAAGTGGTATTGCTAAGCATAAGGTATTTTTTTAATAGAAACTAAAAGACAGTCACTTGTAAAAATAGAAAAACATATTTGTTTTATAAATCTTTTGGCAGTCATTAAGTATTACAAATAAGTTGTTTAAGGGGGATTCAATTTTAATGGCTCTGATGGGTGTGCATATGTGGGAATATAAGTGAAGAGGATTTAACATCACATCTTTAAGATAAATACAAATCACATGGTTTTGCTCTCCAGCAGAACTGACATTTTACTCACATGAGTTTAACTCTTTATTATTAAAAGAAAATTGGGGCATACTTAACATTTGTTGTCTATTCTGTGCTTTTATTCTTGGCACAACATTGCTAATCAAGGTCATATTCATCAAAGAGAAAAGCTGTAACTATTCCAAACTTCATTTTTTTTTACTATAAGAGGTAAGATCTATGTAATTTCTGCTTTCATAAAATGGTAATGCTGGAAAACATTGTCTACCTATGGAGTACTGTACTTTTTCATCACAGTTTCAAAATATCAGTTGTACTTGTTCCAGACAACAAATTGGTTGTTAATACATTATAACATTGATTTATTACAACACAATCATTTTGTATTAGCTTTGTACTTATTGTAATATTATGATTAGGCAGATTTGGACGTGATTAAGTTGTTTAAGTCTTAGGGGTTAGGGCTGAGGGGGATGGGTGTTAAAGATAAACTCCAGGCAAACAGATAAATACACTAAAATACATACACTATCATACCAAAAGTATTGGGACGCCTGCCTTTTCACGTACATGAACTTTAATGACATCCCAGTTTTAGTCTGTAGGGTTCAATATTGAGTTGGCCCACCCTTTGCAGCTATAACAGCTTCAACTCTTCTGGGAAGGCTGTCCACAAGGTTTAGGAGTGTGTCTATGGGAATGTTTGACCATTCTTCCAGAAGCACATTTGTGAGGTCAGGCACTGATGTTGGACGAAATAGCCTAGTTCACAGTCTCTGCTCTAATTCATCCCAAACGTGTTCTATTGGGTTGAGGTCAGGACTCTGTGAAGGCCAGTCAAGTTCCTACACCCCAAACTCGCTCATCCATGTTTTTATAGATCTTGTTTGTGCACTGATGCGTAGTCATGTTGGAACAGGGCAGGGCCATCCCCAAACTGTTCCCACAAAGTTGGGAGCATCAAATTATCCAAAATGTCTTGGTATTCTGACGCCTTAATAGTTCCCTTTACTGGAACTAAGGGGCCAAGCTCAACCGCTGAAAAACAAACCCACACCATAATCCCTCCATCAAATGATTTGGACCAGTTCACAAAGCAAGGTCTATAAAGACATGGATGAGCGAATTTGGGGGGAAGGAACTTGACTGGCCTGCACAGAGTCCTGACCTCAACCCGACAGAACACCTTTGGGACGAATTAGAGTGGAGACTGCATGCCAGGCCTTCTTGTACGTCAGTGCCTGACCTCACAAATGCACATTTCAAAGAATGGTTAAATATTCCCTTAGACACATTCCTAAACCTTGTGGACAGCCTTCCCAGTTAAGGCTGTTATAGTTGAAGCTGTTATAGCTGCAAAGGGTGGGCCAACTCAATATTGAACCCAATGGACTATGATTGGGATGCCACTATAGTACGTATGTGTGTAAAGGCAGGCGTCCCAATACTTTTGGTAATGTAGTGTATATGTAGTTGTTTTACTTTACAATTTCTACATACCGTTTCACTGCACATTTGCCAAACCCATCAAGAAGTTTTCATATACTAAGCCCTGCTAAAATCTATGGGAGCTGAACCTTGTTATTTTTTTGGCCTTTATCAAGTCTAATGTGCAAATCAAAAATGATAGATCCCCAGTGCCATTTGTATGTAAACAAGCAATTCTCACCTGCCTCTACCCCCATTTCAAATGACAGATCCCCACCAGTTTCGGTTTGTAATGTAGCTTTGGGTTTGTTATTATCACATTTGATCAATGATGTCACCCAGAATCCTAGACAGTTTGTTTACAAGTAGAAGCTGGCTGGGGATCTGCCAGGTCATTTAGTGGTGGTATTGCTGAAATTTGGCCAGTTAACCCGCTCAAAAAACTATTTTTGTAAATAAACACCAGCTATATTTTTGAGCAGGCTAGTTTGCGAAAAACTGAATTTTTGCTTGCGTATGATTGGATGATGGAAGTCAGCATAGCTTCACCTCAATTACTAAGCTTTGGAGCAACTGCAGAGTGCAACTGGACTTTGCAAAGTGCACCGTCAAATTGCCTTTAGTAAATCAACCCCTGTGTCTCTGTTAGGAAGATTCACTTTCCTAATTTGTCCTGGAAATTAAATTTGGATTTTCATCAGAACAGTAATAGAGGGGAAAATCTTACAATGGAGACACTTTTTCCAGGTGACAAAGGTCTAAAAGAGAACTTTCCTGACATTGAAAGAATATCCTGTTGAGTATACAGGACTGGAGGTGAAAAGAAATTTCTATAATGGGACCCAGATGGCAACCCCCCCCCCCCAAAAAAAAAGTTTGCCCTTTAGATATACTTTAAGCCTGGTTTATTCCTGGGTTAAATAAGCCTGGCTTGTAATATAGACAGAAACAACAACAATTTATTAAATCGTGCTGAAAATGTATGAATCAAGTGTAATAAATAGTATTTTGAGAATGTGAGTCAGGTTATATACCATTCTGAGGACTAGTAACTAGGGGCACCTAATTATGCTTGTATATACATTATCAACTGTATACATTTATTATATTTTTATATATTTAAAATAAACTTGGTACAGCAAGACCTGACCCTTACATAAAATCACATTAATTAAAATAAGTTTGTTAGTATAATTATGTTTCCTATAATGTAGTATACATCCTAATGTATTCCTATATTAGTTACCTAGTAGAACAGTTAAATATGTGTATATACCAGGGATATGGAATTAGCGGACCTCCAGCTGTTGCAGAACTACAAGCCCCATGAGGCATAGCAAGGCTGACAGCCTCAAGCATGACACCCAGGGGCATGATGGGACTTGTAGTTTTGCAACAGCTGGAGGTCCGCTAATTGCATATCCCTGGTATATACTGTATATGTATGTGTATGTATAATATATATATATAGATAGATATATATATATATATATATATATATCTATCTATATATATATATACATATATATATAGATAGATATATATATACAGTGCCTTGAAAAAAGTATTCACACCCCTTGAAATTTTCCACATTTTATCATGTTACAACCAAAAACGTACATGTATGTTAATGGGATTTTATGTGATAGACTAACACAAAGTGGCACATAACTGTGAAGTGGAAGGAAAATGATAAATTGTTTTAAATTTTTTTTACAAATAAATATCTGAAAAGCATGGCGTGCATTTGTATTTAACCCCCTTTACTCTGATACCCCTAACTAAAATCTAGTGGAACCAATGGTATTCAGAAGTCACTCAATTAGTAAATAGAGTTCACCTGTGTGTAATTTAATCTCAGTATAAATACAGCTGTTCTGTGAAGCCCTCAGAGGTTTGTTAGAGAACCTTGGGAACAAACAGCATCATTAAGGCCAAGGAACACACCAGACAGATTGGGATAAAGTTGTGGAGAAGATTAAAGCAGGGTTAGGTTATAAGAAATGATCCCAATCCCAGAGCACTGTTCAATCCATCATCAGAAAATGGAAATAGTATGACACAACTGCAAACCTACCAAGAGATGGCCGTTCACCTAAACTGACAGGCCGGGCAAGGAGAGCATTAATCAGAGAAGCAGCCAAGAGGCCCATGGTAACTTTGGAGGTGCTGCAGAGATCCACAGTTCAGGTGGGAGAATCTGTGTACAGAACAATTAGTTGTGCACTCCACAAATCTGGCCTTTATGAAAGAGTGGAAAAAAAAAATCAATTGTTGAAAGAAAGCCATAAAAGGTCCCGTTTACAGTTTGCGAGAAGCCATGTGGGGGACACAGCAAACATGTGGAAGGAGGTGTTCTGGTCAGATGAGACCAACATGTAACTTTTTAGCCTAGCGGCAAAACTCTATGTGTGAAGGAAGACTAACACTGCACATCACCCTGAACACACCATCCGCACTGTGAAACATGGTGGTGGTAGCATAATGTTGTGGAGATGCTTTTCTTCAGCAGGGACAGGGAAGCTGGTCAGAGTTGATGGGAAGATGGATGGAGCCAAATACTGGGCAATCTTAGAAGAAAACCTGTTAGAGTCTGCAAAAGATTTGAGACTGGGGCAGAGGTTCACCTTCCAGCAGGACAACCCTAAACATACAGCCAGAGCTACAATGGAATGCTTTACATCAAAGCAAATTCATGTGTTAGAATGTCCCAGTCAAAGTCCAGACCTAAATCCAATTGAGAATCTGTGGCCAGACTTGAAAATTGCAGTTCACAGACACTCACCATCCAATCTGACAGAGCTTGAGCTATTTTGCAAAGAAGAATGGGCAAAAATGTCACTCTCTAGATGTGCAAAGCTGGTAGAGACATACCCAAAAGACTTGCAGCTGTAATTGAAGTGAAAGGTGGTTGTACAAAGTATTGACTCAGGGGGGCTAAATATATATATGCACAACACGCTTTTCACATATTTATTTGTAACAAATTTGGAAAACCATTTATTATTTTCCCTCCACATCATAATTATGTGCCACTTTGTGTTGGTCTATCACAAAAAATCCCATTTAAAAACATTTACGTTTTTGTGCGACAGAGGCCAGTTAAGCATACACGTTATTCCCCTGTTTGTGAAGATATACCTGGACAAAAAGCTTGTAGAGAGACAGGATGCACAAAAGGCATGTCTGGAGTGAAATCCTAATCCCTTTACTTTTTCATAATTTTTATTTTTATTTTATTTTATATTTTTTAAGCTATACCTCTCCGGTGGAGGAAGGCAATTGGCTAATGGGCTCACTGCAGTAAGTGGGCTCAGTTCTACAATATGCTCTGTTATGCAGTGAAGTTTCGCCCTATCATATCCAACCCAAGATGGATTGCAACACGTGACGTCATACAGTGTGTAATTGCTGCCATCGCGGAGATGAGGATTACTCTCTCTGCCCTGGCAACACTAGCAATTTTCTTTACTCTTTTTGCAGGTTGGACGATATTCATGCCATGTTGGCAGTTATGGGGGAAAGCCCGCACCAGTTGGGGAATGTGCTGGGCAGGGAGGGGGGATAGTAATATATACCACAATGTAAGACGAAACCCCTATATTTGGCTCGATATGCTTGTATTACGCTGGCTACCAGACGCTGGAAATACAGTACGGTACCCTATTGTGTATTTGACCATGTTAAATCTCAAACAATATTTAGTGGTGGATGGAAGTCATGGAGCTCAATATTTCAAATATCTTACCATATGGCTGCTCTGACATTTCTCACATGGAATGTACGTGGGGTGAGGGATCCAATTAAAAGGTCTGCGGTATTCGCTTTACTCAAACAGCAACGAGCAGATGTAATGGTTTTGGTAGAGACACATGCTGAGGGCTCTGTTCAAAGAGCGCTCAAACGCCCTTGGTTGGGATGGACATACCATTCTGTGCACACCACACATTCTAGAGGAGTTTCCATTCTTATTGCCAAACACACCCAGTTTGAGCTCTATGGCTTAGTATCGGATCCACAAGGTCGATATGTTTTTTTAAAAGCTAAGCTATATGGTGAAATGATCTTATTAATGGCATTCTATATACCTCCACCATTTCAGACCTCCATTCTTGTAGAAGGGTTTAATTTTATGGCCTTACACCCTAACATACCAGCGATGTGGTTGGGTGATTTCAATAATGTTTTGGACCCTGCACTAGATAGAATAACTAACCCCTCTATACCTAACGCCCCTCAGCATCTAACAAGATTTGCAAGATTATTGCAGGATTTTGGTTTGGTGGACGCGTGGAGATGCAGGAACCCCTCATCCCGGGTGTATTCGTGCTTCTCCGCGTCCCACCGTACTATGTCTCATATCGATTTAATACTGATTTCTAGAACACTCCTTCCCAAATTGATAGATGCAGGTTTTTCTCCTAGATCATTATCTGACCACTGCCCATGTTGAGTTAAACTCTCCATCCATCATAATAGACCACCATTCTCTTGGAGACTAAACCCTTTTTGGCTAACTCTTTTTCCAGCAGATGATGATCTCTCCTCACACTGGTCACAGTTTTTTGAGACCAATGAGGGCTCAGCGTCCCCTCAGATAGTCTGGGAAGCTTTCAAGAAGCACGCTCGTATGACACTTACCACTCACATTAACAAAATAAAGCGTTCCTCTGCGGCAGCTATTACTGCGGCCACCGAGAATCTGCTTTTAGCCGAAAAGGCATTTACAGAAGACCCCACTCCAGATAAGGCAAACAATCTCAAGCTTTGCTCTAGGGTCACTGATCAACTTTTGTACGAAAAAATCTAAAAGAAAACTTTTTTTCCAAAAACAAAAGTTATTTGAGCAAGGGGAAAGAGCAGGCAAACTACTAGCTTATCTTGTACACCACGAAGACAGACCCCCAGTCGTAATATCGCTTTATTCCCCTGACGGCACTCTTATGACAGAACCGAACCAAGTCACAACAATGTTTTGAGACCTCTTTACTACACTTTATACTTCCAAGGCCCCAACGGATAATACGTTAATGGAAGCTTTTTTAGATGATATTATTATCCCCCACCTAACGGAAGCTCAAATAGAGATTTTAGAGGCCCCATTGACAACAGTAGAAATCACCAAAGCCATTGCGGAATTCCCCAAAGCTAAGGCCCCTGGTTCCGATGGACTACCAATAGAGTTCTACTCCTCTCATTTAGAAATACTTGTTCCCCGACTGCTAAAACTGTACAACTCTATCTTTAATAACTCTGACTTGCCAGCGTCTATGCGGGAGGCTACAATAGCACTAATTCCCAAACCCGGCGAGGACCCACACCTTCCGGAGTCTTATCGCCCTATTTCCTTGCTACAGGTGGATGTAAAAATAATAGCAAAAATACTAGCCATGCGCCTAAATACAGTTATATTGTCCCTAATACACGAAGACCAGGCTGGCTTTATGCCAGGGCGAAATACATCTTTTAACCTCCGTAGATTGTTTATCAATCTACAAGCAACACATGACAATCCAGGGTCCAGAGTGGTTGTGGCTCTGGATACAGCCAAAGCATTCGACTCCGTCGAGTGGAACTATCTCTGGACCTGCCTAGCTTGTTTTGGATTTGGTCCCAGATTTATAAAATGGGTCCAACTCCTCTATCAAAACCCAGTCGCAAGAGTAGTGGCAAATGGCTGGCCATCTGATCAATTTTCCCTATTTAGAGGCACGCGACAGGGATGCCCTCTGTCGCCATTGTTATATGCCCTGGCAGCGGAACCATTGGCAATTGCGATACGAGCACACCCGGGTATAGTGGGACTCCGGAGGGGTGAGGTAGTGGAAAAAATCAGCACATACGCGGATGATACTCTGCTGTACCTGGACGACTCACAGGAATCCTTGCCAATAGCCTTAGACCTGATAAAATGCTTCGGAATATTCTCTGGCCTAAGAATTAATTGGGATAAATCCCAAATACTCCCTCTAGATAGCTTCCCACTAAACCGAGACAGGACCACACTTGCTTTGCAGAAAGTAGACAAAATAAAATACCTAGGAATACAAACAACTCGGGATTCATCAGACTATATCTCCCTCAACATAACACCACTGATCGATATGATTAAACAGAAAACACAGATATGGGCGCGTCTTCCACTTGGAGTGACGGGTCGAATTAACCTAATAAAAATGGTCCTACTACCAAAAATTCTGTACATGATTTGGCATTCACCTGTATACCTGATACTCAGACACTTTAAAGTAATGGAAACTCTACTTAAGCCGTTCGTCTGGGGTAATTCTAGGCACAAACTCCCTTGGCAAAGGTTGAAGAACCCTACTGACCTTGCTGGACTGGCACTTCCTGACTTCAATATGTACTACCTCGCATCCCAGCTTTCACAAATTTTCCACATTGACAAAATAGACCGGAACAGATTTTTATTTCTTTTATGCCAAAAATGGATACAACAGACTCTAGACCCATTACTATCAATGATGGGGGGGAGAGCTGGTGAGGGCTTGGGAACGGACCGTAGTTCTTTACTATACCAATATAAGAAAATCTGGGATATAGCATCAAAAAAACTTTCTATTGAATCACCGAACATTTATACTCCCATATGGCACAATGAATCCCTCTCAGAGTTTAGACGCATGCAGGACACCGAGATATGGAGTGCTAGAGGAATAATATACTTGACACACATAATAAATAATGGGAAATTGAAAACATTTGAAACTCTAAAATCGGAATTTGCATTACCCAACTCCATGTTTTTTAGATACATACAACTAAGGCATGCTTTTCATACACAATACCCCACAGATGAACTCACCCTAAAAGACAACCCATTAATGGCCGCTATAAAATTCCCAGATCCCAAAAAAATGATCTCTCAATTCTATGCCATGTTAACTACTCCACAGGCAACTGTTCAAGCATATGCTCTGAAAACTAAATGGGAAGATGAAATAGGTGCTATTGAAGATGATGAGTGGAGTGATGCATTAGATACATGTAAATTAGTATCCCCTAAAATATCAGACCGGCTCACTCAGATTTTCATCACACACAAATCATACCTCACGCCACTTAGGATTTCAAGATACAAGAGGAACCAATCTGCTAACTGCCCAATGTGTAACAATGCCGCAGGCACTTTCTTTCACCTAATATGGCATTGTCCTAAGATCCAACAGTTTTGGTCTCAGGTTATAAAATTCCTACATGATACCATGTGTTCGCCCATCACACTACAACCAAAACCGTGCTTATTGGGAATATTTCCCGACCCGGAAATTAACAAATTTATTAAAATATTCCTACATGAATCTCTCTTCTCAGCTCGTAAGGTAATAGCCAAAGTATGGATGAGACCCACGCCACCAGAATTTTCACAATGGGTGCTAGAAATAAATAATTCTCTGCCATATAAGAAAATAATTTACTCCCATAGAGGATGCCCTACCAAATATGAAAAAGTGTGGGAGAGGTGGCTCAGCTCCCCAGATACCTGCATCGACAGGATCTAGGTTACCCTGGTTTACGGGCCTTACATTTACGGTGCTCCTGTTCTCGATTGGGGTCCCTACAATACATTGTATTACAAATTGAGGTCATGATAGATAAATGGAGTCAAAATAACATAACAGAATGTATACGATACCAATTTGAATGTCTTACTCGATATGATATTTACATGGGGGGAAAAGTTTTTTATTTGTGTTTTTTTTTGTTTTTTTTTGTTTTCATATATTAAGCTTTATATATTGAATGTAATGTATGTCAGGATTTCTTACTGTACGTAATCTCATTTATTTGTTCAATAAACAGAATTTTACAAAGTAAAAAAAAAAAAACATTTACGTTTTTGGTTGTAACATGACAAAATGTGGAAAATTTCAAGGGGTATGAATACTTTTTCAAGGCACTATATATATATATATATATATATATATATATATATATAAAATAACTTATGGATTTTCACTAGGAACATGAGAAAGAAGAAAGAAGTTGGCAGATTTTCCCATTGAAGGTAATTTTTTTTTCTGCAGAGCTGCCAAAACTCAAACTATCCAGTGCTAGATGTCTACTGTTACTAAACTTCTCAACAGAGGTATAGAGTCTGTCTCTGGTTATGAGTATATAGCTGGGTGGTAAGTAAAACACAATATACAGCAATATTTTCAAACGCTGTCTGCATGACTCGTGCTTTTGGCGGAATTGATTTATTATGTCTTGCAAAAAGCTAAACTGTGCTGGCATGCACAATTAATTCTCATTGCCTATAGCAATGAAAGTATCACAAATCACACTTCTTACCTACTGTGTTAAAAAAAATTAAAACAGCTATCATAGTACCAAGTTTACAACACCACATGCTTGCAGACAGAATTAACCACTTGCCGACCTCCTGCCGTCGTTATACGTCGGCACTTTGAAGAGGAATATCGTAGTTATGGCAGCAGCTAGCTGCCATAACCCCGGTATCCTCTTCTGCAGAGGGTGATCGGCTTTCAGATAAAAGTGGTCTCTGTGATGAATTCGTCGCTAGATCACTTTTGTCTTTTTGACCCCAGATCTCATATTTAAGAGGTCCTGTCATGCTTTTTTTCTATAACAAGGGATGTTTACATTCCTTGTAATAGGAATAGAAGTGACACATTTTTTTTTGTTAAAGAACAGTGTAAAAATAAAGAATGAAAATTAAAATAAATAAGAAATAAAATTAATACATTTTTATCGTGCCCCGTCCCGCCGAGCTCGCACGCAGAGGCGTTTGCATACGTAAGTAAAGCCCGCATATGTTAACGGTGTTCAAACCACACATGTGAGGTATCACCACGATCGTTAGAGTGAGAGCAATAATTCTAGCCCTCCTCTGTAACTCAAAACATGCAACCTGTAGAATTTTTTAAACATCATCTATGGAGATTTTTAAGGGTAAAAGTTTGTCGCCATTCCGTGAGCGGGCGCAATTTTGAAGCGTGACATGTTGGGTATCAATTTACTTGGCATAACATCATCTTTCACAATATAAAAAAAAATGGGATAACTTTACTGCTGTCTTATTTTTTAATTTAAAAAAGTGCATTTTTTCCAAAAAAAAGTGTGCTTGTAAGACCTCTGTGCAAATACAGTGTGACAGAAAGTATTGCAACGACCGCTATTTTATTCTCTAGGGTGTTAGAAAAAATATATATAATGTTTGGGGGTTCAAACGTCATTTTCTAGCAAAAAAAAAACAGTTTTAAACCAGTAAACACCAAATCTCAAAATGAGGCTCTGTCCTTAAGAGGTTAAAAAGTAATATTTCATTTTATCATCTAACTTCAAAACATTGTTGACTGTGCCATTGGTCAACTCTCTGGGCTATTCAGATACTGATCTTAGAAATGTTTGTTTGGGATCCCTCATTGTAGCAACATGGAGAACCACCCCTGCCTTTTCCATTTCTTAACATAAAAAGCTGTAGTTACAGCTATTATTTCAGTTCGAATTTCTGATGGAATGTGGTACTATGGTATGCACTAAGGATGGGCCGAACGGACCCCTGTTCGGTTCGCACCAGAACTTTCGAACACTGTGCGTAAAAATGGGTCTTTGGGTGTCATGTCGCCTTCCCACCGTAACCCTATAGACATAATCTTGATGAAAGCAAGAATTGGCCTTGCTGTAAAAAATTGCAATAATATGCAATTTTATAAACCCTATAGAGGTGCTCTTGATGAAGGCAAAAAAATTGCAATGATATGCCCCTGTCAAACAGGAGCAAGAAAATTGGATTTGGGTTTTGGGGGCACCTTTCCAACGTAACCCTATAGATGTACTCTTGATGAAAGCAAGAATTGGCCTTGCTGTACAAAATTGCAATGATATGCACCTGTCAATGAGGTGGAGAAAAATTACTCGTTGGGTGTCGGGGGCGCTTTCCCACCGTAACCCTATAGAGGTGATCTTGTTGAAGGCAAAAAAAATTGCAATGATATGCACCTGTCAAACAGGTGCTGAAAAATTGATCTTTGGGTGTTAATTGTGCCCATGAAACCTATTCCAAAAACATACTTCCATATGAAATGATTGAACACCATCAAAGCTAAGCAGCCTTGAAGTCCTGCAGAGATTCCACATCCCCAAAAGACTTAATCAGTGACATCAACATCAGGGCCTTCATAGCTGGTAATCCAGGACTGATTTATTTTTTAAAAAGTCAAACAGTCCACAGAGTCTGTGGACAGATGCGTTCTTTGATCAGCAACGAAACCTCCTCCAGCACCGAATGCCTGTTCTGAAAGTACGCTGGATGCAGGGCAGCCCAACAACTCAATAGCATACTGCGCAAGTTCTGGCCTGTGGTCTATTCTCATGTAAGTTAGTGGATCGTCAGCTGAAAAGCTCTCCATCTCTGTTTTGACCTCAAGGTAATCGTCCACCATGTGATGCAGACGCTGCCCATGGGATGTGGAAGCTGACAGCCCTGGGCGGCGAGGACTAAAAAAATTCTGAAATGCCTCACTTAGGCGGTGGCCTTCTCCAAACGCTCCCCTCTTGACCAACAGTAGACTCAAAACGAAGTTTTCCACAACACTGTAACCTACTGGAGTCAGGAAAAACATTAAATAAAATCCTCTTTAACGTGTCCTCAAGAGATTTTATCTTCTGCACTCTCTGTGGGGACGGGATAAGTTCTGAGACCTTCCCCTTATAATGGTTGTCAAGGAGGGTTACCAACCAGTAATCATCCTTCTCCTTTATGCCACGTATTCTTGGGTCTTTTTGCAGGCTTTGAAGCATGAGGTTGCCCATGCGCCTCAAATTTGCAGAGGCTTGAGAAGCAGACTCCTTGGGGTAACGCAGAATGACAGCATCTGGAACTTCCTCCTCCCAGCCACGTACATCTCCCAAGGGTCCTGGGGTTGGAGAGCCATCACCTAAAGATTGGCACATGTCTTCCTCTTCTTCGAAGCCTATGAAATTATCAGAATCTTCCTCCTCATCCTCCTCCCCTCTCTCCCCCTGTGTGTTCTGTGACATAGGAATGATGGTGTCTGGATAAAGTGGGCCTTGAGAGGAAAGAAAGTCCTCCTCTTTCTCCTGCTGCTCTGCCTCCAGTGCCTTGTCCATAATGCCAGGCAGAGTCTGCTCCAGCAGGAACACAACAGGGATTGTGTCACTGATGCATGCACTGTCCTGGCTCACCATCCTTGTGGCCTCCTCAAATGGTGACAATACAGTGCATGCATCCTTAATGATCAGCCATTGGCGTTGGGGAAAAAAAGCTGAGGCGGCCTGAGCCTGTCGTTGTACCATATTTGCACAGGTACTCGTTGACGGCCCTCTGCTGCATGTATAGCCGCTGCAGCCTTGACAAAGTCGAGTTCCACCTGGTGGGCATGTCACAAATCAGGTGGTTTATGGGCAGGTGGATTCCCGCTGAATTTCAGCCAACCGGGCACTGGCTGTGTATGAGCTCCTGAAATGGCTACAGACTCTTCTGGCCAGCTTTAGCACAACTAAATCCTGGGTACATATTTAGGAAACACTGTACCACCTAATTGAGGACATGTGCCAGGCATGGCACATGTGTCAACTTTCCCTGAGCTTTGCTAATGGTTCACTAAAAATATAAAGGCTGCCTTTAGTTGTACCTTTAAGAGTGTCAGCCATGCATCAAGTTTTCCACAGTAGGCCATGTTTGCAGTTTTACAGTGACAATTACAGCAAAAATACTCTGCAAGATGTTAATATTGGTTGTTTTTAACATATACGAAAAAACAGGAAAACAAAATAAAGTTTTATTTTTCTATTATATCCTTTTCTGAAACATTGGGGGAATATATACAAAGCTGTAAATATGACATTCATTAAACATTGAACACAGGTAAATCTTCTTCTTGCATGTGTTTTATATTACAGTAATATACATTTCACCTGCAGTCAAAGTTTAGTGAACACCATATTTACAGCTTTATAAATTGTTTACACTATATAAATATATTTTATGTTTGCTATTAGGAGGGTGGCATTAAAGCATGTGGTTGAGCCATGTTTGTACCCCCCCCCCCCCAGCAACTTTCCCTTAAGGCCTCATTCACACTTGTGCAACTTGTCCTGCGACTTGGGACTGCAAAGTCGCATGACAAGTCGTACCCCACAATCTCCAATGAGTACCGTTCATATACATGAAAAAAGTAGCTGCGCTGCAATTAGTGAAAAATGAACGATAAAAATACATTGATGTGATCAATTATAAGAGTGAAAAAGAACATCCACATGTGATGAAATCATAGTGAAAAGTCAATATTCATTCTCATAGTTGAAATAAATCTGTTGAATCAATCAAATAAACAAAAAATAGTCCAATCGCAAAGTGCAAAAAGTGAACCGTTCATGAGGGAAAATAATCCTTTTGCACAGAGATGAATAACAGTCATCCAAAATGTGAATGGCATGCAACTTTATCTTCAAGGAAATAGTTATGACAGAAAGTATCCTCCACCTATAAACGCACTGCCCCTTACTGACTCCTTAGATCTCTGTTTAGGAGATCATACGGGCGGATGGCTGTCAACCCCAGCCTCAGGTATTAAGCTGCCAACGGATCCCAATTAAAGCCTCCCCGACAGGAATCTTCTATGTAGTAGATGGATACTCCGTCCCCATGGAATTACTGGTAAGGAGCCTGCGGTGATAAGGATGGCCTCTCATGCACCTACAAAACACACTACAGAGTCATTTGGATGGTCCCTGGAGGCTCATCACTCAGAGATATCTGCCGGTGTTCTGTTCATAATTTCCCACCCACACGGCTCCTTCACTGCACAGCCACAGACTTCACACAGTACCGTTCATATCTGTGCAACTTCAAAGTAGTCCATAGACCCCACGATTACACAGGCATTACTTAAAGTTGCGATGAAGTAGAATCAAAGTCGCATATCAAAGTCACGTCAAAGTCGCAAAATGTTCAGGTCGCATAAGTGTGAAAGGGGCCTAAGCTGCAGGGGACAAGGGTGTACAGCTCCAGCAGGAATTAAACCCCGTTTTGTGTTCAGCATACACTACCACCCCTTGAATAGCATCTATTTAGGCCCTATTTACCACAAAAAAATGGGAAAAACTTATTGACCCAAGTATAAGACGAGGGTGAGAAATGCACAGCTACTGTAAGTGGAAAAGAGGGTCAACAATGCCCATTTGCAGCCTCACTGTGCCCATTTGCATGCCTCACTGTGCCCATTTGCAGCCATAGGTTCCCCAAACTTCAAACTCGGTAGTTAAGGGTTCCTAGATGCCCCCTAGCTGCAGCCAAAATTTGGGGTCTCTGAACCCAAAGGGTCCTGAAATGACATTGCTGCAGATGGACACAGTTGAACGAATTTGGGGCCCCGTATCTTGGGGCCACTTAGTGCTAAGAACCCCACATTTGGATATGTCATGGTACCAGTTCCACTGGGTTTGCACACCAAATTTGGGGTTCCTAGCACTAAGTGGCCCTGAGAAACGGGGCCCCAAAGTCGGTTCAGAAAATGTCAAGCACTTTTCTGCAGCAGAGAATGACATTTTCCGAACCGATTTTGGGACCCCGTATCTCAGGGCCACTTAGTGCTAGGAACTCCATCTTTGGATATGTTGTGGTACCACTGGGTTTGCACACCAAATTTGGGGTTCCTAGCACCAAGTGGCCCTGAGATACGGGGCCCCAAAGTCGGTTCGGAAAATGAAATTTTTTGCTGCAGAAAAGTGCTTGACTCGAGTATAAGTCGAGGGGGGCACTGAAAAACTCGACTTATACTCGAGTATATACGGTAAATTTCTTCTTAATGTTTGATAAACTATTAACATCTAATGGCCATATGGTAGTGAATTTCTCACTTAACACTCATACATAAAAAGATTATTATACTTAAAACAGAAATATTAATATTAATAATATGTCTCGGACTATAACTTTTGCTGGTAATATGAGGCAGTGATGTGTTTATCTTTTTTTCAAGCCCAACAAAAAGTATTGTTTAGTACACTATTTTCAGTTATAGATACAGTATGTATTTGTATTTACCAGCATTAATACCAGTCTATATTATGCATGTGTAATGGTTTATGTTTATAGGTTATACGTTTATATAGTATGTACGCTTTTATAATGCAGTACTTTTAATTGATTTGTAAATACGCCTATCTTTTGTATGTGTATACCATTTTTGTAACACAGGCTTGCATGGTAAAGTTTTCAATAATTTTAGATTGAATACAAAAACAGAAATATTATGCTTAAAAAAGGAATAAACAGATTTTAAGCTAACAATTGGATCTAAAATGCATTTGTAATGATCAAACAGTGCTTTTCCTAAGACCAATACACTTTCAAAGGCATCAACAATACAGTCAAATCAACAGTAGTCAATATAGTGTTTATATTAAAATCAGCAGAAATGTACATTTATATCATCAGCGGACATTTAATAAGAAATTGTATTCCCAGGGCACAGTTTTCCACCCTAATCCCAATATATTTCAGGCAGTATATTTCCAGCTAATTGCTGCAACCACTCCAATTGTACATATTGTATTACTTAAAACAGTGGCATTTAAGGTAAAAATATAACCACCTAAATTCCTCAATTGTAGACCACATGCCCCCAACCTCACAGGTAAGTCTAATGATCCTGAGTTTCATTTATTTATTTTTTTACTCTATACCCTTTCTCCTTAGTTCCTTGTGCAGATAACCTCTTATGCCGCGTACACACGACCGGTTTTGCCGTCGTAATAAACTCCGAAGGTTTCTCCGACGGAACTCAGACGGAATTCCATTCAAGCGGTCTTGCCTACACACGGTCAACCCAAAGTCCGACTAAAGTCCAACTGTCCAGAACGCGGTGACGTACAGCACGTACGACGGGACTAGAAGAAGGAAGTTCAATAGCCAGTAGCCAATAGCTTCTGTCTCGTACTTGCTTCAGAGCAAGCGCCGTTTTTGGTCCGTCGGAACAGCATACAGACGATCGGTTTTCCCAATAAGAATTGGTTCCTTTGGAACTATTTAGAACATGTTCTATTTCTAGGTCCGTCAGAATTTTCGTGAAAAAAAGTCCGATGAGACACACACACGATCGGAATCAACGATGAAAATCTTCCGTCTGACTTTTTCTGTCGAACATTCTGCTCGTGTGTACACGGCTTTATAGTTCTACCTCTGCTAACAGTTCTATGTTTTAGTAGCTCAGCTGCTGAAAATAGTATACAATGCAGAGAATTTAATAAAGCTGTAAAATATACAAACATATGCATGCATAAAAAAGAATACTATTGGAAGCCCTAGTAATTAATTAGGCCTATATTCTCTATACTATCGACACATGAAAATTAAGCACTTACATTGACCTTATACATCGGTGTATATTAGGAAACACTTATGCCGCGTACACACGGTCTGACTTTTCATCTACAAAAGTCCAACGGACGCTGACGGACTAAAGCTGGCTGGTAATCCGATCGTGTGTGGGCTTCTCCGGACTTTCAACGTACTTTTTTAGCCTCAAATCCGATGTACTTTAGATTTGAAACATGCTTCAAATCTTTACGTCGTAACTACGACGGACCCCGAAGTCCGCTCGTCTGTATGCTAGTCCTACGGACAAAAACCCACGCTAGGGCAGCTATTGGCTACTGGCTGTCAACTTCCTTATTTTAGTCCGGTGTACGTCATCACGTACGAATCCGTCGGACTTTTGTGTGGTCGTGTGTAGGCAAGTCTGTTCGTTAGAAAGTCTGCCGCAAGTCCGCCGAAAGTCCGCCGAAAGTCTGTCGGACAGGCTGTCGGACTTTTGTAGATGAAAAGTCCGACCGTGTGTACGCGGCATTACAACATGCCATCATGCATGTGGTAGTCCAATAACTAGCTACCGGGGGGGGGGGGATATAAGCAAATCCTATTTTTGAAGAACGGAAGAAAGTTCTAGTCTTCCTACAAATATCAGCTGGTTGAAGGAACCAGTTATTGTGTGGGTTCCAATCCTTTATAGCTTTGCACTGTGTGTGGTAAAATATTATTTAGTAGAGTGGTTTAGATTTAGATTTTTCCACAATGTTTTTTGTAGCCCTGAAGTCAGATGGGTAGATATGAGGGAAAAATCTCCCCAGTGAGGTTACAAAGCCATTGGCTTCTGCTACTGTCAATCACAGACATTGAGCCAATGAGGAGAGAGCGGGAGCGCTTCATATGTGAATAGACACACAGAGCATAGTTTTAGGAGCGAGCTACGGGGGCACTCGGAAGGTGGGAGGGACCTGGAGTGTTGACGGGGGATCTAAGAAGAAGAGGATCGGATCTGCTCTGTGCAAAAATACTGCACAGAGCAGGTAAGTATAACATATTTGTTATTTTAATGAGAAAGAAAAACGAAGCTTAGGTTTCACTTTAACATTTTGTTCTCTCTGACATGAAATTTTATTGGTAATACCCACCATTGCAATTCCTAAGTGTAAAGAATAAAAGCACTAACCTAGTCCGTTGGCCACCCACAATCACTCCCCAGAGAGACAGGATGACGGTCTGCCAATGTAAACAGGGCTGATCGCCGTCCTGTCAGGTATGAACAGAGAGATCTTGTGTTCCTGCCATACTACTTTATGTTTTATGTTTAATGTTTTCATTATTTTTAAATTGTTTTTACTGATGCCCATTAAGATCAAAATAATTTGCATAACCTGATACATATATTTTTTACTTTGTACATTGACACAACGCTATTAACTTTTATCAAGGAATTAATTTAGAAGCACACATTGACACAGGAGCACATGTAGTATGTACTGTATATATTGAAAATGAAAACAGGCAAAGGGTGCTGACATATGAAGACAATAACCAATGAGAAGGATTGAAGGAAGGATTGAATTAGAGGAGCTTGTATTAATGGCAGCATATAAAGAGGACAGTACTGTGTGGAGGTTAATTGAGGACAACTTCCTCTAGCTACCTACAATGGATGCTGCATGCAAAGTAGACTGGAACGTACCTTTGCTTTATTGATTGTGCAGTGCAGAGCATTGTTTTCATGATCGTAGAGCAAGCTAAAATCCAGTGTCCCTAGAGTGGCTAAGAAAAAAGAAAAAGACACAGTTATTATCTTTGGATCAAGTACAATTATTTTATTACTAAACGTAAAACTTGAATAATAAATAATAATGAACAAAATGAATAATTATTTTAAAAAAAATAGTAAAAAAACACAAAAAAAGTCTATAAAAGCTACCATAAAGTAGCTTGATATATTTCCCATTGATTTAACATAGCTTTCTAGCAGAGTGTAACATATTTTTAGAGATAATTCAAATTCAAGAATGCAATAAACACATCATAGAAGAAACCACAAAATACCTGCACTCGTTAAAGGACTAATAAATAAATCACTTATGTAAGCAGCTGGCAAAAAAGTTTCCTGGGAAAACCATAATATAAATAACAATAAAAATGCAGCGCTTATACTGGTAGAAACAAAATCCACCAAGTGAATAGTGTGTAAATTGAATACAATGTTCTAGATATAAATGTAGTCCATAATATCATGAATCAAAAAATTCATAAAAGTCCAGTGATGATAATCCAAACAATGGGTGTCAAAGTGGAGAACTACCACCAATGACAAGGACACACACTGATTCTTACCCTAAGCGTTGGACTACCCGAATAAAGTAGTCAAGAAAGCATTATTTAAAATAATGGGCTTCAAGCCGTCAAGCTCCTTAGATTCCACAGTAACTGTAATGATCAGGCTATGTCTCCTTCTGAAATGTTATACAGTATTGAGTCTCACATAAAGGCAAAACATAAACACTTCATTGCGCAGTATTACTGATAAGGTGCTCTTAATGAAAAAGTGCCAAAGTACAAACATTATAGGTAAAATCGCATTTGTGTCAATTAGACAACAAAAGAGGATAGGAAGTGACTGTTTTCAACCAGGAAATGTCTGGCGTCAAGCGTGGTGATGTCACGTAGCTCAGCTGCTCCCTACGTGTTTTGTCATCATAGACGTCATCACCTGATCAAAATTTGATTCATGATATTATAGACTACATTTATATCTAGAACATTGTATTCAATTTACACACTATTTACTTGGTGGATTCTGTTTCTACCAGTATTAAACACCATTCACACTGGGGCGGTTTGCAGGCGCTATTGCGCTAAAAATAGCGCCTGCAAACTGACCTGAAACAGCCGCAGCTGTGTCTCCAGTATGAAAGCTCGGGGGCTTTCACACTGGACTGGTGCGCTAGCAGGACTGGAAAAAAAGTCCTGCTAGCAGCCTCTTTGGAGCGGTGAAGGAGCGGTGTATACACTGCTCCTTCACCGCTCCAGCCCATTGAAATCAAAGGGGCAGCGTGGCTATACCGCCGGCAAAGCGTCTCTGCAGAGGCGCTTTGCGGTGGTATTTAACCCTTTCTCGGCCACTAGCGGGGGGTAAAACCGCCCCGCTAGCGGCCGAGTACCGCCGCTAAAAAAAAACGGCGCTTTACCGCCGACGCCGCCCCAGTGTGAAAGGGGCCTAAGCGCTGCCTTTTTATTGTTATTTTTCTAAATCAACACATCATGCTGTTAAATCTGTATTCACATCACCTGTCAACTGTCTCCACTCTCATTAACTGTCAATGTGAAACAACTGGAAGGTGTACAGGGGGGCTTATCTGACCTCTCATAAACTGCCATCATCAACTGCCACTGCAGACATTATTTAATTACATAATGAACTTACCAATGATGTAGAACCACTCTCAATATCATTTACACAAACATCTTAATGCATATGCAAGAGAATTATGTAGGCTGCCATTGCTGATCTCGTTCTAAAATAAAGTAAAACTCTTTAGTGCAGCATTCCCACTTATCCCCTATCAAAATTCATCCAGGTGTATATATAGTATAATGATCACAAATGAATATCATGTTTCCATACAAACAGCTCATTCACTCATTCATACTTCTTTTATTTAGCCATCATGCACACTGGGGCTCTTCCAATTGCTTTTTTCCTAGCAGGAGAAAAGCAGCTGCAAAAATGCTTCTAAGCTGCATCTTACAAGAAGGCAGGAGTAAAATCTCATATAAAACAATCAATCACATGCAAACACCCTAGCAGGTGTAATAGTACCCCCCTTTATCCCTTGATAATGGTCTTTTAAACAAAACTAGCCGGGAGGAGCTACAGCGGTGACATTATTACACCTGCTGGGGTGTCTGCATGTGATTGATTGTTTTATATGCAAATTTATTCCTGCCTTCTTGTAAGTAGTTTTAACCTTCATTAAAAAGCCTAGATTTTAAATTACTACGCTATGAGTTCCTCCTTTGTCTCTCCCTTTTGCTGAGCCCACGGTTGAACATCCTGGTTGTATGGTAACCCATCCTGAAATCTTGGCTCCTGATATCCATCCATCCCATAGGGATACTGGGATAAAGTGCAGCCAGAGCCCTATCTTGGGGTCAGAGTAGCTGGTAAGCGGCTTACGAGTTGGGTGTGCACTTTTGGGTGTGAAAATGTTGCAATTCACACTGAAATATGGATTTTTGTTGATACACAACTATAAATTAACTTTTTGCACAAGAGAATTTCTCTTCCTTTTTTCTGATGGACTTTGGTGGATTATTTATGAATGGAATCCACTTGCATATTTAAAAGCAGATATCAGCAATGGCAGCATACATTTTCCTTTAATAACGCAGCCAACAGGTAGTAGATGTACATACATGTACTCTTTAATGTTATGAAAAGTGAAACTTTGTTTTTATGTACAGTATCTCACAAAACTGAATACACCTCTCACCCCTCACATTTTTGTAAATATTTTATTACATCTTTTCATGTGAAAACATTGAAGAAATGACACTTTGTTACAATGTAAAGTAGTGAGTGTACAGCTTGTATAAAAAGTGAGTACACCCCTAAGTGAAAATGTCCAAATTGGGCCCAAAGTGTAAATATTTTGTGTGGCCACCATTATTTTCCAGCACTGCCTTAACCCTCTTGGGCATTGAGTTGACCAGAGCTTCACAGGCCACTGGAGTCCTCTTCCACTCCTCCATGACGACATCATGGAGCTGGTGGATGTTAGAGACCTTGCGCTCCTCCACCTTCCGTTTATGGATGCCCCACAGATGCTCAATAGGGTTTAGGTCTGGAGACATGTTCATTCCATTAGGATATCAACCTCACATAATTTTAATTGTTAATTGATTTTAAATTGGATTGTACAGCCCCTTTTTTGGAGAGGCCACTGTGCTCTTAGGAACTTTAAGTGCAGCAGAATTTTTTTTTCTCAAATTAAAGCTGAAAGTCTGCAGTTAAAGCACATCTTGTTTGTTTCATTTCAAATCTATTGTACTGTGGTGTATAGAGCCAAAAAGATTAGAATTGTGTCGATGTCCCAATATTTATGGACCTGACTGTAATTGTTTTATTCCAGGTAAACAATTTACTAAACAGTTGAAATACACATACTTGTATGTAAGTTGTTTTACCTGCCAAATGCAATAAGATTATCAGACGAATGACCGTCCAGTTTTTTTTCCGCATTCTAGTCTCCTATCGAAAATGAAGGGTTTACTAAAGTTACGAAAATTCTCATACGTTGGAATAAAAATTTGGAAGTGATGTAATGTGTTGTAGTGTATTTATATTGTATTTTTGAACAACTGTACTGATTAAGCAAAAAGCATACGATCTGTTATCATACAAGAAAAATTTTCGTGCTTGTCTCTTCAGATACTTTCACATGAATTTTTGTGATCAGCTCTCCAAAGCATTGTACTAACAATCAGATTATCGTACGATTGCTTCAAAACTAGTATTTTTCGATCAAATTTCTGATCGTGTCTAGAGACCACAAGGCTTTATTTTTTGCAGCCAGTCTTGTGATCATCAAAGATAAACTTGGGGGGCACACCCTAAAAATACATAACACTAGCTTTAATGTTATGCATTTTTAGGGTGTGCCCCCCAAGTCTATCTTTGTTTGTCCATTGTAAGGACTGCGACCAGATCCCTTGGGCTGGAGCACCCCATCCCCCTGCCATGACATCTTATTAGTGTCCACCGTGATATAGGAGGAGTCCTTTAGTTCTCCCATATAGAGGAGTGTATTTCTCTCATGGTTCAGAGAAGCAGGATCTTTCATTCTACAAAGAGCGTAGGACCCACTGACAATGGGGTACTTTGACGCAGTAATTGGGCTTAAGCACTATGTGGCCATATAGTGTGACCAAATCCCCATATTTTTTGCTTATTTGCTGAATATGTTCAGGCGTTTTTAATTGCCTTGCAGAATTGAAATGTAATTTTAGCATGTGTGCGCTGTAATCTTTTCTTTAGTCTTGTGATCATGACACCTTGTCAAAACACAGAGAGATCCTGAACTCCCTGATTTCTTTTTTAAAAGACCACACTGTAGTAGACCAGTTCATTAGCAGTACTCTGGTCTCTCATTCTGTGATTGGACAATAAAGGAGCAACAATATATTGATTAAGCCATTACTCCGCTCTCTCCTCCCATCAGGAGTGTGCAGTATTAGGCAGACAGCACAGGTTTACACAGCAGAGCCTTCCTAATCCAGTATGAGGTTTATTTTATGAGTAAGGTCAGGTAGCTTTGGCAGCTGTATGCAGGGCCGCTGACAAGGAGGTATCACCGGCTTTCCAGTACTGGGTCCATCCCTGCTAATTCAACAGGAGGGCAGAGGCAGATGGGTGACTCTCAGTACTCTGCAGTAATAAAAAGATACTTTCTTGGCCCCCTATTTGTTCAGTGTGGGGGAGGGGGGGGGGGCAAGGATAGAAAGGGGATAATTTAAAGACTTTCGGATGCAGCCGTTGGTGTAAACCGGCCATTAGGGGATATAAATATATGGAATTATGCTGTTGTAGAATATATACGTCTGGTGAATCTGCAACAAACTGGACTGAGTTCTTCTTTATCACCAATGTCTAATGTCAGTGAGAAGCTTTACAAATAAAGTATTGAATGTATGGGAAAGTGAGAAAGTGAAAGAAAATACACATTAATAAGTCTATCCTGCACAGCAGGGGTCTCAAACTGGTGGCCCTCCAGCTGTTGCTAAACTACAAGTCCCATGAGGCATTGCAAGGCTGACAGTTACAAGCATGACTCCCTCAGGCAGAGGCATGATGGGACTTGTAGTTTTGCAACAGCTGGAGGGCCGCCAGTTTGAGACCCCTGCTGTACAGAGATCAGCAGTGTCAGGGAGAAAGAAATTGCCTGGTGATTCTGCAAACAAATAGCACAAAAATTACATTTATACCTTTTAGTTCTGTTAATTCTGCTTGCAACTGCTATCTATATTTTATATTGCATCTATATGATATATGTTCTTTACCCTTCACTTTCTTTTTACAATTGATAACACATATTTTAAAAAATCACTTTGCAGACAGTTTTATTTTTATATTTTTTTAAAGAGAAATTTATGACTCATGCAAGAATTTGAAGATATATGTTTTGATTTATAAGGCTATATTTATTTTGTAAAAGCCTGACACTTGAGTATCAGAGGCAGAGGTCCTGTTCAGGTGCTACCCTGTCAACTGCCTAATTTCACATGCTGATTCCCAGCTCCCAATAGTGTATAACAATGTCAAATTATAGAGCCCTGAAGTTTTTTACATTCCTTGTAAGTACAAGCTGCTTTTATTTGACTCTGTTATTCAGTCCCAGGAGCTGAGAGGGAATGTGTTAAGTCACACATTTGACAAGGCAGTAACTTCAGTAAACTTTTCATGACTACTTTTAATCACAAGTATCCTTCTCAGCAAAGCAAAACAAAAATATGACAAATATATATCTAAAATTGCTTGTCCCTGACTACTTCTACCTGGCCCTCACATGCTCCTGAGTACTGTCACTAGCCTCTGACTACTACTGCCTTACACCTACCTGCAACTACCAACTGTCACCAGCTGACCCATACATGTCCCCAACATCAGATGACCCTTTCCATAGCTACTGTGGTGCTTGAAGTGAGACTTTGTCCCTGTGAACACCAATATTAAAATATGGCCACCACAAATAGGTAAGGATGGCAATTCACCAGACAGATTGACCCCAAATAATTGGAGGTCAGCAATCCTGCCATTTTCTCCAATCCTAGCGTAATATCCTGCTGGGAACCGTATTTCAATGCAGTACCTTCCAAGCTCCCAAAGATGTTACCAAAAAACAACAGAATTAGTACAAAAGTACTAGCAAAACTTGGACATAGAGAATGCTACCAACCTCTATGAGTGCTGAGAGCATGATGAGCAATACCCAAAGCTCTGACCTATTTGTTTTATCTCAGTGGACATCCTCAGGGCCCACAGGCACTGGCCTACACTAAACACCCACTTTTACAAATCTTTGAACATGTACACAGGTTGGTGAAAATCCCAGTTTGAAAAGGTAGAGTGGTTTTCTAATTAACTAAGTGATCTCTAGATATTTGGGGTCCAACTGTCTGGTGAGTTGGCCTTAATGGGTGATCATGTTTTCATACTGTTCACAATAGTGAAGCCTCACTTCAGTGCTGCAGTGGCTTTAGAAACTCGATTCAAAATTTGATTTCGGAATTTGATTCAAAATTTGACCTTTGCAAACTGCTTTTTATTTTGGACCATATTAGTTCTGACTATAGACTTTACGTAGGAAACTCCTTTTGTTTAAATCACTGGATTTAACCATCTTCATTTCAAACATGAGCATGCAAAAGAGGGGTGGCTGTGGACGTGGTATACTTGGATTTTGCAAAAGCGTTCGATACAGTTCCCCACACACGACTAATGTGTAAGATAAAGTCTACAGGCTTGGAAAGATCAGTTTGTAAATGGATAGAAAACTGGTTAAAAGACAGAATTCAGAGAGTAGTGGTTAATGATTCTTACTCTGAATGGTCTAGGGTTATCAGTGGTGTACCTCAAGGTTCAGTGCTGGGACCCTAAGGGGTCTAATAATAGCGCCTGCAAACCGACCCGAAAGTGCCGCTGCTTTGATTCCAGTGTGAAAGCCCCGAGGGCTTTCACACTGGAGCGGTGCGCTAGCAGGACGGTAAAAAAAAGTCCTGCTAGCAGCATCTTCAGAGCTGCCCATTGAAATCAATGGGACGGCGCGGCTATACCGCCGGCAAAGCGCCTCTGCTGAGGCGCTTTACGGTGTTTTTTAACCCTTTCTCGGCCACTAGTGGGGGGTAAAACTGCCCCGCTAGCGGCCGAATACCGACGGTAAAGCGCTGCTTACAATATCTTTATAAATGATATTGGGTCTGGGATCAAAAGTAACATTTCAGTCTTTGCAGATGACACCAAGCTATGCAGTGGAATAACATCCTTACAGGATGTCTCCAATTTACAAGCCGACCTCAATGCTCTGTCTAATTGGGCGACTATGTGGCAGATGAGGTTTAATGTTGAGAAATGTAAAGTTATGCACTTGGGGGCTAAGAATATACATGCATCATACATAATAGGGGAAGTACAACTGGGGGAATCCATAGTGGAGAAGGATCTGGGGGTTTTGGTAGATCATAAGCTCAATAATAGCATGCAATGCCAAGCTGCGGTTTCCAAAGTGAGCAAAGTCCTTTCTTGTATTAAGAGAGGTATGGATTCCAGAGAGAGAGATATAATTTTGCCCCTGTTCAAATCATTAGTAAGACCTCATCTAGAATATGCAGTTCAGTTTTGGACACCAGTTCTCAAAAAGGATATCAGGAAACTGGAGAAAGTGCAGAGAAGGGCAAACAAACTGATAAGAGGCATGGAGGAACTCAGCTATGAGGAAAGATTAGAGGAACTGAATTTATTCACTCTTGAGAAGAGGAAAATAAGGGGGGATATGATCAACATGTTCAAATATACAGGGGTCCATATATAAGGGATATTTTCCTAAATGTACATAATATAACTGGGTACTAGCATTTATAGCATTTATAGGTAAAGTTGATCCAGGGGAAATCCGATTGCCTCTTGGGGGATCAGGAAGGAATTTTTTTCCTCTGCTGTAGCAAGTTGGAGCATGCTCTGCTGGGGTTTTTTGATTCTAAATAAAGTGAGTTCATGTTAGCAACAAGCAAGTGTCACCTTGTTTTGTGCTCAGAGAGGTTGGAATATCTGATATCTGTATACAGACTGGGAGGATGTGGTATATGACCGAAGCACTCAAGCGGAGTGGGGGCTTTCCTTGACATTGGTGGCAAGCAGCGGGAAAGCTTCCTGCAGTCTGGGACATCCAAACTTCCATCTGGATTCAAGGTCCAGATAGCAGGAGAGGAGAGGAGAGGTACAGATACCAGCCGCCATGGAAGAGGAATTCAGAAGGAGGTTGCGAGAGATGCAGATACAGCACAGAGGACCAGTATCAGAGCAGGTCCTGCTGGGATGGTGTGATTCTATTCGCTGCAAACTCTGGAAAGAAGCGCTAGCCCGTGAGCAGCGACACCAGGGAAAAGTTCTCCCCTCCATCGAGGAAAGGTACTGGTCACAGTTCGGACTGCGAGTGCATTTTTTGGGAGAAAAAACGCACAAGAAGCAGACAGCTGAATTAAGCAGGCTGGACTGGGCAGAGATAAAGCTGGAGGAGAGCTACAGAGCCCTCCGGTGGCATGTATCCCAAGCATGTCCCTGGATAGCGGATGACAGCCCAACGGAAGGCTTAAGCTACGGCGGCTTGGGACTGTTGTATGTGAAGCTGACAGGGGACCCTAACTTTGGGAGTGATTTGGAGTGGCGGGTGGACGAAATCATGGATTTCAGAGAAGGGCTACTGAACATTTCGGAAGTGCACTGGGCACAGGAAGATTTGGAGTTTCTGGCCGTTCAGGAATGGGAGCTAGAGATCGCCTACAGACGGCTGCCAGACATTGCTCAGTGCCAGGGCTGGGCTCCCTTTGTCTGGGACTATCAGGAAATACCAGCTGACAACCCTGAAATCCTGGCTGAAGAGTCGGCAATGTGGCAGAGCAATAGTGTGCTTTGCCAACCTGCCCCCGCAGCTATGGAGGTGGAGGTCTTATGGCGGATGCAGCAAGTGCTGACTGACCTTGATGATCCTGTTACTGCATGGGATGATCTTGGATGGAGGAATGTGCCTGACCAGGAGCATGCCAGAGAATCTGCACTGGAAAATCCGGAGATTGCCGTCCCCAAACCTGAAGTGCTGACATCAGGGCAGAGCTCTGCTAACCTCTGCCCAGAAATGATAGCATCTTCTGGGTTCAATGGACAGGAGATGGTGAACCTCTATCCCCAGACACCAATTCCAGAGACTGGGGATTTAATAGACCTTTCTGTAGAGGAGGAACCACCTGGCAAACCCCCAGCAGAAGTGCTGGCAACCGGACAGAGGGTCCAAGACCTCTGCCCTACACCTGCAGCAATTGTGGAGGCCCAAGGTGAGGAGGTGGCAGTCTATCGCGAGCTGCAGATCAGGATCCAAGGAGAGAATGCAGTCATCACCTCACAACTGCAGCTTGATCTGGTGTCGGTGGATGGGGCTTCAGTCCCCACCTGTATACCCCAGGGATTCTGGGCAGTCGGCCCAGATCCCCAACAGCAGGATTGAGTGAGCCCAGTCCCCCTGTCTTCTCTCCAGTGGCAGAAAGGACTCCAGGGAGAAGGGCCAGTCCAGGCCTCTCACCAGCGGTGGGCATGTTCTCTGAGAGAGGCAGAGGATGGCTGGGTGAGTAATACTCTGTTTGGAACAATTTGTTTGGGGTACTGTGTGGGTACAGGCAGTAGAGGACTGGAACTATGGACTAACTTTGGAGTCAACCCGTCTGGGGTCTCCTCCTGTGTTAGTCTCCTGCCGAAAGGGGAGAAATGTGACAGACCTAGCCGGGACAGAGGCTGTTGGAGAGGACTGAATGCAAGCCTCTTGCCTTTTGATTATGGGCCCTGGATTTTCAATGGAACAATACTCTTTGTGAGGTGAATTAGAAATCCAGTCTGAACTGTACTAATCGGACTCAGTCGTGTATATATGTATATATTGTATGTTGTTTGATTCTGTTGGGGACTCCTTGCTGTGGTCATCTGGGATTTGTGTCCCTGAAGAGGGAGGGGGGATTCCTCCAGCAGCCCCCTGCTGATAAGACTGATTCATACTGTTGGGACACATCCTGTGAGGAGATGCCGGTGTCATCAACTCCAACTACCTGTGTTTATGTTAATTGAATGAGCTGATCATATTGTCCTCTATACAATGTAGGAGATGGGACGACTCCAATTGGAGCTGCTGCTATTGTGAGAAAATGTCCTGTGATAATTAACTCAGTCTGGGCAATAGGTCATGTCTCAGTCACCTAGGCTGTATAAAGGATTAGGTAATTAGCTCATGTTAATTAGGTTAATTAGGTTACAGTTGTATTGTTAGAGGAGGTTCCAACAGCATATAAAGTCTTATAATTTTGATTCTAAATAAAGTGAGTTCATGTTAGCAACAAGCAAGTGTTGCCTTGTTTTGTGCTCAGAGAGGTTGGAATATCTGATATCTGTATACAGACTGGGAGGAAGTGGTATATGACGGAAGCACTCAAGCGGAGTCAGGGGCGTTCCGTGACAGTAACTATGTAACTATTTAACTATATTTGTAATATTATTGCACTGACTCTTACCATGAGCTGACATTCACATCCCCCAACTACCATGAGCTGATCTATACCTGTCCTCACCTTCACTAGATTCTTAGTAGCAGTCACCCATACCATCCCTGACAACCAAAAGCTGACCTAAACCTGTCCCCACCATCAGCTGATTCTTACCATAAGCTGACACCCACACCATCCCTGACTACCACCAGCTGACCTCCCACACCACCCAGCTACCATAAACAAATCCTTGCCTAAATATGAATATTTTGTGTTCTGCAATGATATAGGACTGTCTATTCAGATCTATGTATAAGCCCATTTGTGACTGGTTTTCCTTAAGGAAACTAAACTTTTAAACATGGCTGCTGCAGTCAGAATAGTAAAACCACTGATTAACATTCTGTAATCAATCAGCGATGATCTTAAATCTTAAAAGTGTTTAGCCCTGTCTGTAAACATCAGCTGTGATGTCTTTGCTATGATTACTAGTATTCATAGCGGGAGTCTGTGAAGAGGTGTGCTCAGTGCTGTGGAACAGGTGTTATTATGGATTTGTTAATAGCGGATTCTCGATTACTGCCCCTTGAGCTTCTAGTGTGTCGTCAACAACTAAGTGAGTGATTGCTGAGGACATCTGTCATAGAACTGATGTGCAATTGATTATTTACATTATTAATGAATGTCTTCTAGAGTAAATCATAGACAAATATATGGTAACATATTTTTTGGGAATTTCATATCACAGAAAATATGTAAAAAAATAATGTCAACATCAGAAATTCAAACAATACCGAACTAGAATTATAAAAATGATGGATGAAATGTAGAATAATTACTTTTTTTTGTAAAAGCTGTAATCTTGTGCTACACATTATATTTTCATTTACTGTGAATTTCAGTTAAGCATGTTATAAAAAAAAAATACACTAAAGGATTTTGGGCACCTAAATAGCAGTTTGCAAGTTTGCATGTTCATGTTTGAAATACGATAGTTAAATTCAGTGATTTAAACAAAAGGAGTTTCCTACGTAAAATCTATGTATACACTTCAGTACAGAAGCCTTCTCTTAAGGGTCCCATTCACACAACAATGCACATAAAAATGCACCTGCAGTTAATTGTGTATTGGCATGTTGTATGCACATTTATCTACGTAGTTTTTTTTAAGATATGTTTCCTCCAACCTAATTGTTGTGGATGAGAGTTGCATTGCATTTATGTACGTTGCATAATATTTCACATCTCTGGAGCGCAGATAAAAGCAGTGTGAACATGACGTCATTGCAGTTACCTGTGTTCATCCATGAGAAAAATGTGTAGGCAACTACACATAGTGTGAAAGGGCCCTACAATGCTCCATCTTCCAGCTCCAATTCTCCTGGATGATCCCTCCAGCTGGGACAAGGCTTGAGGGATCATCGAGGCAGTGAGGACCCTTTCACTGTGGTATCTTCACCAAAAAGAAGCCTTCTAGACTCATCTAGAAGTTTGTATCAACATCTAACATCTTTCCTCAGCTCATACCACTGGACAACAATCCCTAGTGATTGGCTAAGGCAGATACATATTCATAACTTATACACTGTTACCACTAACACTAGATACTGAAGAATACTCAACAGCAGTAGGCAGAAATAATAAATGTCCTGAGCTGAGGAGAAACGTACAGGACACAGAAATTGTAAACACGCTCAGGATGACTATAGCCTAGTTATAAAAAGAACACTAAATTTAACTAGGGCCATTCCAGCATAAGGTAGGGCCTGTACACTAGCACCCCTTTCCCCTCAAGGATTTCAGGGGATTTAAAACATGCTGGATTATAAAAGAGGATAAGCTCAAGTTTTGATCTGAACACAGGGTCGGACTGAACTTTGGCTGTTCAGGCATTTGGACCAATGCCAGAACATTTACCCATTCAGCAGGAGCAGAACATCATGTATAATAGTGGTAATACTACTGCTAATATACATGACAGCTTTCCACTAATGACCCTGGTGAGTCCTTAACAACCAGTTATGTCACTAGCCCTATTTACTTATATGGTTGGTAATCCTCAGTGATATAAGCAAAGGGGTGGGATGCCAGTGATGTCATTGTGAATATATATTCACATCCACATTTGGCCAATGATGTCACCGGGAGACCTTGCCCCCTTGTATATAACAGCTGTCATCCACCAGACTTTCCAGGGGTTCAGGTTTAGCATCTGAACTTCTTTGAAGCCAGGGCAGTTCGGCGCATCACTAGTTGCAAATGATAGTTATTTCACCCAAATGGTCAGCCAAGACATCACAGTTTGGTTGTGGAATGTGTAAAGTAGGGACTAAAATGGATGATTTTACTTTTCCTTGGAAAGAGCTGGACGGTTTTTACAAATTTCGTCCTTCATCTATCCTTCACAAAAGCTTTCATGTTGTAAAAGTTAAGTTGAAAATGTTGGTAATTATTTTTATGACCTTCACAAATGTAGTATCTTATTCATTAAGCTTGTTTGGGATTCACACAAAATAATGAGGATTGCAGCTCCATTAAGGATAAGAGATTTTAATCTTTATCCAGTGCTTCTGATTATTTAAGTCTTTGGCTCTCAGGTCCTGGATGATTAATAAATATGAGACTGGGGCATTGCCTGGACACGGCTGAATGAGGACATGCATCTCTTGAGCTCTCGGCCATCTCCCGATTACCCCAGCCTATTTTCCCCTGTAAAGGGGATCGATTACTATTTCCTGTATTCTCAAAGTTCTCTCCTGCTCTCAAGATGGCGGCGACATGCGGCCCATCACGGGCGAACCCGGACCCTGTTGCTTACCCTGCCTCTTCACAGCCTCTGTGGCTTCAGATTTCTGTTTAGATACTCCGGCAGCTTTTAGTTTGAGCCCGGGTCCATCATCCTAACCACTTACCCTGTGTGTGGATACTGAGCTCCGGGCATTGCTCCATGGCCTCCCGACTAAGGCAGACATCGAATCTCTTATTGGCCGACTGGAGGAGCAGCACTGTAAAGATCTCCTCGGGGTCAGGTGGGATGTGCAGTCCCTCTTACCTAGACTGACCGCCGGCTAAACATTCTTAGAGATCCTGCAGCAATGTGTGACCTCCCTAGAGTCCCTCCAGGATGCCCATGTACAGGCGGCGGAGACCATACAGCTACACATGGAGGATATGGAGGACAGGAGCCGATGCAACAACTTACGGCTCCAGGGCCTGCCAGAGGCAACGGGGCCCGAGGATTTGGCGGAGGCAACAATAGCGATCTTCCGGAGGATAACTACTGACTCCCTCTCCGCAACCCTAGAACTGGTTCATATCCACAGGGCCCTGGGCCCCCGACCCACAGACCCTAGCCGACCACGAGACGTGATCTGTCAAGTCCACCACTACACGCAGAAAGAAACAATCATCCGCAAGGCTTGGGAGACGGGTACTATTGACTTTGATGGAGCAACAGTGAAGATTCTGTCTGATGTCACCAAGGCTACCCTTCACAGAAGAGCCCTGCTCCGTCTGCTCCTGGACTTAGCCCATGGGCTCGGCACCACATATAGATGGGTTCATCCTCTCTCTGTCACCTTTCGGGGAGTTCAACGCTCGTTCAACTTCTGCACACCTGGGGACCTGCCGGCTTTCTTCCTCTTCATGGATTCGGAGCCCATCCCTGTCCCGAACTGGCTAATGTTCCTCCAACAGCTGGCGGGCCACCTGGGTGCATCGGCATTCTGGAGGGGCCCCCGGCCTCAACCACAAAGAACCGGACGGAGATCCCGAGTGCACTCCCTGGAGGAGCCACGTGAGTCCTAGAGCGTACATTGCTGATTTTTGCTGCAATTCTTCCCTTTTACTAGCACTGACTTCCTTCCCCGTACCTAGAAATTCATCTGTCCCCTCATGTTCCACAGGTAGTATGTGATATAGCTGTTCTCAAATTGCACAAAAGTATATACTTGAACAGTACTGTCAGAGCTTACAAGGACTGGATTCCCTAATGTTTTTTCCTTCACCTTATGCCTCGCTGAAAATGTGACTTGACATGCCCCACCAGTGACACCCCCTGGAAGCAGCTGGCCACTTGCTCAGGCCCTCTACTTAGCAAGCCAAGGAAAGGTTTGGGTGCCTTAATGTTTTTTGATTGCTGCAAATGATTTAATTCACTGCAACTTTCTCCTTTGACACTATGATTGCGGATGTTTTTTCTGCACTGATGATGTGAACTCTTAGATATGACAGTCAAGGTTACTACTCATAAATGGTAGGTATACCCTGGCCATTCCTCCCTGCACATAGCTGGACCGGCGAGTTACGTCGGAAGCAGATGGATCACGATTTCCCCTGCTGGTTTAAGGGGGGGTGGACTCCATCTCCTGGGATAATGATGGGGACGACACTGTCCCGGTATAGTCTCTATTGGAAGAGCGAGCTGTCTGGCCTTGCTATCGGGTCGCTTTGCTCCACGGCGATCCCTCTCTCTCTGGCTAATGCTCAACAGCTATGGGACCCTTCTTCTCTTACCCTTAGCTCGGCTCACTGCTGCGGATGCATAAGCAGTGATTGGTAAGACTAGCTTATACTATACCTATATTGCCTGTAACTTCCATGACATGCATATTTGTTTGAGCCACTCATCTGTTATATGCCAGACTTCTCCAATTTGGCATAGATTGTTTATCTGCTTAGCTGTACATTCTGACATACCAGCTACTTGGTTGGACAACCATGGTGGATGGAATGCCTTTACCTACTATACAAGTGACTGGGGAATGGGGGGTCTGCAGTGTCTACCTCGTGTCTTCGGTGGACCACTTCCCCTTTTTCCTCTTTTGAGGGGATGGTTGGCTGAGGATGTGACGCGGACGTCGGTGCGCCCTACTCTAATACATTAACCCAATACCCTTTTTATTTCTTTAAAGAAAAATGAAGGAAAAGGGGCTGCTGTTTATGCTTTATGTTTGCTTGAGTTCTATTTTGTTACGGTATTTTGGCTGGGGTGGTTTGGGTTGGGCTGGGGATGCTTTCCAAGAGCCTGCTCTGTCCATTCCCCTTCATAGGCCAACAAACGATTCACCTGACTAAGGTTGGGGTATGTGTTTTTTCTTTTGTATATTGGTGTTTACCAATTTGAGCTATAAGGTGTAGTAAGTGACGGATTGTGTCCCTGTCCCTCACTCCCCTTCTTCTTTTTGCATTCTTAATCTCTCCCCTTCCCCCCATTCGGCGTTGGACAAACTAAAGATTTTCTCTCCAAATGAAAAAGGTCTTAACATACCCGAGAAAAGGAGAATGCTATTACGTGATCTGAAATCCACTCATGCTGACCTAGCATTCATACAAGAGACCCATTTCAGAGAAGACAGACTGCCCGTGCTTAAAAACAGATTTTACCCACTGACCTATCATTCTACTAACAGTGCTTCTAAATCTAAAGGAGTCTCTATCCTGTTGTCTAGTAAACTTCCATGGACTTCTTCTAACGCTACAGCTCAGGTTAAAACTAATGGAGTTCTATCCGAACCTTTCCCCATTACGAATGGGACTAGACAGGGGTGCCCCCCCCTCTTATTCGCTTTGTCGCTGGAAGCGTTTAACAACAGGATCCGCTTGCACACGGACATTCAGGGCTTATTTATTGGCGATACCCAATACAAAATCTTGGCCAATGCGGACGACTTATTTTTCTCCCTGACGAACCCTGCCATATTGCTCCCCAATCTTCTCCAAGAATTTGAGCTCTATGGATCTCTATCCAACTTAAAAATAAACTTTGCTAAATCAAATGGGGATAGGGCTACCCCCTGCCCTTCTGTCAATGCTACATTCCAGTTTCAACTTCAAATGAACGGAAACGGCCCTGAAGTACTTGAGTACTTATATTCCTACAAATCTGTCAAGGACATTTGCACTCAACTTCCCACCTCTGTTGGCTAAAACTCGTATATTGTCAGAAACTTGGCATAAGGGCCTACACTCTTGGTTTGGAAGATGCAACCTACTAAAAATGTGTATTCTACCAAAATGTCTTTATCTATTCCAATCATTACCAATTAGAATACCCCTTGCTTATTTTAAACAGATCCACTCTCTTTTATAAAGTTTGTCTGGGCACACAAAAAAACACGCCTCCCTCGCCTGTTACTATCCCTACCCAAACATTATGGTGGTCTCGCCCTCCCTGATATTCGAAAATATCACCAGGCAATTCAACTTGGCAGAATCATTGACTGTTGTCGTCCTCACCTTTCTAAACTGTGGACACATATAGAGCAAGCTCAAACGGACATCACACTCCCAGGAGCTTTGCGGTGCTATACCCACTTACCGCCACCACTGAAATTACACCCCTTAATGGGCTTGACACTCCGCATATGCTCACGGGTTAGTGAACAGCACTCTCTCTCCTCCTTAGACTCCCCGCTGTTCCCTATTATAGGAAACCCAAGGTTTCTGCCTGCCCTTGATCCCCATACATTTTGGACCCTGCAACTGTCGGGCAAAACCCAGGCATCCCATTTTCTAATGGGCAGTAGATGGCCTTCCATAGAAGAGATGATGAAAGACACGAGCCCTTTTAAATTATCCTTCTGGACAGCACTCCAACTGCGACATTTCCTCAAATTATATCCAAAACTTACTTTTTATTGAACAGTCTGGCTACCCAACCAAATTTACCATTTTTAGACAAATGGGAAAAAAGATTTGCAATGTAAATTTACATCTGCCCAAATAAAACATATTCTCAGATTCGCACTAAAATCCTCAGTCTGTACGAAAACTCAAGAGACCAACTATAAAATGTTAACTAGGTGGTACCTCACCCCCCACCTCCTACATCAGTACTACCCAACCACGTCTGATCGCTGTTGGCGATGCCAGGGAGACAGAAGGACGCTGCTCCACATATTTTGGTCATGCCCTAAACTAAAACAATTTTGGACAGCAATCAGAAACGTTACCCAAAAATTTACGGAGTATATGATTCCTGGTGATCCAGCCTTTTTCTTGCTACACGTCTCCAACATCTCAGCCAAACGCTATAAAAACTCCATTATACGACATCTCCTGAACACAGCAAAGTCCTGTATACCGCTCCATTGGAAGAAACAATTACCGCCGACAGTGGCGGACTGGCTCCATAAACTGGAAAAGGTTAGTAGAATGGAGGATCTAGTGTTTACTGCGCAACAACAACAGGAAAAATACTCTAAAACTTGGGGACTTTGGAATCAGTTTGTCCTCTCTGCAGAGGGTAAGACCTTCTCGGAACATGATCTCACATGTGCACATAACCTACCGAACATGTTGGTTGTCCAGAGCCCCACCCCCTTCCCCCCACCCCCTACTTTTTCCCTTTTTCCCTCACCCCCCTTCTTTCTCTTTTCATTACCCCCTTTTTCTTGTCTTTTAATTTATTTGTTTATTGAAAATAGGAAAAAGGTTAGGGGCGACTACGGGTCTGATCCCATAGTCCACTTCATTGATGTTTCTATCGGATAATAGTTAGTGGAACTTGATAGATTTCCTAGGTAATCTTCTACTGCCATATTATTTTTTATAGATTCTTGTTAATAAAATTCATATACTGCTCATATTGATGTGTAATATATATGTTAGTTCCTCATCTGATGCATTTATTGACGTTCTGCAATGAATGTAAAGACCTGTTTTCGCCCTGTTGTGGATGTTAATAAATATTATATTTGAAAAAAATTAAAATAAATATGAGTCTACTGCAGAAGAATTTTCCCTTTGAAGTGCTGGTAATCATCAGACCTGTAGAGAATATTGGTCACCTACAAGCAGTCCTTTATTTTTTAGTTCATGTTGTAGAAATGATTGGTTCAGTCCTACTATTGATTTCTCAGACGACAAAAAGTTGATTGCATTTAAAATTGATTAAAGGTGTTGCAGTGCTTAGACCCGGATATACAGTAATTTTGCTAGGGATTAAGTGCCCCTATTGTCTCTTTTTTCATTTGGGAAACATACAATTGATCTCAGACATTTACCAAAACATATCTTGCTTGTTGGTATTATAGGAGGAGCAAAATTGTCTCTCATACATTTTTTAGTCTCACTGTTATCTAAAACACCATTAGGTTCTTACATTCAACTTCTGGTGTTTGAATTAGGACTTTTGATGGCCCTGCTTCAAAGTATGCTTCTGTAGCTATACCCCCAGAGAAGCCACTGAATTGTTTTGTGATTTCTCTTGAGTTGACACACCTTGCTCACCCATCATTTACCGACACAGCCTGAGGTATTTCAAAGAATTTATTAGACCAAACATAGCCTACAGAAAGAGAGCATTAACAAGTGCACTTACACAAACAATCAATAACACAATAATGTCACTCGAAGAGTTGGCCAAGCAAAGTTGGAGCCCTTGAAGAAAGCACAACAGTTCACAGCAGACAACAGATTAAATTGTATAATGTTAGTCTCTTACCAGACACAGGGCACCCTCCTCTGGGTCCCCAGATATGTACTCTAATTCAGTAAAAGGCAAGTTCAGGTCAGACAGGGATAGAGGTTGCTGTGAGCTCTCTCTTTTAATCCTGTTGAGACAGTTGCTCTTTTCCTTCCTTATAAGTGATATGGGTGCTCTCTAGTACAGTCTTTGTAATCCAAAGGGGCACTGGATTGTTCCCAAATAAAGAGGAGTTAAGGCAACCCTCCCAGGGCAGAACTATTTAATCGAACCTGGAAACAAGAAAAGCTAGTGGCCAAGTGCTGTCTCACCAAAGTAATCACTCTCTGGACTCCAGGTGTTTCCACCCAGGTTTGCAAAAGGGTCCTCCCTTGCAAGCTAGCGCAGCAGTAGGGCAGTTAGTAACATGTACTGCTACCAGCTCATCGCCCAGAGTTTTGCAAAGTTTTGCCTTTGGAATAACCTCAATGTACTTTATTGAGAGTTGGTTTATTGTAGCACTTGATTTGCTTAGTATTGTTTGTCCAAGATGAAGATTCATGTGTGTGGTACTTTGTGAATAGAATGTCGTGGAATGTAAAATAACCACTACTGAGAATTGTGCGCATACCTTCATAAATATTACATGCATGTCTGCATTTTAAAAACATTAGCTGAGACCCCTCTAGGATTAGCCCTGGTTCATTTTGTGACATATGCCACATCTCCAGTAATACATCCTCAGAATATTTGAATATATGCATTCAATCAATTATGTGATGCACGTAATAGATACACTAATTACCCAGATGTTCAGCAAATGCAGCTTGCATATGGTGATGTAAAACATGAAAACTGCAGGTAAGCTTTTGGGGAAGAAGTTAATGCATGATGGAACTCAGAATTCTTAGTATGAGTTGATCTGATAAGACTCACGCCCAGCAGTAGTAGCCAGTGGTCCTCTCTTGATGGTTAGGGGTCTGCTGATGGTCACAGTCACTCACCACGTCCAGCAAGTGAAATACTAATCCCGTATGAGCTCTCAGGATCCAGGTCCCCTCATATATAACATTGCCCAGAGTATAATGGCAGTAGCAGTCTCTGATCAGCACTCTTTTTCTGGGCAGCACAGCATTGTGGTGCTCTCTGTTAGCTGCTCAGCCCAGGAAATGGTTGCAGCAGTACATTGTCCCCACTGTGGCTTCCATCCTGCATTCTGCAGGCTGGTGGAACAACAGAGCTTCCTTTCTCCAGAAGCACAGATCACTGTCTCCTTGACCTGCTTCATCATTCAATCACTTGATCCAGATCCAGTCAAAATGACTGTCCCCTGCACTGGAGACACTCTATAGATGAGCATTGCAAAGTGGTCTCTTTAAAGATGGCTACATAACTTCTGCATTAATGAATATTCAGTTTAAACTTGTCCACGCTGCAAACTGTACTGTAAATTGTTTGTTATCTTACAAAGGGAGAACATGTGACTAAAGCAAAGACGGTACTGATTTATTTATTGCTTCCATTTTAGAACTATCTATAGGGCAACCATTCCTAGAACAAATGATTCATTGCAGATCAGAGAGTCCTGCAAACTCCCCATTCTCTATCTTTGTTCAAAACTACTGTCCAACATACAAAGGTTTGATAATGGAAATTGTGATGTTGAAGTAAAGAAAACTGTGAAAGGCAGACTGACTGGTGAAAACTTTGCAAAAGAAAGAAAAAGTGAAACATTGCAAAATGAATTAAATTAACTAGTTTCCATACTAGCATGCCTGCATTGAAAATAATATATTATACTTTGTTAAAAGTGACATTTTATTTTTGCAATTTAAGAAGTGACAGATCTTGAAGACCGTGAAATTGAAAAGTGCGGAAATTGTCAAAAAGAACTTTACAAATAAAACAAAATATTAAGTCACATTTCCCTTAAAAAACTGCAAATTACAGTGGATATACAAAGTCTGCACACCCTTGTTAAAATGTCAGTTTTCTGTGATGTAAAAAAATGAGATCAAGATAAATAATTTCAGAACTTTTTCCACCTTTAATGTGACCTATAAACTGTACAACTTCGTTGAAAATCTGAGTTGAAACTGAAATCTTTTAGGTGAAGGGAAGTAAAAATAAAAAAAATAATTAATATGGTTGCATAAGTGTGCACACCCTTAAACTAATGTTTTCTTGAAGCACCTTTTGATTTTATTACAGTACTCAGTCTTTTTGGGTATGAGTCTATCAGCATGGTACATCTTGACTTGGCAATATTTGCCCACTCTTCTTTGCAAAAAAAAACCTCCAAATCTGTCAGATTGCGAAGGCATCTCCTGTGCACAACCCTCTTCAGATCATCCCACAGATTTTGAATGGGATTCAGGTCTGGGCTCAGGCTGGGCCATTCCAAAACTTTAATCTTCTTCTGGTGAAGCCATTCCTTTGTTGGTTTGGATGTATGCTTTGGGTCGTTGCCATGCTGAAAGATGAAGTTCCTCTTCATGTTCAGCTTTCTAGCAGAAGCCTGAAGGTTTTGTGCCAATATTGACTGGTATTTGGACGCTTCATAATTCCTTTATATCTTGACTAAGGCCCCTGTTTCAGCTGAAGAAAAAAAGCCCCAAAACATCATGCTGCCACCACCATGCTTCACAGTGGGTATGGTGTTCTTTTGGTGATGTGCGGTGTTGTTTTTGTGTCAAACATATCTTTTGGAATTATGGCCAAAAAGTTCAACTTTGGTTTCATCAGACCATAACACATTTTCCCACATGCTTTTGGGAGACTTCAGATGTGCTTTTGCAAAATTTATCCGGGCTTGGATATTTTTCTTCATAAGAAAAGGCGTCCGTCTTGCCACTGTAACCCATAGCCCAGACATATGAAGAATACGGGAGATTGTTGTCACATGTACCACACAGCCAGTACTTGCCAGATATTCCTGCAGCTGCTTTAATGTGGCTGTAGGTCTCTTGGCAGCCTCCCTGACCAGATTTCTTCTTGTCTTTTCATCAATTTTGGAGGGATGTCCAGTCCTTGGTAATGTCACTGTTGCGCCATATTTTCTCCACTTGATGATGACTATCTTCACTGTGGTCCATGGTATATCTAATGTTTTGGAAATTTTTGTACCCTTCTCCTGACTGATACCTTTTAACAATGAGATCCCCCTGATGCTTTGGAAGCTCTCTGCGGACCTTGACTTTTGCTGTAGGATGCAACTAAGAAAATGTCAGGAAAGACCTACTAGAATAGCCAAACTTTATTTGGGGTTAATCAGAGGCACTTTAAATGATGGCAGGTGTGTACTGATTCCTATTTAACATGAGTTTGAATGTGATTGCTTAATTCTGAACACAGCTACACCCCCAGTTATAACAGGGTGTGCACACTTATGGAAATACATTTTTTTTTTTTTTACTCCTCCCCCCCTAAAAGATTTCAGTTTGTTTTTTCAATTAATTTGTACAGTCTATAGGTCACATTAAAGGTGGAAAAAGTTCTGAAATGATTTACCTTTGTTTTTTTTTTACATCACAGAAACCTGACATTTTAACAGGGGTGTGTAGACTTTTTATATCCATTGTAGGTACTGCATCCAACTGAAATAAAAAAAAACAAAAAACTGAGAACTGGTTGTGAAATGGGCAGAAAGCCACAGCCAATACCTACTAGCAGCAACTAAGTCTAACTGGACCACTTCACATTATAGCAGATCAGGACTGGGTTTATGCCACTAAACACTTTAATACAGTATATCACAAACTCTGTACTATAACAAACCCTTCCAACAGTCAAAAGGACATGTTATTTCCCAACAGAACTCCTACATAGTCCATTCTTCTCCCAATAGTGTCAATTGATCTTCCCTTTCTGTGCATTTCTGGCTGTAAACTGGCATCCTTACAACTCATTTTACTATATACTGAAGTCTTATTAGATCAACTCCTACTAGGGAATCTGAGTTCCATTGTGTAGTAACTTCTTCTCCAAAAGCTTACCTGCAGTTTTCATGTATTGACATCACCATATGCAAGCTGCATTTACTATACATCTAGGTAATTCACTTATCTAATACATGTATCACATAATTGATTAAATGCATATATTGAAATATTCTGGGGATGTATTACTGGTAATGTAGCATATGTCACAAAATGAATCAGGGATAATCCTAGAAGGGTCCCAGCTAATGTTCTTAAAATGCAGACATGCATGTAATATTTATGAATGTATATGCACAATTCTCAGTAGTGGTTATTATACATTCCACGACATTCTAATCACAACTTAACATACACAGGAATTTTCACCTTGGACAAACAACACTAAGTAAGCCAAGTGCTACAATAAACAAACTCTCATTAACCACTTCAATACAGGGCATTTTCACCCCCTTCCTGCCCAAGCCAATTTTCAGTGCTGTTGCAATTTGAATGGCAATTGCGCGGTCATGCAACACTGTACCCAAATGACATTTTTATCATTTTTTCCCCACATATAGGGCTTTCTTTTGTTGGTATTGGACCCCCCCCCCCCCCCCCGTCGGTTTTATTTTTTGCACTATAAACAAAAAGAAAAGAAGAGCGACAAGTTTGAAAAAAAACACAATATTTTTTACTTTTTGCTATAATAAATATCCCAATTTTAAAGAAAAAAAAAACATTTTCCTGAGTTTAGGCCGATATGTATTCTTCTACATATTTTTGTTAAAAAAAAATCACAATAAGCGTATATTGATTCGTTTGCGCAAAAGTTATAGTGTCTACAAAATAGGGGATAGTTTTATGGTATTTGTATTATTTTTTTTTTTTTTACTAGTAATGGCGGCGATCTGCGATTTTTATCGTGACTGCGACATTGCGGCGGACATATCGGACACTTTTGACACCATTTTGGGACCATTCACATTTATACAGCGATCAGTGCTATACAAATGCACTGCTGTCACTGGTAGGGAAGGGGTTAACACTAGGGGGTGATCAAGGGGTTAATTGTGTTACCTAGGGAGTGATTCTAACTGTAGGGGGAGGGGACTCACAAGGGGAGGTGACCGATTTGTGTTCCTCTGTACTGGGAACACATGATCGGTCTCCTCTCACCTGATAGGATGTGGATCTGTGTGTTTACACACACAAATCCATGGTCCTGCTCTGTTAACGGGCGCGCGCATCGGTTCCTGAGTGACGCGCGCGCCCCCAGACGGCTGAGAAGCCCAGGACATCATATGACGCCCGCCCAGGATGAGAGATCCCTCCTACGAATGTCATATAATAATGGGCGGGATGGGAAGTGGTTAAAGTACAAAGTACAAAGTGGTTTGTCCAAAGGCAAAACTTTGCAGAACACATTAGGGCAATGAGCTGGTAGCAGTATATGATACTACCTGCCCTACTCCTGTAGCTATTCTGTTGTGGCAGATACATTAGTATCCATTGGTTTCAGATGGTTAAGGAATACTTCTTACATATTTGACTTAACTAGAGGTTTAGCTCTAAATGCCTGTACTCCTTTCATAATTTTCATAGAACATTTGAAACCTGCTAACCTATTAGCAACTGTTTCGGCAAGACCCGGACTTTCGTAAAGAGACAGAAAACATTATTTTTGCTAGAACTACCACTCAACAACCTTTATTTTGAATGTGTGTTTTGGCTAGGAAACAAAAACGATTTTCAAATTCGTAATGTATTTCATTTTTATTAACACACAATATTGTCTGAATGCAAAATGTAATTAACTTAAATAGTGTAGCACTAAATGGTTTCACAAATAATAGAGCAGTGTGTTGTAACGATTATAAAAAAAGGTCAATATCAGTTACAATGAAATTATATCATCATTCTTGATGTATGAAAAAAATTATTATTTATTTTCCCTTATGCCCCGTACACATGGTCGGATTTTCCGATGAAAAATGTTTGATGGGAGCTTGTTGTCGGAAATTCCGACCATGTGTAGGCTCCATAGGACATTTTCCATCGGAATTTCCGTCACACAAAATTTGAGATCTGGATCTCAAATTTTCTGGCAACAAAATCCGTTGTCGTAAATTCCGATCGTGTGTACACAATTCCGACGCACAAAGTTCCACGCATGCTCGGAATCAAGCAGAAGAGCTGCACTGGCTACTAAACTTCCTTTTTCTCAGCTCGTCATATGTGTTGTACATCACCGCGTTCTTGACGTTCGGAATTTCCGACAAGATTCGTGTGACCGTGTGAATGCAAGACAAGTTTGAGCCAACATCCGTCTGAAAAAATCCATGGATTTCGTTGTCGGAATGTCCGATCATGTGACCAGGGCATTAGTGTTAAAAAATATCCAATCAAATCTCTAGAGACCTGCCTTGGATTAAAATATTTTATTCATCACCCAATAATATGTACAATATATTGGCCAAGTAATGTAATCGGTTCTGCAGTAAGGTATTTACAGAAAAGAGTACGTATTAAAGTATGGGGAAGGGGTAAACCCTTGCAGTTTATTTTTTGCTCTCTTTGCAACATCTGGGAATTTTTTTTGTATTTCTTGTCCCAAAGATACAACAAAGAAGTCTGAAAAAATATCCACAAAGTAAGGAGATTTCCTATTAAGACACTTGTCACTTGTTCCCACTACTTTCTTTTTTGATGGCAGTGATCACTAGGTGAGAATCTAGTGGGGACAAAAACAACAATAATAAAAACTTGACAGGGGTACTGTCAAGTATCTTTTCCTATAAGATAGCCCATGAGCCATAAGTGCAATGAAGTAAATAAGAGATTTATTCAAGATACATATGATTTTTTTTTTTACAAATACGGTCTTTCATGTAAGAGCTATTGTGGAAATTAATAACAGAAGAAATCTATACTCCCAGTCATCCTACACGCCAAATATAAAACATAACATGCACCAAACATGCACCATAAATGCAGCAAGCAGGACCTTTACACAACTGAAATGCAAATGGCCGGTGTGAAGAGTTCAATAGGATTTAAAGGGATGCATTGTGCGTTTTTATAACAGAGCAGAGTGAAAGCAGCCAAAAACACAACTGAAAAGCAACTGACCACTGTGAAGAGCTCCATATAATTTAAAGGGATGCATTTTTCCTCTGCTGTTTTCAACTGAAAAACTGATCAAAAATGTATCAGTGTGAAAGGGCCCTTAGGTTAAAACAGAGCTCCACCCAAAAGGGGAAGCTCCGCTTGTTTGCTTCCTCCCCACCTCTGCTGCCACATTTAGTACCTTTGGGGGGGGGGTACCTTTTTTTGACAGGTGCTTGTCCCCACTTTTGGGATACCTAGCTGCGGCAAAGTCCCCTGGAAGTTCAGCCCCCCTCCTCCTTCCACTGCCATTGGGCCATTTAGAGACTTCTTTTGGTGTCAAAAGGCCTTTAGAACTTTGCGCATGCGTAGTAGGCAACCGGCTGTAAAGCCGCAAGGCTTCACTGTCGGTTTCCCTTACGAGAAATGGCGGCTGCAGGGCTCGAGAGCCGATTGAAATATCGACTGGGGTGCTGACATCGCGGGCTCCCTGGACAGGTAAGGGTCCTAATATGAAAAGTCAGTAGCTCCAGTATTTGCAGCTGTTGACTTTTAATTTTTGGAGGGGGGGCTGAAGCTCTGCTTTAAGCAGCAGAAAGAAGTTTTCCCACTGCCTGTCCTATTTTACTAGGAATAGAAACGATTGTTTTTTTAACATAGGATGGAATCTTTCTCTGACTGTTCAAATTGCTTGATGGATGTGTTAACTGATACCACACCATACTAAACAGCACCCAGGTAAAAATAAATTGCTAATTCCAGCATTCTATGTATGACATTTAAAAAAAATACATCTTTTTTTGAGACACACTTTGAACTCTTGTCAGAATTATAAAAATGATTCTCAGACATGAGCTATGTTTATCTTGTCGTCATACCAAAGTGTCTACATTTTTTTTTGCTACTATACCAAACTGAATTATGAAAATGAATAAATTTGTCAAGCAGAAATAATGAGGAAGGGTTTGGAAAAAATATGTAGTTGAAAAAGCTGTCACTACCAATAAAAGTTGCCCCAGAGGCCAGTTCATTCATTATTACACTAAGTTTCAACCATTAGCTTCTAGCCTCGAGGCTAGAACACCTACACTTCTGTATGAAGAACTGGTATAAGTCATTGAATTTGTAAACAGAAATTATCACAAGAATATTCAGAACACTTTGTAGCTTGCAGTCCTAATGAGAGGCCATGATAATGTAAAGCACACGCTCAATAGATTTGATTAGTCATTATTGCTAATTTTGTTTGCCTTTAATGGGAATAAGGCCATTTTGTGCTAATCGGATGAGATAAGTAATTGGTTTAAAGCAACATGTCAGACCATCTATTTTATATCCCGAACAGACGTCATTCTGTTTTGTGAGTTATTTGAAGGCCTGTAAGAGATTCAGCTTTGGTTAGGTTACATGTCTGCTCTTCAAAGCTAGAGCTTTAGTCTAACCATCAAGATGTTCCTTAGACATTCAAGTTATTAAATCAAGTATCTTCTAGGGGATTCTAAGAGCTTCACCAATCACTAACTGCATTAAAACCTTTCATATATAGATTATAGATTACTCCTATTTTTTAAATATGCCTGGCAACTGGTAACAGAAATGTCATCTTTTTTTAACCACTATCCAACCATATCATGCAGAAATACTGTGGCTGGTCGGCTCTCGTGCGCGAACCGACTTACCTGTACGTCAGTCCGTACAAGGAGGATAGCGGGTGCACGCGCGCTGTGGGAGTATGTCCGTGGGTCCTGCGGATTCGATGTCCGCCGGCGACCTGCGATTGCGGTGAGGAGAGGCAGAACGAGGAACTGCCTATGTAAACAAGGCGATTCCCCGTTCTGCCAGACGACATGACAGAGATCTACTGTTCCCAGTGATCGGGAACAGTGATCTCTGTAATGTTCCAGTAAGCTCACCCCCCCCCCTACAGTTAGAACAGGCTAAGGAAACACACTTAAATGCTTGATTGCCCCCTAGTGTTAACCCCTTCCCTGCCAGTGACATTTTTACATTGATCAGTGTATTTTTATAGCACTGATCAATGTAATAATGTCACTGGTCCCCAAAAAGTGTCCTTTGGGGTCAGATTTGTCCTCCACAATGTCACAGGCCCGCTAAAAATCGCGGATCGCCATCATTACCAGTAAAAACAATAAAAAATAATTAAAAGTCCCTAAATCTATTTGTAGTTTGTAGACGCGATAACTTTTGCGCACACCAATCAATATACGCCTATTGAGATTTTTTGTACCAAAAATATGTAGAAGAATATATATTAGACAAAACTAAAAAAAAGTTGGTCTTTTTTTTGTGTATAGCGCAAAAAATAAAAACCGCTGAGGTGATCAAATACCACCAAAAGAAAGATCTATTTGTAGGTAAAAAAGGACGTCAATTTTGTTTGGGTAGCTTTTCACACGACCACGCAATTGTCAGTTAAAGCGAAGCAGTGCTAGTGCTATATTTCAAAAAATGGCTTGGTCATTAAGGGGGCAAATCCTTCCGGGACTGAAGTGGTTAAAGTAACATATAAGCAACCCTGAGGCAGATGTGTGGTTCTGTGAAGTCTAGAACTTCCTGCATATCAATACACACACAGTATCTCACAAAAGTGAGTACACCCCTCACATTTTGTAAATGTTTTATTATATCTTTTCATGTGACAATTTGGATATTTTCACTTAGGGGTGTACTCACTTTTGTTGCCAGCGGTTTAGACATTAATGGCTGTGTGTTGAGTTATTCTGAGGGGACAGCAAGTTTACACTGTTATAAAAGCTGTACACTCACTACTTTACATTGTAGCAAAGTGTCATTTCTTCAGTGTTGTCACATGAAAAGATATAATAAAATATTTACAAAAATGTGAGGGTGTACTCACTTTTGTGAGATACTGTATACGAAGTAAAAGTTGAATGCAACATGAAGGACCATAAGGAAAAATTCCCTTTGTAATATAAAATATGAAACTTTTTTTTTTTTTTTGAGAAATTAAAAATATATCCATGATTTCTTTTAAACTGTGACATATACAATGAAAAAGTCAACATGGAAAAAGTAATGTTACTTAAAGATGAGCAAGAGCTTAAATAAAAGTCTTTCCTACCCACTATTTAGCAACAAACATGTAGGAATAGTTGAGTGTGTATACTGAAATGTATGTGGACTAGCATTTATCATACATTAATTATGTCATTTATGCAGTACTTGTACTTTCACATCAGTTCCTGCCCTCAAGGAGCTTACATCTAAGGTACCTATCACATGAAGTCAATTTACACGTTATTATGGTTAAGTAAATTCAACCTCCCCATAACAACAGGAAATTCTAAAGCCAACAATCACAGACTAGGGTCATCATGGTACAGGGAAGGAGGAGGCTGGATGGTGACTGTTCATAGCATGTACTTAGAAATTAACCAGCACACTGGCAGATTATCACACAAACCTAAAGTTCACCAGTCCAGACACAGGTAGCAACTAAAACCAGCACACACCCGCACTAATGCAATACCGCCAGCCACTACTAGAGTGAGACTTATCCAAAATTCCAGCAGAATACTCACATACATGCAAATACTGAATATGATCTCTAAAGGTTGTGTAGCCACTTTTGGGATTCCCCAAGCTATCCTGCAAACTAGGATCCTTGCGTGATCACTTTTCCCACTGTCTACATGCACACACCAGACACAGGACCCATAAAGTAGACTTATGCCCCGTACACACGGTCAGATTTTCCAATGGAAAACGTGTGATAGGACCTTGTTGTCGGAAATTCCGACCGTGTGTAGGCTCCATCACACATTTTCCATCGGATTTTCCGACACACAAAGTTTGAGAGCAGGCTATAAAATTTTCTGACAACAAAATCCGTTGACGGAATTTCCGATCGTGTGTACACAAATCCGACACACAAAGTGCCACGCATGCTCAGAATAAATAAAGAGATGAAAGCTATTGGTTACTGCCCCGTTTATAGTCCAGACGTATGTGTTTTACATCACCGCATTCAGAATGATCGGATTTTCCGACAACTTTGTGTGACCGTGTGTATGCAAGACAAGTTTGAGCCAACATCCGTCGGAAAAAATCCTAGGATTTTGTTGTCGGAATGTCCGATCAATGTCCGACCGTGTGTACGGGGCATTAGAGTTGCCACTTTTTCTTCAAACCAAATCTGAACACTTTAGCGGCGCACAGCAACATAACAGACCTGGGACACCTTTGGGGGCTCCAAAGAAAAAAGTAATGCAGTGTGCATAGTGCCCCTTCACCCTCCTGTCAGGCCCTGTTCCGAGCCAAATTCATGACTGAATAATGTGTCCAGGTTTCAGGGTGACTGAAACCCGGACACATGATTTAAAACCTGGAGTGTCCAGGTGAATCCCAGACAGGTGGCACCCCTAAGTAGACTGCCACCACCTGCAGTATTTTAGCTGACAGGCTTGCTAGGCAACTTTAAACACATATACACAAAGAACCCTGTTGCTGGCATTAATATCCGTCCCTGCCTATTCCAGACACAATACTGTTCACACATTGAAGCTAATCTGCATACAGTCAGGTTGGCCATCTCATTCTCTGACAGCCAACCACTGCAATTACAAAATAGGTTGCAGCTATACGATGTAATCTTACACAGATAAGTAGCGACTAGGGATGAGCCAGATTTTCTAGTATTCGCCCGTTCGTCGAACAGCGAACATTCTGGGGCGTTCGCTGCAAATTCGAGAGCCGCCAAAAGCCCCATAATGCACGGCGAGATCGTGCATATCGTTAAAGTCTATGGGACAGAACATGAAAAACCAAAAGTGCTCATTTTAAAGCTTTTATGCAAGTTATTGCCATAAAAAGTGTATGGGGATCTGGGTCCTGCCCCAGGGTACATGTATCAATGCAAAAATTTTTTTTTAAAATGGCCATTTTTTCAGGAGCACTGATTTTAATAATAAAAGTGAAACAATAAAAATGAAATATTCCTTTAAATATTGTGCATTGGGGATCTCCTTAGTCTGCCTGTAAAATAGTGCATCTTTGTGATGTGTTTTACTATGCCACAGCAAAATGACATTTCTAAAGGAAAAAATGTCATTTAAAACTGCTCGCGGTTGTAATGTATTGCTGGATCCCGGCAATATACATAAAAATAATTGAAAAAAACGACATGGGTTTCCCTCCCCAGTCCATAACAGGCCCTTCAGGTCTGGTATGAATATCAAGGGGAACCCCGGGCCAGAAAAAAAATGGCATGGGGGTCCCCCCAAAATCCATACCAGACCCTTATCCGAGCATGCAACCTTGCAGGCCGCAGGAAAAAGGGGGAACTAGAGAGTGTACCGTACCAAACCACGTCCCCCCAAAGCACCATGTTGATGGGGGCAAGGGCCTCATCCCCACAACCCTTGCCCGGTGGTTGTGGGGCCCCCCATGTGAATGGGTATCAGGTACATTGTACCCCTACTCATTCACCAAAAAAAGTGTCAAAAAAGTAATCACAGCGTCCGACGTTCCCAAGAAAACAAAAAGAAGGAAAACTCTGCCTCCATGGGAGGCGTCCCCGCCACTGCCGTCTTTTTGCTTTGACAGCTGTTATATAGCTGGGGGCAGGCCAGCCAGTGACGTAAACAGATGACACAGCCCCCTCTGATGTCACGTAACGTCACATTACGTCAGAAGGGGGCGGGGTCACCGCCCTTGCCTATATAACAGCTGTCAAAGGAAAAAGACGGCAGTCATGGGGACGACTTTTTCTTTTTTTTTTCTCAGGACTGTCAGACGCTGTGTTTGAAGATGAATGGATATCGCGGGACACTTTTTTAAAAATAAAGGACTTGTCCAAAACGGTCTCCTGTCATTTTTACTTTTTTGACACTTTTTTTGGTGAATGGGTAGGGGTAAAATGTACCCGATACCCATTAACATGGGCGGGCGGGATCTGGGGGCCCTCTTGTTAAAGGGGGCTTCCAGATTACAATAAGCCCCCTGCCCGCAGACCCCCACAACCACCGGGCAAGGGTTGTGGGGATGAGGCTCTTGTCCCCATCAACATGGGGACAAGGTATTTTGGGGGGACCTCAAAGCACCCTCCACATGTTGAGGGTATGTGGCCTGGTACGGTTCAGGAGGGGGGGCGCTCTCTAATCCCCCCCTTTCCTGCGGCCTGCCAGGTGGCATGCTCAGATAAGGGTCTGGTATGGATTTTGGGGGGACCCCAATGCCATTTTTTTTGCCGCGGGGTTTCCCTTAAAATCCATACCAGACCTGATGGGTCTGGTGTGGATTTTGGGGGACCCCCCACGCAATTTTTTTTTACATTTTGACATGGGGTTCCCCTTAAAATTCATACCAGACCCAAAGGGCCTGGTAATAGACTGAGAGGCGGAAGCTGTTTTTTCAATGATTTTTATCTATATTGCCGGGATCCAATACATTACAGCTGCGAGCAGTTTTAAATGCCATTTTTTCCTTTAGAAATGTAATTTTGCTGTGGCATAGTAAAACACATCACAAAGATGCACTACTTTACAGGCAGACTAAGGAGACCCCCCAGGCACGATATTTAAAGGAATATTATTATTGTTTCCCTTTAAGCATTATTAAAATCACTGTTCCTGAGAAAACGGACGTTTTTAAAACTTTTTTTTTTGTATTGATACATGTCCCCTGGGGCAGGACCCAGGTCCCCAAAAACTTTTTATGGCAATAACTTGCATATAAGCCTTTAAAATTAGCACTAAGCCTTTAAAATTAGCACTTTTTTTCACATTCGTGTCTTATTGACTTTAACAGTGTTCGCACAAATTTTTTGCCTGTTCGCATGTTCTGCTGCAAACCGAACCAGCGGAGTGTTCGGCTCATAACCTAGTAGCGTCTTTACAACCAAGCATACAAGCACAGGTAATACAACAGTCCCTCTAGGAGCTGCAAATTCTTTGCATAGTACACAGAAGGTCAACTTATTAATGTTTATATTTAATATCCCTAGGCAGGCTGTGCATGGAAATATGTAAGGAAGTAAGAAATATAAAAAAAAAAAAGAACATGACATACAGAAATGGCTATTTGCTATAAAACAAAAGGGGAGAAAAACAGAAATAAGCTTTAGCATTTGGGTAAGAACATTTTATCCAGCTAGTGGGAGCATCCCAGAAATGTGATAACCTTTCCAGACAGGGTGGTGGGATAGGGTTGCCACCTGTCCAGGATTCACCTGGACAGTGCAAGTTTTGAATCATGTATCCGGGATTCAGTTCGCCTGAAACCCAGACACGTTATTCAGACCAGATTGTGGCTCCCCATGCTCTAGGGAGCCCATGCGTCCTCCCTGTCACACCTGAACAGGAGGGGGCAGCATTTATTAAAACTGATTGGCTATATTTTCCTCTTGCAGCAGCTGGAAGTCAGCTTCTCCTCCTCTCCCTTCCACCGTCATTCAGCGGCTGCAGGAGGAAAATACAGCTAATTGGTTCTAGTAAATGCCACCCAGGTTGTGCAATAGCTGCTGACAGGTCAAAGTGAAACTTTGGGAAAAATAAATGAAAAAACGTTAGAAGATGGTGGTGGTGCCTGTTGTATATTCGCACCATAAGACGCAGGGACATTTTCCCCCATATTTCTGGGGGAAAAAAGTGCATCTTATGGTTTGAAAAATACAGTATATATATATATATATATATATATATATATATATATATATACAGAAAAAAAAACACTTGAACTACTATTTCACTTTAATGTCTTTAGTTTTACAAACCAGTGGAATAATACCCTGTTAATTTATCCTGTACTACCCAAATGTAATGGTAATAACTTAAAGTAGAAAAATATGTGCTCCGGAACTTCACTGCATATGTTTCAGTTTTCATTTGGTTTCAGCAAAGTCTTAGGACCTGTTGATCCTGCCAATGTAGTCAACCTCATGCATCTTTCTGTGATGGGGTGACAATGCTGCTGCGCCGGTCCTGATTTCAGAACAGTATCATCACCCTCATGTAGGCTGTGCCCGTCTGCACTGATAGTGAGATAAGAAGACGTTGCAGGGGGCGTCTTCTCTGAATCTTTTTTGGATCTACTGCTGAAACCCTCTTACTGCAGGCCGCAGTGTTTAGATTGTCTCACAGAAACCTTAAGCCAGCTATACTTGGATTGAAATTCAGCTGGTTCAGCAGGGACTGGCAAAATCTTGATCCATGTATGGGCAGGCTGGTTGTATACAAGTTGATCTATTGACACAGCCTAGCTTGGAAGCAAGCCCGCCTGAGTGCCCCCATAGCAAGTGGCTGAAAGTACACATGCCACATGTGACACCTAATACATTTCAGTGAATGCCTACATAAACATGCCCTTATGTAATCTACATGCTGAGAATGTTTTTTTAATTAAAAGTGACGTATTATACACAAAATGTCACTTCATTTGGATTATATGTAAGAAAGACAAAAAGAAATGTACTATACACATGCTTCTAAAATGCCAAGACAGGCAACCCAATAACCACCCTAATTAGCTAGTGCCTTTGCATTGTACATTCAACAATTTCTAAGCAAAAGGTTTTCCAAGCAACAGTATTACAAAATATAACTGGCACTTTTATGTTACAGTTCTTAGTACAGAGAAAGAATTAAAGAAATTGTTGAAAATAGGCTTTTTGTTCATAACTGAAATACTGTATTATAAGATTTTGGATTCAAGAAAGGAAATGAGCACCGTTTATTTTAATAAAATATCACTTTGTCATTAAAGCACAGCTCTGGGCAAAGAAATCCATTAGTCCAGGTACACATATATAAAGGACGGCAAAAAATGTTTTTTTGTCACTCACACAGCTGCCTGAAAGCTATGTTCACGCTAAATCAAGTGTATTTCTCACCCAAAAAATGAACATGCTTTTTAGCACTTTTTCCAGGTTCACACATGCCTGGCATATATAATAACCAGGCAGATGACCCCATTTTTTATTCTGCAGCTTATTGGGCTGTAAGTGAAAATCTCATCGTTGAGGTGCATTCTGTGCTTTTCTTTAACTTTAACTACCTGACAACATGTTAAAATGATCAGATATAAGTAGTTGAAATTACTGGTATATGCAAATCTTGAGAATTTCTGTAAATGTAGGTTGGCCAAACCTCTTTTGGTAAACGTGATAGGAAACTGATAGATGAGAAGGCTAAGGAGGCTGATCCATGTAGCAGGTCAGAAGGCAACTTTCACAGGAATTGTTGATCTAACAATTCCTCTGTTATAATGTTTTAATCAAAATAACCCTGTGCATTTTTTTTTTTCATTTTATACATCAGTGCTGGCTCCCTGCTAATGCTGGCTTGCATCTGGATTTTGTGAACATAAGTGGGATTTTGAACTAAAGTGGAGAGTTAATAACCAGGAGTTGTGCTTTTGACTGCTTGTGGTTGCAAGGGTTTTTGTTTTTCTCCTTATTTGAAAAGTTTGCTATCAGTTTTTAACCACTTCAATACCAGGCACTTACCCCCCCCCTTCCAAGCCAATTTTAAGCTTTTAGCGTTGTCACTTTTTAAATGACAATTGCGTGGTCATGCTACACTGTAACCAAACTGAATTTTTATCATTTTGTTCCCATAAATAGAGCTTTCTTTTGGTGGTATTTGATCACCTCTGCGTTTTTTATTTTTTGCTAAACAAATAAAAAAAGACCGAAAATTTTGAAAAAAAAAAAGTTTTTCTTTTTTTCTGTTATAAAATTTTGTAAAAAAGTAAGTTTTCTCCTTTACTGACGGGCACTGATACGCTGCACTGATGGACACTGATAAGACTGCACCCATGAGGTGGCACCAATGAGATGGCACTGATAAGGTGACAGTGATGGGCACTGATAGGTGGCACTGATGGGCACTGATATGCAGCACTGTTATGCAGCACTGATGGGCATTGATAGGTGGCACTGGTGGGCACTGATGGGCACTGATAGGCAACACTGATGGGCACTGAAATGCTGCACTGAAGGGTACTTATGGGTGGCACTGATAGGCGGCACTGCTGGGCACTGATCATTGCCCAGCTGGGCACTGATGGGCACTGATAGGCGGTACTGATGGGCACTGATGGCTGGCACTGATAGGCATCACTGGTGGCACTGGCACTGGCAGGCATTTTTAATGGGCACTGATTGGCATATCCCTGGTGGTCTAGGGTGGCATACCTGGATTTCCTGTGTGGTGGCCATCCCTGGTGGTCCTGACGGCATCCTGGTGGTCCTGGGGGGGGCTGCACTGATAAACAACAGACCCCCCCGTCAGGAGAGCCGCCGATCGGCTCCCTTCTACTTGCGTCTGTCAGACGCGAGTGAGGAAAAGCCGATAAACAGCTCTTCCTGTTTACATCGTGATCAGCCTTGATTGGACATGGCTGATCACATGGTAAAGAGCCTCCGTCAGTCTTTACTGAGATCAGTGATGCAGTGTGTCAGGCTGACACACCACAATAGCAATCGCTGTGCTGTGCGCCGCCTAGGGCACGCAATCGCGGCTTATCTGCTGGACGTCATATGCCGCCCAGTCAGGATAACTGAATATCCGCCCGGCCATCATTTTGCTATAGACCGGGTGGGAAGTGGTTAAAACACTTTTTTTCCCTCCTTTTCTGACATTATTTAAACACCTCTCTACTAATTAAGGGGAGTGGTTAATTATTCACAGGTGTATATAAGGGTCTATACAACTCTCTTTGGAGCTGGCTGCCTGCTAATGCTAGCTTGCATCTGGATTTTGTGAACATAAGTGGAATTTTGAACTAAAGTGGAGAGTTAATAACCAGGAGTTGAAAACAGGAATCTTCTAACCTGTAAATAACATCTTAAACTTCTCATAAGTGTAGCGGGCACCTACATTTAGGTAGGTGACCTTTCCTAGTAGTTTCTATGTCAGGTAAATTTAGACAGGCTTGTGCTATTACAGCAGGCCTGTCTGTTGTTAATTTCCATTTGAGTGGCAGGTAGTTTGTGTGTTAGTCTCGGACAATCATTAATTTGCTTGGTAACACCCGGGAATCTCATATAAAAAGGGGGTCACGTGGTTCCGGAGGGAGTTCGAGTGGGAGTCCTGCTCTGAGGAGCGTGAGAGGCCAGCCTGGTCCCCGGAGGGGGGGGGTGGAGGTTTTCCCCTCTGGGGAACCAACGGAGCTTTACCCCTGCAATATGGGTAAAGAACCGCTCCTCATGGCGGAACAGACGACATCTTACAGCATGTAGTCGCTGGTGTCGTTGGCCACCCCTGCGGGGAAGGAAGCGGGCCATAAAGGAGAAAAGGAACTAAGAATCATTGCGGAAGAAGTGGCAACAAAGCGGAAGGAAACTGGGCGATCGATCGTTTATGAGTGGCACATGGACTAATGATCACGTGAGTGAAAGCCCAAGGGAAGGGTACTACCAGAGGCTGAGGGTTGTTGGTACGCAAGTCAGTGAGATGGACAGTGATGGCCTATGACTTTGGGTTTAGCAATGCCCCGGGATTCCAATCAGTCAAACGGGAGAAGTTATTCAGAGTGACTTTTCTTTAGCTAAACTTGGAAGTACCATGCAGATGGGAAGTAGTGGTAAAAAGGTAGCGGTGAAGCTGCAAGCACACATATAGAGATACGGACTGCTCTTTAAAAGTCATGCAGATGGAGAAGTTATTCAGAGTGACTCTTTATCAATTATTCTCTATCAAATCTACTTCCACCTTCCCCGATTGAAGAAATCCCATAAAGTGATTTCCCAACTATCCGCAATTGATCATAGTTTTCCGGTAAGAGCCATTGTAAGATGATAATGTAACAGAGAGCATCTCAGAGGAAGTCCTTCTCCCATCCCAGTTCAAGTTAATGAATAAAGCAAGTGAAAAAGCATTAAGGACTGTGAGTTATGAATCTATGGGTTGCGAGGGTTGGGTGGTAAACGTGAATTATGGATATAATGTTTAATCAGCCGCTCCTTCGGGGGTAAGTGCTACATAAGTAATTATATTGTAACTGGGAAATTAGTGCTAGCAGGGTTGAAGGTTTTGCTCAGTGCACAGTGTGCCACATGTATTCAAAATTGGTGCAACAGCTCCAGGATGGATACCGCTGTCACAGATGTGAGCAGGTTGTCCTTCTGGAAGCTCGCATTAGAGATCTGGAGGAGCAAACTGCAACTCTGGGCAGAAAGGACAACCTTGAAAAGGGTCCTCCGCTTGCTGAGCAGGTGATCAATAGGGTTGATGTGGAGGGTGGAGGATTATCAGGTAGGAAGATGGGTTAATGTAGTTAGAAAAGGAAGGCCAGTCCTGTGTTTGTGCATCAAAACAAATTTGCCAAGTTGAGTAAAGATTTGGAGGTGGCAAACACAGAGGTGGCAGCCCTGGATATCATTACTACCCCTAACAGCCGGGAGAGCAGCCCATCTAATAGGGGTGGCGAGGGGAGTGCATGTAGGCCTAGACAGTTGGTGTTAATAGTGGATTCTATAATCAGAAGAATTAATTTGTCGCCATGATCTCCTCAACAGAATGGTTTGCTGTCTCCCTTGTGCCAGGGTTCAGCATGTGGTGGACCGGGTTGATAAATTACTGGGAGGGGCTGGGCATGACCCGGCTGTCTTGGTCCATGTTGGAACTAATGACAGAAAATATGGGAGGTTCCTTAAAAATCAATTTAAAGAACTAGGCTGCAAGTTGAAGGGAAGGACCTCCAAGGTGATATTCTCTGAAATATTGTCTGTACCATGTGCAACACAGGAAAGGCAGGGGGAGATTAGAGAGCTAAATGCATGGCTTAAGTTTTGGTGTAAGAAGGAAGGGTTTGGGTTTCTAGAGCACGTTCTGACTTTTCATTGGGGTGCAACCTATATGCTAAAGATGGTTTGCACAGAGAGATAGCTTTAGATTATGCAGGCAGGTTATTCACTTAGTGACAGTGTATTTGATATACATATACAGTCTTATATATACTCTGCATCCAGTGTAGCCCATATTTACAGTGCATTCTGTGGTGTACTGTTTCTAAAACACTTCAGGCGGTGTATTAATATATATATATATATATATATATATATATATATATATATATATATATATATATATATATATATATATGTATATAATAAAAGACGGGACCAATGCTTTGATGCAATACTTCTTTACTTAAAGTTTTCCAAAATACAGAAAGTGCAGGTGTGCAAGCAAGTCACTGTACAGTATCGAGCATGAACTGCTCTTCATCAGGCTTCTCTGGCTACATGTGAAAACACTGATAAAAATTCTTTCCTTTATCCACAACCCAATAGGTACCACACATGTGTATAATCTCATCATCACAATTGGCAAAAATCAGTGATAATAAGGTTAACCCCATCCAGCTACTAGTAATGAAAAAAAAAAACAGTATATGCTGTGAATCAGTGAAATAACATATATACAAAATACTACATATGTACATATAAATATAAAGGATATGCCGTATCCAGAACTCATATACCATCAGGATATTTAAATTAGCAGCAAAAGATATTGCCAAAAAAACCCCACATCATCTACACAGTATCCCTAGTTTCAATCTGATACTTCGACTGCTATATATATATATATACATATACAGTCTCATAGCCTATGTAGCCTATATCTACAGTGCATTCTGTGGTATACTGTTTCTAACACACTTCAGACAGAGTACACAGTATCTAATACAGTGTGTACAGTGTCTACTGCACTTCTGGTGGTGTACACAGTATACAATACAGTGGAGCCATAGTACGGTTGCTAATACAGTGTAGGCGGTGTACACAGTATCTAATACAGTGTGTACAGTTTCTACTACACTTCTGGTGGTGTCCACAGTACATAATATAGTGCAGCCGTAGTACAGCTGCTAATACAGTGCAGGTGGTGTATACAGTATCCAATACAGTGTGTACAGTTTATACTACACTTCTGGTGGTGTACACAGTACAAAATATAGTGCAGCCATAGTACAGTTGCTAATACAGTGCAGGCGGTGTACACAGTATCTAATACAGTGTATACATTTTCTACTACACTTCTGGTGGTGTACACAGTACACAATACAGTGCAGCCGTAGTACAGTTGCTAATACAGTGCACGCGGTGTACACAGTATCTAATACATTGTGTACAGTTTCTACTACACTTCTGGTGGTGTACACAGTACAGTGCAGTCGTAGTACAGCTGCAAATACAGTGCAGGCGGTGTATACATGTCCCCTGGGGCAGGACCCGGTCCCCAAACACTTTTTAAGGCAATAACTTGCATATAAGCCTTTAAAATTAGCACTTTTGATTTTTCACGTTTGTGTCCCAAAGACTTTGAACACGCATTTGAACAAATCTTTTGCCTGTTCGCATGTTCTGCTGCGAACCAAACTGGGGGGTGTTCGGCTCATCCCTATTTAAATGTTACAAAGAATGTAACAGAATATGTAAAAAGGAAATCAAGGATGCAAAAATTTGAAAGGAACGAAAAAGGTAGTAGGACAAACCCCATTCTTCAAATATATTAATAGTAAAAAGGTCAGGTCTGAGCATATTGGCCCTTTACAAAATAATCTAGAGTGGGTGACTGGGGACAAAGAAAAGGCAAATTTATTAAATACATTCTTTAGCTCTGTGTATACAAAGGAGCATGTGGGAGCATGTGGGAGCTCAAGTCCATAATGGGGATGGTATTGACACAGCCCCAAATGATCCACACTGGCTCATAAGTGATATGGTCCAGAAATATTTAGACAGAATAAAGGTTGATAAAGCACCTGGACCAGATGGCATCCACCCACTGATCCTAAAAGAATTGAGCTGTCATTTCAAAGCCATTGTATCTAATTTTTAGGGACTCGTTAATGACGGGAATGGTACCACTGGATTGGCGTAGAGCCAATGTGGTGCCTATATTTAAAAAAGAAACAAAGTCTTTACCAAGTAACTATAGACCTGTTAGTTTAACTTCTATAGTCGGGAGGATACTGAAGAGTTTAAAAGACCACATAGATGAGTTCTTGCTGGAAAAAATTTTTTTTTTTGTTTACAAACTTTTTTATTGAGTATAAAACAGAAAGAAAAACGGTACAGTACAAAATGTTGATTATCAAAGGTTTAACATTGATAAATAATCATCAGTACAGAAGAAAAAAAATAGCAATTTTGCATACAATGGTTGTGCAAATTTGGTAATACCACTATGCTGGAAAAAATATTTTAAGCAACAGATGTATGGGTTCACGAAAAACAGAAGTTTTCAAACAAATCTGATTTATTTTTTTATGAAGAGGTAAGTAAAACCTTGGACAGAGGGGTGGCTGTGGACGTGGTATACTTGGATTTTGCAAAACTGTTTGACCCGTTCCCCACACACGACTCATGTGTAAGGTAAAGTCTACAGGCTTGGAAATATCAGTTTGTAAATGGATAGAAAACTGGCTAAAACACAGAATTCAGATTAGTGGTTAAAGTGGAGTTCCACCCCCCCCCAAAGAAAAAAAATTAGTAATGTGCTTAAAAAGAAATTAAAAAAAAACATTTGGCGAAATTTTTTTTTTACTCACCTCTAAATGCCTGCTGCTAGGGGCTCCCTCGTAGTCTGCCTCCTTCGGGGCCTGGGCTCCTGACGTCACTTCCCTCGGCGCAGGAAGGGAGATCGCCTCTCCCCCCTCCCTCTTGTCAATCATCTGGGACCATGACAGGTCCCAGATGATTGCGCGGCCAGTAACGGCGTGCGGCGCGGCTCACGCATGCGCAGTGGGTGCTTGGCTGTGAAGCCACAGCCGGGTGCCCACAGTTGAAATGCTGGCGCCGCCGATCGGAGGGGGGACAAGAGGGGCTTCGATCCCCCGCATCGCTGGACCCTGGGACAGGTAAGTGTCCGAATATTAAAAGTCAGCAGCTGCAGTATTTGTAGCTGCTGACTTTTATTATTTTTTTTTTTTTAATGGGAACCCCGCTTTATTGATACTTACTCTGAATGGTCTAAGGTTATCAGTGGTGTACCCCAAGGGTCAGTGTTGGGACCCTTACTTGTTAATATCTTTATAAATGATATAGGGTCTGGCATTAAAAGTACCATTTCAGTCTTTGCAGATGACACTGAGCTATGCAGTGGAATAACGTCCTTACAGGATGTCTCCAATTTACAAGCTGACCTCAACGCACTAATTAGGCGAATGTGTGGCAGATGAGGTTTAATGTTGATAAATGTAAATTTATGCACTTTGGGGCTAAGAATATGCATGCATCATACATACTAGGGGGAGTTCAACTGGGGGGAATCCGTAGTGGAGAAGGATCTGGGGGTTTTGGTAGATCATAAGCTCAATAATAACATGCAATGCCAAGCTGCGGTTTCCAAAGCGAGCAAAGTCCTTTCTTGTATTGAGAGAGGTATGGACTCCAGAGAGAGCGATATAATTTTGCCCCTGTACAAATCATTAGTAAGACCTCATCTGGAATATGCAGTTCAGTTTTGGGCACCAGTTCACAAAAAGGATATCGGGGGAACTGGAGAAAGTGCAGAGAAGGGCAACCAAACTAATAAGAGGCATGGAGGAGCTCAGCTATGAGGAAAGATTAGAGGAACTGAATTTATTCTCTCTTGAGGTGAGAAGATTAAGGGGGGATATGATCAACATGTACAAATATATAAGGGGTCCATATAGTAAGGTGACTAGATTTTTAAAATGAAATCCGGGGACACCATTTTATTTATTTTTTGGCAAATGGTAAACTATTTTATAAGCCTATTTTCCTAAAATTATATATGCAGTGTATGTGGTATGTGTTCACCTGTCCCCAGGTGAGACGGGGGTCCCTGTCCCCAGGGGAGAAGGGATCCCTGTTCCCAGGGCAGAAGATATCCCTGTCCCCAGGGGAGATGGGGTCCCTGTCCCCAGGTGAAAAGGAGTCACTGTCCCTAGGTGAGATGGGGTCTCTGTCCCCAGGTGAGATGGGGTCCCTGTCCCCAGGTGAGAAGGGGTCCCTGTTCCCAGATAGAAGGGGTCCCTGTCCCCAGGGGGGATGGGGTCCCTGTCCCTAGGTGAGAAGGGGTCCACGTCCCCCTGGGGAGATAGGGTCCCTAACTCTACTAAAACCACAACAGTAAAATCAGTTTGTATATGCAGTAGGCTTGTTATACGCATTGTGGAACTTAAAGGGTTAATCCTCCACATTGAAAAGGCTGTTTGATCCTGTCTGCTCGGACCCTCCCCTTCTTCCAGTGCCCCAAATCCATCTCCTGATAGTACAGAACCTTGGGGGCACTCTGCACATGCTCAGTTTAGTGTGTATTGCTAGAGAGTTTTTTTTTTCTTGGGAGGATGCATGCGATCAGCACAGGGCCAATCAGCACTGCCCAGGCAGAGGATCAGGGGTCCTGCAGCCTCATAGGACAGTCAGAGTATAATTAAATCTCCTCCTACAAGCTTTAACCAGACACTGATAGAAGTCATAAGACTGCTATATACAACTAATGAGAAAAGGTATTTAGCAGTTTATATACATACTAAAATAATTTCATTACCATGATCTGTGTACTGTGGGATATCAGATATAGTAAATGCAGGTTCTGGGTTTAGTAACACTTTAATTGAAAAAGCTGGAGTTTAAGTCGATTGGCTACCATGCACAGTTGTACCAGATTTTGCACTCTCCAGTTTTAGTAAATCAACCCCAATGTCTTTTAAACTTCTAAACTTCCTAAAGCGGATATACGTTATGAAATAAATAGAGATTACACATATTTTTTTGGTGTATTTTTTTGAACTGCACAAATATAGGTTTTGCCAAAAGCACAAGAAATGCTGACATTGGCTTTTTCGTCTGATTCACCTGCTTCAAAGCCTGACATCCCTTTCAAGATAGCGCTTCAATCTAAAGAAATATGTTAGATATATATTTTTCTCTTCAATAAGAAAGGGATCAGAAAGCAACCTACAGCAGTTTTGTCAGCGCTATGGCTCGGAAAACAATTTTCAATAAATTGAAAAATTACAGCCACGTCTGCAAGTCTGATGGGAAAAAAGCAATGTTGACTCAACACACTCAAACTCATAAGGGAGCTTTGATTTCTCACATATGCTGATTTCATATTTGTTTTTTCTGCAATTGTTTTCCTAAACATTCTTTACATTGCTGGCAAAAAAAAAGAATTTTGCTATCCATCTTTTGTAAGCAAATTTCTGTCTCTTTCGCCTCAAAGTCAATAACACGGTGCACATTTATAGTATGTGGTCTGTTGGGTTAGTTTAGTAACTTGTGCTTGCCATTGCTTCTTTAAAGCCCCATACACACTATCAGTTTTTCTGCTGAGTTAGTCCTTCAGATTTACCAAAACCATATAATATGAGGTCAAACCTTAGGAGTTTCAATGTGTTTGCAATCAGGCAGGCCCTTGCACTACATGGTTTTGGTAAATCTGAAGGACTAAGTCAGCAGAAAAACTGATAGTGTGTATGGGGCTTAAAGCGTAACTCCAATTTATGTACATTACAAGGATTTTAACAAACTTTGTTGCAGATTCCCACCTTTTGTTATTCTGAAGGAATCACTGTGTGTTTGTCTGTGTCCATGTGGTAAGTAGATCTAATGGGAGTGGTTTCATAATTATCAGTCAGCTGCAGCACCTGCAGGGCTCTGAGGAAAGCTGCTGGGCCTGCATCCCTTTAGCCGGGATTTCCTAAAATGACATTTTTGTTCCGGGGGATGCCTTTAATATGATTTGTATTTTAGTGCAGCCAATCACACAAGCAGGAAAATCAGTGAGCCAATCACACAAGCAGGACATGACATATCTGGTGGGCGTTCTGTACACATTTTGTGTACAGAACACTTCCAGGTAGCCATATTGCATTGCATTTTCAGAAAATTACAGCCACTACAGATTGAAAAGGAAAGGTAATTTTTAATAACATTCAATTACAATATGGCTTGTGTCGCAATTGTATATGCTATATTAATTTATTTTTATGTGCTATTTTTTTTCCCCCACGAAAGTGGAGTTACCCTTTAAGCCTTTTCAGAAAACTTGTGATACATAATGCAATAAAACTACTGTAACATCTTATCTAAACAAATGCTTAATTAGGGTAATATAATGGTGCTACACACATTCAACATTTACCATTTAACATGCTGCTGTAGCTTGTAATACATGAACCTAGTTCCTAGGTCTATGGTCCTAAATCACCCAACCTTCATTATGCTCCCTCTACATGTTATAAAAATAATAATAATACATTTTATTTATAGATGCCTTTCAGAACATCCAAGGTCACCACCACTTTGCACAGTATACCCCATGCCCTCCGAAGGAAGCATGCCTCTTCCAGGAGTCCCCTAACTCCATTTACCCTCTGCTACCCCTGTTTTTGACAATACTGGTCTGATATCTGTGAATTTTATGCAGGTACCCTCTTAGGTAGGTGGTAGCAGGGGCGGACTGACCATTCGGTCATTCGGACGCCGACCGAGGGCCCGCAGCCAGTAGGGGGCCCGGGAGACATGCTCGTCGGATCTAGGGGTATGCTGCTGGGCGTGCCGACTGCTGCCCGGGTCAGAGGCCCCTCCCCTATCCACTGTACAGAATCAGAAGGAGGACTACAAGCCCCAGTGAGATCCACAGGCACCATAGAACTGCCGATCGCCACCTCCCACCTCCCCCTTGGGTTGGAGGTGCACAGCCAGGTACAGGGGAACCTCTGGGGGGGGTAAGTCTGGGCACCCTGATGTATGGGGGGGGGCTCTCTGGGGACCCTGATGTATGGGGGGCTCTCTGGGGACCCTGATGTATGGGGGGGCTCTCTGGGGACCCTGATGTATGGGGGGGCTCTCTGGGGACCCTGATGTATGGGGGGGGCTCTCTGGGGACCCTGATGTAAGGGGGGGGCTCTCTGGGGACCCTGATGTATGGGGGGGGGCTCTCTGGGGACCTTGATGTATGGGGGGGGCTCTCTGGGGACCCTGATGTATGGGGGGGCTCTCTGGGGACCCTGATGTATGGGGGGCTCTCTGGGGACCCTGATGTATGGGGGGGCTCTCTGGGGACCCTGATGTATGGGGGGGGCTCTCTGGGGACCCTGATGTATGGGGGGCTCTCTGGGGACCCTGATGTATGGGGGGGCTCTCTGGGGACCCTGATGTAAGGGGGGGGGGGCTCTCTGGGGACCCTGATGTATGGGGGGGGCTCTCTGGGGACCCTGATGTATGGGGGGGCTCTCTGGGGACCCTGATGTATGGGGGGCTCTCTGGGGACCCTGATGTATGGGGGGGCTCTCTGGGGACCCTGATGTATGGGGGGCTCTCTGGGGACCCTGATGTATGGGGGGGCTCTCTGGGGACCCTGATGTATGGGGGCTCTCTGGAGACCCTGATTTATGAGGGGCTCTCTGGGGACCCTGATGTATGGGGGGGGCTCTCTGGGGACCCTGATGTATGGGGGGGGCTCTCTGGGGACCCTGATGTATGGGGGGGCTCTCTGGGGACCCTGATGTATGGGGGCTCTCTGGAGACCCTGATTTATGGGGGGCTCTCTGGGGACCCTGATGTATGGGGGGCTCTCTGGGGACCCTGATGTATGGGGGGGGCTCTCTGGGGACCCTGATGTACGGGGGCTCTCTGGGGACCCTGATGTATGGGGGGGCTCTCTGGGGACCCTGATGTATGGGGGGGGCTCTCTGGGGACCCTGATGTATGGGGGGCTCTCTGGGGACCCTGATGTATGGGGGGCTCTCTGGGGACCCTGATGTATGGGGGGGGCTCTCTGGGGACCCTGATGTATGGGGGGGCTCTCTTTGGACCCTGATGTATGGGGGGAGGCTCTCTGGGGACCCTGATGTATGGGGGGCTCTCTGGGGACCCTGATGTATGGGGGGGCTCTCTGGGGACCCTGATGTATGGGGGGCTCTCTGGGGACCCTGATGTATGGGGGGCTCTCTGGGGACCCTGATGTATGGGGGGGCTCTCTGGGGACCCTGATGTATGGGGGGCGGCTCTCTGGGGACCCTGATGTATGGGGGGAGGCTCTCTGGGGACCCAGATGTATGGGGGGCTCTCTGGGGACCCTGATGTATGAAGGAAGGCTCTCTGGGGACCCTGATGTATGAGGGAAGGCTCTCTGGGGACCCTGATGTATGGGGGGCTCTCTGGGGACCCTGATGTAAGGAGGAAGCTCTCTGGGGACCCTGATGTAAGGAGGAGGCTCTCTGGGGACCCTAATGTAAGAACGAGGCTCTCTGGGGACCCTGATGTAAGGAGGAGGCTCTCTGGGGACCCTGATGTTTGGGGGGGCTCTCTGGAGACCCTGATGTATGGGGGGGGCTCTCTGGGGACCCTGATGTATGGGGGGCTCTCTGGGGACCCTGATGTATGGGGGGGGGCTCTCTGGGGACCCTGATGTAAGGAGGGGGCTCTCTGGGGACCCAGATCTTTTGGGGGCTCTCTGGGGACCCAGATCTTTGGGGGGCTCTCTGGGGACCCAGATCTATGGGGGGCTCTCTGGGACCCTGATGTATGGGGGGGCTCTCTGGGGAGTGGACCCTGATGTATGTGGGGCTCTCTGGAGACCTTGATGTATGGGGGGCTCTCTGGGGACCTTGATGTAAGGGGGGCTCTCTGAAGACCTTGATGTAAGGGGGGGCTCTCTGAAGACCTTGATGTAAGGAGGGGCTCTCTGGGGACCCTGATGTATGGAGGGTTTCTCTGGGGACCCTGATGTAAGGAGGGGGCTCTCTGGGGACCTTGATGTAAGGAGGGGGCTCTCTGGGGACCCTGATGTAAGGAGGGGGCTCTCTGGGAACCCTGATGTAAGGAGGAGGCTCTCTGGGGACCCTGATGTAAGGAGGAGGTTCTCTGGGGACCCTGATGTTTGGGGGGGCTCTCTGGAGACCCTGATGTATGGGGGGGCTCTCTGGGGACCCTGATGTATGGGGGGGCTCTCTGGGGACCCAGATCTATTGGGGGCTCTCTGGGGACCCAGATCTTTGAGGGGCTCTCTGGGGACCCAGATCTATGGGGGGCTCTCTGGGACCCTGATGCATGGGGGGGCTCTCTGGGGAGTGGACCCTGATGTATGTGGGGCTCTGTGGAGACTTTGATGTATGGGGGGGCTCTCTGGGGACCTTGATGTAAGGGGGGCTCTCTGAAGACCTTGATGTAAGGGGGGGCTCTCTGAAGACCTTGATGTAGGGGGGGCTCTCTGGAGACCCTGATGTATGGAGGGTTTCTCTGGGGACCCTGATGTAAGGAGGGGGCTCTCTGGGGACCTTGATGTAAGGAGGGGGCTCTCTGGGGACCCTGATGTAAGGAGGGGGCTCTCTGGGAACCCTGATGTAAGGAGGAGGCTCTCTGGGGACCCTGATGTAAGGAGGAGGCTCTCTGGGGACCCTGATGTTTGGGGGGGCTCTCTGGAGACCCTGATGTATGAGGGGCTCTCTGGGGACCCTGATGTATGAAGGGGCTCTCTGGGGACCCAGATCTATTGGGGGCTCTCTGGGGACCCAGAACTTTGAGGGGCTCTCTGGGGACCCAGATCTATGGGGGGCTCTCTGGGACCCTGATGCATGGGGGGGCTCTCTGGGGAGTGGACCCTGATGTATGTGGGGCTCTCTGGAGACTTTGATGTATGGGGGGCTCTCTGGGGACCTTGATGTAAGGGGGGCTCTCTGAAGACCTTGATGTAAGGGGGGGCTCTCTGAAGACCTTGATGTAGGGGGGGCTCTCTGGGGACCCTGATGTATGGGGGGTTTCTCTGGGGACCCTGATGTAAGGAGGGGGCTCTCTGGGGACCCTGATGTAAGGAGGGGGCTCTCTGGGGACCTTGATGTAAGGAGGGGGCTCTCTAGGGACCCTGATGTAAGGAGGGGGCTCTCTGGGTACCCTGATGTAAGGAGGAGGCTCTCTGGGGACCCTGATGTAAGGAGGAGGCTCTCTGGGGACCCTGATGTAAGGGGAGGCTCTCTGGGGACCCTGATGTAAGGAGGAGGCTCTCTGGGGACCCTGATGTAAGGGGAGGTTCTCTGGGGACCCTGATGTAAGAGGGGGCTCTCTGGGGACCCTGATGTAAGGGGAGGCTCTCTGGGGACCCTGATGTAAGGGGAGGCTCTCTGGGGACCCTGATGTAAGGGGAGGCTCTCTGGGGACTTGTTTACATAGGCAGACCACAGTTCTGCCTCTGTTGGAAACGATCGTCGGGGCCTGGCGGACATGGGGTCCTCCGGACCCGCTGGTTAGCTCTCGGTGTGTCCAATCACAGCGGCAGCAGGTCAAACAGCATGCAGACCCGCAAGTGCAGAATCAAGTACCTGTACATGATTCTGCTCACAGGAGACGCAGCCCTGCAGTAAATGTATGTGGTTAAAGTGAGTTTATTTTTCTTTATTTTCTTAAATCTTTAAACATTTATTTTGAACATGAAGTAGAGAAATTCTGTGACCAATGCATGTAATGTAGCAGTGCAATATATACGTGGGGCTTTGTGAGGGTGTGGCTTGTGTGTGGGTGGGTGGGGACTAAGGGGGCCCCATGAGCCCCTATTGCCCGGGGGCCCCATGAGTTGTCAGTCCGCCCCTGGGTGGTAGTGAGTGTATATAGTTTTTGGGTTTCTCTGCATAACAGGGAGACAGCTATGCAATTTCAGGTGCTGTCTGCTTAACAGAGAGCTGTTGTTGTTTAATTGTTTAATAAAGTCTGCTCAGTGTGCTCTGGTGCTGCTCATGCTGTCTTGCAGGTTTCACATTGGTCCAATAGTAATGAGACATATTGGACAGTGGGTGGAAACCTAACAGGTGAGAGCATGGATGTATATACAGCCCTGGCCAATTAGAATAGGATGTGCCCCAAGAAATGCTGGGTACATGTATTGAAATCTGAAGAGCACATGGGCTCATGGTCCAGTCTTCCTCTGAGAGAGGTCCAGGTGGGTAGGAGGCTGCTGCCTCTCTCCAGCACAGGTTGCCAATTGGCCTCAGGTGGTCAACCTGAGGGCCTGAAAATTCGAAGCTACAACCATTGTTCCATTGCAAGCTGACTGAGGGAGGATGTCCACGGATCTGGTCTGGTATCACTGGTAGAGTGTTGCTTGGAAGTTGGAAGGAGGCTACCTGCTGTCCATGGACATTTTGTGAGTACAGACCACCTAAAGGGATCCTGGAGACTGTGTGTATTGCTGAAATCCCCCTCTGGGTCCTAGAAGTCAGCATACTGGGTGTGTGAGCTAAAGGGGACACTGGCTAGTGTCTTAAAGAGACAAAGTCCATTGAGTTCCTTCTGCTACAAAGGGACGTGTTTATTCCATACAGATGCTGTATGGTCCTGCAGATAATCTGCTCCACAGTTCTACAGAGAGAGTTGTCCTCTCTTGTGCATAGTTAACCTCCCTGGCGGTATGATTATGTCTGATTTTTGAATGTCAAAGCAGTACATTGTTTTGCATGGAAATTTGGCGTTTTATATTGCAGGCCTGTAATTCTTATAACTCAATTAAACTTATAACTCAAATAAATCTGTCCAAACAAGAGTCTAGTAGACATCCCGGGTATGATAAAGTTTGAAACACGAAATCATAAATTATAATATAATAAATAACTATAAATAATTATAAATAATAATACATTTTATTCAATAATGTAATCAAATCAAAAACACTGACATTTTTCCAAACAATGTTGCAATATAGTCACTGTAATACTAGACACGGCATATTGATTTAGTAAACATCCCGGGTATGAAAATGTTTTAAACATGGGACTGCACAAAGTCTGATGTCACAATCAGGACAATGGAAAGCGTCCCTCTATGTCAAAAGAGGTTTTAGACCAGCTAGAAAACAGCGATAGTAAATTAGAATCACTTTAAGAATTGAGCAATAGTGATTTGTGGGGAAATTTGTCATCAGACACTGAAAGTGACAATAGCGACAATCCTGCGACTGAGCTCAGTGCTGCGTGATCCACACCACAGTCAATAGAGTACCAAGTTCGCACATCACCGAGCCCAGTCGCAGAATTGTCGCTGTCCTCACTTTCAGTGTCTGATGACGAATTTCCCCACAAATCACTATCGCTCAATTCTGCAAGTCAATCTAATTCACTATCGCTGTTTTCTAGCTGATCTAAAACCACTTTTGATGTAGAGGGATGCTTTTTGGATGCCATGGACAATCTCAAGTTTCCAGGCAGAAATAACAGTATATATACTATAAAAGTGCGGGCAGGGCACTGGACAAAGCATTAGGGACAAAACTTAGGTGAAATGATTTGATACAGTAATGTAATCTACAGATTACAATGTATTGTGTGTGTTATTTTTTTTGTACTTTTTTGAATTGACTGCCGGGCTCCGCCCCCATGCCTCGCGGCGCACGCAGGGAACGGAACCCGTAACATTGATGCAATGGGATGGAGGATCCAGCGGAGGATACCGCAGGAGGACATTGCAGGATTCAAGGGAAAAGGTAAGTAACTTAACCTGGATACTGTGATGCAGTCCCGAGTGTGGCTTGGGGGTTACCGCTATTGGTACTGAAAATTAACCCCGAGCCACACTCAGGATTACTGCCAGGGAGGTTAATTTGGAGTATCCTACTAATTCCCTTCTCCTATCCAAGTTCTCCAAATAATACATAAAAACACAACCCCTAGACTGGTCATTGTAAACAAGGAGCGGAAGAATGTGTGCACCTGGCTGTGAGAAAAATACAGTGCAACTGGATGTGGATTAATCAGTGGCAGACCTGGGTACAAATATTCAAGCAGCTCCTGCGGGAGTAGCGCTAGATTTAGAAGTTTAATTATCAGTCAAGCTGTCTTAGAAATATAATTGCAGCAGATATCTTTAAAGTACATCAAACTTATCAAAGGTCCATTGGGTGGTTTGGCATATTTGGTCTGACAGTCCCTTGTGTTCCCTTATTATCATAAAGATAAATGTGATGGGTCACAAACCATACACTCCCATGGAACATGAACATAAACATATGCATCTGGGGAACAATCTGGTCTAATTACTTCATAACTAAAATTAAGTCTCTGATGGTATTATACTTGAATATTGGGAAGGCAATACTGATTTTTTAGGGTGGCAGTAGTTGTGCGTTAAACTGTTAAAGTGGTTGTAAACTCCCCTGACCAACTTTACCGCATGTAAAGCGTTTTCCAATCACTTACTGGTAGGTGGCTTTAAAAATTTTACAAACTGCGCTATTTAGGAGATATCGCTGATATCTGTTTCAGTGACATCACTTGCGCACACGCATTTTGTTCCTCACTTACGGCACACTCAGCAAGACGTCAGTCTATGCATTTATGTGCCCTGCCTCTGATAGCAGAGCTCGACAGCATCACAATCCCACGAGATCCTGGTGTTCTTGAAACACCCCATGTGACCAGCTACGTCAAAGGGAGTGAGAACAAGGACATTCATGGTTAACACAGGGAGGATATTTTTAAGTGTGCTCTTATTGGTTTGCTGGGCCGTTGCCATGGCAACAGTATACTAAAACAAAGCTTGGTTCATCTTTACTGAGCATGGACGAGATTCTGGCTTTGACAGAGAGAAAAGGGTGGAAGTACAGATGAGTCTGGAATCGGAAGGCAATGGCGCCGGCTTAGGCAGGAACAGATAAAAAAGAAACCAAGCTGCAAAAGCAGTAAGAAAGATTCTAGAATGCTAATTCTTATCCTGGTGGGTTTATAAATGGTATACATAGTGGCCATATGATCACTGGGAATATTTCTTCTGAGTTTAGTTCCTCTTTAAGAATGTATAAGAGAAAGTGATATTTGCTGCTTATACCTGTCTTTACAAGGAAACATTTCTAAATAATGAATATGTTTATTATTGATAGGTTCTTTCTAGTTTGCAGGTATCATTGAAGCAGTGGTTATAGTTACAGACGGTGGCGGTGGAGTGTCTATAATGGGTACCACCATTTAGAGGGCAGGCGATATGCAAAATGACAGCGGTGTGCAGAGAATGTTCAAGCACCTGTCACATAGTTACATAGTAGATGAGGTTGAAAAAAAGACACAAGTCCATCAAGTCCAACCTATGTGTGTGATTATGTGTCAGTATTTCATTACATATCCCTGTATGTTGCTGTCATTCAGGTGATTATCTAATAGTTTCTTGAAGCTATCAATGCTCCCCGCTGAGACCACCACCTGTGGAAGGGAATTCCACATCCTTGCCGCTCTTACAGTAAAGAACCCTCTACGTAGTTTAAGGTTAAACCTCTTTTCTTCTAATTGTAATGAGTGGCCACGAGTCTTATTAAACTCTCTTCTGCGAAAAAGTTTTATCCCTATTGTGGGGTCGCCAGTACAGTATTTGTAAATTGAAATCATATCCCCTCTCAAGCGTCTCTTCTCCAGAGAGAATAAGTTCAGAGCTCGCAACCTTTCTTCATAACTAAGATCCTCCTGACCTTTTATTAGCTTTGTTGCCCTTCTTTGTACTCGCTCCATTTCCAGTACATCCCTCCTGAGGACTGGTGCCCAGAACTGGACAGCATACTCCAGGTGCGGCCGAACCAGGTCCTTTTCCATCCTACATTCCCCCAGAGGTTCACCCCCAGTGTATAGATTGCATTCATATTTTTGCCACCCAAATGCATTATTTTACATTTTTCTACATTGAACCTCATTTGCCATGTAGTCGCCCACCCCATTAATTTGTTCAGGTCTTTTTGCAAGATTTCCACATCCTGCGGAGAAGTTATTGCCCTGCTTAGCTTAGTATCATCTGCAAATACAGAGATTGAACTGTTTATCCCATCCTCCAGATTGTTTATGAACAAATTAAATAGGATTGGTCCCAGCACAGAACCCTGGGGAACCCCACTACCCACCCCTGACCATTCTGAGTACTCCCCATTTATCACCACCCTCTGAACACGCCCTTGTAGCCAGTTTTCAATCCATGTACTCACCCTATGGTCCATGCCAACACACCTTATTTTGTACAGTAAACGTTTATGGGGAACTGTGTCAAATGCTTTTGCAAAATCCAGATACACCACGTCACTATCAGAATCTGGAACTGTGGAACTGTGGAGGTGCAGTAATCTCTGCCTGGCTGTTGAATAATAGTCCCAGGTAAGTAAACAGTAAACAAGAATGCTGGGGTTAGTATTATTGTTACAGTCAACCACTGACCACCAATGCTGCGGGGGGGTTATCAGTTTTTACAGTCAACCACTGACCACCAACACCACTTATGCTGGGGGGTGGTAGTTTTACAGCCTGCCACTAACAGATTTTGCTGGGAAGGATAGGGGTAAATATTAAACCCTCCCAATGACCACTAATGCTGGGTGTGGGGGGGGGTTAACATTACTACCACTGACCACTAATGAAGAGGGAAGTACTGTGGCCAATGACACCAAGCCTGGGAATTACTATTACTGCCAATGACACCAATGCTGGAGCTTAGTTTACCCCCACACTACAAGCCATAAACCAATAAGTGTCCACACATCCAGGAGATCCAGCTTATTATACTTAATTTCTTCACCTAAACAATACATGATGCGTAATTTTATGTTTATTACTCTAAACTATAGGGGGAGGTGATGTTAAAAATAGTATCCATCCTGGGTGTCAGATATGCTTGTGTCAGTAGACAAGATGGCTCCTCTGGGGGGACTTCTGTGCATCTTCACAAGCTAATCCACATTCCTTCTTGTGGACATAGGAATTGGGCACATGCTAATACTTATGCGCATGCGAATATTCGTGTGCGCGCATCCATGCGCATACATGTGCTAAGGTGCAAAATTCTGCGCTGTGTTAAAATCAATAATAACAAAAGGCAGCTAACATATAAGTAGTTTAGCCAACTTCAAAACCATAGAAATGTAAAGTGTAGCACCAAAAGAAAAACTAAACTATAATAATAATTAGAGCAATCATAAATGCAAGAGATCCATGCACACAAACATGAAATAACATGAAATTGATCACATTGAGTAAAAAAGGGACAGACCAAATAAAGTGTCTAAATATTTAACGTAAAGTGACAATCATAAGTGCAGATAGTCCATGATTAGGTACATATAGCACCAAAAAATCGTCCAAATGCATGAAAGGATAAAAATAATGGATGGGATGCCACCATTCCAGTGAAATTGAAGGTGTACAACAAGAGTGTCCAAACGAATAAACCACCACCGAGTGAATTGAAAACTCACTGGAACAAATGGCTCCTTTTACAGCAGCAAAGACGTCTTACAACATATGTGGAAATCCTTCTGGAAATATCACAGTGAATAACTCCTGCAGATAGCTCCAAATGGAGTCCAGCTGAGAATGAAAAAATATCACCAAGAGCCCAGATGGATTTTCATAGTGTAGTAGGTTTATTTGTTCCAATATTAAAAACAGCAAAAAACAAAACGCAAAGTGTCTCGCCTTGACGCATTTCGTCTAATAGGATGTTATAAAAGGGGTCGTTTGGCCTTGACGTCTGGTTAAATATATAAGAAATGGTGTCCCCATCTGCAGGTGCATCCAATTTCACTAAAAGGCCATGACCTAGGCTATTTAAAGTCATTGCTCAGGTTGAGTGCTGCTTTGTCTTCAGTCTTCTGTGTCCTGAGAACCTGTGATCCTGTATCCTGTCTCCAGTTACTGACCCAGCTCGTCTGACTACTCCTTGAAGTCTGCCTGTACTGACTTTGGCTTGCTTTCTGACCATCACTTCTGCCTGCTCCATTTGCTACTGTTCCACTGATTGGCTTAGACGGGTGAGGTAGAACGGATATATGGGAATATTTTTTTTTTTTTCCCTTTTTTTCTTTGTTTTTTTTTTTTTTTATTTTTTTTTTTGTTTTCTTTTTTCTTTGGGTTTTATATATGGCAAGTATTACAGAAGGAACCCGCAGGGCTTTTAACTCTCAAGTATTTCTACATGACAAAAAAAAGAGAGAAACCACGATGATGTGAATCTGTGAAGGGACAAGTTTTGAAAGATAAGCTGAAAAAGTCTCTAAAGAGAAAGCACTGACGTGGAAAGAAATAAAAAAAAAAAAAAAAGAAAAAGGAAAAAAATAAAAGAAAAAAAAATAAAAATAAAGTCATTGCTCAGGTTGAGTGCTGCTTTGTCTTCAGTCTTCTGTGTCCTGAGAACCTGTGATCCTGTATCCTGTCTCCAGTTACTGACCCAGCTCATCTGACTACTCCTTGAAGTCTGCCTGTACTGACTTTGGCTTGCTTTCTGACCATCACTTCTGCCTGCTCCATTTGCTACTGTTCCACTGATTGGCTCCTGACCCAGCTTGTATCTAGAGTAGACCAAGCTTTTGCCTGAGCCCCTGTACCTGATCTGTTTTGCCAGTGTATGACCTGGCTTGCCTGACTCTGCTATTTCTCCTGCTCTCACCAGGACCTACCTGTAAACAGGCTGTGCTTGCTTAACCACTGTTGCCTGTAACCAGTGTATGCCTCACCTGCCTGCTATTGCCAGTATCAGCCTGCTTTTGCCTGCTGCTCAGCCAACCTGCCTGCTTGATTGAAGACCACTAGTGACTACCAGTGTCTGGCCTGGACACCTGCTCTGCTAGCAAGACTTTCAGGCACTATGCACTCCTGCTCCTTCTGTTCACACTATCAGAGGTGTAAGAGGAGTCTTCCTCATCATATCAGGCTCTGCTGCCAGGTACTGTATGTGATAGCTAGGAACCCCACTGCTTTGTAGTAATACCTTGCTACAATGTACTGTAATTATAAATTGCAAACATCTCTGCATACCAGGAAGTTCGTATTTGTTAATAGGCCATATGCATTTTCGCAACTAAGCTACAGAACAACTAAGCTAAAGTAGTGGTAGCTAGAAGAAAACAGTAAAACAATTACTTTTTAAGGATCAAACATTTAAATATGACAGGTGGAAGTATGTTTTTAAGTCATAAGAGATCGTCATAAGAGATCAAATAATAATTCTCACAAACAGAGAAAATGTTTTCTCTTTTTTATATACTTAACAGCAATGTACCTAAATAGGTAGAAATATGAAAATCTTTCTGCATACTCTATATCTTACCAAGGAAAGCTTTGCTCACCTATGCAAGCCACCTGTGGTGTGTCAATTGAAATTTCCTCGCATAGAACATTCTTGATTCTATTTTGCAAGTATTTGATTAATGTCAGAAATAAAAAGTATTGACTTTTCTTTTGCCTGATATATTAATGTCAGGGCTTTTCATCTTAGAGCTAGAAGGAGCTCTAGTAATTACATATTATATAAAACTGACTTTATGAAAAAAAAAATATATATTTGCAATTCCAATTAAATTCAAGACATATATGTATATATTACTTATAACTATTCAAGTTCCTCTGAGATCACCACATTTCGACTCTTATCCCTTACCATCGGTCTCTACTGTAATGCCTCAATGCTCATCCGTTTCCTTTTCCATCCTCCAGGGTTCTGTGGGGATAATGTCACTGTAGCAAGAACACATCATTTTTCTTTTATTATACTCTTTTCTGCATTTAACTAAACACCTACAAATGATCAACCTTTTTTTTTTATAGAAATATAATGTATCTAAACATCATACACAGTAAATGGGCCAATAAACTCCAGCAAATTAATTTTATATTAATGCTTCTTTGTTGATGTTTACCCACACCCAAATTCAGAGCTGTCATTATATAAAATATGTGTGTATAACACAGGCTTAGATACTTTTTTTTAATCAAGCTTTTACTATTGTATTTACTTATCCCCACAGTTAAGATAAATATGAAATGTTAGATACATGTGGACACTATAATTGCTGCCATTCTCAATGCTGTACGAATGTTGGTCATAGCAGTTGCAGAGGTTATGAGTGTTATGCTTCATGCCACCACTTCCCACCACATAAGAATTTTTATTTTCACTCTTTTTAGAAGGTAAAATCACTCAGCTGATTCTTATTTCTCTCAGTGACTCTGGACAAAATGACTGTATCTGTATTTCCATGTTTGCACTATCAGTTCGCCCATAATAAGTGAAATTAAATAAGAAAAAAAGGGAGGTTGAATCGCGCTAAAACAGATTGGTGATCATACACATCACCAAACCAAATATTTAGAACTAAGTGAAGAGTACCTGACAGGTACTCAGACATCAGCCCACAGCATTGCAGATACGGTCATAGAAGGAAAAAAAGGCTCCATATAGTGTAAAATCGTTGACTTTATTGGATAAGTAAAAAGTTAAACTCACATGTTAGTAGACAATAGTAGGCATGTAGTGTAGTCTGGAGCGCCGGCCGGAAGCTCACTGACAGCCCGTCCTACTGGAAACAACAGCAGCAATGGGAGGTGACGAGAACACTACATGCCTACTATTGTCTACTAACATGTGAGTTTAACTTTTTACTTATCCAATAAAGTCAATGATTTTACACTATATGGAGCCTTTTTTTTCCTTCTATGACCGTATCTGCAATGCTGTGGGCTGATGTCTGAGTACCTGTCAGTGTGAACATCTTTAGCCTGACCCTGCAGTCTTTGATGTCCCATCTCGGTATAAGGTCTCTGATCCATTGGTCATGATTCGAAGCAGTATTAACAAATAGCTTTCTCTGATCCTCTGTAACGGGGGATCATGAGTTTCTGGTAAGCGGCCAGTCTGATTTCACGGTGGTGGAGCAAGCCCCCTTTTTTCTTCTCACAGCAACAATTTATGTTTTTTGGAACTTTTTTAAGATACTTTCATATCACTTGGGTGATTTATTTTTTATACATGGACTTTTTATTATCACTTTGAACATTTTATTTTTGGATTGATTATTCATTTGACATGTGTTTTGTATATTATGTATACACTAAAGGGGAACTCTTCACTTAGTTCTAAATATTTGGTTTGGTGATGATGTGTATGATCACCAATCTGTTTTAGCGCAATTCAACCCCCCTTTTTTTCTTATTTAATTTCACTGTGTTTGTGTTACATAGATGAATCGTGGCTATAATTGTTATTGTTTATGTATTTCACTGTAGCGCAGTTATTCCCCTCATTTTTCTTATCATAATAAGTGAATCTCTCTTTCCCTGTTGGATTTTTGCATTTTCCTTTTTTTTTTTGCATTATGCATAATGAGAAGGTGGATTGGATCTCTGTAACCTGACAACAGATCTGGAATTTGTGCAGAGAACTCTACTGCATAATAGCATGGTGAGTATGTAGATAACACTGTTGACATTCAGCTCTGGCTCTTGTGTTCAAATCATGGCATGTGCACAATCGGCATTCAGGTCCAATTGAACATTTAGTTTTACATTTTCTAAATACTTTCCAGGTGTAGCAAAAAAAAAGAAGTCTTATAGTTAATTTCCTTTTTACAAACGGTAAGCTCTGTACACAACCTTTGATGCAGCTTGAATTTCTTAGCTGATTTAAACTGACGGTTCAAGCAGATTTTAGGTTTGATTGTTCTCCCCATGCTTACATCAGTGTGCTCTGGTTTCTACCCAAAAACGTACTGATCGGTTAATTGGTGCCTGGTATGGTGTTTTTTTGGGAATACTTTACACTGTAAACTTCTTTGGAATGTAAATCACACTTTATAATATTAGGGCTATATATACTGTATATTTCAATATATTGTATATGCAGTATATATACAGGAAATGTAATAATGGCTTGGGTCCCAATGGATTAAAAATAACCTATAGCTTGCAAAATGTGTACAAAGCAGATGTGTGACTAGTGGAATGAATACTATTATATTTTTCTTTTCCACCATTAATCTGATATAACCTCAAAAAAAAAAAACCTTCCAACACCTGTCCCCCCCCCACCACCACCAAACACTTACCTGAGTTCTCACTCGAACCAGTGCTGTGCTTGGCTGCAGCCCCATACTCCTTCTCTCCCTCTTCTCACAGGAGATTCCGGCAGCAGCGAGAGTCATTGGCTCCTGCTGCTGTCATTCAAATCCTGTGAGGATGGAGCAGGAGGCGTGGCCGAGCTCAGCTGTGTCTGTCTATTAATGCCTGGGAGTGTACCTACACAGGTGCCCCCTCAGGACCCAGGCTTGCTAAGGGGGAACTCAAAAAAGAAGAGGATTGCACAGTGCCGGCAGGGGACTGAAAAAAAGGTTTGACATTTACAAGAACACATTGATCCGAGGGACCACATGAGTCCCTCTGACTAAGAGCCCTTTCACACCGGGCCGCCCGCAGCGTCAGCGGTAAAACGCCGCTATTTTTAGCGGCGTTTTACCGTCGGATTAGCTGCATATTTCGGCCGCTAGTGGGGCGCTTTTACCCTCCGCTAACGGACGAGAAAGGGTTAAAACCGCCCGCAATGCGCCGCAATAGCAGTGTTTTGCCGGCGGTATCCCAGCCCTGCCCCATTGATTTCAATAGGGAGCAGTGGGGGAGGAGCGGTAAACACACCGCTCCTTCACCGCTCGAAAGAAGCTGCTGGCAGGACTTTTTTTCCCGTCCTGCCAGCGCAGCGCTCCGGTGTGAAAGCCCTCGGGCTTTCACACTGCAGACAATGGAGAAGCTGTTTGAGGGCTGATTGCAGGCGCTATTTTTAACGCTATAGCGTCTGCAATACGCCCTCGATGTGAAAGGGGTCTTATAGAGTGTATTATAGTAATAAAGTCAAATAATGAAGCATAAAGGTTTTAAAGCACATTATTTTTAAACCAAGTGAGCCAGGGGGCATACTAAAATGAAATGATCTAATACAGTAAGGAAAGACAGATAACATATTCCATAATATATAGTAATGTAGCTCAGTTCATGTTTTAGGGATTTTGATAATGTAATACATCTGCTACACATAATTCATTATTCTTAAATATATTTGTAATATGTATTTTACACTGTGACTTTTGGTTGTATTACTGCAGTGTACTTAGATCACTAAATCAGGGGGTTCTCTAGTAAGTATCAGGGCTCTTGCTCCCTGCCTCTTTACAAGGACTCTTGATCTCTGTATATTCTAACATCTTTTTTTTCTCTTAAGCCCAGCATCATCTAGGCATCAAAAAAATTCGGAAACTCCAAAGCCTCCAATTACTGCTATTACCTTACCCAAGGAGACAAATGGAGTGCAAGGTCGGTAGGCAAAATACAGATGGAACAATTTTCCCTGTCTGGAGTTAAGTCAGGGTGGTCCACTATAGACAATCATGGAGAGGGGAAAGGATCAACCCCTTATTTAGTGAAGGCCTGTTTGTAATATTTCCAGGTTGGGACGACAGTCGAGTGGGCATTAAGGTCGGGATATGAGACTGCTGGAATTTATAAAAGAGCAGATATGGGCATAGGAGATACAGTTGTGCTCATAAGTTTACATACCCTGGCAGAATTTATGATTTCTTGGCTATTTTTCAGAGAGTATGAATGATAACACAAAAACTTTTTTCACTCATGTTAGTGTTTGGCTGAAGCCATTTATTATCAATCAACTGTGTTTATCTTTTTAAATCATAATCACAACAGAAACTACCCAAATGACCCTGATTAAAAGTTTACATACCCCAGTTCTTAATACAGTTTATTGCCCCCTCTAAAATCAATGACAACTTGAAGTCTTTTGTGGTATTTGTGGATGAATGAATGAATAACTTGTATAGCGCTACATATGCAAACTAAATCGCCTCAGGGCGCTTTTGCCGCCAGTGTCCGTCTGGGTCTTCAGAAGAGAAGGGTCTTGAGCTTCTTCCTGAAGGCCAGATGGTTTTCTTCCGAGTGGATGTCCAAGGGTAGAGCATTCCATAGTTGTGGTCCTTGGACTGTGAACCTTCGTTCGCCTTTTAACTTATAAGGGGTCTTGGGGATGTGGAGGAAGTTCTGCTTAGTTGAGAGAGGGCGACCTGGGGTGTAGTGCTTTATTTTGTCGCAGAGGTATTGCGGGGCTTTTCCTTGTGTACATTTGTGAGTGAGGTAGAGGGTCTTAAATGTAACTTGGTCCTTCACGGTTAGCCAATGGAGGGTCCTCAGATTGATTCCCAGGGTTTTTTCCAGTTACCAGTCTGGCTGCTGTGTTCTGGATGATTTGTAGATGTGAAATTTGGTACTTTGGAAGTCCTAGGTAGAGGGAATTTGTGTAGTCGAGTCGGGAATTGATGATTGTTCCAACTACTGCTGCTGTATCTCCTGGGATGAAAGGGATGAGTCTATGCAATAGGCAAAGAAGGTAGTGGGATCCGCTGACTATTGATCCTATTTGTGCATCCATCATCATGTTTGAGTCAAAGATGACTCCGAGGTTTTAGCTTTAGTGCTGGGTTGTCCGAGGATGGTGAGTGATGTGGACATCATGGCAGGGTTTATGTTTCGGTATGCGTGGAGGAAGAGGAGCTCTGTTTTGGATCTGTTGAGTTTAAGGGAGCTCTCCGTCATCCAATCGTTGATCAATGAGAGACAATTTTCCAGTGCCTGGTATTGTTCTTTTTTGTTAGTGATGCGTAGGTAGAGTTGGATATCATCCGCGTAGGAGTGATAAAGTAGGTCCTGGTTGCTGATGATTTTGAGGAGTGGGCAGAGATAGATGTTAAAGAGCACGTCATTTTTTGTGCTTCCGAAGTGAAAGCTCCTAGTTTCACTTTCTGAGATTGGTTCTCTAGGAAGGATGCGAACCAGGGTAAGTCTGAGTCTGCAACTCCAGCTACTTCTGTGAGACGAGTGAGCAGGGTTTTGTGGTCTACTGTGTCGAAGACTGCACTGAGGTCCAGCAGCACCAGGAGACATGATTCTCCTTCATCTGCTGCTTTGAGGGTGTCATCCCAGATTTTGAGAAGTGCAGTTTCTGTCCCATGGCCAGGGCGGAAACCAGATAGTAGTGGGTCCAAGAGTTTATGGGTGTCCAGATGGAGTTGTAGCTGTTGTACTACTGCTTTCTTGGTTCTTAATTTTGGAGATGGTGTTGAGGCTTGTGACAGGTCTGCGGTCGTTTGGGTCTTTGGGATCGAGGTTAGGCTTCTTTAAGAGGGGTTTGATTGTGCCTTGCTTGAGGGAGGTCGGGACAATTCCTTCTTTAAATGACTGGTTTATGAGGTATGTTATGATGGGTGCCAAGATGTCCGTACATTCTTTCAGAAGTTTTGTGGGAATAATGTCGTTTGGCGATGTGCTGTCTCGGAGGTTTCTGATGATGGTTTTGGTGGTGTCAATGGTGATGGGACAAATAAATATCGTTGGTTGTAGAATCTTTGTGTGGTGTTTGTCTTCTTGCTCTGGCTGAGTGGGGTTACTTGCTATGTTCTGCTGAATTATTTCCCAAATGGTTGCGATTCTGTCAATGAAAAAATCAGATAACTCATTGCAGAATTCTTGTGTTTCGTTTGCTGGAGACACAGGTGGGGTTCATAGTCTGGGCGACTAGTTTGAAGAGTGCTTGAGGGCGGTTTATGGCTTTTGAGATGGTTTTGGAGAAATGTTCTTTTTTTGCTATGAAGTTGGCTCTGTGGTAGCTTGTGGTGAGTGATTTGTAATTTGTGTGTTTTTCCATTGTTGGGTTCCTTCTCCATGCTCCTTCAGCTCTTCTGCGTTCTTGTTTCAGTGATTGTAAGAGAGTCATTGAACCAGCCTGAATTGTTTTTGTGGGTGGGTGCTCTGCGTATTGATGCGACTATGTTTGCTGTCTGTAATAATGCTGTGTTAAGGGAGTGTGTCTTCCGTTGAGTAGTTTTGGGTTAACACCGCTATTTTGTTGGATAGTGTTGTTTTGAAGAGTTGTGAGTATAGTTTCTTCTGTGATCTTGTCCAGTGTTGAGTGTGTTGGTATTTGGTAAGTGATGTTTATTTTGAATTTGATCACGTTGTGGTTAGTCCAAGGCAATGGCATGTTATCAAGTATGTTAATATCAATGTTTTGTTTGAAGATGAGGTCGAGGGTATGGCCCGAAGCATACGTGGGAGCATTTATCAGTTGCTACAGGCCTAGTGCTTCCAGTTGGTTGATGCAAGCAGTAGCGATGGAGTCCTGGGAGGAGTTTGCCCAGAGATTAAAGTCCCCAAGTAGCAGGAGATTTTTGGTTTTCAAGGTGTATGTAGAGATGAATTTGATAAAAGGTGCAAGGAAGTGTGTTTTTGGTCCCGGTGGTCTGTAGCACACTAGTATGTGAATGGTGTCCTAGGGTGTTGTTTGACATTGAAGTGTGAGTGTTTCCATGAATGGCAGTGAGCTTTGTAAAGTTGGTTTTGTGAATGTGAGGTGAGATTTGTAGATTGACTCTGTGCTCAGTTAGGATGCGGTAGTTCTCAGGCACTAAATCTGCTAGAATGGTGTTACAGTCAGGTGTTAGCCAGCTTTCCATGATGAAGAGACAGTCTGTGTTGTGTTGAGTGATAAAATCATGAATTTCGTGTTTGTGCTTGACTGGTGATCTAGTGTTGATCTGGAAGCATGATAGGTGTTGTCCTGGATGTGGTGTATTCCTGTTTTGGATGGTTGGTTTCAAATTTGTTCTTAAAAGTTGTTCTTTTCGTAATATTGTTTGGGTAATGGTTGGTAATGTTGTAGCAGTATTTCTTAGGCTGCAGATGGTGTCAACTGAATAACTGATGGCGCACCTGATGGAAGAGTTCTCTGGGGTGCATGTTATGGAGTGAGTGGCTCGAGGTGCCATGGCGCCACTCAGGCTCTGTCCCAGAGCAGAGTTGGTGGTGGCGGTGATTTGTTGTGTGGTGGTGGAAGGGGTAGCGGCGGCGGGGGCTGCAGGCTGAGGCAACCCGGGTAACGTTGGGAGGAGCTGTCCGCTTGAAAAGTTAAAAAGTTAAAGTAAAGAAAAAAAAAGTTTAGAAAAAAGATGAGGCTCTTTATCTTCTCAGATGGTAAAGCTGCCCATTCCTCTTGGCAAAAAGCCTTCAGTTCCTGTAAATTCTTGGGTTGTCTTGCATTAACTGCACGTTTAAGTGGATCAATGATATTGAGGTCAGGAGACTGAGATGGCCACTCCAGAATCTTCCCTTTATTCTGCTGTAGCCAATGACAGGTCGACTGGACTTGTTTTTTGGATCATTGACATGTTGGAATGTCCAAGTATGTCCCATGCGCAGCTTCCTGGCTGATGAATGCAAATGTTCCTCCAGTATTTTTTGATAACATACTGCATTCACCTTGCCAACAATTTTGACCAAATTTCCTGTGTCTTTATAGCTCACACATCCCAAAACATCAGCAATCCACCTCCATATCTTTCATCATAGGCCCTGTTGACTCCTCTCCAAATGTAGCGTTTATGGTTGTGGCCAAAAGCTAAATTTTGGACTCATCACTCCAAATGACTTTGTGTCAGAAGGTTTGAGGCTTGTCTCTGTGCTGTTTTGGCGTATTGTAAGCGGGATACTTTGTGGCATTTGCGCAGTAATGGCTTTCTTCTGGCGACTCGACCATGCAGCCTATCTTTCTTCAAGTGCCTCCTTATTGTGCATCTTGAAACAGCCACACCACATGTTTTCAGAGAGTCCTGTATTTCACCTAAAGTTAATTCTTGTTTATTCTTTGCATCCTGAACAATTTTCCTGGTAGTTGTGGCTGAAATTTTAGTTGGTCTACCTGACCATGGTTTGATTTCAACAGAACCCTCATTTTCCACTTCTTGATTAGAGTTTGAACACTGCTGATTGGCCTTCTCAATTCCTTAGATATCTTTTTCTATCCCTTTCCTGTTTTATACAGTTCAACTACCTTTTCCCGCAGATCCATTGACAATTCTTTTGCTTTCCCCATGACTCAGAATCCAGAAATGCAAATGCAGCACTGGATGAAAAATGCAAGGGTCTGTCAGGAGTCCAGAAACTCATTGACCTTTTACACACACACTAATTACAAGCAAACAGATCACAGGTGAGGATGATTACCTTTAATTAATAATGTGCCAACTTGTGTGCATGTTATCAGGCCAAAATCACCAGGGTATGTAAACTTTTGATCAGGGTCATTTGGGTAGTTTCTGTTGCCACTATGATTTAAAAAGAGTAAACACAGTTGATTGATAATAAATGGCTTCAGCCAAACACTAACCATGAGTGAAAGAAAAAGTTTTTGTGTTATCATTCATATTCTCTGAAAAATGGCCAAGAAATCATAAATTCTGCCAGGGTATGTAAACTTATGAGCACAACTGTATAGCCTGCTCCATTTATAACCATTGTTTGATTTTGGTATGGCGACAACCGTCAGGGGCTCTTGCGAGGTGTGCAACCAGGTGATAGAGTCTAATATCAGGAAGCGCTATCCTGCCGTGGGTTTTGGGGCCTACGTAGGGCAAAGTGCTAGGTTTATGTCATTTACTCTATAAACAAATGACACAGGCAAATCTATGTCTTTTTGTAATATGTAATAAGATCACCTGTGTGGTACAGGTTGTATATGTTTGCACAAATTTACATGTTACCATTGAAAAGCGTTGGTCTAAATCATGAACAAACCAGAGCAAAATAAATATTTCTTAATACAACTAACAAACAGCCACCACTGTTATTTAAAACAGAATATAGTAATATGGATAAAACTAGCTTTTTACCCTAAAAGCTCAAGCGTACATCAGAAAAGCCTGTTACAGACTGTGAATACAAAACTTGCCTGGAACGATTTCCATTTACCTTATCACTGTAAGCTTATAACCTTTGCTGGGGATTTACCCAAGACAGCAAAGCCTGCCATAGAACATATTTCCTACCAAGTCAAGGTGAAAACCAGCAACGACTAGAGGACAAAACACCTATGAAATCCCAATACTGGAAGACTAATCAAGTGGCAATCTCAAAGATCTGCCTGGTCAGCATGTGCCAGTGTCTAAAACCGGCTGCTGTGTTTGCCCATGCGGCATTAATATAAGTTTAGTTTGTGTATCTAGAATGTCAGCAAGAAATATATATCTGTAATGTGACTTTTCCCCAAGGGATAAAGCTATTGTTTTACTATTGTCATTATTCACAGAAATGTTAATAGAAATTAAATTTGTGAGTTCCTTATATGCACGTATGTAAGTCTTGTGCTGCCTAAGAAAGGCACCTTTAACTAGGAAAGGCACTTCCATATAAATAGGGTTTATATACTGTAAAAGAGCAAATTCTGTCAAAAAAAACCAAACAAACACATGTTTAGTGCTGGTTCACACTACAGCGACTTGGGAACCGACTTGTAAGTCCTCAAGTCGCCCCAAGTCGTTGGACATAAGAAATGCCATAAAAGTGAATGAGAGCCGTCTTAATGTACACTACTGAAGTCGCTCCGACTTCAGAAAAGGTTCCTGTACTACTTCAAGGTGACTTCTAGGCGACTTGTACCCATAGATTTCAATGGAAGTCGCCTCCAAGTCGGATCTCCATCTATATTGAAGCAACTTTACAGGAAAAAGAAAATTATTTACCCAGGTACTTCCCATTTCTACCCAGGTTTTCTCTCTCCTACAGAGCTGATTATTCTGTGATTGGCCACAGCCAAAGTCACCTGTCCTGGAGGCGACTTTAAGTCGCGTTGTAAGTTGCTCAAAGTCGCGCTAAAGTCATGCTGAAGTCGCTACCAAATCGCCTTGCAAAGTCACGCTGTAAGTCGGGTTGCCCCAGTGTGAACCGGCACTTAGGGAGCTGTAATTTATTGCCTAATTGTTCAAGTTTTGTGTGCAGAGGACTGCATCAGAAAAACTCTAAGTTTATAAAATCGGATAGCAATCAAGGACATTTTCGGTAACACAGTGCAAGGAGAAAATAACTAAATATAGTAGCCACAGCAAAAAAATTGGAGCTCACCTTGTTTGGCTTTGCTTTTGTAAAATTAACTCTGGTTATTGTTGCTTTTTGTTTATTGAATAAGCCCTCTAGCCATGGTCCCAGGTAATAAAAATTGTTAGGAGCCTCTTTTTAAGGCTCCCTAGATATTGTTCAGGTGTGCATCATTCTGTTTAAAGCTGAGCTCTGAGAAAGAAAAGACATTACTGTTGCAATGGGTCCCCTTCCAGAATGCAAGGGTTAACAACTGTTTTTTCCTAGGGGATTAAGGTCACATATTTTGTCAATTCCTTGTTCCCCTGGCATATATTTCTCTCCCTCACTGTCTGACATCTGGGTTGTGGGCCAGTCCTCTGTGTCTTCATGTACAATGCAGAACTACAGGTCCGGTATTGTACAGGATGATGTCAGAGACATGCAACTGGTTGTGCAGCAAAGAGGAGCACGTTCAAAGGAGCGGTCTTACAGAGAGGTGGAAACCTGAAAGATTGAGATTAATAAGAATTCTGCTGTAGTCAGCTCATGACAAATTCTTGATGGTTAGCATGGATTTATACAGGAAAATAATATAAAAAAATGGTATGCTGCCTTTCAGGAGATTCTTTATACATCTCCTTAAGTATCTTTTTCCAAAAGGTGTTTCCCCTTGTATGGTACTTTGTTGGTGTCTGATCTCATTATTTTGACAAAAATCTCAAACCTGATGATTGCATTTTTAGTAAGAAGATAAGGCCACATTAGCAGGGACAAAATAACCCATAAAATCAACTCCAACTCCAAGTAATAAGGGAAAACAATAAGTACAGTAATCTATTAAATTTCTACAGCAGGCACTGTTTATTACAACTGCATTGTTTGCTGTATATCATCAGTAGACTCTTCAAAGTACAAATGAATACAGAATATCCTCTGAGTTTACCAGAATCTGTGCTTCCTATGATACGATGCCCTGCAGTCAGACCCAGAAGTTTCCTCTTATGCTGCGTACACACGAGCGGAATTTCCGACAGAGAGTCCGATGGGAGCTTTTCATCGTAGATTCCGACCGTGTGTATGCCCCATCAGACTTTTTCTGTCGAAAATTCAGACGGACTTAGAGAACATGTTCTATATTTTTCAGATGGAACAAATTACTATTGGAAAAAACGCTTGTCTGTATGCTGTTCCAACGCACCAAAAAGGACGCATGCTCTGAAGCAAGTACGAGACGGAAGCTATCGGCTACTGGCTATTGAACTTCCATTTTCTAGTCCCGTCGTACATGTTCTGGACAGTCGGAATTTGGTGTGACCGTGTGTATGCAAGACATCTTGACCGGAATTCCATCGGAACTCCGTCATAAAAAACCTTTAGAGTTTATTCCAACGGCAAAACCGGTTGTGTGTACAGGGCATCAGGCTTATTGTGAATCTATTATCTGAAGCCTGAAGTTTTTAAAGCACATCTGCTGCCAAAATGTACACCCCACCTCCTTTCCATCCCATTCAGCACAGTGTTTTTTGTTACACCTTGTGAAGCATTTTATACTCATCTATGTCCTCAGCTTCTGTCCCTCTTATCTGTCTCTCACCAGTGCAGCTTCCAGGTGTGGAGGGACTGCTAGTCCAGCTCTGTTGAGTACTAATAAATTTAGTAAAAATATCAGGTTTTCTGTTTGTTAGTGTACCACCCTCCTAGTTAGGTGCTAGGCAAATTTTGTTCTTTTTAGGCTCTTCTGTAATCAGTGGAGCAGTGTCCGATTGACTGATCAGGGTCTTACAAGATGCAGGCTTGATTGCTTCACACTTCCTTCTAGAAAGTTCCAGAACATAGCAGTGGAGCAGGTCAAAAGAGCAGCCTGAATATTTACAGTATGAGGTCTCAGCCAATCCAAATCAGCTGAAATTTACAAATTTACCAAGCTCATCAAGGTCCCAGCTATGCTAGAGCTGGAGGACCTGCTAAAAATCTTTGAAGCTAAACAACAAGGGATTTTACCTAGGATCTGGTCTGGAAAGTTCACTAAGGAAATGTCTGCCTAACACAGGAGGGAGACATCCAAGTACCAAGGACTTGTGAATACAGACCTGAGTGCAGGATCTGGGTGACTGTTGCTGCCGTTAGCTTCTTGTGCACAAATACTAAAGCCTCGTAAACACGATTGGATTTTCCGCAGACAAAACCTCAGACTTTTGTCTGAAGGTTTGTGCCTGGATTTTGTCTTGCATATGAACGGCAAGGAATTGTCAGCCAACAAACACAAACGTAGTGATGTACTATGTGGTTTTTCAGCTCTTTAGCGCCACCCTTTGGGGTCCTTCTGCTAATTTTGTGTTAGTAGAAGTTTGGTGAGTGTTGATTCACACTTTTCATTTAGCGCTTTTCACTTTGTGCTTTTCAGTTTGCGCTTTTCTTTTCGTGCTTTTCAGTGTGCGCTTTTCATTTCGTGCTTTTCAGTTAGTTTTTGAACGGCCATTCGTCAACCAGACATGTTGCGGAATTGGTGGAGATAATTATTTTTTTAAATGTTGGCCTTGGAGTTATTACTTTGACCCAAGTCCAGTCCAGGAACAGGAGGAGGGGTTTTTGGACCAAAAATTGGTTGCTTTACTAATCGTGACCAATTATGTCATATGCCTTTGCTGCGGGAGCTCCGGTAGAATAATCTGGATGATTTTCGGAATTATCTCTGGATGACGGACCCCTGCTTTCACCAACTCTTGGCTTTGTTGACCCCCCATATTAAGAAGCAGGACACAAGCATAAGGCTTTTATTTTATTTTTGGGTTGAATAATAATGATTTGATTTGTTATATTTTCTATATTTTTGGATGCACAGAATGCACTTTTTGGTTAATAATTAATTTAATCCATTTGGGAAAAAGGCTGTAACATAACAAAATGTGGAAAAAGTGAAGCGTTGTGAATACTTTCCGGATGCACTTTATATAACGCTTCATTGACTTATTTCTTGTTAGGCTTGTTTTGTCATGCCTTTGGACAATGGACCTCAAAAAGTATTCATTTGTATACAGAACTACAGAGAGAGTGCCACAGCAGCACGGAAAAGTGGCCCTCAGCATTCTTGGAGTACTATCATGGCTTAACTTTGTAACACCAAGTGCTTTCCTGAGCATCAAATGCTGTTGTTGGTGATATATTAAAACGGAGCAATCAATTTCAACTAAATTGATAACATTATCTAAAAGAAATAAAGGTAATCAAAAGGCAATGAAACGTTTGATGTTATTTATAGTACTGTGGCAATAGCTTGAAGAACACAACAGATTTGTTCCCACGGATATTATTTTCAACAACAGGTAATCAACTCATCAATAAATAGTCATACTCTAATACCTACGTAATGTCTTCAGCTACAAAACATCTCTTTTCTCAAGGATGATAGTAAGCACTGTTATATGCTGTAAACAAATGCAGCCATTTAAATGAGAAGGCATTTTCAAAATCATAGTTCTAATAAAGCTTTAACAACCAACTAATCTTCAGCTGTATAAATACGGGAATCATTTGCTCCACTGTTAAACTCCTCTCTCCTTTGTTGGTCTCTACTGTTCCCTAACACCTTCTCTTCTATTTGCTATAAGGCATTCCCCACCCATCCAATTTATGAAGTGCACTCGAAGGCCCCATTCACACTTGAGCGTATAATTTTCAGGCGGAAAGTCACGTGTTTTTACATCAATTTTGCTGCGATTTTATACAGGTCAAAAGGTCACCAATGTAGAAAGCAGTAAAACGCCCAAATCTGCCCGAATTGAGCTCCAAGAAAAGCTCCAGAACTTTTTTGAGCTTCAGGCTTTTGAATTCAGGTGACATTGAGTGGAGATGTGAACCATCTTCATAAAGAATAATTGATTTTTTCTCCTCCAGAATTTTGGAGCTTCAGGCTTCAAACGCTGAGGTGTGAATGGGGCCTTAACCACTTGCTTACTGGGCACTTAAACCCTCTTCCTGCCCAGACCAGTTTTCAGCTTTCAGCGCTCTCACACTTTGAATGACAGTTGGCTCGGTCATGCAACGCTGTACCCAAATGAAATTTTTATAATTTCTTTCACACAAATAGAGATTTCTTTTGGTGGTATTTCATCACTGGATAAAATAAAAAAACAAGCGTGCATCCACTACTATTCAATTAAGAAAGGTGAATAAGTGAAAAATTGAAAAAGTGATATCAAAAAAGTGTTGCAAGTGTAATAACTCAAAACAAAAGACATTCATATAACATGCCAAAACAAAAAAACTCATATAAAACAATTAGTGAACTGATCAGTATAAAAAGTGACCAAAGAAAATATTGCATATGCTCAAAAGAATTACCGTATTTATCGGCGTATAACACGCGCCGGCGTATAACACGCACCCCAAGTTTAGGAGAGAATTTTAAGGAAAAAAACTTTTAGGAGGGAAGTTTAAGGAAAAGAAACTTACATTAAAATGCCCATCAATGCAGCCTCATCAGTGTTCATCTGCAGCCTTGTTAGTGTCATTGCAGCCTTGTTAGTGTCATTGCAGCCTTTTCAGTGTCAGTGCAGCCTTGTCAGTGCAGCTTTGCCCCAGTGCAGCCTTGTCAGTGCAGCTTTGCCCCAGTGCAGCCTTGTCAATGCAGCCTTGTCCCCAGTGCAGCCTTGTCAGTGCAGCCTTGTCCCCAGTGCAGCCTTGTCCCCAGTGCAGCCTTGTCCCCAGTGCAGCCTTATCAATGCAGCCTTGTCCCCAGTGCAGCCTTATCCCTGCAGCCTTGTCCCCAGTGCAGCCTTGTCCCCAGTGTCCATGCCTCCTGCCGCCGCCGCCGCTGCCATACACATGGTAGTAGTTTTAAATATGGCGCCGCGGAGTTCGGAGAGACTCGGCGCCGGCGGAAGTGAACGAACGCCGCCGAGATACACATAGCCGAGGGTTCTCAGGTCTTTCCGGCGCCGCTCACAGTCCCGCCCAGTCCCGCCCTATGATGGACATAACACAGGTCCAATGGCGGGACTGGGCGTGACAGTGAGCGGCGCCGGAAAGAGCCGAATACACCCGACTATGTGTATCTCGGCTCTGTGATTTCGGCGGCGCTCGTTCAGCACCGCCGAGTCCCTCCGAAGTCCGCGGCGCCATATTTGAAACTACTCGCTATGTAAATGTCGGCGGCGATCGCCGACATTCACATAGCGATAGCGGGGATCGGCGTATAACACGCACCCACGACTTTCCACTGATTTTAAGGGGAAAAAAGTGCGTGTTATACGCCGATAAATACGGTAGTCCATATAAGTGTAATGACCGCGATATGAGACAGCATATATCTTCCAATATTCTGAAGTCAGGAAATAATATCAATGGCGCTTACCAGATTCCTAGGATCTCAGATTATAGAGATCAAAGACGTCTGTGCACAAGTCTGCCGGTGGGAATACGATCCTCCTGTGGTTCTTTTCAGGGGAAAATACTCCTTCTGTAGCAGCAGGATATCCAATTTTATAGAGAAGGCTTCCAGACAAGAATCATCCTATATTTTCAAGTAATCCTGGATAGTCTCATTAAGTAGAGGATAGAAGAAAGGACTTCATGGTGTAATATGTCTAAAGTGAATTTATTTTTAAAAAATGTGGTAACGCTTACATAAGAATATTTTAAAAACAGCTGCGGCTCAAGCCAGACGACTGTTTGCGCAATGACGTCAAGGGCCAGTGCTCCACCCTAAATTCACTTTGGACATATTACACCATGAAGTGCTTTCTTCTATCCTCTACTTAATGAGACCATCCAGGATTACTTAAAAATATAGGATGATTCTCGTCTGGAAGCCTTCTCTCTAAAATTGGATATCCCGCTGCTACAGGAGTATTTTCCCCTGAAAAGAACCACAGGAGGATCGTATTCCCGCCGGCAGGCTTGTGCATAGGCGTATTTGATCTCTATAATCTGAGATCCTAGGAATCTGGTAAGCGCCATTGATATTATTTCCTGACTTCAGAATATTGGAAGATATATGCTGTCTCATATCGCGGTCATTACACTTATATGGACTAATTCTTTTGAGCATATGCAATATTTTCTTTGATCACTTTTTATACTGATCAGTTCACTAATTGTTTTATATGATTTTTTGTTTTGGCATTTTAAATGAATGTCTTTTGTTTTGAGATCTTACACTTGCAACACTTTTTTGATATCACTTTTGAAATTTTTCACTTATTCACCTTTCTTAATTGAATGGTAGTGGATGCGTGCTGGTTTTTTTATTTTATCCATACGTTTTTGCTTCAGTATTTAGGCTATTTGCATGCTGCAGCATCCCTGTCTTGTATAGGTTAACGCAGATATTTACCCATTATACTTGGTATTTAATCACTGTTGGTTTTTTTTGTTTGTTTTTTTGCTAAAAAAAATGAAAAAAGACCAAAAATTTTGAAAAAAAAAACCCCCAAAACTGTTTCATAGTTTGTTATAAAATTTTGAAAACAGGTAATTTTTCTCCTTCATTGATGTGCATTGATGAGGCTGCACTGATGGGCACTGATGGACACTGATAGGCTGCACTGATAGGCTGCACTGATGGGCACTGATAAGGCAGCACTGATGGGCACTGATAGGTGGCACTGACAGGTGGCTCTGAAGGGCACTGATAGGCGGCATGGATAGGTGGCACTGATAGGTGGCTCTAATGGGCACTGATGATGACTGATGGGTGGCACTGATGGCCACTGGTAGGTGACACTGATAGGCAGCACTGATCGGCCGCACTGATGATGAGGCACTGATGGGTATTGATTGGCAGCACTGATGGGCATTGATAGGTGGCATTGGTAGGCACAGATGAGGCAGTTGTGGCTCTCTGTGTGAGGGACCAATATTCCTCTGAAGAAGCCGGTGATCTGCTTTTTTTTCTCCCTCATCCTGACAGTGTGAGGAAAAAGAAAAAAAAACCGATTACCGTTTTTCTGTTTACATCACGTGATTGGCTGACAGCTGATCACGTGGTAAGGGGCCGGGATTGGCCCCTTAGTCCGATCTGTGATCAGCAGAGTCTCATAGACTCTGTGATCACAGAGCGTGCCTTGTGCGCCCCACAGGGGATGAGCAGGCAGCTCATGCACGGGATGACGTCTTTTGACGGTCTACCGGCAATTAAGGCCCATGCTGTAGCCGTCATTAGGTAGGTAGTTAAAAGTCTTTTTAAAAAGGGATACAAGCTTTATCTACAAAACCTTCTATAGCCCCTAACTACTCTATTACTTAATGTGTTACTAAACCCACAGCAGGAAAGTCAGTCTGTATATGCAGTACAGCATGCTGGTTATAGTCACTGTAGAACCTAAGGGGTTAACCCTCTGCATTATGTAAAAAGGCTGTTTGATCCTGTCTTCTCTGATCCTCCCCTTCTTCCACTGTCCCCAATCCATCTGCTGCTAGTACAGAGCCTTGGGGACACTCTGCACATGCTCAGTTTGGTGTGTATTGCTAGAGAGTTTTTTTTTGAGAGAGTGCATGTGATCAGCACAGGGCCACTCAGCACTGTTAAGACAGAGGGTCAGGGGCCCTGCAGCCTCATAGAACAGTCAGAGCAGAATGAATTCCACCTACAAGCTTTAACCAGACACTGATAGAAGTCACAAGACAGCTATACACTGCTGATGAGAACAGGCATTTGTTAGTTTATATTTACTAAAATAATTGCGTCTCCATGTTCTGTGTACTGTGGAAGACCAGATATAGTGAATGCAGGGTCCTGGGTTTAGTAACGCTTTAGAATTGAACTCCAGGCAAACAGCTAAATATACAGACACTTCCTGTTTATCTATTTCTCAGAGCTACAAAGCTCTGCTCTAAGGCCCTCCCTCTAAGGCCCTCCCTCTTCTGTGATCCTGGCCCCTCCCTCCTGTTAAGTGTCCCCACAGCAAGCAGCAGGCCAGGCCTCACCCCCTCTCTCTCCTGATTGGCTTGCTGACTTTGATTGACAGCAGTGGCAGCCAATGGCGCGTTGCTGTGTATCAGCCAATCAGGAGGGAGAATCTTGGATGGCTGAGACAATCGTGGACATTGCTGGACAGAGAGGGGGCTCAGGTAAGTATTACGGGGAGTTGTAAAGGCAGAAGGTCTTCAGCAGCTACAAAAAGTATAGCTGCTGACCTTTAATAATCAAACACTGACCTGTCCCACGATTCAGCGATGCGGGCGTACGAAGCCTCGCTCCTCTCCCCCTCCACGGCACTGCCATTCTTACTATGGGCGCCCAGCTGTGGCTTCACGGTCAGGCATGCACTGCGCATGTGCGAGCTGTGCTGCGCGCTGTGAATGACCGGGCAATCTTCTGGGACCTGTGATGTGTCCCAGAAGATTGTAGGGTGAGAGGGGGGAGATGTGAACTGCTGCGGAGCCCTGGGAGGAAGTGGGAGCTGGATGCCTCTAAAAAGAGAGGATCTGCTCCACCGCCTCCCAAAAAAAATGACATGCCAAATGTGGCATGTCAGGGGGTCACCGTCACTTAAAGCGGAAGTTCCATTTTTGGGTGGAACTCCGCTTTAGGATAAAAACCTTCTGTGTGTAGCAGCAGCCCCCTAATTACCTACCTGAGCCCCTTCTCTCTCCACCAATGTCCACGATCCCCTCAGCCATCCAGGACACTCCTCCTGATTGGCTGAGACAGAGCAGCGAAGCCATTGGCTCCTGCAGGTTGTCAATCAAAGTCATCCAGCCAATCAGGGGCGAGAGGGGGGCAGGCCAGGTTGGGGGCTCCGTGTCTGAATGGATACATGGAGCTCTGACTCGGCTTGGGTGCCCCCTGTAGAAAGCTGCTGGCTGAGTGGCACTCAAAGGAGGGAGGGGCTAAGAGCAGCAAAGAGGGACCCGAGGAGAGGAGGATCCGGGTTGCTCTGTGCAAAACCAACTGCACAGAGGAGGTAAGTATAACATGTTTGTTATTTAAAAAAAAAATCAATCACAGTTTCACTTCCACTGCAGCTTAGCAAAGCTTTGACAAAAAAAAACCTGGAAGCTGATTTTAACAAATTTTAAAGTCTCCAGTTTTAGTAATTCAACCCCACAGTGTCCTTTCTTTGTGCAAAAGTTCCCCTTGCAGACTACCCTCAATGACAAAGTTAATATTTCATTGTATATGATACAAATTATGTTTCAGTATGATATAAACTGCCTAATCTCCAAGTGAACATGTAGCACCATTAGTGGTATGGATGTTTCTGCAATCTTCTTCAATTATTTTGCTAACATGGTTCTTTGCTAACCATTCTCCAATCACTGCACCTGCTTTGCTAAGCTTCTGTGACTAGGCATATAATTACGTTTGCAAAACACTTTACAGTGACAGAAAACTTAAAGTATAAGACAACTTTTCTTCTACCCCTAGATTTTTATTTTTTCTGAATTGTCCCTATTTAATTATTTATCACCCAATCACTAACCAACTATAACAAGCCCAATGTAAATTTCTGACACATCAGCCAAAAGTCATTCACATCTTGCAGTAAATGCCACCATCCCAGTCATATCCTATTAATGCGAAGTGGACACGCTATATTTACTCTGTGCTGGTATTATTTTTTTCTCCTCTGATCTTCATTAAGTAATAAATTATTTAAACATGTAAAAAAATAAATAGTAAGCACCTTGGAGAAATTCTAATAAATTGCATATATTTGCATCAGTTACACATTACAATAATTATTCTGATACCAAGCAATCACTTTGCAACTTGTGACTGTTTTGTTAAGATTCCTGCTTGTGCCTTGTTAAAACGTACTAATTCTGCTTTTTTTAGAATAGATGTGTTACATTCAATTAGCACACCATCAAATCACTTACAACCCGGATCAAAAAAACGAAATAAAAGCTTTAAAACACATATGAAGATTTTTTTAATATGGTGTCTTTATAATAAATCTAAAGAAAATTCTAGTTCAGTGCTATTATCTTTAACCTCTTAAAGATATTCAGTCACAGAGTCAAAGTGCTGGATGACGCAAGTGACTATGATACAATAGTGCGACAATTCAGACATGCATGCAGAGAAAATGATTAGAGCAAATCAACAACCTATTCCTGGACGTCAAATAACAGAACTTGAAATCTTTGGGTGATTTCTTTTAATTACTAATAAAAAATTAGTTAAAAGCTGCATTTTGCCAACATGTCCTTTTCAACCGATGTGCATTTTGCATAAAAAGTTATCATCCAGATTCCTTTTTTATAACATTTCCAAAAGCTCTCATATACAGCTAGCTAAAGGAACACAGAAAATGCCCATTGTACAACACCTGCAATTTGACCAGATCCAAAATGCAGTTGTTGGTTGTAAAGAATACCTGAAAAAAAATGTTGCACTGTTCCCTAACATCTCAGGCCTCTTTCAAGATGTTCTGACCCCCAAAAATCTATGAGGTCTAATAGCACTTAAAACATCATTCCTCGGTGCTGTAAACCACCCAAACTGCTTATCCAGTTCACTCCTCCAGTGATACATGCATGGGTATTAAATCAGGTTATGGCCAATAAAAAATAAAAGGAAACTCCATAATGTAAAAGATTTCAATAAAAGTTAAACATTTCAACTGCTATTTTTTTGATGCAATTTATATCCCACTCCTATTGGGCTATGAGATTATAACTCCAACTTGTAAATCGAATCTGTTTCCCTGCATGATATTTCTCTAATGCAGTTATTCCCATACCAGTGTGGTACAAATTTGTCATTTCTGACTATTTTTAAACTGAATGGTTCTTTAGAGTGACAACGGGCATAATGTCTAGACTGTGACCACGAAATCCTTTATGGACGTTGGTTCACCAATTCTTACCTGCAATGCCTTTGTGGTGCACATATTGCAACCCACAAGGGCACTGCAGAAGCTAAACCACTCCCCAAGTTGAACAAGTTATGAAACCTTTAATTGTATACACTCGTTTGGTTACTTCAAAGACAAATGTTTTAGTTGTAACATGGCTTTGTCCATTACACCTACAGAACTGGCATCTCAGGGATAAAAACCCATCATCTCTCCAAAAAGACTGTCCGAAAGTGTTTTGGAGGATCTAGTACATTAGGGGAAACCATATTCAATATTGACTATATTGTAAATACATTACCTGCCACTAGAGGGAACATCTGATCTTAGTCTACTAAATTTACACACATTTTTTTTTAAATAATCCTTTTGAAAATATTTTTGTTGAATAAAATTTATATGAGCATATTTATCTGAAGAATTTGTGTATATATAGTAATATAATTGGGGATATACTGATGATCTGAAAACCATTGCACAGAGCAAGTAAGTTTAGCTTGTTTGTTATTGTTTAAAGATCCTTTTACAATCACTTTAAATTACTGTGCCCCAGAGTTCTTGCATACTTTAACAATATGATCAGTTCTAATGTCGTAAGAAGAAATATAACTCTGTCAGCATCTTTCTATGCATGCTCTATCCTCGGCAAGTACCTCTCTAAAGTTGAGAATCATATTTAGTGCAGCAAACCTCAGGACATCATGAAAACGCCTGAATGTTTATTTCAGGTTCTGTGTAGGCTTCTGCAAAATATAGGGGGCTGGACTGAACATTTGGAAAATGTTATTAACAAAGTACTGTTGGCATGGTTGTGGGAAGAGAATCTGATTGTTTTGCAGTTTCAAAAGATTAAAGTGGAAAGATGTTTTTTAATAAAAAAATGTTTTTCATTTAACACTAAACTCCAGGCAATTAAAAAAGAATAACATTAATGCAGCTGTGAATTCATCAAAATCTTATACTGTATTTTTTATATACAAGCAATGAAAGCAGCTGAGTTTGACTTGATATCAGTCACTTACTGACCAATTAAAGTAGAGAAAAATCAGATCTCCACCTCTGCCAGAAAGAGTTTTGTGATGTTCCAAAGCTGTGTAAATCTCAGAACTGGATCAACAGAAATGCAAATCCTTTGGCAGGTAAAATAGCTCCCTTATAGGTATCTCATCCATATATTTGGATGTTTGCCTGAAGTTCAGCTTTAAGCAAAAATGTTGCTCTTTTACCATTTAAATAGCCAATGTCTTCTGCTGTCAAAACCAGATTCTTCACCCTGAGGAATATAGCTACGGTAATGATACTTACTCAACCCCAAGGATATATACAAGGATATATCACAATAAATTAATGTATTTGTGTCCATTTGACTGGTAGTGATGCTGAGAGCCATAATGGGCTCTGCAGGGAAACATATTTTCTGCTTCCCACCCAACCTTGCACTTGCACTCCTTAAACATTTGTGTATTGCTTCTGCTTTGTGAATTTCCTAAGTATTTTCAAGATATCCAGTGTTTAGGATTGAGCCAGACCTGGATGGTATGGAACAGTGTTGTTTTTAATACATTTAAAAACCTTAAAATTATATATAGATTTTTCAGTGTATTAGGATGTAATAAATAAGAGGCTGCAGGAGCACCATGATTGTTTGTTAACACATTGTTTTTTGTATATGTATACAGGTATTGACACTTTGTTTGTGTTTACACATAGTGCAGTAATATAAGAGTAATATTGTTGTTTTTGCTACAATTGTGTGTTGTTACAATTGTGTTGATTTGCGTTTATTAAACTATGCAAGTCCATAGGAAAGCATGGTAAATGCAACCAAATCAACCAAATCAATCTCAAATGAAATCAATTTATCAGTAAAAACATGCTACATTTTACATGCTTCTGAATTTGATGCCCTTGTGCCCTCACTTTAAATGTAGAGGCCTAGTATATTCTAAGCTAGATTTGTGCTGTGTTATATACACATCATTCTCAGGATAGCAATCCTTTGTATTCTAATAAATTATCTAAAAAGCAACAAACATTGGTATGGGAGGCTGAAAGGAAGGGACAGTATTTAGTCCAATATCTAATCATTTCTCGAATGCAAAGTGCAGCTAGAGCTTCAAAAGACTGCAAATAGTTTGCAGTTTCTCTCAAAGAGAGACAACTCAGCTTTTGACAGTCCAAGCTCATTGTGTTTTCCAAGAACCTGAACTCCCTGTAGTAGTGCATGAGGCAGACTCTCTCAAAATGAGAATAGGAACCTACAGTATAATTGCAGACATTTACAGGTATGAAGGCCAAAAAAGAAAGATGTCTACAATTATGGGCCTTGTGACAATTTTTGGGGAAAACTTTGATGTGACTGATTGGTGATCTCAAGTCACTATAGCACATAATCTATTTTACAATTCTATCAACAATGTGCTCCCACAGGTATACCAGTGAAAGCAGGTGTTGTGTATGCACCAAGGTTTAAGTGTGTTAAACCAGCCTCTGATCAGAGTCAGACTAATAGAACATAAAGTGATGATTAGGAGCCTGCTACAAATTAGATTAGATGAATATAACAAAATCCTATAAAAAGTCAATGACTAAAAAGAAAATACAAGAGAGCAAAGAATCACTGAAGCTAGGCCTTTTAACCTCTCTGGCGGTATGATTCTTTCTGATTTTAGGTGCTGAAAGCGGTACAATTATTTTGCATGGAAATTTGGCATTTTATATTGTAGGTCTATAATTCTTAACAATAACACACTTAAATCTGTCCAAACAAGAGACTAGTAGATATCCCGGGTATGATGAAGTTTGAAACACAAAAACATAAATTATAATATAATAAATAAAAAAAAATAATTAAAAAAAAATAAAAATAATAATAATAAAATAAATTTCCCCACGATTCACTATCGCTCAATTCTGCAAGTGTTCTAATTTACTAACGCTGTTTTATAGCTGGTCTAAAGCCACTTTTGACGTAAAGGGACACTTTTTGGTTGCTATGGACAATCTCCAGTTTCCAGGCAGAAAGAACAGTATATCTAACATAAAACTGCATGCAGGGCATGGCCCAAAGCACTGGGGACAAAAGGGATGTGAAATCATTTCATACAGTACTGTATTCTGTAAGATTACAGTACTGTATGTGTTATGATTTTTACAATTTTTTGAATTTGCCGCCAGGCTCCGCCCCCTGCGTCGCAACGCTCGCAGGGAACGGAGCCTGGCAAGGAGAGGCTTCGGGGAAGGACAGAGCACACGGACACTGCGGTGGACATCGCAGGATCCTGGGGACAAGGTAAGTAAAGCCACAACAGGATCCTGCGATGTAATCCCGAGTGTGGCTCGAGGTTACCGCTAATGGTCCTGAATTTTAACCCCGAGCCACACTCGGGAAAACCGCCAGGGAGGCTATGGATTACCAGTATCAAATATCTAATTTAAGATGGGAAGTGGCAGATTTTTATACATTACAAATACTTTCTCTTTCCGGTGTTAATGAAAAAAAAAATGAAAAATGTATCTGTGGTTGCTATCTTTGAATTTTCTCTTCTTTCAGAACACATGTTCCTATCTCAGTGATACCACTGGTTTACTGGCAGTCAACTGACCCTAGAATTGTTATTAGGCAGGTGTGACTACTGGAATGTATGTCCGCTGTTGAGGCAACTCTGACATCAGAAGCTGCCAGCATTTCCCTTACACTATAGATGTTCTGGTTCTGACAGAAAATCTTATTTTCTTGATTGGTTGGGCTTGCTCAGCAGCATATAGTTCAAGAAAGGTTGACCGCACTCCCAGGTATGAAGCAGCAATGGTTAATTTATTGAAGATAAAAATCCATCAAGATACAGCATAAGACCGCTATGAAGGCACGGCAAGATTAACGCGGTTCACAAATCAAGGTTCGCTTAGTCATAACCAGATTATGACTAAGCGAACCTTAATTTGTGAAACGCGTTAATCTTGCCATGTCTGCATAGAGTTCTCATGATGTCTTATGATGTATCTTGATGGATTTTTATCTTCAATAAAGTAATCATCACTTCTTCATAACTGGGAGTGCGGTCAACCTTTCTTGAACTATTGGCTCTTAATCAGGCTGGGACTGGGCCCGCACCACAAGGTTGAAGGGAGCAATCATTCCCACCTGGAGCAGCACAGCTCTGTCTTTGTATTAGTTTGCTCAGCAGCAGCATGGCCCATCCACTGTGCATCATTGAGGCTGGGTTCACACTGGTCCGACAAACGCTCCAACATTGGGAGCTCATGTCGCATGACGTGTGAAATGTAATGTTTCCCTATGGGAGCCGTCCTAACTGGTCCGACACAAGTCGTTCCGACTTTAGAAATGCTCCCTGTACTACTTTGGTCCGACTTTGATCCTACTTCAGCCTATTGACTATCATTGAAGTCGGATCAAAGTCGGATTGCCGTCTTGCATGATCCGACTTCGGCACGCGACTTGTGCTCAGATGATCTTGAGGGGGAACTCCGCGCCAAATTTTAAATAAAAATCCGGCATGGGTTCCCCCTCCAAGAGCATACCAGGCCCTTAGGTCTGGTATGGATCTAAGGGGAACCCCTACGCCAAAAAATCGGCGTGGGGTCCCCCCTAAAATCCATACCAGACCCTTATCCGAGCACGCAGCCCAGCCGGTCAGGAATGGGGGTGGGGACGAGCTGGCGGCCCCCCTCCTCCTGGACCGTACCAGGCCGCATGCCCTCAACATGGGGGGTTCTTTGGGGCATGGGGGGCGCAGTGTGGCCCCCCACCCCAAAGCACCTTGTCCCCATGTTGATGAGGATAAGGGCCTCTTCCCGACAACCCTGGCCGTTGGTTGTCGGGGTCTGCGGGCGGGGACTTATCGGAATCCGGGAGCCCCCTTTAATAAGGGGGCCCCCAGATCCCGGCCCCCCACCCTATGTGAATGAGTATGGGGTACAGCGTACCCCTACCCATTCACCTAGGAAAAAAGTGTCATTTAAAAAAAAACACTACACAGATTTTTAAAGCATTTTAGTAGACAGCTCCGGGGGTCTTCTTCCGACTTCGGGGGTCTCTCCGGTTATTCTCCGCGCTCTCCGGGTCTTCTGCCGGGCTCCTCCTCTCTCTTCTGCTCTTTTGCCGCTCTTTTGCTAAAGAGGAGGAGCCCGGTCTGCTGCCTTCTTCTCTTCGGGGGTCTCTCCGGTTCTTCTCCACGCTCTCCGGATCTTCTGCCGGGCTCCTCCGCTCTCTTCTGCTCTTTTGCCGCTCTTTTGCTAAAGCGGAGGAGCCTGGTCTTCAATCTTCTGCCTTCTGCCTTCTGCCCTCTTCTCCTGATGTTGACACGACGCTCTCTGGGGCTAGAATGCTCTCTGTGCGCTCTGCTCTGACTTATATAGGCGGTGACCCCGCCCCCTTAAGCCATCGTAGTCCCTGGGCATGCTGGGACTGTGACGTTTTAGGGGGCGTGGTCATCACCCGATGACCACGCCCCCTTATGCCGTCATAGTCCCAGCATGCCCAGGGACTGTGACGGCTTAAGGGGGCGGGGTCACCGCCTATATAAGTCAGAGCAGAGCGCACAGAGAGCATTCTAGCCCCAGAGAGCGTCGTGTCAACATCAGGAGAAGAGGGCAGAAGGCAGAAGGCAGAAGATTGAAGATTGAAGACCAGGCTCCTCCGCTTTAGCAAAAGAGCGGCAAAAGAGCAGAAGAGAGCGGAGGAGCCCGGCAGAAGATCCGGAGAGCGTGGAGAAGAACCGGAGAGACCCCCGAAGTCGGAAGAAGACCCCCGGAGCTGTCTAATAAAATGCTTTAAAAATCTGTGTAGTGTTTTTTTTTTAAATTGACACTTTTTTCCTAGGTGAATGGGTAGGGGTACGCTGTACCCCATACTCATTCACATAGGGTGGGGGCCGGGATCTGGGGGCCCCCTTATTAAAGGGGGCTCCCGGATTCCGATAAGTCCCCGCCCGCAGACCCCGACAACCAACGGCCACGGTTGTCGGGAAGAGGCCCTTGTCCTCATCAACATGGGGACAAGGTGCTTTGGGGTGGGGGGGCCGCAGCGCGCCCCCTCCCCCAAGGCACCACCCCCCATGTTGAGGGCATGCGGCCTGGTACGGTTCAGGAGGGAGGGGGGCGCTCACTCGTCCCCACCCCCATTCCTGTCCGGCCGGGCTGCGTGCTCGGATAAGGGTCTGGTATGGATTGGGGGCGACCCCCCATGCCGTTTTTTCGGCGTAGGGGGTTCCCTTCAAGGTCCATACCAGACCCAAGGGCCTGGTATGCTCTTGGAGGGGGAACCCATGCCGGATTTTTATTTAAAATTTGGCGCGGAGTTCCCCCTAAAGATTCATACCAAACAATGCCGGGCATTGGCGGGGATCCAAGTCGGATCCCCGTTCATTGAAAGTCGGACACATGCCGGCTTCATGTCGCAGGGCAAAGTCGGATCCAAAGTAGGACGGCTGTCGTGTCGCACCAGTGTGAACCCAGCCTGATTCACCCAATTTTTCACTTGGTTGTAACACTGCAGAAGAAGATCAACCACTCTAAAACTTTAACTTTTGTATGCATGTGCCCCTGAACATTAAAATAGGAATTTCTGGTTTAAAGACACAAAAAGTCAATCAGTTTTGTTTCATTAGCATACACAGAGTGATAACTACTTTTAGCAAAAGTAGAAAAAACAAAAAAAAACCTGCGCTTTAAAAAAAAAAAACCCTAAAAAGCTGCAGTTCAACTGTGCAATGTATGCAACGATAAAAAGAAAACAAAGCAAAAACTGCGCTACACCATGAATGATATTAAATGCATAAAAATCAATTAATGCAAATTCAAAAAATGTGAAAAAACATCAAAAATTAATATATACATTGAAATTATATAACCAAGTCCATAAGCCAGAAATTCAAAGAATTTGCTGAATAATAATGAGTGCATATAAATAGATTAGTGACAAGAAAAACATATAATAGTGAAAAAACATCAAATGTGAATATATGTATTGATATATAGCAGAGTCCATAGGTCAGAAAATAGGAGAATCTTCAAGGGGGATGGGAAGAGTCCCCTGATAGCTCTTCATAGGGGCCAGTGTGGAAAGGTAGGAAATGAAAACACAACAAGCACGTAGGTAGACCAAAGACCGTGTGTCTCTGGGGTCCACCCAGCTGGTCTGCCGGGTGTTGTGGTCGATATAGAACACCTTGCCGTCGTAGTCTCTGGCCTCTTCCCAGCCGTCCGGTAAAGATACGTGATTTGGCGCGCGGTGTCATTCAATACATGCCCGCAGCTACGCTGCTAGAGGGATGCCTATTGTTGGCTGGATGTCCGGGTTTTTGAGGTCATATATGTGTCCAGTTTGCCTACTACCCACCACGCTACATAGAGGGATGCCTTATTGCTAACTGCCTACCCGGTCTTTGGTCTACCTACGTGCTTGTTGTTCTTGCAATCTGGTAAGCGTGTATTCCAGGTGGTGGAAGATCACTGTGAGAGGTGTTTTCATTTCCTACCTTTCCACCCTGGCCCCTATGAAGAGCTATCAGGGGACTCTTCCCATCCCCCTTGAAGATTCTCTGATTTTCTGACCTATGGGCTCTGCTATATAATATCAATACATGTATTCACATATGATGTTTTTTCACTATTATATGTTTTTCTTGTCACTAATCTATTTATATGCACTCATTATTATTCAGCAAATTCTTTGAATTTCTGGCTTATGGACTTGGTTATATAATTTCAATGTATATATTCATTTTTGATGTTTTTTCACATTTTTTGAATTTGCATTAATTGATTTTTATGCATTTAATATCATTCATGGTATAGCGCAGTTTTTTCTTTGTTTACTTTTAGCAAAGAACCAACACATCACTGGTCACTGTAGAACTGTGAGGAACCGGAATCAGATACATGCTATGCCCCCAACCCTTCCCCAAAGGCTTTGCCCCGGTAACCTGGCTTCCCCTACACCCCCTTGTTGTCAGGCCTTGCAGCTGAACTGTTATGCTTGGTATGTAATATTCCCAGAAAAGAACTACTTACAAATGTACTTTGCCATTCATTTTCTATCCCAATCATCCTCTATTGACTGCAAATAAAATGGGGAAATCAGGTTAAGATGTGGGTAAGATAATTTAGTACTTTACAATTCTGCTGAACTGTAAAGGACTAAATTATACCAAACATTTCTCAGTAAATCACATCCTATCTTCAGAAAGAATGAATAAATGAAAGAATTTTCCCAAAATCTACTTAAAATCCTATTGTACATGGCGTTCTCATATCCTACTACTGTGGAGCCCACAGAGTTCCAGAGACACTCTACATCACCATATTTAGACTAAATAACTATTTGTTCAGGCATACAGTTTGGCAGCCATTGACTTTCCACTATGATAAAGGAATAAAAAAACCTTACATTGTTGCCACCTCACAGTCCCTTCTTACTGTAACCTTGTAAAGTCAAAAAATTAAGTAACTATTACAATAAAGTTTCTATTTGTGAATTAAAGGATCCTATTTATTATCACAGCATCTCAAAACAAATTTAAATCAAATTTACTTATAAAGTCCATACTTACACCAGCATTGAGATAACAAAGTTTGCAACTAATTCACCACAAAAAAGCATGTCATCCTTTTCCTATTTATTGAGTTCTATTATTTGTGTATCTATGTTACTTTTAGACTCATATTTACCTCATACCCTGCAGCTCAGAATATTGTAATTGTAAAATGTAATCCAAAAATGAAAAACTGTTATTAATACTCACCATTGTTAGTTACAATCTTTGTTATCTGCATGCAACAATAGCATGCTATGTTGATATTAGTATGGACTTTGAAACATTATAGATGCTATGATAAAAAAAAAACTACTTTGTTCCCAATGGGAACTTGGTTGTGGAATTAAATCTTTATTTTTTTATTTATATGCAGTTACAGTAAAGGGGAATTATAAGATGGTGGCAATATAGGGTTCTTTCATTGATTTATCATTGTAAATGTTCAAGTTTGTATAGAACGTTCAAGAATACTCTACGTGACCCTTTCAAAACAAATAATTATAGATCATATATGACATAATATACAGTGCAGAAGCTATTCTCAAATAACAAATAGTGTCAAAACAAAATATATATATTCAAACAAACAGCACTTGCACTTAATAAAAGTCCACTAAAGCAATAGTCAATAAAATGTAATAAATCCTTGCGTGCTCTGTCTTTTATTCAGCCCCTTGAAAAAAAATTAAAAAGTGCATTCAAATTGTGCTCCTCTCCACTGTGCTCTTGTGCAAAAACACTCCACACTCACCAGACCAAATTGACTCTAATAGAGTACACCAGAGTCAAAAAGCACTTGCTGGTGTGACCATACACCAATACACCAAGGATGGGAGGAACTGTACATCATCATCCAACTGTCAGCTATTATCTGGAGGTATCACTTTAAATACTCAAGTCGATTGCACTAATGCCTCCAATGAATCCACTTAGAACCTCGTAATAATGATGTTACAAAAGCAAAAAGGAGAAATCTCCCATAGCATAAAACCATATATTATTAACCATAAAGATTAAAATTGCACTTACAGCTATGTGAAAAAGATATGCATATGACTGTAAACAGTCAGTAAACGCTGCTGGCTCATCCAGCGTGCGTTCCACTGAAACTGGAAGTGACATAACAGAAGTCCTGCCCTACGCGTTTTGTCATTAGTGTGCGACGTTTGAATATATATCTGTTGTATAAAATGTTGTCTGCCCTTATACAAATAAAGTAGGTCTGATGGGTCTTGAAGTGGTTAGTTTATCGTATACAAGTAATTAATTAGCCATTGACTTTTACCATGCTGTGTTAGGTTCTACCATATCCTGCACATTATTACATCAAGCACATTGCATAATGCCACTGTTTGAACTTAATGGAAAATTTTTATTGCGTGGTAATGATAACTCCTGATTCTTGTGTTGGCATATGGACAGCTTATTAGACAGACTTTCAAACCACTCCCAGACAGCTCTATAGAATATTTACTGCTATAGGGTGGCCCTTCTATGCAGGATCATGTATATATACATGATTCTGCACTGCTACCTAGAGGGGTCGTGTGTACGCCACCCACGGGCCGCCCACAAACTGTTTCTGCTGTATCTTATAACAGCAGAAGCCGTTCTGCGGGTGCCGTGTACTGGATGTCTGCCGGCACTCGGCAAACATTGGTAAAAACACACAGAATGGAGATCTGCCTATGTAAACAAGGCAAATCTCCGTTCTGACAGAGGGTGAAGGAATGGATTTTGTATACGTGCAAAGCAGGGAATAAAATCCATCTTTACCCCTAGTAAAAGCAGCACATACAGTACACAAAAACACTGGCTAAGCACACAGTTAACCCTTTGATCAACCTAGATGTTTAACCCCTTACCAGCCAGTGTCATTAGTACAATGACAGTGCATATTTTTAGCACTGATCACTGTATTAGTGTCACTGGTTCCAGCAAAGTGTCAAAAGTGTCAGTGTCTGATTGTCCGCCACAATATCGCAGTCCAGCTATAGGTCACTGATCGCCGCCATTACTAGTATAAAAATAAAAATTCTATAAATATATACCATAGTTTGTAGACTCTATAATGTTTGTGTAACTCAATCAATATACGCTTATTGGGATTTTTGTTTACCAAAAATATGTAGCAGAATACATATTGGACTAAACTTATGAAGAAATTTGATTTTTGATTTTTTTTTTATTGGATATGTTTTATAGCAAAAAGGGAAAAATATTTTTTTTTTTTTTTTTTCAAAATTGTTGGTCTTTTTTTGTTTATAGCGCAAAAAAATAAAAAATGCAGTGGTGACCAAATACCACCAAAAGAAAGCTCTATTTGTAGGAAAAATTACATAAATTTTATTTGGGTACAGCGTTGCATGACTGCGCAATTGTCAATTAAATTACCTTTCTACTTTAGTTTGCACCTGTCACTTTTCAAAACTGTCAGAAAACTCTAAATGTCATTTTAGCCTGGTGTGTTTTGAAAATCTGGTGTGTGTTGTACCCCAATCATGTAGAGAAATATAATTCACTTATGTGCTTGGCTCAGTGATTTTTCACAAAATCTGCATAATAATAATGCAGGTAACATTTCAAGCATCACCTATAATAAAATAAAATCTGCTTTTAACAATGGGTAAGCTTCTAGGATTTTTCAAGGGGGATACATACATTTTAACTAAGAACTGCAAGAAAAAAATTTCAGAGAAATAATGATCCTTGCATTGTCTCCATATAGTTGCAAACGGGGAATGCTCTGACCCTGTTTTCCATGTAGTATTTTTAGATAGAAGCAATCATGAAAAAGTCTAGTATGAACCTTTTAAAGCTGTATTAAACCCCAAAACAAAAATTTACTACCAATTCTTAGATGTGGTGGCTGCATTTGTTTTCTTTTTTAGGGCTTTTTTTCCCCTCTATTTCCACCTGGTGATCCATCCAGCAAGTCTTTAACATTTCGACTTCAAGACCGTAATACATATGAATACATTGCAGCTTTGAAGTGGTTTACCAGAGTTATGGTTGAAGCTATCAGCCATAACTCTGGTATCTTTTTCTTCAGCTTTCTTTCAGAAGCTGCGGGAGGGGACATTCCCTCTTCTCCAGTCATTTGCCGATGTCTCTTGGGCTTACTGTTCAAATTGGCAAGCTTGAGGAACGATCCAATGGTGAGGCCGGCTAGTCCCAGAGGTGATCAAAGAGTAGATTGTCTTTGATCACCACTATGGCCTTGGAGGACCAGAGCGACAGCATGACGTCACTTCCGGTCCATTGTGTAAGTAAACTTTTTTTTTTTAAAGCAAAAGATCAAAACAAAAAAAAAAAAAGGAGAGATTTGGGTTCTTTTTGACCCCAGATCTCTCCATAAAGAGGACCTATCATCCTTATTTTTACTACAAGGGATGTTTACATTCCTTGTAAGGGAATAAATGTGATAAAAAAATAAAATAAAGGAACAGTGTAAAAATAAAAAGTAAAATAAATAAGAAAAAAAATGTAAAGTGCCCCCACATGTGCTTGCGTGCAGAGACGTCCGCATACATAAGTCGCACATGCATATGTAAACATTATTCGCACCACACATGTGAGGTATCACCGCGACCGCTAGAGCAAGTGAAATAATTCTAGTATTATACCTCCTCTGTAACTCTAAACAGATAAACTGGTCAAAAAATGAAAGCGTTACCTATGGAGATTTTTAATTACCGAAGTTTGTCGCCATTCCACGAGCGTGTGCAATTTTAAAGCATGACATAACATCATCTTTCACATTTTACAAAACAATGGGGTATATATTGGGGTATACATCGTGTTTTGTTATTTTTAAATTCATTCAAATGTATTTTTTCCCCCAAAAAAATTGCATTTTCAAAGCCACTGTGCAAATAACATAAAACAATAAAACACCTATAATAGATGCTAACCAGCAATACTGAAAGTGTTAATTCCTTACCTTCATGATTTGGCAGCAGTTCTGGACACATGAGTTAGTATTGTAAAGGGCCTTGTGAAATGATGGCCGTTGTTTCCTCTCATCAGAGACTCCGCTCATTTTGAGATGTCATTGGAATGCGTATGTGCCACAATGACGTCACAAAATGGGTGGAGCCTCCAACTCAGTCTTAGAAGTCATGAGTTTAGGGCAGGCATTTTAAATGATCACATCTCCATACATTTTAAGAAGCCAGAAAAATAAATGTCACCTGTTTTAGATTTTTTTTTAATTGTACCCAATTTGTAGTGATGTTAAACAGTAAATGTACGATATTAAAAAGTAAATTGCCCACATGTTGTGTTAGAAAGAAAAAAAGTCCCCTGTATACATTTTTCTGAATTTAAAGTCAGTTATTGAGCACAAAAAACAAAAAAAACAAAAAAAGTTACTCCTGTAAGCTCTCTATGAGAGAAAAATCTATTGGTGAGAATAGGACACTGTTGAACACATAGCTAGGGACTTGACCCAGATAACCACAGACAGGGACTTTTGGTCACATTGTCTGATACATAGATCACCATTACTAAAATCTGTATATAAAATACAATAAATAAAACATGAAAAAGCAAACATGTAAAATGTGCCCTTGACTTCAAATATTACTTTCAGCTAAATGTAACAACACAACAGTTGCAAAAGACACAAACACAAATCACTGAAAAAGAAGTTTTAGTATCCAACTCCTCTGCCCTCCTCCTTCATTTCTTGGTTAACTATTATGTTGCTCTTTTGCAACTGATTGACGTATATAAATGCCCTCTCAATGACAAACATGTCATACTAACCTGCTCTGTGCAATGGATTTGCACAGAGCAGCCCTGATCCTCTTCTTCTGGGGTCCCACACCAGTGCTCCCTGTCCCTCCCCCTTGTCAACTGCCCCTATAGCAAGCTGCTTGCTATTGGGGCACCTGTGCGTGCTTGCTCCTAAGCCCTGCTCTGATTGTCTATTGACACACACAGTAGGGCTCGACCTCAGCCCCCACTCTCTGCTCACTGGTTGTGATTGATTGCCAATGGCTCCTGCTGCTGCCTGTCCACTGAGGAGGATAGAGAAGATGGAGCGGGTACAACTCTGTATTGAGATTGGGCTCAGGTAAGTATAAAGGGGGCTGGAGGGGGAGCTGAACACAGAAGGTGTTTTTCCCTAATGTAGACCTTCTTCTTTCAGACTAGGGGGGAATAAGGAGGCTTATAAGTATTGTGGTGTTTCCAATGAGATTTACATTTTACATTGCATTTTGTACATTACCGCACGTTGCAGTAATGTGCAGTAATTAACAAGGCACAATTGATGATGCAGAGTGAAAACTTGGGACAGGAAAATGATTTGTGAAAACGTCCCAAAAAGCTTGCAAATTGCACCAAATTATGTATTATGTGACAGTGACCATAGTTTATATGGCGCTAAACATTGAAGTCGCATTGGTGCACCTCAGGTGTTTATGAGATGAGTAGTCTTGCAGTTAGCTTCTGAAGTCTGAAATTAAACTTAAGTGCTGAATGTTAGAAAATGTATTATTTTTTATCACAGAAACAAGTTTAACTGTTAGCTAATGGCAGAAAAATCAATGCTGGACCTGTTTGAGGAATTCAAGAACGCCAGCAGTCTCTGCAAGCTTCAGAAGGAAAGTCAAGTGTCAGTAGAATAGAAAATAAAAAGGATGTATGTGAAGTACGATACTATTACCATTCAATCCAAAGAAAAAAGTGTACAAAGACATGGAGGTTGATTTACTAAAGCTGGAGAGTGCAAAATCTGGTGCAGCTGTGCAAGATAGCCAATCAGCTTCTAACTTTAGTTTGTTCAATTAAGCTTTGACAAAAAAGCTGTTAGCTGATTGGTTTCTATGCAGAGCAGCACCAGATTTTGCAATCTCCAGTTTTAGTAAATCAACCCCATTGCTATACAACGTTAATACATTGTTACTCATCAATGCCATATAACTATGAGTCGTTTACCACCTACTGCATGGCACATTAATGAGCTTTTTCTATGAATATAATTAAACTGTAACATTCTTGTGATATGTTGCAAATAGGTATCCTTTTCTTTCTGGTCTTCTTCCTCTTTCAGGAGCATGCATTGTGAGTTATTCTTTACTTGGTACACTAGTATAAATGTCGAAACCTGTGCTATTTTACTGGCACACCCTCAATAGTTTATCATGCGCAAGTTATGTTACGTCGCTTCGCCCTGTGGCCACTAGGGGCACGTGCGGCATGTACACACGATGACCGCCGGGCTCCCACGATCGCTCGTGTATGAACACCAATCTCTCTCTTCCCCTAGCAAGTCCCATCCCCCTACAGTTAGAACACAGAGAGGGAACACATTGAACCTCTTGATCACCCTCTAGTGTTAACCCCTTCCCCGCCAGTGACATTTTTACAGTAATCAGTGCATTTTTATAGCACTGATCGCTGTTTAATTGTCAATGGTCCCAAAAAAGTGTCAAAAGTGTCCAATTTGTCCATAGCAATATCGCAGTCCTGATAAAAATCGCTGATCGCCGCCATTACTAGTCAAAAAATAAATAATAATAAAAATGCCATAAATCTATCCCCTATTTTGAAAACGCTATAACTGAAGCGGTTAAAATGGCACCCAATATACCTAGTCAGTGAAGCACACTGCAACACACAGATGTGCACCAATTGTGCATTGTGGTGCATTTCTTTGTACAAAAAGTTGCACACTTATTAAAATATGAAATGGGTGGGCTGCCTTGAAGTAATGCACATCAATGCACATCAACATGCAAAATACCACACATAAATGCAGTGTTAATACACTGCGATGCAATGCAACAGCCTGAAAGGGTCCTTAACCCTTTCAGACTTGGTGTTTACAAGTTAAAATCATTTTGTTTTACAAGAAAATTACTTAGAACCCCCAAACATTATATATATTTTTTCAGACACCCTAGAGAAAAAAATGGCGGTCGTTGCAATACTTTATGTCACACCGTATTTGCGCAGCGGTCTTACAAGCGTAACTTTTTTTTTTTTTAAATACACTATTTTGACGTAAAAAATAAGACAACAGAAAAGTTTGCCCAATTTTTTATATATTATGAAAGATAATGTTACGCTGAGTAAATTGATACCCAACATGTCACGCTTCAAAATTGCGCCCATTCGTGGAATGGCGACAAAACATTTACCTTTAAAAACCTCCATAGGCGACGCTTAAAAATTTCTACAGGTTACCAGTTTTGAGTTACAGAGGAGATCTAGTGCTCTCGCTCTAATGATCAGGGCGATACCTCACGCGTGGTTTGAACACCGTTTTTATATGCGGGCGCGACTTACGTTTGCGTTCGCATCTGCGCGTGAGCTCGGCGGGACGGGACGCTTTCAATTGTTTATTTTTTTTTCTTATTTATTTACCTTTTTTTTTTTACACTGTCCTTATAAAATAATTTTTTTTGGGTTACTTTTATTCCTTCTACAAGGAATGTAAACACCCCTTGTAATAGAAAAAAAAGCATGACAGGACCTCTTAAATGTGAGATCTGAGGTCAAAAAGACCTCAGATCTCATATTTACATTAAAATGCAATAAAAAATAAATAAATAAAAATAAAAATGTCTTTTTTTTTTGCAACAAATTTTTTGGAGGGCGGAAGTGACGTTTGACATCGCTTCTGCCCTCCCATGTTATGGACCCGAACGGGGGCCATCTGGTATGGTATGGATTTTAAGGGGAACCCCGCGCCAAAATAAAAAAAAATGGCGTGGGGTCCCCCCAAAAATCCATACCAGACCCTTATCCGAGCATGCAACCTGGCAGGCTGCAGGAAAAGAGGGGGGGACGAGAGAGCCCCCCCTCCTGAACCGTACCAGGCCACATGTCCTCAACATTGGGAGGGTGCTTTGGGGTAGCCCCCCAAAACACCTTGTCCCCATGTTGATGGGGACAAGGGCCTCATCCCCACAACCCTTGCCCGGTGGTTGTGGGGGTCTGCGGGCGGGGGGCTTATCGGAATCTGGAAGCCCCCTTTAACAAGGGGACCCCCAGATCCCGGCCCTCCCCCCTGTGTGAAATGGTAAGGGGGTACAAAAGTACCCCTACCATTTCCCAAAAAAATGTCAAAAATGTTAAAAATGACAAAAGACAGTTTTTGACAATTCCTTTATTTAAATGCTTCGTCTTTCTTCTATCTTCTATCTTCCTTTGGTTTCTTCCTCCATCTTCTTCTTCTGGTTCTTCTGGTTCTTTCTTTTTCTTCCTCCAGTGTTCTCATCCGGCATCCTCCTCTGCGGCGTCGGCGTCTTCTTTCCTTCTTCTCCTTGGGCTGCTCCGCATCCATGATGGCATGGAGGAAAGCTCCCGCTGTGTGACGCTTCTCCTCTTCTGACGGCTCTTAAATAACGGGGGGCGGGGCCACCCGGTGACCCTGCCCCCCTCTGGCGCACGGGGACTTGACGGGAACTTCCCTGTGGCATTCCCCGTGATGTCAGAGGGGGCGGGGTCACCTGTTACGTAACGCCGCCCCCAAACTGTTCCCACAAAGTTGGGAGCATGAAATTGTCCAAAATGTCTTGGTATGCTGACACCTTAAGAGTTCCCTTCACTGGAACTAAGGGACCAAGCCTAACCCCGGAAAAACAATCCCACACCCTAATCCCCCCTCCACCAAATGATTTAGACCAGTGCACAAAGCAAGGTCCATAAAGACATGGATAAGCGAGTTTGAGGTGGAGGAACTTGACTGGCCTGAATGAATGGATGAATTAGAGTGTCGACTGCAAACCATGTCTTCTTGTCCAAAATCAGTGCCTGACCTCACAATTGCGCTTCTGGAAGAATGGTCAAACATTCCCATAGAAACACTCCTAAACCATGTGGACAGCCTTTCCAGAAGAGTTGAAGCTGTTATAGCTGCAAAGAGTGGGCCAACTCAATATTGAACCCTGCGGACTAAGACTGGGATGCCATTAAAGTTCATGTGTGTGTAAAGGCAGGTGTCCCAATACTTCTGACAATATAATATATATATATATATATATATATATATATATATATATATATATATATATATATATATATATACACACAAGCATGTGTGTTTGAGCTTTGGGGTGCACACCCTAATGCAATAGGCTGCATACACCTATACTGAGTATCTTGATTACTTATGTCAAATAGATTTGGATGTTTAAAGTACTACACTATGGGAGCCTGTTTTATGTTGTTTTTATGCTGGTTATGAAATGTAATCACTAAATAGGAAGAGGACAGCAGTGGAGGTCAAGCTGTAAAGTGGACTGCACGTGTTTTGAAGATCTTTAGAATTAATCTCTTTGCGCCGCACGCACGTAAATGTGCGGCCTCTCGATAGCCGGGCCATGTCGCTGAGTGGCCTCATATTTGCGTGCAATAGTGCCAATAGAGCTGTGCCAAGGCTGTGCACTCCCAGCACAGTTACCAGTGGTTAACTGAAAGCTCCCCCTCACTGCTTGTGAACGGGAGCTTTCCGATCATGTGACCCCGTGACAGCCAATCACGGCAGTCACATGACCATAAGCCCCCGCCTTCGGCAGTTTAAAGCCCTTAAAGGGCCAGTAGTCCTTAGCTCTGAGGGGTTAATACAAGCTGTGTTTGCCTAATCTTGTAGTGAGATAGCTACGCACTTCCATGCATGTGGGTTTTCCTGTATTAGTGTTGATGGTCACTTTGGATCAAAGATTTTTCTACACTTGGAAGAATCCTATTGGTGATGGGAATGTTTTAGTCAGTACATTATTGGATTGTTTTATTTGAACTTATTTGATTGGAAATTAATTTTGGTTAAAAATTATTTCATGTATAATTTAAAGGGCTTTATTTGATCACAATATTTATTAAATGATTTATTGTGCATGCATTTTCACACAGAATAATTTATATAATTTAACCAGTGCTGTAATTATTTTTTGTGTAATAACCAATTCATCTGCCCGATGCCAAGGCTAAGAAAAGCATTTTTTAAAATTTTACACATTCACATTTCATACCACTCTAATATATTTTAATTACCGTAAACAATAAGGTCAGATAAGAACATGCCTCCTTCTGTATAGCTGAAGGTACGGCAAAGCTTAAGATAGACGTTTAACAACGTTCTTTTTTTTTAAATATATATACCGTATATACTCGAGTATAAGTCGAATTTTTCAGCACATTTTTTTGTGCTGAAAGTGCCCCCCTCGACTTATACTCGAGTCAAGCACTTTTCTGCAGCAAAAAATTTCATTTTCCGTACCGAATTTGGGGCCCCGTATCTCAGGGCCACTTAATGCTAGAAACCCCATTTGGTGTGCAAACCCAGTGGAACTGATACCATAACATATCCAAAGCTGGGGTTCCTAGCTCTAAGTGGCCCTGAGATACGGGGCCCCAAAACCGGTTCGGAAAATGTCATTTTCTGCTGCAGAAAAGTGCTTGACATTTTCTGAACTGATTTTTGGGGCCCTGTATCTCGGGGCCACTTGGTGCTAGAAACCCTCAGCTTTGGAAATTTTATGGTGCTAGTTCCACTGGGTTTGCACACCAAATTTGGTGTTCTTAGCACTAAGTGGCCCCGACATACGGGGCCCCAAATTCAGTCAACTGTGTCCATCTGCAGCAATGTCATTTCGGGACCCTTTGGGTTCAGAGACCCCAAATTTTTGCTGCAGCTAGGGGGCATCTAGGAACCCTTAACTACCGAGTTTGAAGTTCAGGGGACCTATGGCTGCAAATGGGCACAGTGATGCTGCAAATGGGCATTGTTGACCCTCTTTTCCACTTACAGTAGCTGTGCATTTCTCACCCTCGTCTTATACTCGGGTCAATAAGTTTTTCCCATTTTTTTTGTGGTAAATTAGGGCCTCGACTTATACTCGGAATGACTTATACTCGAGTATATACGGTACTTTATTTGATTTTATATTATATACAGCAACAATTGTCATTAACAACTTTCAGTAAGATTTTGTATTTCTAGAGAAGATAAAGGGTGCTTGTCTGTAAATTAATAAAAAAATCTCAGATACACTGACTTTTTGGTTTTTCTGTTGTACTTTTTTTCCTGTTCAGCAACACAGGGTCCTCTGAAATATTCACGTGCCACATTCCCTGTTTTAGCAACACATTAAAAAAATATCTATTTTATATCTCAAAATAGCCATGTTCTCAGTACCCTCATTTCAATCTCATAACAGCCTCTTTCTCAGCCAACTATATAGTACTATAGTCATTCTTAGACATCCCTTCCTGATAAAATAAAAATTAAATAAAAAAACAGCCAGGAGGTGTAATCAATAATGCAGTGTAGAGTGTTGATGATCTATAAAGCCCTCAGCAACCAGGAGCAACCACAATTCACTTTTTAGCTGACCTGACTTCATTAAACTGAAAGTTGCTTGGTTATTTTGGGCTACTACTTTTGCACATCTCTTTCCATTGCTTACTGAGTTTGAATGGATCTAAATGTAATCTTTAGGGAAACCTATACCACCGTTGTCATGGTGATGTAATTGCCAGTAACTGCACCAAAGGGTAGGCTGCAGGGACCATACCGTATTCCAGAGTAGTGATTAGATATTTTATAGCACCAACATTTGAAGAATGTAAATATGAAAAGTCACTTCAACATTTCATATTCCTGATATGTGTCTGCGGTACCATATATGTGTATGAAAATGGATCCTCTTCGTATTGTTTAATTTGTGTGAAATACTTGGTGATCCTGCCAGTCCCTGCTTTCCTATTGGAAACTGACCAAGGCATGGAAGCTCATCTATCCTAGTGTGGTCAGTTTTTTGGCTGTACTGCGAGCACAGCCCGCCAATGGTCAGACTTGTGTCCTGAAACCCCCTCCTGCACAGCCTATCACTGGAAAGATCAGTGTACCGCTGTTTCTCCACCCCCACTTCTCTAAATCTTTTATGTAGCTAAAAACAAAAATTATGTGACCACTTATAAAAAAGTGAAAAAAAGGTATTATTTATGGTTTATATATATATATAGATCTATATATATATATATCTATATATATATATATATCTATATATATATATATATATATAGATCTATATATATAGATATATATATATAGATATATATATAGATATATCTATATATACATCTATATATATATATACAGTATCTCACAAAAGTGAGTACACCCCTCACATTTTTGTAAATATTTTATTCTATCTTTTCATGTGATAACACTGAAGAAATGACACTTTTCTACAATGTAAAGTAGTGAGTGTACAGCTTGTATAACAGTGTAAATTTGCTCTCCCCTCAAAATAACTCAACACACAGCCATTAATGTCTAAACCGCTGGCAACAAAAGTGAGTACACCCCTAAGTGAAAATGTCCAAATTGGGTCCAATTAGTCATTTTCCCTCCCTGGTGTCATGTGACTCGTTAATGTTACAAGGTTTCAAATCTGAATGGGGAGTAGGTGTGTTAAATTTGGTGTTATCGCTCTCACTCTTTCATACTGGTCACTGGAAGTTCAACATGGCACCTTATAGCAAAGAACTCTCTGGGGATCAGAAAAAAAGAATTGTTGCTCTATATAAAGATGGCCTAGGCTATAAGAAGATTGCCAAGACCCTGAAACTTAGCTGCACCATGGTAGCCAAGACCATACAGCGGTTTAACAGGACAGAATCCACTCAGAACAGGCCTCACCATGGTCGATCAAAGAAGTTGAGTGCACATGCTCAGCGTAATATCCAGAGGTTGTCTTTGGGAAATAGACATATGAGTGCTGGCGGCATTACTCCAGAGTTGTCACAGGAAAAGATATAATAAAAATATTTACAAAAATGTGAGGGGTGTACTCACTATTGTGAGATACTGTGTGTATATATATATATACAGGGGTTTTTTTCAGGGGGAACTTGGTGGAACTCAGTTCCACCACCTCTGGCTCAGACCCTTTGGTGCCTGCTCACCACAATCACTTGTAAACACAGAAGTCAGGTTTCTGTGTATACAAGTGACAGCTCTGCACTCTGTGTGTAACCCCCATGAACTCTGCACTCTGTATGTAATACAATCCTGATATTTAATGGCCCTTTAAGACTCTTCTACTGTTTGTGAAATATGACCACACCCACTATTTGATGTGATTTGGAGGGTGTGTGTGGGGGAAGGGGTTTTGGGGGGGTAGTAGTTGAGTTCCAGCACCTATCACCTTCAGTGATATACAGGTATGTTGCTGAACTTTGAGTGGTTATACTGGGATGATGCATGAAGCTGCTTTTACAAGCACCAGCAAGGGACCCCCCTGCTGCTTTCTGCAGCTTTCTTGGGCTCTCCTGCCCCATCGGGAGACCCAAGCAACCAGCTGGTAGAGGTAATTAGAGACTGGAATGGCTCTGATCACCTCTGTGGTATAGGAAACCGGAAGCAATGAGCATACATCACTTCTTGTTTGCCTGGATGTAAACAGCGCCATTTTTAAATAGGGAAAGCATTCGATCACAGTGATCTTGATGAGATCAAATGCTTTTAAGGGTAGAGGAGACATCTGGGGTCTAATAGACCCCAGATTGCTCCATAAAGAGTACTTGCCACTTGCTATTTTTATCACAGGTGATATTTATATTCTCTGTAATCACAATAAGAGTGATTAAAAATAATTTAAGTGACAGTGTAAAAATGATTTAACTACTTGTCGACCAGCCGCCGTCGTTATAAGGTGGCAGGTTGGCTCCCCTGCGTGAATCGCCACAGGTGTACGGGGACCGCTTTAGGGGAATAGGGGATGCTCGCGCTGCTAAGTGATGTAGGAGCTGATGCGCATTCCTGGTGGCCGCGATGTCCGCCAGGCATCCGCGATTGCTCCTGACAGAGACAGAACAGAGATCTGTCAATGTAAACAGACAGATCTCTGTTTTGTCCGGGGAGTAGAGAGTGATCGTCTGTTCCTAGTGATTAGGAACAGCGATTGGTCTCCTCTCCTAGTCAGTCCCATCCCCCCACAGTTAGAACACACACTGAGGGAACACATTTAAAGCCTTGATCGCCCCCTAGTGTTAACCCCTTCCCTGCCAGTGACATTTACACAGTAATCAGTGGCTATTTTTAGCTCTGATCACTGTATAAATATCACTGGTTCCAAAATAGTGTCAAAAGTCTCCGACCTGTCTGCTGCAATGTCGCAGTCCCGCTAAAAATCGCAGATCACCGCCATTACTAGTAAAAAAAAGAAAATGATAAAAATGCCAAAAATCTATCCCCTATATTGTAGATGCTATAACTTTCGCACAAACCGATCAATATACGTGTATTATGATTTTTTTTACCAAAAATATGTAGGATAATATATATTGGCCTAAACTGATGAAAAAATTATATTTTTTTTTGGGGGGGGGGGATATTTATTATAGCAAAAAGTAAAAAATATTGTGTTTTTTTCAAAATTGTCGCTGTTTTTGTATATAGCGCAAAAAATAAAAACCGCAAAGGTGATCAAATACCACCAAAAGAAAGCTCTATTTGTGGGAAAAAAAGGACATAAATTTTGTTTGGGTACAACATCGCACGACTGTACAATTGTCAGTTAAAGTGATGCAGTGCCGTATTGCAAAAAAATGCCTGGTCAGGAAGGGGACAAATTCTTCCGGGGCTGAAGTGGTCAAAGAAATAAAATATATCATTTTAAAAAATGTTTAAAGTGCCCCCGTCCCCCCTTGCTCACACGCAAAGGCTAATGAACATGTCGGTTCCGCGCACACGCAAACAGTGATCGCCCCACACGTGAGGTATCACAGTGAACTTCAGATTGTGGGCAGTAATTCTAGCACCAGACCTCCTGTGTAAATCTAAAGTGGTAGCTTGTAAAGGATTTTAAAATGTCGGCAATGGATAGTAACATTTATGCTGTCAGTCGTGGTGGCACGGGCATGCACAATTTTAAAGCATGATTTCCCTTCACTTTCTGTCCTGTAGACACAACAGGAAGTGAGAGGATATTTTTCCAATATTAGGGAAATCCCCTCTTAGACAAATGTCACAGGAAGTTTCTGTATTGGCAATTTAAAAATGTTGGATTTACCCTCACTTTAATTCCTGGTCACACTAATGAGAGAGTGACACGGGAAACACAGCAGCACTATCCGAGTGTAGTAAAGGGTTAGAAAGTACTATTTAATAGATAATAGATCAACTCACAAAACAGAGGATGTAAACAGGCATATCACATGTGGGGCCCTCTCAACTGCGATTCAAGTCCGAACCGCTGATGGTAGTGAATCCACTGGCCCCTCGGCCGCACTGGTGGTTCCCAGGGCTCCAAGTCCGCATGGTGATCACAAAGCTGTGATGTTACTGGAAGAAGGGCAGGAGGACCGACTGGCTGGTGCATGCTCGGAGCATGAGTGCTTCTTCTTTAGGTAGTGATACGGCCATGTCTATTAGGGGCTGTATATGTGTCCAGGTAGAGGGACTACATTACCTAGCAATGCTAGTTTAATCGGGTTCATGGCAATAACAAACATCTAGCTGGACTGTTGTTACAATAAAATAAAATTCTAATAAAAAATATTTTGTTTAAAAACACAATCTCATTTTAAACATCATTATGTAAACATTAATCTCATTGCAAGCATCATTGGATATAAATTGATACTGGCCATATATATGCAGTTGATATATAGATCTGTGGTGTGGTAGTTTTTAAAAAAAATTTGAATTTCCATCACAAATCATCTGCTGATCTTCAGGTCTGGCTCATAGAATGCATATCCAAGAGTCTCCCAAGAGCAGAGCGCATTCGGCGTCTCTGAGAAAGAGAAACTTATTGGTTTTATACCTTGGATACTATGGCCCCTGGTGGCTTGAATGAGGATCTTGAAGTTCATTCCATTGTGTAACCCATCATGTTACCTTTAAATATAACCCATTATTATACAGATCTTTAGTCTTCTATGGTATATAAGAACCCTCATCTGTTGCCATAATTGTTGGCCACCTCTTGTGGTTATTTACTAGCAATAGGTACCTTTTTAATGTTGTTTCCCTTATAACTTCATTTGTTAGTTATATCTTTACACTGCTATCTATACTTATATATATGTAGTTTCACACCAACCCTTTCTGAAGGTTGGGTGAGTAGCTATTTTCAGTGGCATGGAACAAGCCCCCCCCCAGACCCTGTAAGTTGATACATACAGTATACATTTTTAGCCTACATAATTTATTGATATGATTAGTCTAACTATGAAACTGATCATTTCCTGTAAGTAAAAATGACCACACGGATCTATATATCAACTGCATATATAGCCAGTATCAATGTGTATCCAAAGATGCTTGCAATGAGATTAAAGTTTACATAATGTTTACAATGTGATAGTGTTTTGAAATAGAATGTTTTTATTAGGACTTTCTTTTATTGTAACAACTGTCCAGCTATATCAGGGGTGCCCAACCGCTGCCCACATTTCGCCTGCCGCAATCTCTGATGTGGCCCGCTACCTCCTGCTCTGAAATTTGCAGGTCGGCAAGCCTGGATCGTGGGTTCCCTACCTGCCATCCCCGAGCATCAGTGTGAAGAATGGAGCCTGCACTAGGGGAAGCAGAGCTGATGCTTCCTGTATAGCACCGTACTCCGCCTGTGACAGGAGCAATACAGGAAGCATCAGCTCTGCTCTCTACTGCAGCCGCATGCTTCCTCTAGTGTCAGCTCCTGTCACAATGATGTTCTGGGATGGTGAGTTGGGAACCAGCTAGCAACACCTACTAACAGTACCCACCAGCAGTACCCACCAGCAGTACCCGCCAGCAGTACCAGTCAGGAGTACCAACCAGCAGTACCAACCAGCAGTAACAGCCAGTAGTACCCACCAGCAGTAATCAACCAGCAGTATCCACCAGCAGTACCTGCCAGCAATACCAACCAGCAGTACCAACCAGCAGTACCTGCCAGCAGTACCCACCAGAAGTACCAGCCAGCAGTACCCGCCAGCAGTACCCGCCAGCAGTACCTGCCAGCAGTACCAACCAGCAGTACCCGCCAGCAGTACTAACCAGCAGTACCCCAGCAGCACCTGCCAGCAGTACCAGCCAGAAGTACCACCAGCAGTACCAGCCAGCAATACCAACCAGTAGTACCCACCAACAGTACCAGCCAGCAGTACCCACCAGCAGTACCAACCAGCAGTACCCGCCAGCAGTACCTGCCAGAGATACCAGCCAGCAGTTCACACCAACAGTCAGCCAGCAGTACCAGCCAGCAGTACCCACCAGCAGTACCCAACAGCAGTACCAGCCAGCAGTACCAGTCAGCAGTTCCCACCAGCAGTACCAGCAGCAGTACCCACCAGCAATACCAGCCCTGGAGGACAGCCAGCAGCAGCCACCAGCCATACCCGTCTGGGGGACAGCAGCAGCCAGCGATGTGAAGATTGAGGCAAGTTGAGGTGCAGGTAAACTTCAGTGCATCAGTGTGAAAGCAGCCTTAGGCCACTTTCACATGATTGATCCTATTGGGTCCGCCTGTTCGTTTTTTAGGCGGACCCAGTCGGACCTTGGATTCAACTCTATAGAGCGGCAGATGCAAGTAAATGGACTTGTGTCCATTTACACCCACCTATCTCCAATCTGATCCACTTAAAAAACAGAAGGGGATCCATTCCCTTCTGTCTGGGCGGATGGGATCAGAGGGCCCATAGAGTAGAGCAGGCTGTGTCTGCATATGCAGAGTGGGCATGAACCTGTCATCTGCCTGCTCCGCTCATTGTGGCCCGCGACTGGTTACCAAATTGCTAAAGTGGCCCTCGCTCCTCAAAAAGTTGGGCACCCCAGAGCTAAATGGTTATTACCATGAACCCGGTTACACTAGCATGCTGGGTAATGTAGTCCCTCTACCTGGACACAATACAGCCCCTAATGGACATGGCCATATCATGACCTGAGGAAGGAACATGCATGCTCCGAAAGTACGCCAGCCAGTCGGTTCTCCTGCCCTTCTTCTGGTGACGTCACAGCTGACAGCTTCACGATCTCCACACAGGCTTGGTGCCCTGAGAAACGCCAAGCGGCCATTGATTCCACTACCGTCAGTGGCTGGGACTTAAATTGCAGTTGAGAGGTCCCCACACGTGATATGCCTGTTTACACTCTCTGTGAGTTGCTCTATTATCTATTAAAAAGTAATTTCGAACCCTTTACTACACTCAAATAGCGCTGCTGTGTTTCCCTTTTTTTTTTCCAGAGCTGCTTCTTCTGAGAATGTAACTTGTATGGAGTAATTTACTATACTGACACTCTTAACCCATGAACATTATTATACTTTATTACCAGTATTAATATTGATCACTTTTTTATTGGGCTGAGTCCATTTTTTATCCCTCATCTTCCTTACCACTCTCCAAGCACCACTAATACTTTTCCAGTGAGAGAAAGTGAGCCTCTCTAACCTGGACACAGAAATGCAAACCTGACAGTGGCCTTAACCCTTAGTGCTCTAGTAAAAAAAAAAATGTTCTGCCTTAAATTGTACTTTTAAAACGTCTATTATATATTACAGTGGAATTAAGGATTAACTGGCTTACAATAGCTTCAAATGGAAATAAAGTCCATAATACTTCTGCTGCAACAGTCAGTCACCAACAAGGTCCTTCGCTGGTGCCAGCATCTTCTCCCTAAATTATAAGTATACATACATACAGCGCTTACAGAGATGCATGTGCTCATATAAAATGCTTACTAGTCAGTATGGGGTGATTTGCTTCCCTAGGTGAAAAGAGGCTGTGCCACATCCAGGTACAAATATACATAGAATAAGGAAATTCCCCTAAATGGACTTTACCGGCACTTGCTAAAAAATATATATATATTTACGTAATAAGTGTATATAACAAAGTATAAGGAATAAAAGGATTTTTTTATTTAAACACAACATGGCTTAATATCAAATGTTTTTTATCCAACTGGTAAATTTTAGTTTTCCACTGGTACTATCATATATTTTTTTATATCATGCATTGGTTATTTCTGTTTTGATTTTTGTCATTTTTTAATTTAATTTTTTTTTAAACTTTTAACTTTTATTGTTATTTTCATTTTTATTTATATTTTTTATTTTATTTTTATTTATTTGTATTTTATTTTTTTATTTTTGTTTATTTTTCATCTTATTTTATTTAATTTTTCATATTTTCATATTTATCTTTTGAGATTATTTAAATGTATATTTTAAATTAAGGTGTATGTATCAATATATATGTATATATGAGTAGAAATCATTTGTATAGTACGTTTTTTCAAACTCATTATTAAATGTAAACAGGAAATGATGTTATCAGGGTGGAGGAAGTTGCACCCATCAGAATTGCTGTTTCTATTGGTAAATGAAGGAGAAGGTAATGCTCCTCGGGTATAAATTTGAGCTTGTGTAGCCGAAAGTGATGTCCTTGATGACACCCTGGGGGAGGGGCGAGATGCTTTGAAGCATTTCCGGCTATTTGAACCATTGACGTCACTTCCGCCCTCTGTGGAACGCACGCCGAGCAGCAGTGAACCCGGAAGAGCTATTCTCTTTACTAATGCCTGTTCCTTCCATTCTCTAGTAAATGGTGCCTGTAATGCGCTTATTGTGTTACTCTGCAATACTTCACTATTAGCTTCTCTTTCTATTTTTGGGAGCCTGTTGGATTCAGGTTCTCTGGGCACCCCCAAGACCCCTTTTTATATGGAGAATTTCTGAGGAATTCATCCCATCTCACCAGATCAATAGATCACAAGCGTTTATGACCTACAGACTGCAAAGCTGAGGGTCCATAGTTTCTGGTGAGTGGAGTCACAGGAGGAGAACGTGGCACACAGCATCTGGAATTATCATTGGACAACTAAAGCACTTTATTTTGATTGGAGCACTTTGCACAATATTTGAGACTGTTTTTTTTTGCATTAATATTTGAATGTTTCATATGTAGCATTTTAGCAACATATTTTATGAGCACATAAGCCCTTTATATGAGCACGTGCCATGAGACACCACAGGGCTGGAGTCACAGTGAAGCCGGAAACACAATGAGTAACACTACCTGTGATTAGAGTTGCCATTAGAAGTCCCGACTACAGTTCTTAGATCAGCAGATGACCTTGATCAAGAGCACCTAAGTTGGCTGATCAGAACTCCCCCCAGCATTAGAATTCATCCCCCCCCCCACCAGCACTGCCACTCATCCCAAATACCCACCAGCACTGCCACTCATCCCATTCCCCCCCACCAAGGAGTAAGAGAAAGAAAAAAAATAGAGAATACATGGAAGGGAGAGGAAAAGAGTGGGAGTAACGAAGAAATAGGGAGAGAAAGAGAAAGAACAAGAAGGATGGCTAGAGAGAGGGATGGAGGAAAAAAACAAGAAATTAGGACAGAGACAGATAAAAGGGAAAGAAAGAAGAACAAAGAGAGAGTGGTACATCCAAATATGTATCATAAGGGGTTTTAATATTGTAGGAGTGGAAGGGACTCAGAGAGCGCTAAATGTCCATGGGTTAGGGGCGCAAATTACTTGTCTTGCCTTGGGTGCTGAAAACCCATGAAAATTTACAAAATTTTTACTGTTAGGGGTCCCCACAACTTGGGAAATTTTATCAAGGGGTCACGGCACCAGAAAGGTTGAGAACCACTGGTCTAGTTAATACACATGTTCAGTGTTTAACCACTTCACATCCCGGCTATTGTCAAATGACATCCGCAGGAGGGATGTCCCATCCTGGGCGGGCGTTATATGACATTCAGGCTTTCCAGGCCATCTAGGGGGCGCGCACCCGCCATGTCACTCAGGAGACGGTGCGTGTGCCCGGCGGCCGCGATGTCCGCCTGCGATTGCTGGTAACAGTGCCGGGATGTGGATCTGTGTGTGTAAACACACAGATCCACATCCTGTCAGGTGAGAGGAGACCGTTGGTGTGTTCCCAGAACAGAGGAACACCGATCGGTCTCCTCCCCTTGTAAGTCCCCTCCCCCTACAGTTAGAATCACTCCCACATTTAACCCCTTGATTGCCCCCTAGTGTTAATCCCTTCCCGGCCAGTGGCATTTATACAGCATTTTAATAGCACTGATCACTGTATAAATGTGAATGGTCCCAAAATAGTGTCAAAAGTGTCCGATGTGTCCACTGCAATGGCACAGTCACAATAAAAATCGCAGATCAGCGCATTACTAGTAAAAAAAAAAAAAAATAACAAAAATGCCATAAATCTATCCCCTATTTTGTAGACGCTATACGTTTTGTACAAACCAATCAGCATACGCTTATTGCAATTTTTTTACCAAAAAAATGTAAAAGAATACATATCGGCCTAAACTGAGGAAAAAAACTGCTTTTTTTAAAAAAAAATTGGGATATTTATTATAGCAAAAAGTAAAAAATATTGTGTTTTTTTCAAATTTGGCACTCTTCTTTGTTTCGTTTGTAAAACTGCAGAGGTGATCAAATACCATCAAAAGAAAGCTCTATTTGTGGGGGAAAAAAATGCTAAAAATTTCATTTAGGTACAGTGTTGCATGACCCCGCAATTGTCATTCAAAATGTGACAGCGCTGAAAACTGAAAATTGGCCTGGGCAGGAAGGGGGTGAAAATGGCCAGTATTGAAGTGGTTATGGGCTAATTTTGTGAATTGGGATGAACGATTGTACGCTTTATGTATCTGTATCTTTAGTACAAGGCCACTGTAGGAATAAAAAATTATGATTTCTATTTGCAAAACAAATACATTTTTTTTTAAATGATTGTATTTTTCAATGTATATTTATTTTAACTTGTACACATGCAATCTACAATATCTTCCTTGTGACAGTGGCTTCTTACAAAGAACACTTGTATATTTCAGGGATCAGAAAAGCAATGCTAGTGTAATCTGATGTAGAAAACACATCTGATGTAGAAAAATATGATCAAAGTTATTGGCAGACACAATATTAAAGAAAATATAGATGCCCTATTAACAGAACAATGTCCTGTAAATGTCCACAGTTATAGGATACCTCAAAAGCAATTTTTCCCAGACAGTTGTGATTGATGGAACTTGTAATGTTCATCAGTCATGGCAGACGTGTAATTTTGTAATCAAAACGTTCCTGGGGGACCTTGTCAATGTGAAGATTTGAATCAAAACTATGATGTTCCTAACCTACTCACAAATTAGAGAGCTGACAGTGTAAAAGTTGTATTAATCAGGTGTGTTATGTGCTACCACATAGGGATTGCTGCAACATTTCAGGGGTAAAGAATTTTCCCCTGGTTCTCTGACTTGATTACTGACTGACCTATGTTGAAAGTCATTTTATTTATATTGAGTATACAGACCCCATTCTTGAACTGTGTCAAGTTAAAGGAAGCTAGCAGCAGGTGCTTCTGTGCTTAGTTCAATGAAAAACTGTACTATAAGTATGGGTTCAGTATGCTGAGGCAAGATCATATTTTGTCTGATTTGATTACGTTTTACAGCTTTAAAGTGATTGTAAAGTCTCGTTTTTTTCTATAAAAAAAAACCAAACATGGTATACTTACCTGTCCTGTGTAATGGTTTTGCACTGGGCAGCCGGGATCCTCCTCTTCTCAGGTCCCTCTTCTGTGCTCCTGGCCCCTCCCACCTGTTGAGTACGGTGTTGCGTCAGAATCGGTGACACCTTCAGATCAGCGAACTGAAGTGATGTTACATCATCTGCGCATGCGTCCACCACTACTAGGTTTGCTCATCTGACAGAACACCTGCAGTCAGAAGAAGGCAACGGACATCTTACTACACCCAGTTATGTCTTAAATTCCACAGTAATTTTAGCAATAAGGTGGGTGTATATAAATAAATATAGTATATTGACATCTTTGATGCTGTTTGGATGTTTCATTTTGAAAGCCTAAAGGTTTAGCCCTGAGCAGTGCGGGGTGTACCAACATGGCCACTGCCACCTTCCTACTGCTGGTGTCCAGCTGCTTTCAAAATGTAACATCAAAACAGCATCACGGATGTCAACAATATTTATTTATATACGCTCACTTTATTGGTAAAATTACTCTGAAATTCAAGATGTAGCTGGGTGTAGTAGGATGTCCTCTGCCGCTTCTTCTGACTGCAGGTGTTCCGTCAGATGAGCAAACCTGGTAGCGGTGGAATGCATGCACAGGTGACGGAACGTAATCTGGTGGAACACCCCAACAGCACTAACTAGTCAGCTAACTGACTTTCATTGACAGCAGCAGGAGCCAATGGTGCCCCTGCTTTGTCTAAGCCAATCAGGAGGGAGAGCCTGGGATGGCCGAAACACTTGTGAACATCGCTAGACAGAGATGGGGCTCCGGTAAGTATTAGGGGGGCTGAGGGGGGCTGCTGCACACAAACCTTCTGACTTTTCAACCTTGTTTTGTCTTTTATTTTTGTATATCTTTATTTTACAAATATACATTTGATAAAGGAACACCCATGGCACCTGTGCCAGAGATCATTATGAATTATCCAAAGTGAAAGCACAACAGTAGTTAATTACTATTAGACTGCTTCTCTCTAAGCTTGTATGGGACCATACAAAGCAGATGAGATAAAAGAGAGACAAGCAGCTAGACACACACCTAATGCTAATTTCTTCTACAGAAACTGTTGTACATTCAAAAGGACTGTTCAGCCAATCTTGTGATCCAGTCGCTCATGCCACACAGTGCAGCCAGGTACTAAACCTTTAGTACACCCAAAGTACATTTATGACTCATCCCTGTGTTGGCATGTTCAGTGACACCAATTGGGAACTGCAGCAAAGTCTGATTGGCTCCTAGTGCTGGCCCTCTCTCCTAAGACCAAAATGTAACCTAGCCCAATACATACTTAAAAACAATTCCAGTTGAATGGAAATCTTAGAGCATTACATGTCCCATACAGCCACGTAATATGCCCTAAAAGAACACACAAGAAACATATAGCAAAATGTCCCAAAAAAAGGCTAATTAACAAACTCAAAATGCTTATCAAAATAAGCTATAAACAATGCCTACCCTCAAACACAGGAGAGGAATTATAATATCCAACATCACATGTTGCAGGTAAGAATGGCCCACCATAGTGCCCATGCACTAGCATTGATGATAGACGTGGGGCCATGGGGGGCAGGAGACCGTTGAAGGGCCAGCCCATATAAGAGGCCATGTGTGGTCCCATTAGATGCTAAGGCTCCATATTTGGAGGTGACGCATTGCCCATGAAAGCCATGGACTTTTGTGCTGTGTAGGTATGCGATACAGCTGAGGTTTAGTGGTTTTAGGAAGAGTTTTATTCTTTTTTGGATAATTTTCCTTTTTATATTTATATTTTTACTTTTAGGGTGTTTTGTACTTTTTGGTCATTTTGACATCTGGGCTATACACAAAGGTGAATCACCCATATGGTGAGTATGCATGGGGCAATATAGATATCAACTACGTTTTTTATATATATTTATTTGTTTTTAGGGGTTTTTCTTATCTTATATTGGCGGAGCACTCAACATGTGAAGTTGGATATTATAATTTCTCCCTTGTGTTTGAGGGTAGGCATTAGTTATAGCTTATTTTGATAATCATTTTGAATTTGGTAATTAGCCCTTTTATGTAGAATGTTGTGCTAATTGTGTTTTTTTAGGAAGTACAGTAAAACCTTGGTTTGAGAGTAACTTGGTTTGAGAGCGTTTTGCAAGACAAACAAAATGTTAAAATAAATTTTGACTTGATATACAAGCGATCTCTTGATATACAAGTAGCATCATGTCACAACTGAGTAAAAAAGAGAAGAGAGGAACCTCTAAGTGTAGCAATATATTTACATTTAATGAAGGTACAACATTCAGCAACTCATATGGTTGATGATGATTAAAACAGGCACATCTAAGTATGTAGGTATCCGGGGTAAAGCTGTCCACATAGACCATCCTCCACACCACCATCAATGTCATCCCTTCCACAAGCGCTTCAAGCCTCGCTTTCAAATCGCTGTACTGCAGGGAAGTCTTCATGGTAACGATTGCAGACCAACAGCAGTGAGAGCCAGTGGTGCGGTGGATGGTCTATGTGGACAGCTTTATTCTGGATGCCTGCATACTTAGATGTGGCTCTTTTAATCATAAACCATGTGAGTTGCTAAATGCTGTACCTTGATTAAATGTAAACATATTGCTACACTTAGAGACGCCTCTGTTCTCTTTTATTCTTTTATACTCTGTAACTCCTGCTGAATTTTGCTTCTAATCCCCTTGTGGAGGCTTCCATTTGTGGATGGACATTTTATGGTTACACAACCTATCACATTGCTATAATCTTTTTATATGGACTATAAACTGAAGGACTTATGAATAAATGGTTGTGGAATGACTCATCTGAGTTTGCATTATTTCTTATGGGGAAATTCGCTTTGATATACAAATGCTTTGGATTACAAGCATGTTTCCGGAACAAATTATGCTGGAAATCCAAGGTTTTACTGTATTCCATGGCTGTATGGGACGTGTAATGCTCTAAGATTTACGTTCGTCTTAAATAGTTTTTAGGTCTGTACTGGGCTGAGTCACATTTTGATCTTTGCAACCCCCCTTCCTCCAGCAACTTGGATCTTATCCTATTTCACTGATCATGGGGAATCTTTTCCTTTTCCTTCCCCCTACCCTCTTCCCCCCTCATTTTTTTTTCTCATCACAAATGTTTATATATGTGTATTCATTAATATATTTTTGATACTTTACTTCTTTTGGATGTTAGCATTCATATATGGATAAATATATACAGTATATTTTAGATTCATAACTATTGCTCAGAAGAGTAATAGTAATAGTTTTTTTTATCTAGCAGATATTTAATATTTAAATTATCTACCATTGACATAGTTCATTACATAATGCATTCATAAGAAGTAAGTCAAAAGCTAAATATATGTATGTAAACAATTGTTCAACACACTGCTGGAGACCTAAAGTCAACATGTGGCTGAAGCTATTGTCAAGAAAACCTTTTAAGTCATCCATATACATGTATATATGTATATATATATATATATATATATATATATATATATATATATATATATATATATACACATATATATAGATATAGATATATTCATTCATATCTATCTATCTATCTATCTATCTATCTATCTATCTATCTATCTATCTATCTATCTATCTATCTATCTATCTATCTATCTATCTATCTATCTATCTATCTATCTATAAATTTGAGAGTGGCTGCAGCATAAAATAGAGCTCACACATACATATATCACAGCTGCTGTAATATATGCATCAATATCTCAATGAACACAAGAACAATTGAGTTTTATAGAACATTTGTTTAGGTTAATAAAATAACTTAAATTACAAAATCTTCAGTTTTACTCAAATGAGTTGATGTAAAAATGAATACACCCCACAACAAAAACTACTACATCTAGTGTATTGTATTATCGCCATGATTTGTAATGACAGCACCAAGTCTTCTAGGCATGGAATGAACAAGTTGGCAACATATTGCTACATTTATCTTTTTCCATTCTTCAGGAATGACCTCTTTTAGAGCTTGGATGCTGGATGGAGAATGATGCTCAGCTTGTCTCTTCAGAACTTCCTATAGGTGTTTGATTGGGTTCAGATCAGGAGACATACTTGGTCACTGAATCACTTTCACCCTGTTCTTCTTCAGAAATGTAACATTGGCCTTAGATGTGTGTTTTGGATCATTGTCATGTTGGAAAAGTGCCCGACAACCAAGGGCACGAAGTGATGATAGCATCTTCTCTTTCAATATAGAGCAGTGCATCTGTGAATTCTAGATACCATCAATGAAATGCAACTCCCTGACACCAGTAGCACTCATGCAGCTCCACAGCAGGACACTGCCACCACCATGTTTCACTGTAGTCACAATCCATTTTTCTTTGTACTCCTTACCTTTGCAAAGCCATACAGTTTTAAAGACATCAGTTCCAAAAATATCTATCTTCGTCAGTACAGAGTCCCAGTGCAGAGTTCCTTGCAGTACAGAGTCCCAGTCTGGCTTTTTTGTGCATGGGCTTTAGGAGAGTCTTCCTTCGTAGACAACACCCATGCATGCCATTCCTCTGCAGTGTACGGTGTATTGTGTCACTGGAAACAAATAACTCCAGTTTTGCTTTCTACTTCTTTAGCTAACTGCAGAGAACTTGCATGGCGATTTTCCTCAACTCATGTCATCAGAAAAGCTCCTGTCGAGGTGTTAACTCCCGTGGATGGACTGTACGTCTCTGTGAAATGGTTGCAGTTCCGTCTTTGTTACATTTTTTATCACTTTTGCTACAGTATTCTGACTGATAAGTAAAGCTTTTCTGATCTTCTTGTAGCCTTCACCTTTCTTGTGTAAAGAAATTATTTTCTTTCTCAGGCCTTGTGACATTCCTCCTCCATGAAATGGGAAGGGGCTTTCTTTGTTAAGTAACGCCCCGTTATATTCAACTGTCCGCTGGACACCTGTTTATTGAATAATTCGACTCACCTGTAGTTGAATTCTTGTTAATTAGGATTTTGTTGTCTAAAATTTAGCTTTGCTCCTATGACTTTCATTGGGGTGTATTCATTTTTGCAACATGGTCTTGAATGAATTTGTGTGTGCAAATGAACAAACCTTTTTTGCAATCAGGGATGTACTGGCCATCGAGACTACCGGGAGTTAACCGGTGAGCCGATGACTCAGTGGGCCGGTTTCTGTGACAGAGAACTCAGAGTTGGGCAAGCACCACCGATGGGCAGGGTTGATCGGGAGCTGTTCTCCCAGTGATCGCCCCGGTGGTGAGAGCATGGAGGAAGAGGAGAGCCGTGGGCTAGCCGACTGTTACAGCTTACATTACAATTAACTCCGCTCTTCTTGCTGTCACACACAGCCCCGCCTCCTCCTGGCCCCGCGCCTGTGATAGACAGAATGCGGGTCAAATGCTGGGATGCGTTCTGTCTATCACAGGTGCAGGGTCAGGAGGAGGCGGCGCTCTGTATGACAGGGAGCAGAGCAGAGTCAATTGTAATGTAAATTTTTGTCCCAGTCCAGCCCTGGTTGCAATCAATGACCCGCATTTGTGTCAGTATTTTGTAGTATAGTGTCCCATAGAAAATGTTGATTCTGAAAGGAAAGTAAAGGTTTTCTGATAAATCTGTTGGGGTATACTCATTTATGCTGAGCACTGTATAAATATATATATATTTTTTGGATTGATAACTATTGCTCAGAGGAGCAATAGCAAGAGCAATCGTTTTTTCTTTTTAATCTAGCAGATATTTGATATTTAGAGCATTTTTTCTCTACCCTAGAAAAGGAAGCAGGATTATTATCTACCGTTGACATGGTTCATTACATAGTACATTCATAAGGAGTAAGCGAAAAGCTAAATAAATGTATGTAAAGAATGGCTTAACACAATGCTGGAGACCTAAAGTCAACATGTGGCTGCAGCTATTGTCAAGAAAACCTTTGGAATCAGAAAGGTTCAGCTGTGTTCATTTTCTCTTTGTGATCATCGTAAACTGCACAATTCTGGTTCCAATGGCACAGGAAGAAGAGAGCTGCTAAAATTATCAACATAAAAAGTTGTGCAGGGACTGCTGTAACACTGGCATAGGAACAATCAATAAAGAGATTCCATACTGTGCCATGTGCTGTCTTTTAGGTTGAAAATGAATAATAGAGGGCTTGCCATACCAAAGACCCTCATTATGTAGAGGCAGCAAACGCACAGGAACAACTAAATGATGTGGTAATTACCTTTTGCACTACACCTTTTTACCCGAGGACATACTGGGAGAAAATTTTCACTTGTCAAAGGGCTCAATGATGAATAGGCTTTAGTTTATATAGAGGTGTAAAAATGTAAGGGAAATGTCAATGATTTTTTTTCTTTACATCCTGCAGCCTATTTCATATCATTTCATACCCACAGCAACAACCTGAAATGCAGCACTGTTTGCGCAATAGTTACAGGCACAGGAACGTGATAAATATCATTAGGAACTTTATAATAGTCATATTGTGCATTTACAACACACCCCTATTGGTTGTGTAAATGTGATTGGATACCCTAGGTATTAATTAAATTCTTAAAAGTAGGTGCACAGCATGCATTCTTCATGCCTGATGGTTGCACTGCTGACATCCCAGGCAAAAAAAGAACTAAGCAGAGCCTTTACTCTGTTGTGTGCAGCACATTATCAAAAGGAATGCAGCATCTCTGAACTCTGAAGAGTAGGGATGAGCCGAATGGACCCCTGTTCGGTTCGCACCAGAACTTTCGAACACAGCGAAAGTTCGGACCTGAATAATGAACCCCATTAAAGTCAATGGGACCCGAACATCAAAAATCAAAAGTGCCCATTTTGAAGGCTTATATGCAAGTAATTGGGCATACAATGGTTATAGGGGTCTGGGTTCTGCCCTGGGGGACATGTATCAATAGAAAAAAGTTTGTGAAAAACTTCATTTTTAAATGAGCAGTGATTTTTTTATTTTTAAAGTGAAAGCATAAAAATGAAAAATTCCTTCCAATATAGTGCCTGGGGTGTCCCCTTAGTCTAACTGTAAAGTGGCAGATCTGTACCGTGTCTAAAATCTGCTGCAGCAATAATTGCATTTATTAAGCCAAAAAAAATATGAAATTTTCCCTGCACGCTGCCTTTATTTTGCTCAGCAACAGCTGGGGAGCCAGTCTGTATGATGAGGCCACAATGTAGTACACTGGGAACAAGATTAGAGATTTTTTTGGATACATTCTGGTGTCACTTTGACTTTGGATGGAAGTAACGGGTGCGTAAAAAGTCTTTGGGCATTGGTGGCGCCTTCCCACCATAACCCTATAGAGGTTATCTTGAAGAAAGAAAGAACTGGCCTTGCTGTAAAAAAATGCAATGATATGCACCTGTCAAACAGGTGCAGAAAAATTACTCTTTGTGGACATGGAGGCAGGTTTATCCTCTCTGGTAACTACAGGGGACTGCACACTTGTCTCTGCTTGTATGACAGAGGATGAGGAGGATAAGGAAGGTTTAGTAAGCCAGTCCACCACCTCCTCTGCATGCTGTGGCTAGACAGCATGGGCAAACTCACTAAACAGAGGAAATTATGCCCTGCCTGAGGACTGATGACCTTTGGCTGTGGACACATTTGTTGCTGGCCCCCTTACAGTGCCAAGGGAACGTCTGTCTTTCCTTGTTCTCCCAGACATTATTGAGAGGGAGGGGCAGGGCTTATGACCAAATGTAAAGAAGAAGTGGAAATCTGTAAGTACATGCACTTTAATCTATGTAAAGTGGTGTTTGGTGCACTTTAATTTGAGTACTCACACTACACAGAGACATTCCATGGATACACTATAATATACTGCAATATAATGCGCCAAACGTACAGTGACGCACAGAAGTATATGGCGTTAAACTGGCAGTAACGCACGCAAAACGATATGGCGTTAAACTGGCAGTAACTCACACAGAAGTAAATGACGTTAAACTGGCAGTAACGCACAAAACTATATGGCGTTAAACTGGCAGTAACGCACACAAAACAATATGGCGTTAAACTGGCAGTAACGCACACAGAAGTAGATGGCGTTAAACTGGCAGTAACGCACACAGAACTATATGGCGTTAAACTAGCAGTAGCGCACACAGAACTGTATGGCGTTAAAATGACAGTAACGCACACAGAACTATATGGTGTTAAACTGGCAGTAACACAAGCAAAATTATATGGCGCTAAACTGGCAGTAACATACACAGAACTATATGGCGTTAAACTGGCAGTAATGCACGCAAAACTATATGGCAATAAACTGGCAGTAAGGCACACAGAAGTAAATGGTGTTAAACTGGCAGTAACGCACACAGAAGTAAATGGCGTTGAACTGGCAGTAACGCACACAGAAGTAAATGACGTTAAACCGGCAGTAACGCACAAAACTATATGACGTTACACTGGCAGTAATGCACACAAAAGTAAACGGCGTTAAACTGGCAGTAATGCAATCAAATAGACGGTGTTCGACCGTCACTACACTGACGCTAAATGAAATGTTCCTACTCTAGCTATACACTAATGTCAAGATTACTGACACGGTCTCACTACACTACACTGAAACTATCTGAGCTGCCCCTACTCTAGCTGCACACTATGCAAAGCTGAATGATGGTCCTCCTCACTACACTCACACTATCCCTAGACTGACCTTAAACTAATATTCTACACTGACAATTGAAGCAAAATAGCGCAGTATAGCACACTAATTAACTAATAGCACTAACAGAGCCCTGTTCTATCCCTCTCTATGCTGAAATCACGCTGAAAATGGCTGCCATTAAAAGAATACTTTTATACTGTGGGGCGGGAATGAGCTATGATTGGATAAAGTCATGATGACAGTGTCCAATCATAACTCTGACAGTGCTTTGTGACATAATTGGCTGAGGCTTTCACTGCTTCAGCCAATCAGGGCTTGCAATGCACTGTTCAGTGCTGCAATGCATTGTGGTCGGTTTGGGGGGTTGACGAAAAAACGGTTGAACGAACTGTTTGTCCGGCTGTTCGCTGAACGTCCGAACGGCGAAAGTTTGGCCCAAACCTATGCTCTGACCGAACTGTACGCCCATGCCTAATGAAGAGGAAGCAATACAGATAATTTAAAAACACATGCAGTGTGTGGAGTGGTCCCTTCCCAAGATGCATAAATTATGAGATGGGTTACAATATATAGGTAGAGTTATTAGATAGTACAGCATACCCCGAAGCCTGTGCAGCCAGTGAATGGCTAGTAGAGTATCATGATGGTTGGAGACATGATCCTAATCCTGCCCAGAGCCACAGCCTAAGAGGGAAGGGTCCGTTCACGTGTGTCCACCGCTATCTCTTTTGCTCATGGACTGTTTTTATTATTAATATTTATTGTAACCTGTATGCAAATGAAATATATTGATTTTAACAAACCTTGTAATGTCCTTTGACAGTACCAAGAAAATCCTGCTGCCCCACTTTATCCAATTTTGTCTCTATTCAGCATTTTTAATGACTCATAAATGCTCTTAAACACCTGCACTGGCAAATAACACAGGACTAGGAGAGAGCAGCTTTAGACACTTTCTGTTTGCACAGAGCAACCGTGTGGTAACTCCAATTACTTTTGTGTGTGGGCAAAAGCTTCAAACAGCCAGCATTACTGCCAGTGCCAGGTATGAGCAGAGGATTTAAGCATTGCCAGTGGCAAACCTTTCTGTTTTAGCATAGTTGAGCTGGACCAAGCCAAGTGTCAGAGAGATCAAAGTATATGAATCATCTTTCAGAGAATTAACAAAAATGTCTGCTATCACACCACAACCCAACTATGCCTCAAAGTAGATCATTTCTTCTACATCACTTCCCGTTTAAGCACTTCCCACAAGAAAAGCAACACTTTTATGGGCATATATCAAGTATTCAAGAACAGCCAGGAGAACTAAGATCGCTGGATCAAAAAGCCTCTATAGGAGCACCAGATCCCACCAAACAGTGTTTGGTGGATCTGATGCTGACATGTAGGATTAGTGATCCACCGGTCTTGCTTCTCCTGGCAGTACTTGCATGATCCTCAACTGCATTTGGAGCCATACACAGTTTATCCAGATGTAAGTAAGAACTGTTTTTCACCATTAAATGTGTACACCTTTTACTTATCCTGGCAACTTTGTTTTCTTTCATCGGAATGGTCTGAATCACTTCCAAATCAGTCTCTAATTTATCTTTCCACTCCACACAGTATGAGACATTTAGACTCTACTTTGATTGAGCTCATACTTTAAATGCTGGAATTTTTTGTGCTTTTCTACATATATTGTTTTGTAATTATGTTTTGGCTACTGCAGAAAGAAGCACCACAACATCAAACTTTTAAAGTGGTAGTAAACAGCATCAAAAACTTGGCAGACTTGCCTGAAAATGAAGCCCTCCAGCGGCGCCCTGTCATTGCTGAAGACGCTTCCATATTCACCCGGTTTTCTTTCCAGGTTCACGGGCTTCGGCGATATGAATGGCTGAGCTAGCGATGACGTCACTCCTGGGTATGCCGTTCCTTTAGAGCGCATACGCGGGTGAAGTCACCGGCTGCATCTAAAGTAAATATCTCCTAAATGGCGCACGTTTAGGAGATATCTACTGTACCTATAGGTAAGCCTTATTATAGGCTTACCTATAGGTAAACATCATACATGAGTGTTTACGCCCACTTTAAGGAAAGGTAATAAACACAAGCAGAGAATAACAGTTCATACATAAACCAGTTTATGCAAAAATGAATGAATATATAAAAATGGCTGTCCTTTTTGAATCTACATGAATAGGAATGATTTCTAACTCCCTTTTTTTTACAACATTTTACATATTCATCTTGTTGTACCCCTACAATTGGCAGTAAGGCAAGCTAATATTTTGATAGTAGTTTGAACTTTCGTGAGCTCTTTGTTCACATCTCTCTACAATCGCCTCTCCTGAAAAAGGTGTTTAGGATCAATTTATTTTAACTTCTGCCAGCTATATGTGTACGGGAAGTCCTTGATACTAATGATGTTATTTCTGGAAATTTGAGGGGAAGCTAGCTTCAAAGTGTTATTTTCATTGCATGTTTTTATGATACAGACACTTAGCTTTAAAGATAGAAAAAAGGAAAAACTTCCATTAGCAAAAAGCATGTTTGGCTCCAAAGCCTGAAATCTAGACATCTTACAGCCAACAAACTGTGACAGATGAAAGCCGTAAATTCCTTAGTAAAGATGAAATACACTTTTCATATCACACTAACTGTGTACAACAATGCCGATGACTGTGGGCATCATTTATCAATTACCATTCTAAGAGCTGTCTTCATTACTTCATACCAATTCACATCTACATACAAAAGCAATGGTTAAAAAATGACAATGTGAACCTGACTGGCTGCTGCGACACTATTTAGGACCATAACATATTTAGGACTGTATAGTGCAAATTTCTACACATGTGCAGAACGAAAACATTTGTATTGTTTCGTTTCGTTATTTACATAAATTCGTTTAGTTAAATTTGTTATATTTGTTTATTCATTTTCAGAATTTGTTTTGTTTATTTGTTTTCAAATCAATTCAAATTTTTCTAATTCGAGTTCAGATAGATTCGAAAAGTTTTTCAATCAATATCGAATAGTTTTTGAATTCGAATAGTTTTCCAATTTCCAAAGAGAATAAAATAGAATGGAAAATAAAGGAATACAATAGAAAAAAATAGAATAGAATAGAAAAGAATATAGCAGAATTATATATATATATAATATAATAGAGTCAAACAGAACAAAATAGGATAGAAAATAAAAGAATGGAATGGAATGGAATGGAATAGAAAAGAAAAGTATGGAGTAAAAAGAATAGAATAAAATAGAAAAGAATAAAATTAACCACTTAAGGACCGGGCCTCTTTTTTAGATGTGTTGTTTACAAGTTCAAAACAGTTTTTTTTGCTAGAAAATTACTTAGAACCCCCAAACATTATACATTTTTTTCTAACACCCTAGAGAATAAAATGGCGGTCATTGCAATACTTTCTGTCACACCGTATTTGCGCAGCAGTCTTACAAGCGCACTTTTTTTGGAAAAAAATACACTTTTTTTAATTAAAAAATAAGACACCAGTAAAGTTAGCCCATTTTTTTTATATTGTGAAAGATAATGTTACGCCGAGTAAATTGATACCCAACATGTCACGCTTCAAAATTGCGCCTTTTATTTTTTATTTTACCTTTTATTTTTACACAGTTTTTTTTTTTTTTTTAATGTGTCACTTTTATTCCTATTACAAGGAATGTAAACATCCCTTGTAATAGAAAAAAAGCATGACAGGACCTCTTAAAAGTGAGATCTGGGGTCAAAAAGACCTCAGATCTCATATTTACACTAAAATGCAATAAAAAAAATAAACAAAAAAAATAATGTCATTTAAAAAAAGAATTAAAAAAAAATGGCCCTTTAAGAGCTATGGGCGGAAGCAATGTTTTGATGTCGCTTCCACCCTGCAATGTCATGGAGACGAATGGGGGCCATCTTCCCCTCATTCGTCTCCATATTCAGCCAGAGAGAGGACCCGATTGCCTCCACCGCTGCCGATGGCTCCGGTAAGCGGCGGAGGGTACCGGAGCGCGGTGGGAAGGGGGCCCCTCACCCGCCACCGATAAAAGTGATCTCGCAGCAAAACATGCCACAGAGACCACTTTTATCTTGTAGCGGACCACCGGCCAAACAAGAGGATACCTGGGTTATGGTAACAACGATATTCCTCCTCAAAGTAAGGACATATATCAGTCCGGAAGTGGTTAAAAAAACAATAGAATAGAATAGAAATAATATAACCATTTTCCATAATTCAAATAGAATTAATTCAAATTTTATTAGAATAGAAAAGATAAGAGTAGAGTAGAATAGAAAATAACACAATAGTATAGAAAAACAAAACAAAACAGAATAGAATGAATATAACCATCTTCCTATTCTAATCTATTCTTTTCTATTATATTCAAATTCAAACAGATTCTATTTGAAATTTGGGAAATGGTTATATTCTTTGTAATCCATTCTATTCTATTGTTTTTTTTAATTATACTCTTTTTTTTATTTGTTGATTCTATTTTATTTTATTTTCTATTCTTTTCTATTCAATTCTTTGTATTGGGTAGGGTGGGTTGAGCCCCCTGTGGGGATTGTGCCTTTTGCCCCTCGATCCCTTTTACGAGGGGTGCACCATCATCCCATACAGGGTACTTAGAGGTTTTTGTAAGGGAGGGGATAGAAATCTTTTTTGGGGGGGTCGGATATGTGGGGATTTTGGGGTTTGTGCTAGAAATATTTTGTATAGCTTTTTGATATAATAAATGATGCAGTTAACTCTATAGGGTGTGTAGAATCCTTTGTTTTTTGATTTTTTTTTTACTCCTGTCTACTATATTTTGATTACACCCCCCCCCTTGTATATATAAGGTCAGTACTACACATAGTATTGGTGGGATTCCCATTTCTTCAGATTTTTGAATAATGGGCAGATATCCCTCTCACCAGTTCCCAGGATGCTGCTGTGGATGCTTGCTATATAAGGGGGCCCCCTCAGTCTCTCTCTGAAAGCCTCCGGTGATCAGAGGTAGGAAGCAGAGGGTGAATGGATGTTCCAGCCTCTCTGCAGTAGTGGTGCTGGATCTGTGATGTGGACAGTGCTGCACTGCCCCTGGGTGTTCTCATTCTCAGTCTCGCATCCCTTTGGCAGGTAAATACCCGGACAGAGTTGCACTGCTCTCCCTCTCTCCTCAGCGCCAAGAGAGAGAACTTTCCTTGTGCAGTTTACCAAAAATCCTTCCTCCACTCCTCCTACCGCAGAGTGTCCATTGGGATCTGTAGTCCAAAGGGTCCCATTATATGGCTGCCTTCCCGAACTACAACTCCCAGAAATATCAATGCTCTAATGCCTCATACACACGATCGAATTGTTCACCAACAAAACCGTGGAATTCTGTCCGAAGGGTGTTGGCTCAAACTTGGCTTGCATACACACGGTCTCACAAAGTTGGCCAACAATTACGAACGTAGTGACGTGCAACATGGTTTTTCAGCTCTTTAGCGCCATCCTTTGGCCTCCTTCTGCTAATTTTGTGTCAGTAGAAGTTTGGTGAGTGTTGATTTGTGCTTTTCTTTTCACGTTTTTCATTTAGCGCTTTGCAGTTCTCGCTTTTCATTTTGCTTTTTTCAGTTCGTTTCTAAACGGCCGTTTGTCAACCAAACATGTTGCGGAATCAGAGGAGATAACGTGTTATTTATTATTGGTCTTGGAGTTATTGCTTTGACAATATTTTTTGGTTGAATAATGATGATTTGATTTGGTATATTTTCTATATTTTTGGATGCATAGAATGCACTTTTTGGTTAAGTTCTATTGGCAGATATCATGTCTATTTTTTTTTTTAATACACAATACAAAAAATTGTGTAGAATAATACTTGGCTATGTGTTTTACTTCAAATGACATTTTGGGAGTAGGCAGTTACATTTATAAAAATACAATGTAAAATTGACAAGCGACACCAACATAGTTGTATCTTTGATCGTATAAACTACAGGATAATGGTGTTGTGGTAACTTGCACAAACTAAAAAAAAAAGTGTAATAATATTATTCTTGATATCACTAGAAAAAAAAAGTCTTTGAAAATTAATTTGCAATAACTCCATCAGTATCACCAGCAAAGCAGCTTCATTATTATCCCATTAAAAAAGAAGAGAATTGTGCGCTGCATTTCGAGATTTCATAATTTGCCACGTCACGAATGTTAATTCTCCATTACAAACGTTAGTTTACAAGACCGACTGCTTCTGCTTCCAAGCATTCTTGTTTGTACTTTTGACTTTTGTCCGACGGATTTTGGTACACACTATTGGAAAATCCAACAACACACCTTTGTTGGCGGAAAATTTGAAAACATGCTAGCCAACATTTGTTGGCGGAAAGTCCGACAACAATTGTCTGATGGAGCATACACACGAGCAGATTTTCACAGCCTGTAATCCAACATTTCCGGTCGGAAAGTCCGATCGTGTGTACAGGGCTAAAGTCTATGTTCTTGCATGGCTTTAGCACTCCCCCTGCTGGCCAGAGGAGAATGGTGCAGCACACCTATAGTATCTCAGTAGACGGAGAGAAGAATAAAAGACAATGAGGTTTATTTACTAGGCAAATCCACTGTGCACTGCAAGTGCACTGCAATAAAGCAAAGTTAAAGAAGATAAACATATAATGTAAACGCTCAATTATGAATTAAGACCAACTAGGTCCAACACTTTTTTTTTTTAGTTTTAGAGAGAGGGGGTAAAGGTTAGACCCTCTGTCAACTTTTTACTGCTTTTTGTGTCTAAAATTTACTGTGATTAATGTTAGGATAGGATACAGGCAGCCGCGATTCTTCCTGTGATTTGAAAGCGGCGATGTGTAAATGACAAATCGCGGTACTCACATTTGAGATGCCATTCCTTTGAATGACACTGAAAAAACTGTGCTGCAATCGCAGCAACCTCCATCGCATGAAGCATGTAGCCCAAAAGTAGCTCCTGAACCTTTTTTGGGCGACACACTTCACGCGATGCGGGTTGCTGCAATTGCAGCGCGATTTATTGTCTGCAATTGTGGTAGACCCACACCCCCATTTTAGGTGTCATTCAAATGAATGGCATCTCAAATGTGAGTCTCGCGATTTGTCACTCACACATCAGCGCTTTCAACTCGCGGGCAGAATTGCGGCAAATCTGCCCGCGATTCGAAACGCTGAAGTGTGAATGCAACATTTCGTTTCCCTTTTTTTTTATTTAGAAGTGATCACATTCCCTACCTTCGTGGGTGCATAAGAGCTGGGGGGAGGAGAAGCAGCAACACACTGAGCTTCCCAGTACATAACTGTGGCGGAGGGGAGCGTGTCAGGACAAGTCTGATCATTGGAGGGGAGCAGGCTGAGTTCCCAGCACAGCTAGAGAACTGACAACAGTGTGTTCTCCTGCTTAGTGTTTAATAGAAAAGCAGACGGACCGGAGGGATCACCCGGTATTTCACACAAAGCAAGCAATACATAGAGAACAGGATACTTCCCCATACAAGTACGTGGTACAGCAGGCACATATCAGGAATATGAAATGTTGGGGTAGAAAACGCTTTCAGTCCTCAAAAGATTCTAAAGATTACCAGCTGACCAATAAAGTGCAAACGCCCTTTACACAAACCAATTGTATCTGTGCATAGTATAGTGTTTTTCTGATATTGCAAGTCTCAGGATGTTACTACCCATACACTAGGTTTATTTCTCCCATATTGCAGATCACCTCTGTCAATGTTTCCATACATTACATCAGAACAATTCTGTAAGTAGCAATCCAACGAGTCAGAGGTTGTACAATATATAATAATGATTAATGAATAATTCCAAATAATTTGAATGGCTGAAAGGGTTGCTGACTTGTCACTAATCTGAGCATGTTAATAAAAGGAGCAGCGGGATGCCGAGTGGGTAGCCAAACCCACTGTTTGTTCTACAGCTTCATACATACATCTCAATCCTGCTGCTAAAATGTTCCAATGCACTAATGTTAAAAAAAAAAAAACCCTTAGGAGTGCATATGTTTTCAAGCTGAACTCTGGGCACAAAAACTTCCATTTAAATATATTTTTTTAATAGCCGCAAAAGATATAAATCCACTTTGTGTGCACTGAATGCCCTTTCAAACTCAGATATTATCTTGTAAAAGTAGGAGTGGCAATATCACTGAGCCTGTGCAGAGTGCAGAGTTGTGGGAGGGACCCAGTAGGCTCCACCCACTACAGCATGTCAGCAGAAAACTATAAGAGAGGAAGAAAGGATCGTAAGCCTGCACAAGGAGAGAGAGAGAGCAGAAACGGCTGGTCTTTATTACAGGAAGCTGCTGCACAGAGGCAATGTTTCACACTGGATTACTGCACAGATCTGGAAGAAATACACAAAGCACACTAAGATTCAACTACAAAATAGGCATGCTCCTTGTATTTAGAAAATATGGGGTTGATTTACTAAAGGCAAACAGACTGTGCACTTTGCAAAATGCAGTTGCACTCTGCAAGTACAGTTGTTCCAGCACTTAGGAAATGAGGTAAAGCTTCACTTTGCAAAGAATACCCAATCACATGCAAGAAAAAAAAAAGTATTTTTGCTTGCACATGATTGGATGATGGAAGTCAGCAGAGCTCTCTCTCATTTACTAAGCTCTGGAGCAACTGCTCTTTGCAAAGTGCACAGTCTATTTGCTTTTAGTAAATCAACCCATATCTGTTTATCCTAGATTGCAGCTTTAAAGTGGGACTATACTGCATCTGAGCATGAATCAAAAACGAAATGTTATTTATTTTTAATATTCAATGCAAGCTCACCTATCCATCCATGTCTCTATGCTTTATTTTGCTGAGAAAAACACCCCCTAGCAGTTCTGGCTGTGGCCTTCTTTAGTAAGGACAGATGATTCATGTAGCGTTTACTTCCTGGAATCCATCTGCCCTTGGCTCAGCATGCAGACAGGAGACTATGCTTAGCTAAGAAAATCCCTCCTCCCCTTTTGAAGACTCCTGGGATTTATGACATCATTTGCCTAGGCCTGGAAACCAGGACGTAATTGAAGAAATGTAAAACAAGTTTAAAACAACTAAATATGATATACTTTGCTACCTATTTACTAATGCTAGCAGCATAAGGAATAAAGATAGTAAATGGTGATTGGGAGAGTAAAATTCCACCTTAAGTGAAACGTTGTCACAAGTACAATATTTGTTGGCCTAGGAAATCTGCTGTAGTCCGTTGTCCAGACCTCCAGGTGCATTTTGCAGAGGCACAAAAAACCCTGCGAATCCTACTAAAACCCTAAAACGAACATTTCTCTATGTTTTTGTCATCTCCTCCCATGATCGCCTCCAGGACTTTTCCCAAGCATCTCCCCTCCTATGGAACTCCCCACCCCAATCTGTCTGGCTATCTCCTTCCCTTTCGACTTTTAGGTGACCGCAGAAAACCCCTCTCCTCAGAGAAGCCTACCTCCACCTAACAACTGTATTCCTACTATCTCCATTAGCTCATCCCTTGCAGTTATTACCTTGTTGTTAAGCACTGCGCAAACTGTTGTTGCTATATAAATCCTGAATAATAATGATAATAATAATACACAGTAACTAAAGTTAAAGAAGCAGATGTAAATTAATACTCCACTGTGTTTCAGGTCTCTAGCCCATTCAGGTATCTTGCACTTCTGGATGTGTTGAGTAGCTGGTCCCCCGTCACTCACCATGGTTCCTCCCACTACCACCTTTGTCCTGTAGTGATTTAACAACCATTAGGAGGAACCACGGTGTGCAGCAGGGGGGTCAGGTTCTTTACACACAGAGACATTTTCGATGCCCATTAGCTCTAAATGACATTAGATTCTCTTCACAATCAGTGCTATATATTTTGCCATTATAAACTGCATAATGTACAGACAGGTATTGAAAAAAAAAAGCAATGACTGCAGTTATTTAATAATTCAAAAATAACAAAATGCAACTACTGGTAATCAAAATACCTGCAAAATACCTGCAATACTTGCAATTTACAGCAGCACTAAAGGCTGGTACACACCGGTCGAATATTGTCTGCAACAGAAACCAGCCAACATTTGACCCATGTGAACAGCAGCCTGTCCGACAGAAGCCGGCCCAAGGGTCAGCTTTTATCAAGTGGGCATGCTGGAAAACAAGCATCGACCAGTGCTGTCAGCCAAAATCATTTGGTTCTGGTGGGGGCAGTCCCCGTGTTAGAACACAATAGGTTAGAGGGGGATATTGCTGTACTAACATCGCTTATGTTAGTACATCAATCTGTCAGGTTTTTTTTTTTTTTTTTTCGTTCGTACAGCTGGGGGGAAAAAACTACCTGCCATAAGTTTTGAAGTAAGGGGTACATCTGCTGACAAAGAACATGCATACAAGAGCAGGAATCAGAGACACAATCTCATTCTTCTGTTACTGCTCCTTTACTATCCAATAACAGGATTGGGGACAGGATGGAGATCAAGTTGGCTGTGTTGATCTTAGGACTGGATGGACAGAAATACAAATCCTTCAGGTACAACAGCTCTCAAAAGTATATTTCAAGTATCTATTTAGGTTTTTACCTGGAGTTTATCTTTAATTGCTGGGATGTGGTTTAGAAAGACATAGCAGTGATTAAAAACTGGATGGTATTGCTGAGTGTAAACCTTCCGGATGCAAAGACTGAAATTCTTTTTTTTGAAACTCTCAGCAGCTAACATTGCTTACTGGTAAGTACACTATAATAAAGATGCTGAAGGCAGCAGGTAAGATAACAGTCAGCTATTTATACTGCTCCTGACAGCATCCACTTGATTCTGCCAGCGTCTATCAATCCATATCGCAAGCTGCTCTATTGTCCCCATGCTGTGCAGTCATTACTTCTTCTAACTTTTTTGCCCTATACATTTTAGGGTTTTTTTCTACCACTTTCCACCCAGGCCAGTTCTGACATTTCTCTCCTACATCTAAAAATCATATAGAAAGAAATTACTCTGAACCCCCCAACATTATTTACATGTTTTCAGCAGAGACATTAGAGAATAAAGCGGCGGTCGTTGCAATTCATTATGTCACGCGGTATTTGCGCAGCAATTTTTCAAATGCAATTTTGTTTGGAAAAAATACACTTTAATGAATTTTAGTGCAAAAAAACACAACGTAAAAACCACTTTTTGGTACAGTATAAAAGATGATGTTACGCCGAGTAATTAGATACCTAAAAGGTCACTCTTTAAAATCGGGCACACTCGTGGAATGGCATCAAACACTTAAAAATCTCCATAGGCTATGTTTTAGCATTTTTTACAGGTTACCAGTTTAGAGTAAGGCTCGGTTCACACTGGGGCGACTTGGGATCTGACTTGTACGCCCTCAAGTCGCCCCAAGTCGCCCCAAGTCGCTTTGCATTTAGGTTAACATGGTAGGCAATGGGAGCATCTTAATTGACACTACTGAAGTCGCTCCGACTTCAGAAAAGACTCCTGTACTACTTCTATCCAACTTGTAGGCGACTTGTACCCATTCAACTCAATGTAAGTCGCCTGCAAGTCGGATCTCTCTGTAAAGTCAAGCGACTTTGCAGAGAAAACCCCTCCCTCCCCCCCTCCCTCCCAGAGAGGTGATTGGCCACAGGCAAAGTCGCCTATCATGGAGGCGACTTCAAGTCGCCTCGTAATTTGCCGAAGTCGCGCTGAAGTCGCGCTAAAGTCGCACTGAAGCCGCGTTGAAGTCGCGGTACAAAGTCGCGCTAAAGTCGTGTTGCCCATGTGTGAACCGACCCTTACAGAGGAGGTCTAGTGCTAGAATTATTGCTCTCTGTCTAATGTTTGCATTGATACCTAACATGTGTGGTGTGAATGCTGTTTACATATGTGGGTGCAACCTATGTATGCGTTCGCTTCTGTATGTGAGCACGAGGGGACGGGATGCTTTAAAAATGTTGTTTTTTTGTTTTTGTTTTTTTACTTTATTTATCTATTTATTTATTTATTTTTACACTGTCCCTTTAATTTTTTTTATCACTTTTATTCCTATTACAAGAAATGTAAACATCCCCTGTAATAGGAATAAGGCATGATAGGTTCTCTTTTTGGAGAGATCTGGGGTCAATAAGCCCCCAGATATCTCCTCTACCCTGGAAAGCATGAGATAAAAAAAAAAACATCTATCTCTGCTTTCCAGGGAAAAAATGGTAGTGTTTACATCTGCCAGAGCCAGTAGTGACATCATAGTGTTGCATCTGGCCTCCCATCCAGTCCTCGGCCAGCTCTTTGGTCTCCCGGTTGCACAGGAGAGCCCAGAGAGGCACCAGAGAGAGGGAGGACGTCCCCTCTCACTGCCTTTAAAAGCCATTCAGCGGCTAAACAGCTGCTGGGATGGATTTTACATGAGAGGGAATCGGGAAACAAAGATATCTAAATGATGCCTGTAGCTGTAGGCATCATCCAGATATCACCACTTTAACCTAAGGACAACATATGATGCCCTACGGGCGGGAAGTGGTTAACGTCCAAAATAATATGAGTGAAAACCCGTTAAAACAATCATAACATAGGCAGATAAACCTTCCACATTTCCTGAAAAAGCAGTGAATTGCATCTGAAAAACACGTCAAGTCTCACCCCTAACCCATCACATAGCTCAGCAATCAGATAATGTGAAGTCATTGTTTTTCTACACAATATTTGGAATGAGCTGACTGGAGGAACGATCAGGGTAATATATTTGTGGAGGTAATCAGTCCAAGGTCAACTATAAGGACAAGATGCATATTTATAGATTTATACCACAGTAAAAAAATGATTTTCAGATTTTAAATGCTGTGTGTGACCTATCGAAGTGGCACCTGAAAAGTACCAGTGCCCATTTTCTGCTGTTCTCTTTTATAGTGAATGGACAATTCTAAGTAGAAATTGATTTTAAGGGACAGTAGTGGTAGCACAAATGACTAGCAAAGGCAAAAAGCAATGTTTTTCACTGATTGTTAAAATAACAGCCGTTTGCAGCACTAAACTAGGACACACTTACACAGCACACATACAAACTATCTAGTCTATTATTACTTGTACAAAACACATCTATCAGTAACACTGACTTAAAAAAACTCTGTAATGGCTATTGCTCATGGATTAAACAATTTTACATAGAAAGGATTCATGGTACACTACATCACTTTTATAAAGGGATATTCTGTACTTCTTCAGCTACAAAAATCTTAAAGTGCATAGAAGCCAAATGTTGTTTTCTAGTTTCTTGCATGGATATCTTTAAACCCAAGTCAGTTCAAGTAGAGCTTATTTTTTTTATCTGATGTTCTTTTATGGCGCCATCAATTTATGCAGTGCTTTACATATACAGTATATTGTACATTCACATCAGTCCCTACCCTCAAGGAGCTTACAATCTAAGGTCCCTAACTTACATTCATGGCCCCAGGACGACGTCAGGTGTGACAAAACGCGTAGGGAGGAGCGACGTGCTGACATCACCGCTATACACGGAAGTCACGGAACCACGGGCTGATACAGAGAGCCAGCCGGCTTTACTTTTTACTTTGCCTTGCAGCATGTACATTGCATATGATCCTATATCTAAATGTAAGTGCAATACTTTTTATAAAATAAATACTGCATGGTTTTACGCTATGGAAGCCTTCTTTTTATGTTTTTTTTCTGGGAAATATCTGCCACTAACCTCCTGATTGAGCCACCAAGAAAAGGCACTGGGATCCTGATTGAGAGTATCCAAAGGCCCGGGCTGGGTATTAAGCCATATGTGTATATGATCTCCTATATTTAAGAGATCCATACAAGCTTAATATTCTTGGGCTTAATATTGGAAAATTCATACACATACTAAGGGCCAATTTAGACAAGAGCCAATGAGCTTTGGCAAAAAAGTCAAAATCCGATTCCCCAGCATTTTTCCAAAATAAAAAAAGCAAGTCTGATCTCTATTCTCACCTCCTCGCTGGCACGGTTCTCCACAAATTCACCTCCTCGTCGACCTAGCCTGCTAATCTTCTGGGTCAAATGATGCCCAGTGTCATTCAAAATTCAAAATGTCATCCATTTCCTGTGAGCTCAGGAAAATGATGCAGACAGCACGGCCACATCTTTGCTTATTCTTGATTAGGGATGCGTCCATCACTGGAGCCAAACAGAAGTTCAGAACAACTTTAGACAAAAGCCTAAACATGTACCTGTTCAGCGGAAGCCGAACATTATACAGTATATAGTAGTGGATTTTTTTCTACCGCATATGTATGTAACAGCTTATGCTGTAAAGGGTTGTTGAAGAAACAGCAACTGCTGGCACCCACCACATCCATAGTGCATGTAGTGCATCAGTGCAAATATGGTGCATTCACAATCATTTTTAACCACTTCCAGTCAGGCCAATTCTGATACTTCTCTCCTACATGTAAAAATCAGCATTTTGTTTTTGCTAGAAAACTACTTAGAACCTCCAAACATATCTTTTTTTAAGCAAAGGCCCTAGAGTATAAAATGGTGGGTGTTGCATATTTTTATGTCACACGATATTTGCGCAGCACTTTTTCAAATTCTATTTGAAATAAACTTTAATGCATTTTAATGCACAAAAACACTATATAATACAAAGTTGGTAAAACATGAACGATCATGTTATGTTGAGTACATAGATACCAAATATGTCACGCTTGTCACATGTCGCATGTCACACAAGATTGCATACGCTCGTGAAATACCGCCAAACTACGATATCTGAAAATCTCTATAGACAAAAATTTAATAGCATTTACAGGTCACCAGTTTAGAGTTACACAGAAGGTCCAGCACTAGAATTATTGCTCTTGCTCTGATGTTTGCAGCGATACCTCACATGTGTGTGGCAATTGCCGTTTACATATGCATGCGGGACTGATGTTCGCGTTCGCCTTTGCAAGTGAGCACTGGGAGACAGGAGCGCTTTAAATTTTTACAATTATTTTATTATTTATTTTACCGTATTTATCGGCATACAACACACACAGGTGTATAACACGCACCTTCATTTTAGGAGGGAGGTTTCAGGAAAAAAACTTAATTTTCAATAAAGAACTTTGAAGCAAAATAAGGGTCAGTGCCCATCAATGCAGCCTCACCATTGCTCATCTGCAGCCTCACCATTGCCCATCTGCAGCCGGATCAATGCCCATCTACAGCCTCACAATTGCCCATCAATGCAGCTTGATCAATGCCCATCTGCAGCCTCACAATTGCCCATCAATGCAGCCTGATCAATGCCCATCTACAGCCTCACAACTGCCCATCGTTGCAGCTTGATCAATGCCCATCTGCAGCCTCACCATTGCCATCAATGCAGCCTGATCAATGCCCATATGTAGCCTCACCATTGCCATGAACGCAGCCTGATCAGTGCCCATCTGCAGCCTCACCTCAGATTACTGCTGCCTCGGAGGGGACAGGGAGGGGGGCGGGACGAGAGCCGTCAGAGTACATACAGCGAGAATATCCTGTTTACTCTGCGGCCTCTTTAATACAAAGTTCTATGATAGACAGAACACTGGTCCAATGTCGGCCCAGGAGATTGGACTTCATATTACAGAGGCCGCTGAGTAAACAGGAGATTCTCGCTGTATGTAATCTGACGGCTCTCATCCCGCCCCCCTCCCCGTTCCCTCCTAGGCAGCCCAAATTGCAGTATCGGCGTATAACACGCACACACTATTATTTGCACCCAATTTTCAGGGTGAAAAAGTGCATGTTATACGCCAATAAATTCAGTATTTAAAACTTTTAATGCTGTACCTTTAAAAAAACATTTTATCAACTTTATTGCTATCACAAGGGCTAAACAACATCCCTTGTAATATCATGGGCTGTCGGCTGTGACAGGTCCTCTTTATGGAGAGATCTGGTGTCTATTAGACCCCAGACTTCTCCACTGGCCTCCAAAGCATCCGATCAGATACAGATTGGTCTGATTGGCTGCTTCCCTGGCCGGTAACAGGCCAGTAAACAAAGAAACAAAACTGTAAGTGACAAAATCCTTGTCGCTTCTGGTTTCTGACATCACAGAAGAGGGGTGGAATCTTTCTCTGTTGCCACTCTTCTAGATGATCGCAAAGGAGGTGCTCATATGCTTACTGGGCTCCCCAATCGCTCAGGAAGGCCCGGGAGGGAGGGTACCTCCTTCTGCCACGTGTAAAAGTGACAAGTAGCTGCTTAGCTGCTACGATCACTTTTACTTTGTAGAGAATTGCTGGCACAAGAAAATTATATCTCGATCATTGCTGCAGTTATGACCGAGATATCACTGCTCCCATCCAAGGATGCATATTTACGTATGGCGGACGGGAAGAAGTTAAGGTTGAAGTTTTGTATGTACTGGGGGGGGGGCTTTGTGAACCGTGCCTTGTATTTTTGTCTTATTGGGGTTAATTTACTAAAGCAAATAGGCGGTTCACTGTGCAAGGAAGGTTGTACTTTGCAAGGGAACTTTCGCCAAGCTTTGTTATGTTGTGAAAGTTTGTAAAGGCAGTCTATTTGCATTTGGTAAATCAACCTCATTGGGTTAATTTAGTATTTACAGAATTCAGAAATACATGAGAAGATTTGGGAATATTTGGAAATGCAGCAGTGAATAGAGAGAGATGCAAGAGATATTTTGATTTGGTTGCTAACTGCTAAATTCAACAGATTGCCTAAAGCGGTTGTAAACCGCTGGACTTATTTGTTTTTTCCTTACCTACAAGGCAAAGGCATAATGTGCTAGTACTAGCACATTATGTGAAACTTACCTCAAAACGAAGTATTCCAGCGATGCAATGTTATTGCTGGAGACGGCGTTCATCTATAACCAATTATTCTTCTGGGTTCGTGGCTCCAGCTCTGCGACTGGCCGGAGGCACGATGACGTCACTCATGCGTCACTCATGCGCGTGGGAGCCACCGGTCACGGCACACTGCTCTGAAGAAACAGCACGGGCGGCCATTCCTTCAGAGCGCATGCAACACCGATGTCACTGGCTGCATGGACAGTAAATATCTCCTAAATGGTGCACGTTTAGGAGATATTTACACTACCTATAGGTAAGCCTTATTATAGGCTTACCTTTAGGTAAAATTAAAGATGGAAGTTTACTTCCTCCTTAATGCCAACTCAGTCTTAAAATACCTAATATTCTTTCCAAATGCTATCATCCTGGAGCAAAATTAATCTTTTTTTCTGCATATCCTGAAGTTAGCAGGTTTTATTATACAATAGCAACACCTGGCAACCCTAATAGGAAAATTAATGACATATCATTTAGGAATTTAGCCTTACATAAATTAATTTGCTCATATCTATACCCTGATTCAATAAGATCTTTTACTCTGGAATTGAAAGATCATTACAGAAATCTATATACCTCTTTGAGGTTATGGTCTATGTATAGATATCTAAAGTCATTGTAAAATGTGCATACTTTTGAAAATAATTATGTGTTATTTTGGTAATGTTTGGGCCTATAAAAACTTTTATTTTCAGCGTTCAGTATACATACTGTATATTTAAAGTGGTTCTAAAGGCAGAAGGTTTTTTTATCTTAATGCATTCTGTTAGTTATTTCTAACAAAAAAAATAGACTTTAGTATCACTTTAATGTCGAGCAATTTTTAAAAATGTAATTCCTGAATTACAACATTTTACTGAATTCCTATGACAACTTGAAATATGCATCCACTAGCTGGTATGAATATGATGTAATGTACAATTACTATGCAACAAGACAGCATTCTGATATAAAGAAACCAGTCTTCCTTTACTCATTCTTATTAGTCTAATAATCCTTGTGAAACACAGGCTTGAAAACCAAAGCAGCTTTATGTCCCTGCTTCAAAAGAGACTATGCTGAGCTTTCCATAACACATTTGTCTTTATCACAAACTAAACCTATAACTTTAAGCTGTACCTGCTCTTTTTTAGCAAGGCAATTGGTTACCAATGGATTCTGCACTGAGCAAATAAAGGATTAACTCTTAATGTATATCTAAACCCAAGAACAGGAGTATAATATATTGCAGCTTACCAGTAGTTGTGGTGGTTTCATTAGTTTTTTTTATAAGTGTACAAATATTTTCTGTAACTACAGAAATATACCTGTTTATTGGCAAAAATGTACACGGATGCACCCCCTCTCTGTTTCAGGAGCTGCGGTCAGGAAGGAAGCATGCTTCACATTTGGTGGACATGCCCAAAGGTAAAACGGTACTGGACAAGAATATTCAACCTGGTGTATTCAGTGACCGGATTGAATATTCCTAAAAATGTTAAGATGGGACTATTTTCTGACCTATCAAGTGAGTTACCTAAAAATCTCAGGACTCTCGCCTTCTTTATTTTACTGGCAGCTAAGATTACCATAGCGAGAGCATGGAAAACTCCTGTAATAAATCTAGCAATAGTGAAAAACAAAATCTCCTGAATCATGATCAATGAGAAATTAGCTAGTATCCTTTGTGACAAACAACATTGCTTTGAAAACCCCTGGATCAGACACCTTCAGTCCCCATAGGGGGGGTGGGGGGCGGTGATCTGGAGCGTGGGGATCGGTGGTAAACCTTCTCTCTTCTCCTCTTTTTCATCCTTCTCTTCCATTCGATTTCTACCATGAGTTACAATTTTGACCTGCTCTTTTTTTTTTTCTGTATGAAAAGGCATTAAGGTTGCTTTTATCCTGGCCCATGTTTGGAAATGTGGTGTTTGTCGGACTGATACAGGCACCAGGTAGGAATATTGTTTCTAAATTTCCATATATGTTGATACTTAACATATTATGCCTATAGTGTACAGATCATCTTGGCTGTAGACGGTAGTTACAATATGTTATAGTTTTATCGCAACAGGAATGTGTTGATTTCGATAATTTTTGGTGTGACACCATGGTTTAATATGTACTTGTACTATTTTGTACCTCATTGTTTGCCTAAAACTTTTTTCAATAAAAATTATTGAAAATTAAATATACCTGTTTATCCTGCAAGAAATTTAGTGTCCTTGTAACTTCCTATGCACTGACTGAAAGCTCAAAAATATTATTAGTTTTCTTAGCTATCTTCCTCCTCCTCTATGTTATGAATAGAAGATTTTAGGTCTGTAGTCCTAAAACACTACTTATCCTAGGGTGACAACCAACGCTGTATCCTGGCCTGGGCCCAGGGCAGCACTTTGCAGGGGGGCAGCACAGAAAGAGTCCCCGCCGGCAGCATAGCACCAGTCCTATGGGGTGTAATGGGCGGAGAGGCAAATTAGTCTAGCGCCCCCACAAAGCGGCCGCACTGCTTCCGGTATGTGGGCGGCTGGCATTCCGCAACTGGGAGGGGGGGGGCGCCGTTTCTAATTTTGACTGTCCTCATTCTGGACCACAAACCTTCCTCACTGTGCTATATATTTTCTGCTCCACCATTGGCATGGTTATATCTTCTTAGTCCTCTCCATAAAATTATCAGATATTTGTGCTTAAAGTAAAACTATAGGCAACAATTTTTTTTTCATTTTGGATAGAGTAAGGGAGGGTTAAAATCCCTGTCAGTTTATTTTCTACCATCCCTGTCCCATTGCAGAGATTTCCCTTCACATCCTGCCCCATAGGATACCAACTAAATACCAACCTACTCGCTCTCTTCGTTCCTCTCAAGACCTCCTGCTCTCTAGCTCCCTTGTCACCTCCACCCATGCTCGCCTCCAGGCCTTTTCCAAAGCCTCTCCAATCCTATGGAATGCCTTACCCCAATCTGTCCGCTTATCTCCTACTTTATTAGCTTTTAGATGATCCCTGAAAACCCTTCTCTTCAGAGAAGCCTATCCTACCCACACCTAACAACTGTATTTTCATTTTTTCCATCAGCTCATCCCCCACAGTTATTACCCTTTGTTTCCACTTGACCCTCCCTTCTAGATTGTAAGCCCTAAGGAGCAGGGCCCTCTGATCCCTCCTGTGTGGAATTGTATTGTAAGTGTACTGTCTGCCCCCATGTTGTAAAGCGCTGTGCAAACTGTTGGCGCTATATAAATCCTGTATAATAATAATAGCCAAACAGGAAGTGAGAGGAAATCTATGCAAATTAAGGGAATCCATTGCCCCCCCTCCCAAGCCCTCAGAACTAGTGTCCCCATTCGAAAATTTCAGGGCGGGTCTTAAACAGCAAGGGGTGTGGCCTTGACAGGAAGGAGTGGGTCATATTTAAATTAGGGGGTGCACAAGTTTAGTCAGGCCTAGGGCAGCACAAAATCTAAATACACTACTGGTGACAACACTGCTCCTCCATAGATTACAGTGCAAAGAGTCATTTCCCATCACCCTAGACTAGACAAAGAAGTGTACTACTGGCAGAATCACAAGGTAAAAAAAAGAACAAAGCAAATACAGCCACCACATCTAAGGACTGGTGAAATGGAATATATTACATTTTTGTTCTGTTTGTAGGTTTATACACATGATAAGGGCACATTAATATATCTATCAATTATTTATCCAAAAAAAAAACTATCTATCTAATCTATCTATCTATCTATCTATCAATATACGTCAGCAGATTTTTAGAGCTGTGCAAAAGAAAAATACGACTATGAAAATCAATAATTTACAAAGACATTTTCCTATAACAACCAAATAAATACAAAACTGATAAGTACATGGCCTGGAGCTGAGTGAAACTAGGAGGAGGGCCAGCTTGACTGGGGTCTGCAGAAGAAGTGGAATATTAGTGGGTGATTTTGATATGCTGCAGTCTGCTTAGCAGATTGAAGAGTTCAAGACAGAGGGTGTGTCCAGTAGTGGGTAGAGAGGAGGGGGTGTTGGAAAAGTACAACAGAAAAGTTGTTTATAAACTGACTATATACTGCATATGCATTATGACTGTCTAAGCAGCAGGTGGCGCTGTAGTATTATAGTGTATAGTTATGTTATCTATGATATAACAGGATGTTTGTCTATCCTCTCTCTCTGTACTTAGATGCTCCTTGTTCCTGTGTTCATGTTTCTGCATTCTGTAAAGACATGCATTGCTAAGCCGTATTACTGCATACAACAAACTTCCAGCATGATTTCAATACTCTGCTAACAGGGGGATCATGTCAAAGCTCAGTCAGAGCTCATCACAGCATCAGACAGTTTTTCCCACCCTCCTTCCCTTGTTTGTTTTGGTTTGGAGGAGCCTCCTACTTTCTCAAGGTGCTGGGGTATTTGTAGTGGATTTTTGGGTTTTATGTTAGCTTGCCATTCAATTTCTTGGCCCTTTTATTTTCTTGTCATAGCAGCAGGCAGGGGGTCTATTGGGTATTTGAAGGTGGTGCTGGTTAAATATTGGTGGAAAATTGTGGGTTGGGCCCATCTGAGGTATAGGTGTCCCTTCCTAACCGTGGAAAACTGTGGGTTGGGCCCATCTGAGGTATGGGTGTGGGTTGGGCCCATCTGAGGTATGGGTGTCCCTTCCTAACTGTGGAAAATTGTGGGTTGGGCCCATTTGAGGTATGGATGTCCCTTCCTAACCACGGAAAACTGCGGGTTGGGCCCATCTGAGGTATGGGTGTCCCTTCCTAACTGTGGAAAATTGTGGGTTGGGCCCATCTGAGGTATGGGTGTCCCTTACTAGCAATACGTTGGTAACATCAGGGTATTAATTAGGTTGTATCTGGTGGTACATAAGTGGTTAATTGTCCTTAAGCCGATATAGTTGCGGCTGGGGGTCATTGACTGGGTACAAATACAACCGGTTAATAGTGGGTATATAGGCTCTCTAAGACCTTAGTCCTTATTTTCTTGTCATAGCAGCAGGCAGGGGGTCTATTGGGTCTTTGAAGGTGGTGCTAGTTAAATAATTGTGGGTAATTGTGGGCCCATCTGAGGTATGGGTGTCTCTTCCTAACAATACGGTGGTAACATCGGGGTATTAATTAGGTTGTATCTGGTGGTACGTAAGTGGTTAATTGTCCCTGAGCCGGTGAAGTTGTGGCTGGGGGCCTTTGATTGGGTGGCAGATACAACCGGTTACTCGTGAGTATATAGGCCTTCAAAGACCTTAAACCGGGCATAAACTGAGGTTGGTTTATTTGTTATGCATTGACTGTATTATATGCATTAAACTTGCTTTCTTGTGAATGTTGTATTTAATGGTTTGTAATAAAAGGCTGCTATGGCCATTCGACTCCAACTAAAATGTGTCGTCTGGTCATTTTGGAAGGAGGGATTGGTCAAGTGTTTAATGTTTTATAGATAATCGGAGCCTCTACACTCTGCAGGTCCCTCAGTCATGAGTTGCAATAAAATGTACAAGGAACCAAATTTAATGATCTTAGCCCCTAGTTTTTATGAAAGTAAATTAAACCAATCATTTTTTATTTGCCAAATGTACATCAAAGAGTATGTTTCAATCGAAAATAACAATGTCAGTTTTATCACTGAGAAATAGTATAACCTGCCTGACTCAGAATGACTTGTAATTTAATGTTCCAGCTGAAAGCTGAACTCTGGGCAGAAATATTATGCAATATATAGATAATTCATTTATTACCTTCATGCAATATCTTCATGTTATTCAGTGCAGAAATCCAGTCACTAATAAATCACCATTTGAGGTCAGCATAACAAGGGGTCATACCCCTTTATATCCACTTTATAAGACCAGTGCCCCCAATGACTGCTCTTTCAGTGGCCACCGGTCTTGTAACAGCTCAATAGTAAGTGACAGGTAACATAAATGCATAACTGCTGGCTGTAGTGTGTGTGTGGGGGGGTATTTACTAAAGGCATATAGGCTGTTCACTTTGCAAGGGAAGTTGCAATATGTAAGAGATTTTCCCCAGAGTTTACTGAAGTGAAGCTCTGCTGGCTTCCCTCATCCAATCATGTGCAAACAAAAATGCTATTTTAATTTTTTTTCCCCTTGCACATGGTTCTTTGCAAAGTGAAGCGTTACCACATTCACTAAGCTCTGGGGCAAATTCCCTTGCAAAGTAAACAGCCTATTTCCCTTTTGACAAATTAACTCCCCAGTCTGACCCACCACTTAGGATCATCTGATGGACAGGCCACTAGACTCTTGGTCTGATCGCCCAGTATTACCTCACACTTTTACCGGTCCACCTTACCCACCTACATTCACACCCGATACCCTCTTATTCACATCTTTTGTTGCTACAATTTCCATGGCATGATATCAGCTGTAGTCTGTTACCCGCAGTCGTCGCCGTTTATTGTGATTTTTTTTTACCAACTGAGGAAGAAATGTGGTTTTTTTAAATATTTTTTGGGGGGATATTAACCACTTCAGCCCCGGAAGGATTTACCCCCTTCCTGACCAGAGCACTTTTTACAATTCGGCACTGCGTCGCTTTAACTGCTAATTGCGCGGTCATGCAATGCTGTACCCAAACGAAATTTGCGTCCTTTTCTTCCCACAAATAGAGCTTTCTTTTGATGGTATTTGATCACCTCTGCCGTTTTTATTTTTTGCGCTATACACGGAAAAAGACCGAAAATTTTGAAAAAAAATGATATTTTCTACTTTTTGTTCTAAAAAAAATCCAATAAACTCAATTTTAGTCATACATTTAGGCCAAAATGTATTCGGCCACATGTCTTTGGTAAAAAAAATGTCAATAAGTGTATATTTATTGGTTTGCGCAAAAGTTATAGCGTCTACAAACTAGGGTACATTTTCTGGAATTTACACAGCCTTTAATTTATGACTGCCTATGTCGATTCTTGAGGTGCTAAAATGGCAGGGCAGTACAAAACCCCCACAAATGACCCCATTTTGGAAAGTAGACACCCCAAGGAATTTGCTGAGAGGCATGTTGAGCCCATTGAATATTCATTTTTTTTGTCCCAAGTGATTGAATAATGACAAAAAAAAAAAAAAAAAATTACAAAAAGTTGTCACTAAATGATATATTGCTCACACAGGCCATGGGCATATGTGGAATTGCACCCCAAAATACATTTAGCTGCTTCTCCTGAGTACGGGGATACCACATGTGTGGGACTTTTTGGGAGCCTAGCCGCGTACGGGGCCCCGAAAACCAAGCACCGCCTTCAGGATTTCTAAGGGCGTACATTTTTGATTTTACTCCTCACTACCTATCACGGTTTTGAAGGCCATAAAATGCCCAGATGACATAAACCCCCCCCAAATGACCCCATTTTGGAAAGTAGACACCCCAAGCTATTTGCTTTGAGGCATGTTGAGTCCATGGAATGTTTTATATTTTGACACAAGTTGCGGGAAAGTGACAATTTTTTTTTTTTTTTTTTTTTCTTTGCACAAAGTTGTCACTAAATGATATATTGCTCACACAGGCCATGGGCATATGTGGAATTGCACCCCAAAATACATTTAGCTGCTTCTCCTGAGTACGGGGATACCACATGTGTGGGACTTTTTAGGAGCCTAGCCGCGTACGGGACCCCGAAAACCAAGCACCGCCTTCAGGATTTCTAAGGGCGTACATTTTTGATTTTACTCCTCACTGCCTATCACAGTTTCGGAGGCCATGGAATGCCCAGGTGGCACAAACCCCCCCCAAATGACCCCATTTTGGAAAGTAGACACCCCAAGCTATTTGCTGAGAGGCATGGTGAGTATTTTGCAGCTCTCATTTGTTTTTGAAAATAAAGAAAGACGAGAAAAAAAAATTTTTTTTTTCTTTTTTCAATTTTCAAAACTTTGTGACAAAAAGTGAGGTCTGCAAAATACTCACTATACCTCTCATCAAATAGCTTGGGGTGTCTACTTTCCAAAATGGGGTCATTTGGGGGGTTTTTTTGCCACCTGGGCATTCCATGGCCCCCGAAACTGTGAAAGGCGGTGAAGAGTGAAATCAAAAATTTACGGCCTTAGAAAGCCTGAAGGCGGTGCTTGGTTTTCGGGGTCCCGTACGCGGCTAGGCTCCCAAAAAGTCTCACACATGTGGTATCCCCGTACTCAGGAGAAGCAGCAGAATGTATTTTGGGGTGTAATTTCACATATTCCCATGGCATGTTTGAGCAATATATCATTTAGTGACAACTTTGCGCAAAAAAAAATAAAAAAAATAAAAAATTGTCTCTTTCCCGCAACTTGTGTCACAATATAAATTATTCCATGGACTCAACATGACTCTCAGCAAATAGCTTGGGGTGTCTACTTTCCAAAATGGGGTCATTTGGGGGGGGGTTTGAACTGTCCTGGCATTTTATGCACAACATCTAGAAGCTTATGTCACACATCACCCACTCTTCTAACCACTTGAAGACAAAGCCCTTTCTGACACTTATTGTTTACATAAAAAAATAATTTTTTTTTGCAAGAAAATTACTTTGAACCCCCAAACATTATATATTTTTTTTAAAGCAAATGCCCTACAGATTAAAATGGTGGGTGTTTCATTTTTTTTTTTCACACAGTATTTGCGCAGCGATTTTTCAAACGCATTTTTTGGGGAAAAAACACACTTTTTTACATTTTAATGCACTAAAACACACTATATTGCCCAAATGTTTGATGAAATAAAAAAGATGATCTTAGGCCGAGTACATAGATACCAAACATGACATGCTTTAAAATTGCGCACAAACGTGCAGTGGCGACAAACTAAATACATTTTTAAAAGCCTTTAAAAGCCTTTACAGGTTACCACTTTAGATTTACAGAGGAGGTCTACTGCTAAAATTACTGCCCTCGATCTGACCTTCGCGGCGATACCTCACATGCATGGTGCAATTGCTGTTTACATTTGACGCCAGACCAACGCTTGCGTTCACCTTAGCGCGAGAGCAGGGGGGACAGGGGTGCTTTTTTTTTTTTTTTTTTTTTTTTTCTTTATTATTATTATTTTTTTATCTTATTTTTAAACTGTTCCTTTCATTTTTTTTTTTTTTAAATCATTTTTATTGTTATCTCAGGGAATGTAAATATCCCCTATGATAGCAATAGGTAGTGACAGGTACTCTTTTTTGCAAAAATTGGGGTCTATTAGACCCTAGATTTCTCCTCTGCCCTCAAAGCATCTGATCACACCAAGATCGGTGTGATAAAATGCTTTCCCAATTTCCCAATGGCGCTGTTTACATCCGGCGAAATCTACGTCATAAAATGCTCGTAGCTTCCGGTTTCTTAGGTCATAGAGATGTTTGGAGCCACTCTGGTCTCTGATCAGCTCTATGGTCAGCTGGCTGAATCACCGGCTGCATTTTCAGGTTCCCTGTTGAGACAGGAGAGCCAGAGAAAAACACGGAAGATGTTGGGGGGGGGGGCATTCCCTCCCACTGCTAGTAAAAGCAGTCTAGAGGCTAATTAGCCACTAGGATTGCTTTTACATGAAAGCCGACCGCTGGCTGAAAAGAATGATACCAAGATGATACCTAAACCTGCAGGCATCATTCTGGTATAACCACTCAAAGTCGTGAATGGCATACCTGAAGACAAAAAAATGGTTAACAATAAAGCACAGTAAACGGTAAGGTATAAAAAATTGCATACCTGAAAAGCAAACATGATAAAACATAATAACAATAAAACATTGCAGAATAGAGTACAGTAAAAAAGAGCAGAACAATAGAGAGAGAATAGAGAGAGAGAGAACAATAAAACGACAACTATTTTTATTTTATATTTTTGTTTGTGTTTTTTTTTTTTTTACACTTTTTTTTGTAACTAACTATAATAACTGTAACCGGTTCCAGGTTCGGGTCTCTCAAAATGCGATGGCATCTCGGGAGACCCTGTGAAAGTGTGCCTAGTCTGTGCAATGCTGTACCCTACGCTAATACTCAACTAGTGCATGGTAGCGTTCAAAACATTCACCAATGCAAAGACCAGGATTGTCAGGACAGGAGGGACAATAATAGCGGGTGTCACGCCTATATCCGCGCTTGCTGCAGACACGACATCTTTTTTGGGGGGGTTCGCTGGGTAGGGGTACTCGGGAGGACATAAAGAAAATGCCTCTCATGCAGCCGACTGCATTTGGTTGGGGATGTGAATGGGGGAAGTACGGGCGCTGCAGAAGCGGTGGGTTCCCAATTAGGATTGGCGAATGCAGCAGGAAGGGCACTATGGGCACGACGGGCCTGTGTTTGTCTTTTTGGTGGCAGCGGGACACTACTTGTGCTTGCCACCTCACCAGCTTGAACTGCACTTATGGGACTCGCCACGTCACCAAGTGTTACTGCAGTGCTGGTTTGACTACGACCGGGGTGTACTAGGCCGCTGGTGCTTGCCAGTTCACCAAGACGCTACAAAAAAAACTGTTAGCGATCGCAGGGATCAGGCCTGACTCTGCGAACGCTGCAGTTATGCGTTTAGAGTTTTGTAAGTGACAGTGATCGATCGATACTGCACTTGGGTGGGCTGGGCCGGGCCGGGCGGAGGGGCAAAACGCAGGTGCTAGCAGGTATCTGGGCTGATCCCGCTAACACTGCGTTTTTGGGAACCCTAAACTGCTGGGGACGCTAGTATAGATCTGATCGGATCAGATATTGATCTGTTCAGATACTATACCACTAAGGGAGGTGTACGCTGCGTGCGTGGGTGTTAGCGGTACTGGCGCTAACCTGACGCTGCCTGGGGCTGGTGCTTGCCAGTTCACCAAAACGCTACCAAAAAAACTGTTAGCGATCGCAGGGATCAGGCCTGACTCTGCGAACGCTGCAGTTATGCGTTTAGTGTTTTGTAAGTGACAGTGATCGATCGATACTGCACTTGGGTGGGCTGGGCTGGGCGGAGGGGCAAAACGCAGGTGCTAGCAGGTATCTGGGCTGATCCCGCTAACACTGCGTTTTTGGGAACCCTAAACTGCTGGGGACGCTAGTATAGATCTGATCCGATCAGATACTATACCACTAAGGGAGGTGTATGGTGCGTGTACGGTGCGTGCGTGGGTGTTCGCGGTACTGGCGCTAATCTGACGCTGCCTGGGGCAACGCATATCACCGCCGGGCGATCAGGGGGCTAAACCTTTATTCGGTAATAAACGGCGGGTGCCCTGACACTATAAAAAATAAACTAACTAACCAGCGTCACCCGTAACAGTTATACGGTGATCAGTGGTGAAAGGGTTAACTAGGGGGCAATCAAGGGGTTAAAACATTTATTAGATAGTATATGGGGGTCCCTGTCGCTATAAAACACTGACGGCGAACCTAAATATTTACGTTCCTAACTAGCGTCACCAGTGACACTAATACAGCGATCAGAAAAATGATCGCTTAGCGACACTGGCGACAGGGGGTGATCAAGGGGTTAAAACTTTATTAGGGGGGGTACTGGCGCTAATCTGACGCTGCCTGGGGCGACGCATATCACCGCCGGGCGATCAGGGGGCTAAACCTTTATTCGGTAATAAACGGCGGGTGCCCTGACACTATAAAAAATAAACTAACTAACCAGCGTCAACCGTAACGGTTATACGGTGATCAGTGGTGAAAGGGTTAACTAGGGGGCAATCAAGGGGTTAAAACATTTATTAGATAGTATATGGGGGTCCCTGTCGCTATAAAACACTGACGGCGAACCTAAATATTTACGTCCCTAACTACCGTCACCAGCGACACTAATACAGCGATCAGAAAAATGATCGCTTAGCGACACTGGTGAGGGGGGGTGATCAAGGGGTTAAAACTTTATTAGGGGGGGTAAGGGGGGTACCCTAGACCTACAGGGGGGTAATACTAACTGTCCCACCACTGCTAACTGTCACAAACTGACACTATGCAGTAATCAGGAAAAAAAAAAAAAAACCTGCTTGGTGTCAGTTTGTGACAGGGGGGGGGGTGATTGGGGGGGGATCGGGGGGCGATCGGGGGGGGATCGGGGGTGTAATGTATGCCTGGCATGTTCTACTGTGTGTGTTTGTGTTGTGCACTTACTTACATGTCATCTCTCCTCGGCGCTGGAACGGAAACTGACAGCCGAGGAGAGATGACATCACATCCTCTGCCTCTGTGTACTATACAGAGGCAGGGGATGTTTGTCAGTGGCTGGGAGCGATCGCGAGGGGGGGGCCACGATCGGATGGTCTCCCCCTCGTCTGTAATCGCTCCCAACCAAATGCCGACCGCAGCTGGCACAGGGGGGGGGGTCCGATCGGACCCCCCACCCGCGGGAAGGCAATCACGTACTAGGTACGTGATTTTGCCTGCCCGTGCCGCTCTGCTCACGTATATAGGCGTGAGGCGGTCGGCAAGTGGTTAATTATAGCAAAAAGTACAAAATATTGTGTTTTTATTTCAAAAATGTCTCTCTTTTTTTGCTTATAGCGCAAAAAATAAAAACCACAGAGGTGATCAAATACCACCAAAAGAAATCTCTATCTGTGGGGAAAAAAGGACATAAACTTTGTTTGGGTACAACGTCGCATGACCGCGCAATTGTCAGTTAAAGCGACGCAGTACCGTATCACAAAAAATGGCCTGGTCAGGAAGGTGGCAAATCCTTCCGGGGCTGAAGTGGTTAAAGTGGATGAACATATTCTCAGGTACTGACATTGGAGCTTATCTCCAGGTCTCTGAGTATAGCTGCAGTTTATGGTAAGGCATTTTTTTTTTTAGGCATTTGATTGTTTGCAATAAAAATAAGTAATTATTGGCACATGCGCACTTAAGCAACGGCACGTACGTACCGTTGCTTCAGTTAGAATATGACGTTACCAGCGGCTCCCACGTGCATGCGCGGGAGTGACATCATCGCGGCTCCGGCCAATCATACCGCCAGACCCGCGATACCAGGAAGTAACCCCCGGGAGCGATGTCGGCCGCCGGAGCGGTGCCACTGTCTCGGAAAATTTTTAGATGGAATATTTAACAGTTTAAATTAACCAGATCAGTGGTAGATGCTCAGAACAAACTGTAACAAATGTAATGAGTGAGTTTAAACTTGCCTTGCACAAACACAGATCTATCATCTACTTTAGTAAGTAAAAGAAAATGACACAGATTTCCTGGTATCTACGTATATGCCATCAATATACTATAAATAATAGTAATTGGGGAAATTCAACACAGCATTGCCAACAGTTTTCTTGTGCTATGGCCCTTTAAAATGGCCTACGCCAAGTTAAAAAAATCTCTATGGCCCTAAGGTTTCAGTAATGTTTGTACCATGAATGCCAACATGTACTGTGACATACTGAAGCAGAGCATGATCCCCTCCCTTGGGAGACTGGGCCGCAGGGCAGTATTCCAACATGATAATGACCCCAAACACACCTCCAGTGGCAACCTGTGAAGCTCTGGTGAACTTCATGCCCAAGAGGGTTGAGGCAGTGCTGGAAAATAATGGTGGCCACACAAAATATTGACACTTTGGGCCCAATTTGGACATTTTCACTTAGGGGTGTACTTACTTTTGTTGCCAGAGGTTTAGACATTAATGGCTGTGTGTTGAGTTATTTTGAGGGGGCAGCAAATGTACACTGTTATATAAGCTGCACACTCACTACTTTACATTGTAGCAAAGTGTCATTTCTTCAGTGTTGTCACATGAAAAGATATAATAAAATATTTACAAAAATGTGAGGGGTGTACTCACTTTTGTGAGATACTGTGTGTGTATATATATATATATATATATATATATATATATATATATATATATATATATATATATATATACATATATGTATATATATATATATTTTGAACGTGACATGGTTGTTGGTGCCAGACGATTTGGTATAAGTATTTCAAAAACTGCTGAGATTTTCACGCACAACCATCTCTAGGGTTTACAGAGAATGGTCTGAAAAAGAGAAAATATCCAGTGAGCTGCAGTTGTGTGGACGAAAATGCCTTGATGTCAGAGGAGAATGGGCAGACTGGTTCGAGATGATAGAAAGGCAACAGTAACTCAAATAACTCGTTACAACCAAGGTATGCAGAATACCATCTCTGAACGCACAAAACATGAAGCCTTGAAGCAGATGGACCACATCGGGTGCCACTCCTGTCAGCTAAGAACAGGAAACTGAGGCTACAATTTGCACAGGCTCACCAAAATTGGACAATAGAAGATTGGAAAATGTTGCCCGGACTGATGAGTCTGAATTTCAGCGGCGACACTGACATGGTAGGGTTGAAATTTAGCATAAACAACATGAAAGCATGGATCCATCCTGTCTTGTAACAATGGCTCAAGCTGGTGGTGGTGGTGTAATGAGATTGGGGATATTTTCTTTGCACACTTTGGGCCCCTTAGTACCAATTGAGCATTGTTTAAATGCCATGGCCTACCTGAGTATTGTTGTTGACCATGTCCATCCCTTTATGACTAAACTGTACCCATCTTCTGATGGATACTTCCAGCAGGATAATGTACCATGTCACAAAGCTCAAATCATCCCACCACTGGGTTCCCAAATTAGATCACTTTACTCTAATGGCCTCCACAGTCACCAGATCTCAAACCAATAGAGCACCTTTGGGATCTGGTGGAACGGGAGATTCGCATCATGGATGTGCAGCTAACAAATCTGCAGCAACTACGTGATGCTATCATGTCAATATGGACCAAAATCTCTGAGGAATGTTTCCAACACCTTGTTGAATCTATGCCATGAAGAATTAAGGCAGTTCTGAAGGCAAAAGGGGGTCCAACCCAGTACTAGCAAGGTGTACCCAATAAAGTGTCCAGTGACTGTATTTACAAATGCTTTCACAAGATTTATACAACTTTCATCCAAGATTCACACATTTGGTTCTAAAATGGTTCTTGCAGCAGTTTTTTGAGTCACGTGACCTTCAAAAAAGTGCACCGCTAACTACTCAAAAGTGCCGCAAAAGCGCTTGCCATTTTATAGGCAGTTTTCAAGCTTCTCAGTGTGAAAGGGGTCTAAGACCCCTTTTGCGGTAATTCGCTGCTCGCTTTTGCGGCGCTCTACCGCTGTTTAAGCGGTGCTTTTTGGCCACTAGCAGGGCGCTTTTAACCCCAACAAAGGTGTTAAAAACTCCTGGGTTGCGGCACGCCTGAATCTTTTTTCAGGCACTTTGGAAGTGCTGCCCATTCATTCCAATGAGCAGGGCATTTTGGGAGTGCTAGATACAGCGCTCCCAACCCGCCCCAAAGATGTCGCTTGCAGGGCTTTTCGGAATGTGCAGCAAGCGCACCGACCCAGTGTGAAAAGTCACACTGGAATGAATGGGAGGCGGTTTTCAAGCGCTTAGCAGAGGCTATTTCTAGCGCTAAAGTGCCTGAAAACCTCTCCAGTATGAAAGGGGTCTTAATGCAAAGCTGTTAGAAACCCACTGAAACTTGACTCTAGACTCCCTGCTGTGATCTTTGCAGATATTGAGAAGAATTCGCTTTACATTAAAGAGCTGCTTTTTTAAAATCTTTTACTGCTTGATAAGAATATGTAATATGTAATATGTAATAGTTTAATGTTCGTAGTCTGGGCACAGATGCACTTTAAATCCTCTCAGAGATTTGAACCCTTTTTCGCTCTGTTAAAATGAAAGAAATATTTACAAAATTGGGCTTTAAGGTCAGCATTAAAATCAACATGAGCATTTCTTTATAGATTTCAGTGTGGATTCATGGAAAAGGCATGACGAATACATTTTCGATCATCCCTGAACATTAGTCTTAAATTAAAATGGAAACAAATGGGAAAAATATTTGGAGCAACCAAATAGAGGGATATAGATATATCACACAAAATCCCTGATGTTTTATGTGCGTTTTTGAATGGACATATCCACCTTTACACATATAACTGAACAGCGTGAATTTACAGAACGCCAAGGTGAGCCATCTGTATGTCTATAAATTTCTGGTTACAACTGTTCATTATATTTGATCGAATGCTACCATTACCTGAAGGTGAAATTTTACTTTTCAAACCACAAATCATTGTGTAGAAGGCAAAATAAAAAAGCACAGCAGATTTAATCCAGCTGAATATAATGCAGAATGTCTTTCTCCCAATGTCAACGATCAAAAAAATCTTGCAATAAGAATTTTTGGAACCATTTTTAAACTGGATGATCTCCATATAACACATTTTTATGCATACATGGTTTTTAGCAGGAAGCATTCCCATGTGCCATTAGCTACTGAGATTTTAATAATAACAGTTATACAATTATTTTTCATGCACAAACGATTTCATTAAAACCAAGCACAAATAGAAGAATAAAAATGTTAGAAGTAAAGATGAAAGATCTGCAATATATTTGGACAGAGGTTACGGAAATTAGTTACAAGGGGATCTAATCAATCATTAAGACCTTTTTAAGCTTCCAGAGTCTAGAAAAGGCTTAGCGAGAATTCACAAATATTTATGAAAGCCTCTTGCTGAAATATAAGTCCCTAATCACAAACCTAAGATGTAATTCTATATCAAAGGAAAAAACTAAATAAAACCCAAAGTGCAGCATTTTCTTGAATTTAGATTTATGTTTGCTAGAGTAAAGCTTCACATACAGATTGTATTTGAATTTTATTTAGCCTAAAACTTAAAGTTGCTATTTATCATTTTTGAAAAACAAAAACAAATTACAAATTAAGAGCGTCATCCAATTTTTAAAATGGAACTCAAGGCAAACCCATGTACAGTATTTCAGGAATGTGTTTATTAAATTTAACTAATAAATGTGCCTTTAAATACAACTGGTGCAAATACTTAACTAGAAACAGCGCTAAATTGCTTTGTGAAAATAACAGTTAAAAAAAAAAAATATATATATATATATATATATATAAGTGGGGACCGAAAGTATTCAGACCCCCTTAAATTTTTCACTCTTTGTTATATTGCAGCCATTTGCTTAAATCATTTAAGTTCATTTTTTTCCTCATTAATGTACACACAGCACCCCATATTGACAGAAAAAACAGAATTGTTGACATTTTTGCAGATTTATTAAAAAAGAAAAACTGAAATATCACATGGTCCTAAGTATTCAGACCCTTTGCTGTGACACTCATATATTTAACTCAGGTGCTGTCCATTTCTTCTGATCATCCTTGAGATGGTTCTACACCTTCATTTGAGTCCAGCTGTGTTTGATTATACTGATTGGACTTGATTAGGAAAGCCACACACCTGTCTATATAAGTCCTTACAGCTCACAGTGCATGTCAGAGCAAATGAGAATCATGAGGTCAAGGAAACTACCTGAAGAGCTCAGAGACAGAATTGTGGCAAGGCACAGATCTGGCCAAGGTTCCAAAAAAAATTCTGCTGCACTTAAGGTTCCTAAGAGCACAGTGGCCTCCATAATCCTTAAATGGAAGATGTTAGGGATGACCAGAACCCTTCCTAGAGCTGGCCGTCTGGCCAAACTGAGCTATCGGGGAGAAGAGCCTTGGTGAGAGAGGTAAAGAAGAACCCAAAAGATCACTGTGGCTGAGCTCCAGAGATGCAGTCGGGAGATGGGAGAAAGTTGTAGAAAGTCAACCATCACTGCAGCCCTCCACCAGTCGGGGCTTTATGGCAGAGTGGCCTGACGGAAGTCTCTCCTCAGTGCAAGACACATGAAAGCCCACATGGAGTTTGCTAAAAAAAAACCTGAAGGGTTCCAAGATGGTGAGAAATAAGATTCTCTGGTCTGATGAGACCTAGATAAAACTTTTTAATTCTTTTTAATTCTAAGCGGTATGTGTGGAGAAAACCAGGCACTGCTCATCACCTGTCCAATACAGTCCCAACAGTGAAGCATGGTGGTGGCAGAATCATGCTCTGGGGGTGTTTTTCAGCTGCAGGGACAGGATGACTGGTTGCAATCGAGGGAAAGATGAATGCAGCCAAGTACAGGAATATCCTGGATGAAAAGCTTCTCCAGAGTGCTCAGAACCTCAGACTGGGCCAAAGGTTTACCTTCCAACAAGACAATGACCCTAAGCACACAGCTAAATTGAGGAAGGAGTGGCTTCACAACAACTCCGTGACTGTTCTTGAATGGCCAGCCGGAGCCCTGACTTAAACCCAATTGAGCATCTCTGGAGATACCTAAAAATGGCTGTCCACCAACGTTTACCATCCAACCTGACGGAACTGGAGAAGATCTGCAAGGAGGAATGGCAGAGGATCCCCAAATCCAGGTGTGAAAACGTGTTGCATCTTTCCCAAAAAGTCTCATGGCTGTATTAGATCAAAAGGGTGCTTCTACTAAATACTGAGCAAAGGGTCTGAATACTTAGGACCATGTGATATTTCAGTTTTTATTTTTTAATAAATCTGAAAAAATGTCAACAATTCTGTGTTTTTCTGTCAATATGGGGTGCTGTGTGTACATTAATGAGGAAAAAAAATGAACTTAAATGATTTTAGCAAATGGCTGCAATATAACAAAGAGTGGGTCTGAATACTTTCCATCCCCACTGTATATATATATATATATATATATATACAATGAAAAACGGTGAACATATTAATCAAAAACAATAACACAGAATAGTAACACATGAGATAAAGTGCATGTGTCTTTAAACACTATTATAATCTGGTGTATGTCATTAGTAAAAAGTCTTGTGTAATAGTTGCACAAACCTTTTATTACAATGTAAATGCACTGTAGTGAATGTGCCTTTAAATTCACACCCTTTTTTTTCTTCAGTGCAATGTGATAGTGTTATGCTTTCACCAATTCACCATGCTCGAATAAGTGTAAACTCTTACCAAAATACCACAACCCTATAAAATTGAGTGGTCATGGTCAGTATGTGCATACACCCCAAACGGCTCTGCCCCTCCTCTATAACCAGAGTTTCAGTCAGCTCTGTTCCAAAGTGTTGCCTGGATGCATAGATATAAAAGACAAATATGCCCACGATAGTGTAAAATCTTTAACACTTACAAATACACTCACATATTAAAAGAATAATAGCACTGTGAAAATATCTTAGATGGCATTCAGCATCAATCTGATCAGTTCGCCATACATGATGACGTCAGCGCACTTGGTCCATGCACCTACGTGTTTCATCAGATACTGACACCTTCAAGGGACCACCTACATCATGAACTTACATAGCATTAGAGTAGGTACGTGATGAGCATCCTGAGCAAATAAGAAACTTGTATTTAATTAGTTGTTTCCTGTAAAGCTTCATTACAAGTCTTTGTTTTATCAATAAATTCTCTTGTGCCCAATCAACTGCTAAAAATTCTTTATCAGGGTCCCTGACCAAGTCTTACTACAGTAGAGAATATAGCAATAAAGGAATTACACAGATCCCAAAAAGAACAAATGGACAGCGCTTGATTATTGTACATGGCCAGGTACACAGTGCAAGGCGTTTTCACCAATTGCATGAACAAATTGTGTCCACAGTAAGACGTCTGACTTTTATTAACGCAGATCTTCGCTGCATCTGCACACCCCAAACCAAAAACACTATTCAATTCATTTTTAATATTAAAAGCAAACTCCTCCATCCATCCATGTCTTCATGCTTTATTTTGTTGAGAAATCACTTTGAAAATAACCCCCTAGCATTTCTGGCTGTGGCTGTGGTAAAAACACACTGGGGGAGGGGCACTTTAACCGCTTCCCGACCGCCTCACGCAGATATACTGCGGCAGAAGGGCACGTACAGGCAGATTAACGTACCTGTACATTGCCCTTTAAGAGGCGGCTTGCAGGCGCGCACGCCCGCCGGGAGCTCAGTGAGTGTGATCATGGGTCCGCGGACTCGATGTCCGCGGGGATACCTGCGATCGTCCCACGGAGAGGAAGAACAGGGAAATGTTGATGTAAACAAGCATCTCCCCATGCTTCCTAATGACACTGTCACTGATCACAGCTCCCTGTAATCGGGAGCGGTGATCAGTGTTGTGTCACACACAGCCCCTCCCCCCCACAGTTAGAATCACTCCCTAGGACACACTTACCCCTACAGCCCCACCTTGTTGTTAACCCCCTCACTGCCAGTCACATTTACACAGTAATCAATGCATTTTTAATCGCACAGATCACTGTATAAATGTGAATGGTCCCAAAATAGCACCAAAAGTGTCTGATCTGTCCGCCATAATGTCCCAGTCATGATAAAAATTGCTGATCGCCGCCATTACTAGTAAAAAAAATTATTAATAAAAATGCCATAAAACTATCCCTTATTTTGTAGATGCTATAACATTTGCACAAACCAATCAATAAACGCTTATTGCGATATTTTTTAACAAAAATATGTAGAAAAATACATATCGGCCTAAACTGAGGAAAGAAATATTTTTTTATATATTTTATGGGGATATTTATTATAGCAAAAAGTAAAAAATAATGCGTTTTTTTTCAAAGTTGTCGTTTTTTTGTTTATAGCGCAAAAAATAAAAAACGCAGAGGTGATCAAATACCACCAAAATAAAGCTCTATTTGTGGGAAAAAAAGGATGTCAATTTTGTTTGGAAGCCATGTCGCACGACCGCGCAATTGTCAGTTAAAACAATGCAGTGCCGAATCGCAAAAAGTGCTCTCGTCTTTGGCCAGCCAAATGGTCCGGGGCTTAAGTGGTTAAGAGGTTTAGAATGCTGGGAGGCGGGGTGGGGTTTATGATCATGTGACCGCCGTGATTGTCTGTCACAATGGTCACATGATCGGAAAGCTCCCAATTGCAAATAGCGATCTGAAACTTACCATTTTCCGCTGGCAACTGTGCCGGGAGCGCACAGGGTGCGCACTCTCAGCACAGCTCTATTTGCACCAATTCACACAAAAATGCGGCTGCTCAGCGCCAAGGCCCACCCGAGAAGCCGCGTATTTGGGGCACCAAGGGGTTAATTTTTTCTTATTTTTTATATTTATTTATTTATTTTTACTACCGGTAAAATATTAGGGGTCTGAACAGTTCCCTGATATTTCACTTTTGAGCTACAGGAATAGATTTCAGAACACAGAGACCTCAGTCTCTTCTCTGTTGCAGCTGTAGCTGCACTTGCACATTGAACAGGAAACGCTCTGTATATCTTGCATTCAACAAAGACAGAGATAGTAAACATGAAAGGTCAATTATGTTTACTATGTCAGTATTTGTGAATAAACATCAGATGATCAACATTGATCAATTGCTGGTCATTCAACACAGGCATAGCATCAGTAAAAAAGAGATGTCATATTTAGTGATCCTCTGCTCAGCCATCCTGAAGGTGGATCCTCTTCCTGGGCATCGAAACTGCCTCCACTGCTAAAAGTTGACAGGGGGTTTGACAGGCACAGCAGAGACAGTGGGCTATGAAGTTATTTGCCAGCGCCCACCTGTTACTGGATCCTCCCACTGGGGGTCAGCCGCTGGCCACTTCTCCCCTGCAAAGACAGCTCCAGGCTGTGCAGGGAATACAGCACTTTATTTTTTACCTTCATCCAACAGATAGGATCACTGTCAGAGGAGTGGCGGGTCTTGGCAGTGGCGCACAATGAAGTTGGACGAGAAATTGTTCAGCCTTAAACGGTTTAAAAGGGTTCTTTACTTTTGGAATGAGGATGTGGAACTCTCTTCCACAGCTGGTGGTGTCAGCAGGGAGTTTAGATAAGTTCAAAAACTTTTAGATGTGTTTCTTAGTAAACACGATGTACAAGGATATGGACAACAGTAATCACACAAACACACAAAAACACACACACACATACATACTCAGGTTGAATTAGTCACTGATCATAGCTATTCATTTAAGTAGCAGAGTCAGGAGAATCACTCTCACTAAGTGACCATGAGTTTATAGCAGAGAGAGAAATGCAGCCAACATAAGGCTCCATGCACACTGAAGCTCATAAACGGCCGTTTGTGGAAGTTTGGGCGTTTTTTTTTAACAGCCCATAAACTCCCCTCTATATTATCCTATGTGTCCATATGGACACATGGACGTTTTTGGATGTTTATCACCAGTGGAGTTTATGGGCTGTTTTCTGAACGCCATAAAATCGCATTCAGGAGTCATTTTTCTGACCACAAAAAATGCCAAACGCTCATAAATGCTGATAAACGCTCAAAAACGTGGCTCAGCAGTGTTTTTTAACGTTTTTGATCCATTAAAAAAAAAAAAAAGGTAAAAACCGCAAACGCGGAAGAAAACGCTAATAAACGCTATTGCAAAAAGGTTAAAAAATGTTGAAAGACTATACCTTTTTTGCCTTACATCCTGTCTGGTTAAACTGTTGTCACTGAGTAAGTGTAAATCCTGCTAACAGAGCCCCAGAAAGCAGTATAAACCACAGAGGGGTTGTAATCCTTGCCCACTCGATTCAAAACGAAAAAACAAAAATGTGGTTGAACATGCACTTTAAAAACTAGCAATTTTGATTGATCCCAGGGATTAATTATGATTTTTCTGAATGTAAAAGTAGGTAAATATAGACCACCATAAACTATCTGATCAAAAATAAAAACCGTCTCACAAAAAAATGCTTTAAATAATAAAAAAAAATATTTACAGGTGATGCTGCAGCTTGAAATCCATAGGAAACATTGCAAACTATGACATTAAAAATACAGTTGTTGTTATATTCCTCTGACTCATAGATTTAAGCAGCAGATTGCATGACATTGATTATTTTTAGGTTGAAATTGCATGTTTTCCAAGTATGTAAATGAGCTAATTGATGGTTATGGTGATTTATTAAAAAAAAGGTCTGCACGTCGAGACTTGTCACATTGAGAATTCTGTTCGTGTACACAACAGACTTCAGTCTGCAACACTGATTATTTAACCACTTCAGCCCCGGAAGATCTGGCTGCTTAATGACCAGGCCATTTTTTTATGTGTCACTTTAACTGACAATTGCACGGTCGTGCGGTGTTGTACCCAAACAAAATTGATGTCCTTTTTTCCCACAATTAGAGCTTTCTTTTGGTGGTATTTGATCACCTCTGCGGTTTTTATCTTTTGCGCAATAAACAAAAGAAGAGCGACAATTTTGAAAAAAACACAATATCTTTTACTTTTTGCAATAATAAATATCCCACATTTTTTTCAAAAAAACACATTTTTTCCTCACTTTAGGCCGATATGTATTCTTCTACATATTTTTGGTAAAAAAAATCACAATAAGCGTATATTGATTGGTTTGTGAAAAAGTTATAGCGTCTATAAAATAGGGGATAGATTTATGGCATTTTTAATAATTTTTTTTTTATTTTTTACTAGTAATGGCGGCGATCTGCTATTTTTATCAGGACTGCGATATTGCAGCGGACAAATTGGACACTTTTGACACATTTTTGAGACCACTGACAATTATACAGCGATCAGTGCTATAAAAATGCACTGATTACTGCATAAATGTCACTGGCAGGGAAGGGGTTAACACTGGGGGCTATTAAGGCGGTAACTGTGTTCCCAAGGTGTGTTCTAACTGTAGGGGGGATGGGACTGACTAGGGGAAGAGAGAGATCGGTGTTCATACTCTGTTTACACACACAGATCCCAGTTCTCGCTCTGTCAGGAGCAATCACGGGTGCCCGGCAGTCATCGCGCCCGCCGGGCACTCGCATGGGCTCCAGGCACATGCTGCGGGCGCACATGCCCCTATTGGCCAAAAGGCAAAGCGACCTAAGGTAACGTTGATTTTCCCAGCCGAGCTAACCTGTGGTGGCTGGTCCAGGTAAAACTGCAGAGACCGGTCCAGAAGTGGTTAACAGAATAGGTAATCAGCCAAATGATCAGACAGGGAGTAACTGTAACTTGCAGTTTACTAAACAGGTTCACAGTTACAAGCAATACTTCAAAACATGTTCAGGTTGGCAAAAAAAATATATAAACTGAAGAATGCTGGGAATTGGTTCAGGATAGGAAAGAACATGCATACACTGCAGATTCTGATTATGAAAGCTGCACAAACATGGACTCTTCATAGTAATGTCACTGTGACTCAATCAGGGTAACATGATTGCATACCTTAGTTTCTACAATATGCTATAACAACAAAAAGGCAAGTTAAAAAATCACCACTTCAGAAAACAGTTCAGAACTCAACTACTTGTAATTATCCTCATAAACAGTGATCCTCACAGGGAAGTCCAGGGTAGCTCTGGTAACACATGTGAACAACTGGAGGGATCCAAGGCACAAGCACAAAGGGTTGCCTCACTAAGACTCTGGTAGCAATTTGGGAGGGCCTATAGTAGCTGGATTATTTGGAGAAGCTGTGAGTTACTAGGTTCGGATCCAGCTGCCCACAGAGCAGTTATGACAGTGGAGGGCTTCTTTTTTGGCTGCAGATCACTTTCCCAGCTACCTCTACCTCATCAAGTGAGGCCTTTTTGAGCTACTGAGGGAGGGAAGCAGAGAAATTTGGTTCCCCTGGCAGTATCCAAAAACCCAATGGAGTTAAAAAGGGGCCTACACCCATATCTGAGCATGATGAGTAAACAGGAACTCTAAAATTATGTTTTTATTGAAAATCTCAGTTGTTGTTTTTAATTTTGGCATCTGTTAATTTGATATTTTTGGTATTAATATTCTACATTTACCAACAGTAACCAGCAAGTAGGGAGAAGGGCCAGGTCAGTAGTTTTTGGCACAACAGTTTCAGTGCTATAAAATCTCAGTACATGAGAATTAGCCCCAAGACCTGATATGGCAAATATAGCATTCCGGGGATAAATTTATGATAGACAATAAAGTGCCTGGCTGAGAGGTTCCCTTATTAGTTAGACCCCAGCCACCCCTCCCATAAAAACAACACATTTAAAAAAAAAAATAAGAGAAACATTAAAAACTGTATTTAACATATACCCCAGCTTCTGCCTGTGGCATCTAGGCAATGTTTTTTCCTGGCAAGACCATAGTAACCTTGAGTATCTCAAATCTCACAAGAAGACCATCCAGCAGGGTTGTCCGCCCATTCACCTCCATGTAGGATGTATACACATCTCTACATTAGCTTTTACACCAGCGGACCGATGGGGTTCCAACTGTCTGTTTTTCAGGCAGACTTGATTGACTACCCATTGCTCTCTATGGAGCAGCGGATGTCATTTTATCCGCTGACACCCGCCGGCATCCGATCCGATCTGGTCCGCTAAAAAAAAGACAGATGGGGATACGTTCGCCATCTTTCCGGCGGATTGGATGACATTTGGATGGAAACGTACAGGAAGTCCATTTCTATCCGACTACCCCATAGAGAACAGTGGGCTGTTTCTGTGTCTGCTCTGCATAGCGGAGCAGACACGAACCTGTCATCCACCTGCTCAGCAGGGATCAATTCAGCAGAGAGGTCCCTCACTGAGCAGGCAGATCCACTTGACGGATTCTGCTCCGTCTGCAAGGGGTCTAAAAGTTCACACTACCCTGTGCAGTAGAAAGCTGGGCAGTGTGGAGGGGCAACACACTTCATCTGAGGCTGATGTTTGCTATTCTAGCTAAAGAGGGTAGGGAAGCTATACATGAATTCCGCTAAATAATAACAGCTGTACCATACATGCCACTGTACAAACACGGGAAATAAAAAAAACAAAAGTAGACTAAAGTAAGCATCAATAGAAAAAAACCCCACAAACACTGGCCCTGTAATGGGGTGAAGCCCTAGATTAAAGAGTATAATACCCCAACTTTTCATATTTCTGATATGTACTTGCTGTAAACTGGCCACCCTAAGCAGGAAAACACACTGTGGTCAGTTCTCCAGTGTTTTCTCCTCCAATTATCAGACTTCTTCTCAACTACCCCCCCCCCCTTCCTCACAGCCATTTACTAGGAAGATCAGTGTGTGGCTGTTTCTCCTTCCCGGCTCCTTTGCAGCTGAGAACAGAGGGAATGTGATCACTTACAAAAAAGAGAAAAAAAGGTATTTAAAATGTTTTTTTTATATCCTTACACAAATGTTTTGCCTTTCATTTCTATTTTAAACTGAATGGTTTATTTTACAAGTGGTTTACAATCACTTTAACTTACCTCTAGGGCTGCCTACAGACAAAGTTGAACAAGGCTACTACCCAATCAAGCCAAAAAACGACTGACTCGAAGAATGTTTATAAGCTTGTTGATACTTCTATGACCCTGGCTGAGGTTGCTCAGGGGAATTGTGATGAATTTTATTTGGCTGATGCCCAGAGTGTTCCTTCTTACATCCTCTTAGCCATAACCATGCTCAATGGGAGCATGCACAGCCAATATTATCACTCTTGCAAGTGAAAATACGGGTAGTGGGAGTATATACTGAATGTTGAGGGAATGATGACAATGAAAGCAGATTATCATAGAGTGGGAAGAGAATATTCTTACAGTATATAAAAAATACAGTGTTTGTGTAGCAAGGGATTGATGCTAGCTAACCTATTTATGTGGAAGGTTTTACATCAACCAAAAAAGCTTTGTTCTTACAATGTTGCTGATATTTCTGTTTTTTCTGAAAGAACATATTTTGCTTTGTTAAAAGACCATTTTTTTTCCACACTTGCATTTTAATTAACAAGTCACCATCAGCTACATGCATAGCAAGCTGCTCAAGCTGTTTTTACTCTCAATAATTTTGAAAGGCAGACCTAAATAGTTTGGCAAGAGGATCTCATCTCTTGCTGAAGCTGACTGAATCAGGAATGTTTATATACTAGCTTTTCCTCATTCAGTAGATTTTCACTGGTTTTATAAGCTACATTTATAGAAGTCATGGACAATGTGTGCACTGTTTTAGAAAAAAAAAAAACAGTACAGTTTTTGGTAATTTTTTCATAAAAACATGTGTAAATGATTATTATTACTATTATTATTACTGTTTTTGGTGTAGAGAACACTAAATGTTGATAACAATGTTGCGATTGACTGTAAGTACTGACCCATATTCATGACCAATCTTGGCACAATTTTAGTCATTAAACGGCCATTACAATTTAGTATTCATAGAAACACAACTATGTTAAAAACAATGAAGTGCAAATGCTATGTATATGATTATGCACAAAATGTCGAAATCCATAACCACCCAATGGCATTTTGGTTTACTGTAGATAGAAAGGTAGAAGATGAAGTCTGATTGGTTGGTTTGGATAACTGCCCTGAATGCTGGTTTAATAAACAATTTCGATCATAGAGAGACTCCTAGTTGGAATGGTAGCTAAATATTTGATTGAGATTCAGAATTTTCAGTTTTTTAAATTTTTTTTAAAGAAAGTTATGTTGGTTATTAATATTATTAATAGTAATGATTTTTAGTTATTATGGTTGTAGCATATTTTGCAACATTTTTAATACTTTTAATACTTTACATTTAAAAAAAAAACAACTGTAGTTGTCCCATACCTTCATTTTTGCACTGCACTGTCTCCTGAAAAAAAAAGTATTTTCCTCCATTAGATGCCCTTCAAGATATAAGATAAATTCTTATTAACAGATATAAAGCTGTCCCAAGGTTACATAGGCTTAGCTGTAATATGTAAAAACTCCTTAGGCATTGCAATTCCCCCAGGGTCACTGTTTTAACATACTTCTTTCCTCTGTAAACAACCATCAAACAGAAGATATATTCCTTTGGACTTGTGTAGATGGGGCAAATCCAGTTGGCTTTCTGGTACATTGTTTGCACTTGAGATCAATTTGAGATGTTTCTGAGATCATTTAGTTCATTGACATGTAAATTGTACCTGCAATTGGCTTTCTTCTGACCTTAAAAGCCGTGTCAACCTGTTTCAAGCTACTTTGTTTTATTTTTGATAAAGCACAATTTGTGTGCGAAACATGTAAGCCACGTCTCCCTTGCTTCTACATGTAGTGCTCCTCATGTTCTTCATGGTTTTATGTGAATAAAGGCATTTGGATCTCAGTTTGGTGTGCAGACATCCGGACTTTCCTTTCATTATACTTTGCTTTACTATTGACTGGTATAGAGAAAGAGGCAGTTCACAGAAAATGATGCAAGCAGAAGCCCATGGACACAGCCCCTTTTAAGTGCATGTATACAGTGAGGGAAAAACATATTTGATCCCTTGCTGATTTTATATGTTGCCCACTGACAAAGACATGATCAGTCTATAATTTGAATGGTAGGGTTATTTTAACAGTGAGAGACAGAATAAAAACAAAAATATCTCAGATTCCAAGGTCTGAAAGAGATCGGACGATCTCAGCTTCGCCACTTCATCATCAAGGGAAAGTGGTTGTCAAGAGAAAACATCATGGAAGATCCTCTTTTGGGGAACCTTACCTTCTGGCAAAAGCTTCAGTTGGCCCACTTTATAAGATCACAGCCCTCTCCGGAGCCCCTTGGGAGGCCGCTGACGCCCTTTGAGCTAATATACTTGGATCGAGAACCAGTGCGTCATACGGTATCACTAGCATACCAGCTACTCATCACACCCCCCAAGGACATAGACCTCCCTACATCGCCAAGTGGGAGCGAGATCTGGGAATCCAGCTAAATGAGAGGTAAGTGGAGAGATTATTTCTCTTTACAAGCAAGACTTCGGTGTGTGCTGGCCATCAGGAGGCAGGATTCAAGGTACTCTCTAGGTGGTACTACACTCCAGTCAGGTTACACCGGATGTTTCCTCAGAGTTCGGGCTTATGCTGGAGATGTGGGGAGGCACCAGGGTCCCTGTTACACATTTTCTGGTCATGCAGATTCCTGACACCCTTCTGGACAGAGGTTCACCGCATCTTGCAGAAGTTTACAGACCGGGAGCTTCCCATGACTCCCGAATTCTTCCTCTTACACCACCATGGAATCCCGAGTAAGGCCTACAGGAAATCCATTCTACCTCTCCTGGTCACAGCAGCAAAAAGCTGTATCCCCCTGTTTTGTAAGCGGACAGAGCCTCCAGGACTGGCGGCTTGGTTAAAAAAGGTGGCCGACATTAATAAAATAGAGGACCTGGTTGCCACATAGAGGGGTCTCAGAGAACAGTTCCTTAAAAAATGGTTATACTGGCTCAAATTCTTCTACTCGGAGTATGCAAGGTTGCTGATTGAATTTCCAAGCCAAAAATGAAGAGGGAGAAATAAGAAAAGGGGAAGTCTGGGATGAGTGTGGGGGTGCTGGCCTGGAGACTGGAGGAAGGTTCCTTCTCCCTACCTCTTCTCACCCATATCCTTTTCCTCCCCCCTTCCCCACCCTATTTTTTCTTTTTCCTTTCTTTCTCCCCCCTACTTTACCTTCCTTGGTAATTTTTCTTATGTGTTTGGCCGGCAGGCTGATCCCATCTTTCTTGATATTAGTACTCAATGATGTTAGGCATTTAAAAATAATCGGGATACAGTTGGCCTCTCGACTTGAAGTCCACTAATCAGTCCTTGATTTAATGTTCATGTTATCAATTGGTCAACAGTGCCGTTCTAGATGGTTGGACCTGTCGAGGTGAACTATAATACAAACAATGTTTGTTGAGCTCTCTGTACCACAGTATGCTTATATTATGTATTTTTTATATATATATCCCAAAAAATGCATTTCAAAAAAAGTTATAAATTAATTTGCATTTTAATGAGCAAAATAAGTATTTGATCCCCTATCAATCAGCAAGATTTCTGGCTCCCAGGTGTCTTCTATACAGGTAACTATCTGAGATTAGGAGCACTTTCCTAAAAGGAGTGCTCCTAATCACAGTTTGTTACCTGTATAAAAAGACACCTGTCCATAGAAGCAATCAATCAATCACATTCCAATCTCTCCACCACAGTCAAGACCAAAGAGCTGTCCAGGGATGTCAGGGACAAGATTGTAGATCTACACAAGGCTGGAATGGGCTACTAGACCATCGCCAAGCAGCTTGGTGAGAGGGTGACAACAGTTGGTGTGATTATTCGCAAATGGAAGATACACAAAATAACTGTCAATCTCCCTTGGTCTGGGGCTCCATGCAAGATCTCACTTGGTGGAGTTTCAATGATCATGAGAACGGTGAGGATCTTGTCAATGATCGCAAGGCAGCTCGGACCATAGTTACCAAGAAAACAATTGGTAACACACTACGCCGTGAATGATTGAAATCCTGCAGCGCCCACAAGGTCCTCCTGCTCTAGCCAGTCTCCAGACCTTAATCCCATAGAAAATATGTAGAGGGAGCTGAAGGTTCCAGTTACCAAACATCAGCCTCAAAACCCTAATGACTTGGAGAGGATCTGCAAAGAGGAGTGGGACAAAATCCCTCCTGAGATGTGTGCAAACCTGGTGGCTAACTACAAGAAACGTCTGACCTTTGTGATTGCCAACAAGGGTTTTGCCACCAAGTACTAAGTTATATTTTGCGAAGGGGTCAAATACTTATTTCACTCATTAAAATGAAAATCAATTTACAACTTTTTTGAAGTGTGTTTTCCTGGATTTTTTTGTTGTTATTCTGTCTCTCACTGTTAAAATAAACCTACCATTAAAATTATAGACTGATCATTTCTTTGTCAGTAGGCAAATGTACAAAATCAGCAGGGGATCAAATACTTTTTTCTCTCACTTTTTATATGTATATTACCCCACATTTTAAGGCCACAAATATTTGGGGTGACTGTAAAAGTGCCATAAAAATGTCATAAAAAAGCTCCTAAAATCCTGTCTTGCTTATAAAAAAAAAAATCAAAAAATTTGTTTTTGATAACATTTGTTAACTGTGTTTCTTTATACAATCAAAGTCATATATGTGGGAATTCATTTATGATGTTCTTGAATACCAGAGAGCATTCGTTTTGTCAGCCCCCAACATACAGCTTTTAAGGGAAGAGTGTCTTAGAACACTGCACATTCATCATACCCGCTGATATAAAATAAGCCTGTAAAGCAAATCTTTACATCCTTAAAATCCCACAGTTGTCCATTAAATATAAGCTGCAAATAGACTGTGACCTCTGATGTAATGATTTGATAATATAAAAGGCTGCTATATTTATGAGAGCTCATGGGACACTAGTATGAAGAATGAAAAAGAATCATCCCAGAAGATTGACAGATATAATTGTGTCATCAAAAATAGTTCTGACAATGCACACCAAAGACTAAAATATGGGTACCCCTTTGTTATAAGCAGTCTACAGAAATAGTGCCAATAACTAAAGACCCCGTTTTCATTCCTATAAAGGCCATGGATGAATGAAGGTAGCATGTGGAATGTAACAACAAAGGGTAAAATGATCTCTTCATAGGTTTATCCATAAAATATATATATAAAAAAAACAGTCAACCAATATTTGAGCAATCTACCCTTTAACTTGTTCTTCAATCTTGCTTGTAATTTCAATCCACAGTCTCCTTTAATATATTCAATAGATATTGGAAAATTAATCAATTCTAAAGATTATCCCATAATTGCATTATCAGTGTACTTCTTTTCAATGAAGATGAGTTTGCCATTTCTATTTTATTCAATTTAATTTGATTTAAAAGCCATTGTATTTTGGATTTCTTTTACACAAAGAACTTGAATATTGTTTAAATGCATGTGATTTATATGTGCATTAGTAATAGGGGTTATACAATTCCTGTATATTGTGCATTTTGTACCTGTGAACTGAATATATAATCATTTTAACAGGGGGTACTTGAGTCCTGGAAAAATATTTTAGTAAAATTATTATAGTAAAGACTAATTTAAAAGGATTAAAGTGGCATTAAATCCAAAAGCAAACATTTATTATAATGCAGCTTACCAATTCTTAGATGTGATGGCTGAATTCATTTAGTTTTTATAGGCTTTCTTTCTTATGTTTTCATCTGGTGATCCAGCCAGCAAGTCTGCTTTTTATTACAAGCAGAAGCTCTGCAGCAGAATGTATCAAGTTGCATGAATGAGTGAGACAAACCTTTTAACATGGCCAGGGGTGTTTAAATGACCCGCTTTTATTTATTCATGTTAAACCTTTATTTCAAAAGGAAAAAACAGTTTGCTGTAACAGGTTATAAAGTGTGAGCTGGAGTTTGGCTTCAATTTGTTAGTGTATTTAAATCTGCTAATACATGTAACACTCCCCTCCCCCCAGAATGACAATGAGGCTGTCTGTCTGTTCCTCCTGCACACATTCCTCTAGAGTTTTGTCTGAGCACTGATAGGTGGCACTGATGGGTGGCACTGGTGGGCACTGATAGGTGTCATTGGTGGGCACTGCTAGGTGGCATGGCACTTAACCACTTGCTGACTGCCGGCCCACAATGTACTGCGGGCGAAAGGCGCTGTAGGCAAAGCGATGTACCTCGCTGCCTACTTTCTGTGTTTTTATTCCAGGTGATTGTACACAGCAGGAGCCTGTCAGCAAATCCCAGCCAATGATTTATAGCCGGGACCTGCTGATCGGCTGCGTGCAATCACAGCCCAGAGCTCTGTGTTGATAAACAATACAGAGCACTATACAGAGGGAGTGATCTGTCAGTTTCTCATCCCTGCAAAGCAGGATTAGTTACTAAAAAGTAGCACACTTTACATACATTACATAGTTAGGCACACTTTACCCCTTGATCTCCCTAGATATTAACCCCTTCCCAGCCAGTGACATTAGTACAGTGACATTGCATAGTATTAACACTGATCACTGTATTAATGTCACTGGTGATGTCAGTGGCAGTTAGTCAGACCCCCCCCCCCCTCCTGTGTCAGCACTATCGCAGTCACATTATAAGTCACTGATTTCTGCCGTTAGTAGTATAAAAATAAAATAAATAAATACAAATTCCAGTATATATACCATAGTTTGTAGGTGCTATAACTTTCACTCAAACCAATCAATATACACTTGTTTTTTTGTTTTTTTTTTTGTTCAAAAACGTTTATCAGAATATATTTTTGCTAAAATTTATGAAGAAATTTGATGTTTTTAATTTTTTTTTATTGGATATGTTTTATAGCAAAAGGGAAAAAAATATTGTTTTTTAATTTTCATTTTTATCGCAAAAAATTGGGAAAAAAAAAAACCCAGTAGTAATCAAATACTACCAAACAAAAACTCTATTTGTGTGAACAAAATGATATAAGTTTTGTTTGGGTACAGTTTTGCATGACCGGGCAATTACCAGTTAAAGTAGCGCAGCACTGATTAGCAAAAAATGGCCTGGTCACGAGGTGGTAAAATCTTCTGAAGCTCAATTGGTTATGGATGGGACCAGTGAGTACAAAAAAAGAACTATATAGTAGGTGACAGCATAAGCAGAGGATAGAGAATAAAGCAGTGTTGGTCTAGTGATTGAAGTGAATGTTTTCACTAAGAGCATGCACCTGATTTACTAAGGTGCAAAATAATACCACATCTACAAAATATGAAGTTTAATGAACCTGTCTTCACTGCAAACATCCAATCGTGTGGAGAAGAAGCTCTAAGTTTTTCAAATTTCCTGCATATGACTGGATGCTTGATAACATGTTTAATTCAGTTCCTTTTACACCAATCAATATACGCTTATTGCGATTTTTTTACCAATATGTAGAAGAATACATATCGGCCTAAACTGAGGAAAAAAAATAGTTTTTTTTATATATTTTTGGGTGATATTTATTATAGCAAAAGCTAAAAAATATTGTGTTTTTTTCAAAATTGTTGCTCTTTTTTTGTTTATAGTGCAAAAAATAAAAACCGCAGAGGTGATCAAATACCACCAAAAGAAATCTCAATTTGTGGGAAAAAAAGGACGTCAACTTTGCTTTGGTGCAACTTCACACGACCGCGCAATTGTCAGTTAAATCGACGCAGTGTCGAATCGCAAAAAGTGCTCAGGGGGGAAAATCTTTTGGGGCTGAAGCGGTTAAAGTGACCACTTTTATTTTCTTTTTGTAAATAGCTTGATGTAGTGTAAGGAGGTTAGATACTCATTCATGGGCTGCCAAATGCAATCCAAAGGACCAAAACTTGGACCTGCAGCATTGTCGTTAGTGTAGCACACAGCAATGCACAACAAACCTTCAATGAACATTGAGGTGTGCTGCAATGCAGGTGCATAAAAAAGGTGCATTGGTTGCCAATCACAATAAATGGCACCGCAGCCTAACAATGCACATAATATGCAGTGGTATGAATGGGCCCTTATGGTCCTCTGGTGTAAGGCTATCACCAGATGTGTCGGTTCAGTACATGAACATGTATACGCAGACAAAATAACAGGGTGGCATCTCTTGTCTATGTATTACAGTGTTTATTATTTCTGTGTTTTTATACTATGTGGCATTAGGAGCCTTAGCAGGTTTACAGCAAAGAGAGTGTTTAAGTAGTGTATTTATCCTCAAGGGAAAGGTAAATATATTTTACATACCTACATACCATAACTGTCTGATAACTTACACAAGGAAGTTTACTTAACGTCTACATTATTTTCCCAATGTCAGGTGGTCAAATAACCTCAGTGTAAACATAAATGTATTATGTAGGGCCAGAATAATAGTTTAAGTGCCAAAAACGTCTTACCTTTTTTTCCCTGAATGTAACAACTGAAGGGAAACTCAGTTTTTATCTGACAAGAAGAATTTCATATATTGTATTAGGGGTGCACCGAATGGAAATTTTGGTGCCGAAACCGAAAATGCAGGATGCAAAAATGACATATTTTAAAAAATATTTATATTTATATATATAATTGTATTATATTCGACTTTTTATTTAATATCATCAATTTGAATTAATATGAATTTATTGTTGCTCATTATTGGCACTTTTAGTGCAAGAAAAGCTCAAGAAAAATGCAGTCCGCAGTCTCTGACCATCTCTTGTATCATGTCCTCAGTCTCTGATCATCTCTTGTATCATGTCCTCAGTCTCTAACCATCTCTTGTATCATATCCTCAGTCTCTAACCAGCTCTTGTATCATGTCCTAAGCCTCTAACCATCTCTTGTATCATGTCCTCAGTCGCTAGTCGTCTATTTTATCGTGTCCTCAGTCTCTAACCATCGCTTGTATCATGTCCTCAGTCTCTAGTCATCTATTTTATCGTGTTCTCAGTCTCTAACCATCTCTTGTATCATGTCCTCAGTCTCTGACCATCTCTTGCATCATGTCCTCAGTCTCTAACCATCTCTTGTATCATATCCTCAGTCTCTAACTATCTTTTGTATCATGTCTGCAATAACTTACTTAAACTTAAACACACTGCTAAAAGTATTAGCAAAATTTCCATTCGGTGCACCTCTAGCAGACATGATACAGAAGATGGTCAGAGACTGCATACATGATACAAGAGATCAATGCAGCCTCACCAGTGTCCATCAAATGCAGACTCACCTATGCCCATCATATGCAGCCTACCAATGCCTGTTAGATGCAGCCTGCCAGTGCCTCTCAGATGCAATCTGCCTGTCAGATGCAGCCTCACAAGTGCCTGTTAGATGCAGCCTACCAGTGCCTGTCAGATGCAATCTACCAGTGCCTGTCAGATGTAGCCTGCCTACCAGATGCAACCTCACCAGTGCCTGTCAGATGCAGCCTCACCAGTGCCGGTTAGATGCAGCCTACCAGTGCCTGTCAGATGCAACCTGCCTTTCAGATGCAGCCTCACAATTGCCTGTTAGATGCAGCCTACCAGTGCCTGTCAGATGCAGTCTACCAGTGCCTGTCAGATGCAACCTGCCTGTCAAATGCATCCTCACCAGTGCCTGTAAGATGCAGCCTCACCAGTGCCTGTCAGATGTAGCCTGCCTGTCAGATGCAACCTCACCAGTGCCTGTCAGATGCAGGCTGCATGTCAGATGCAGCCTACCAGTGTCCGCCTGATACCAGCTACCAGCTGTAACAATGTCCTGCCTCCTGTGATCACATCACATTGATTCAATGTCCCGGCATTGGATCAGTGTGCCGTCTATCACAGGAGGCAAGCTGCTGCCCAGTCAATTCAGCTCGCAACACAGAGGGAGATCGCCGCTCTGCATAAGAAGGAGTGGAGGAGGGAGGAGAGAAGGTGGGAGGGGAGGACTGACTGAGCTGCCAGAATGACACCACCAACACAGTTTTCGGCAACCGAAATTTCGGTTCACCCCTATATTGTATGATAATAAAATGATGTCAACAGATAGGCTTGATGACAAAATTTTCACCACCTAAGGTTGTAGATAAAGCTCAATCATGATTGGTTGACCAAAGCATTCCATTTTTTGCCAACTTTGTTAATGCCTTTGGATTTCAGATGATGGATAAGAAAAATCGCTATAAAGTGAATGAACTGACCTATCTGAGTCTACAATATTTTTCACTGAACACTTTTGAAATATCGCAAGAGATAATAAAAGAGTCAGTTCACCAAAGTAAAATATCGAATGTGAGGTAAATACCGTAAAAAAACAAGATAAATCAAGTCAATTCACTAAAAAACACACACATTCGTTTTTTAATCACCTGGTGTTTGCTGGTGGTACTTTAGAAAAGTACAAAATGACAATTAGAGGGACTCTGCACTGGCTAGGAAGTGAAAAGTATACAATGTATCAGTGTGATACAAATGTTATCATTTGAGCTCAGGAATGAAAATAAATTGTAACAGTTCATCAAAGGGAGACCATTTTGTGAATGAAAGCACCCTAGAATGTTTTGATAGTTTCACAATATTTCTGTGTGCCTTCTGGTGCAGTGTTAGCCTGCAAAAAAAAAAAAACATGCAAAAAACGCCAAAAATAACGCAAGATTTAAGTGCTAAAGAACGCAAAAAAATAAATATTTCATGCATTAGTTAAATAACGCATATTTTTTAGTTAATTGACTCCCGCATGCGTTATTTTAACTCAAAAAAATGCATGCAGTATTTATCTCTTAGTGAATTGACCCCTTAGTACTAAATGATAAAACCCTGAAAACACTCACCCTAGGTTCACACCTCCGTGTTTTGTGCAGGCCGCATTTGCGCAGACACGGCACCTCACTCAAATGTCTGCGTTTCTGCAAAAAAAATGACCATGCGATTTCCCTGTGGTTCCCGCCCCCGCAAATGCGCCGTGTGCTGAGATGCGTGGAGGCACAGCGCGATTTGGCTGTGGGTGGTTGGTGCGGTGTAGGAACAGATGTGATTCTCGCACCCGTAGCCACACGTATAGGTGTGAACCTAGCTTCGCTGTTGGCAGTCTCTGAGTATCAAATGTGGTAAACTCTGCTTTAACCACTTCAGCCCCGGAAGGATTTACCCCCTTCCTGACCAGAGCACTTTTTGCGATTCGACACTGCGTCGCTTTAACTGACAATAGCGCGGGCGTGCGACGCTGTACCCAAACAAAATTGACGTCCTTTTTTTCCCACAAATAGAGCTTTCTTTTGGTGGTATTTGATCGCCTCTGCAGTTTTAATTTTTTGCCCTATAAACAAAAAAAGAGCGACAATTTTGAAAAAAACACAGTTTTTTTGCTTTTTGCTATAATAAATATCCCCCAAAAATATATATAAAAACAATTTTTTCCTCAGTTTAGGCCGATATGTATTCTTCTACATATTTTTGGTTAAAAAAAAATCGCAATAAGCGTATATTGATTGGTTTGCGCAAAATTTATAGCGTCTACAAAATAGGGGATAGTTTTATGGCATTTTTATTTATTAATTTTTTTTTTTTTAGTAATGGTGGCAATCTGCCATTTTTATCGGGACTCCGACAATTATGGCGGACACATCGGACATTTTTGACACATTTTGGGACCACTGTCATTTATACAGCAGTCAGTGCGATTAAAAATGCATTGATTACTGTGTAAATGACACTGGCAGTGAAGGGGTTAACCACTAGGGGGCAGTGAAGGGGTTAAGTGTGTCCTATGGAGTGATTCTAACTGTGAGGGGGCTGGGCTTGAACACACAGGACAGTGATCACTGCTCTCGATCATAGAGAGCAGTAGATCAGTGTCCTGTCACTAGGCAGAACAGGGAATGCTTTGTTTACATAAGCATCTCCCCGTTCTTCCTCTCCGTGACACAATCGCGGGCACCCAGCGGACATCGAGTCCACCAGACCCGGGGTCACGGAGACTGTGGCGGGCGCGCACCTCCGGTGGCGCGAAAACGCTCGTGACACCTCTTCTTACTTGTACACCCTTTTGCCTGCCAGTGCCATTCTGCCGACGTACATCGGCGTGCGCTGGTCCGCAAGCGGTTAAAGTAGAACTAAAGCCTTTAACCCTTTCATGACTAAGCCTATTTTTGAAATTTGGTGTTTACAAGTTAAAATCTGTATTTTTTGCTAGAAAATTACTTAGAGCCCCAAATATTATAAATATTTTTTTAGCAGAGAATCTACAGAATAAAATGGTGATTGTTGCAATATTTTATGTCACACAGTATTTGTGCAGCGGTGTTTTAAACGCAACTTTTTGGGAAAAGGGACACTTTCATGAATTTAAAAAAAAACAAACAGTAAAGTTACCTCAATTTTTTTGTATAATGTGAAAGATGAGGTTACGCCGAGTAAATAGATACCAAACATTTCACGCTTTATAATTGCATGCACTAGTGGAATGGCGACAAACTACGGTACCTAAAAATCGCCATAGGCGACGCTTTAAATTTTTTTTACGGTTACCAGGTTAGAGTTACAGAGGAGGTTTAGTGCTAGAATTATTGCTCCCGCTCTGACAATTGCGGCGATACCTCACATGTGTTATTTGAACACCGTTTACATATGCGGGCGCGACTTCCGTATGCGTTTTCTTTGCTGCGCAAGCTTGCGGGGACGGGGCGCTTTAAAGAAAATGTTTTTTCTTATTTATTTTATTTATTTTTATATTTATAAATTGTGTTTAAAAAAAAAAATAAATTGATGACTTTAAACATCCCTTGTGACAGTAATAGATGGTGACAGGTACTCCTTTGCACTTCAAAGTATTCAGATCGCCGAAAACAGCGATTCTGAATACTGTGTATTCTTTTAAAACCAGCGCCATTGGCAGCCGAGTAAATGGGAAGTGACGTCATGACGTCGCTTCCGTGTTTACGATTAGGAGGCTGGAACCAAGCTGCTCACGGCTTGGTTCCAGCCCGTCCCCAGCCGCCGGAGTCGGCCGATTGGTCATCGGGCCTCCCGATGGATCAGGAGGCCCGGTAAGAGCGGCGGGAGGCAGAGGGAGGGGGGGACGTCCCCTCCCGCTCCTGCGGTATAACAGCCGAGCGGCTTTTAGCAGCATCCGTTGTTATAACTGGATAGCCGATCGCCGGCTCTAAAAAACGTTACTGGGATAATGCCTGCAGCTGCGGGCATCATCCCGGTAGAACCCCGGAAAGCCGAGTACGCACATCTCCGTACGCTCGATGGGAAGGGGTTAAAAATATGCTAGCAGGTACCTTCAGGTTCAGACTGTCCAACATGATGGCCTAAGATGCCAAAAAAAAGGAAGACGTAGATCGTGGATATCGTATAGCTGGAAGGGGGCAATTTAAAGGGTAAGCGCGCCATAATGTGCAAATATGATGTGCATACTTACACATTTTGGCAAGAGCCCACCCAACGTGCAGAAGACTTTAGTTGAAGACTTGTACATTACAATAGATTACATAGCCATACTCTTCTTAAGATGGAAGTAAACCCTCCTATCTTTTTCAGCCACGGAAGCTGCCATCTTGGCCTCTGTTTAATCTACAACTGCCATGATGCTGCACATGCAATCAGCTATGACACCAGCCATTGGATGGTTTGACAGTCTGGTTGAGAGCACAACCAATGGGATGGTTACATTCCCGGCACATGCCTGAAATGTAACTTATTTGAAACGGTTAAATGGATGGGTTTACTTCCACTAGACTGTAAATATGAAAGCGGGCACAACTTTAGAATAAAATTACATAAAGTGAGCCCGTTGCTTGAAATTTTGTGCAATCTAACATTAAAAGCTAGTGACAGATAGACATGTGCAGAACGAAAAAATTTGTTTAGTTTCGTTTCGATCCGTTATTTACATAAATTTGTTTTGTTAAATTTGTTTAATTCGTTTTCAGAATTCATTTTGTTTGTTTTCGAATCAATTCAATTTTTTGAATTCCAAAAGCTTTTGAATTCAAATCAGTTTACAATTTCCAAGGAGAATAGAATAGAAAATAAAGGAATAGAATAGAAAAACATTGAATAGAATAGAAAAGAATATAACATAAAATAAAAGAATATACTATAATAAAGTAAAACAGAACAAAATAGGATAGAAAATAAAAGAACAAAATAGAATGGCATTGAATAGAATAGAATAGAAAGGAATAGAATAGAATAAAAAAAGATTAGAATAAAAAAAGATTATAACCATCTTCTGAAATTCGAATAGAATAGAAAAAATAGAATTAAAAAAACAATAGAATAGAATAGAATAGAAATAATATAACCATTTTCCAAAATTCAAATAGAATCAATTTGAATTTGAATAGAACATAACACAATAGTATAGAAAAAAAACATCTTCCTATTCTAATCTATTCTTTTCTATTCTATTCAAATTCGAATTGATTCTATTTGAATTTTGGCAAATGGTTATATTCTTTCTATTTTAATCTATTCTATTTTATTGTTTTTTTTTTATTATTTTTTTATTTATTCTATTCTATTCTATTATTTTATTTTCTATTCTTTTTGTTTCTATTCAAATTCAAGTTTATTCTATTTGAACTTTGAATTTCGGAAGATGGTTATATTCTTTCTATTCTATTCTATTTTTTTCTATACTATTCTGTTATTTTCTATTCTATTCAAATTCAAATTGATTCTATTTGAATCTTGAGAAATGGTTATATTCTTTCTATTCTTTTTAATTCTATTCTTTTCTATTCTATTATAGCCTATTTTATTCTTTTTTTGTATTCTATTCTTTTCTATTCCTTTTATTTTCTTCTAATTTCAGAAGATAGTTATATTCTTTCTATGTTATTCTATTCTATTCTATTCTGTTCTATTCTATTCTATTTGTTGCTATTATATTCTAGTCTATTCTGTTCTTTTATTTTCTATTCTATTTTGTTCTGTTTTGATCTATTAAATGCTATTCTTTTATTTTCTGTTATATTCTTTTGTAGTCTTTTGTTTTTTTTTTTCTATTCTATTCCTTTATTTTCTATTCTATATTTCCTCTTTGGAAATTGGAAAACCATTCAAAACCGTTTCAAATTTGAATTTGAAAACTATTCGAAAAGTATTCAAATTCGAATTTCGCTCTAATTTTTTTTGTTTTTTTGGATTCGTTTAAATTCGGTACTGTTGCAATTTGGGAATTCGGATACATACGATGTTCCGAAAAACAAAAATTTGTCAAAATTTCAATTCAGAATGAAACATACCATCCAAAATATTTATTTTATTTGTTGATTATTTTTTCTATAATAAATGGACATACATCCGTTGTATACATCTATTGAGACAACTCACTTGTGCGTATGCAAAGTTTGTGCTTACTGCATGCTGCAGAACACAACCAAGATGCAGGGAGAGGGAACGACAGCTGTTAAGCTTAGAAACTATTTTGTGCCTCAAAAATGAATGTGTCAGCCAGTTCAGTTTTTGAAATATTGGAATTCAAATTCAGATTATGTAACATCAAGCCCCACCCACTTTGCACCCGACATTATTAAAATTTAAAAACAAAGATAGCATTCGTTTGCACTGCATCTGTGCCGCATCTTGTGCTGCGATTGTGCTGATTTGTACCGCAAAAACAAACTTTCTGTTTGTTCGGTTTTTGAGAAATTGGACATTTAACGTTAGATTATGTCACCTAAAGTCCCGCCCACTTTATACTATGTTTACATTACATTTCAAAAACAAATCTACAATATTTATGCTGCATTGGCAGGAAAAACAAGCATATTGGTATAGTATATTTTTTTCATATAGCACTCTCATTTTGTATCAGAATGAATGATTATGGGACTCATTTATGCTTTTTTGCCTGAGCTACCCTAAAAACCTAAATATACCTTTGAAGTTTTTCAGAATATCTTTTTAGAGCTAGGTGTGGGAAATCTATTTACAAAAGTTCACACTTTAAAGTGCAAATTACTTTCCTAAAAGGCTTTAAAAAAAGTTAATGCATTCTGTATTCTATGTTCTTTACAGATACTGTATACTGTAAATACATGTGTGTGTTTCAGCTGAGAAAAAGGCATTTTTTTTGTTTTTTTAAATGTTTACATTTACATTTGATGCTGCTTTAATGATGTTACATTTATAACACTTTATAAATAATAAAGGTTAATTTGTTTTGAAAGCCTGTTTCATGAGTCTTTTCATTATTTAAAAAAAAAAAAAACATATTATTTCTATATAAAAACCTTCAAACATATATCAAATACATTTGGAAAATAAACCTATGGTCTATAAACTAGAACATTTGAGTTGGCTTTACTTTGAACCTATGGTCTATAAACTGGAAAACTTGAGTTGCCTTTACTTAAAACTATAGTTCCAGACAAGTTAAGGTATGTATTTCTAACTTAAAACACTATGGTCTACAAACTGCAAAAAATTGAGTTGGCTTTACTTAGAACAACAAAGTGGAAAACATGAAAAGTCTAATGAGTCAGACAAAAATAAGTTTAATTGACAGTACTTAAAAAGCTGCAGCAAATTGTTGCCTCAATTTTTTTGAGTAGATCCAGCACAATATTTTTTACAGTGCGAGTTCAAAAATGTTTACTTTTGTTGTTTCTCTAAAAATGAATGTGGATTATTGCTGTGCCAGTTTTTATTGACAAAGCATTCTACTTTATGTTGATTGCTATACCGTGTGAAATGTATACTGTATTTCTCACAATACATGCTTGTACTGAATATACCACCCTGCATAGTTATAAAGCATTGAAAGTGACTTTTACCAAACATTCACTGGTAGTGAATAACCTGTTGTCATTCAAAACACTTGCATCTGGAAGATTGCCCTGCATAAATATATTTATAAATATGCCCCTGAGACAAAACTGTCTATATTAGCTGTAGAAGTTCCCATTATACCAACCTAATTTGATCATTCAAAATGTAAGTTAATGCTATTTTTATTCAGGACCAGCCAATCAAGATGATCTAAGATGTCCAACCCGTAAGAAGACAAGCATGTTTCAGTCAGTATACGTAATGTTTATATTAACTGCTTGATTTACCCCCTTCATGACAGGCTATTTTTTGCGATACGGCACTGCGTTACTTTAACTGACAATTGTGCGGTCGTGCGACGTTGTACCCAAATAAAATTATGTCTTTTTTTCCCACAAAACGAGCTTTCTTTCTTTTTCTTTTGGTGGTATTTGATCACCTCTGCATTTTTTATTTCCTGCGCTTTAAAAAAAAAGACTGTCCATTTTGAAAAAAAAAAACAATATTTTTTACTTTCTGCTAAAAAAACACATCAAAAAAATTTTAAGGGTCTAATGTCTTCAAAAATTTAGGCCAATATGTATTCTGCTACATGTTTTTGGTGAAAAAAATACAATAAGCGTATATTAATTGGTTTACGCGAACGTTGTAGAGTCTACAAATTATAGGATATATTTATGGAATTTGTATTTTTTTATATTTGTAATGGCGGCGTTCAGCAACTTATAGCAGGATTGCGATTTTGCGGTGGACAATCAGACACTAGCTGTCACTTTTGACACTTTGCAGGTACTAGTGACACTAACACAATGATCAGTGCTAAAAAAATGCACTGTCACTGTATTAATGACACTATCAGGGAAGGGGTTAAACATCTATGGCGATCAAAGGGTTAACTGTGTGCCTAGCCAGTGTTTTTGTGTATGTAGTGTGCTGCTTTCACTAGGAGAAGAGTTCTAATCTACTCCCTGCTTTGCAGGAACCCAGGATCGATCTCTCCCTCCTGTCAGAACTGACATTTGCCTTATTTACATAGGAATATCTCAGTTCTCTCTGTATTGCCGACGATCTGTGGGTGCCGGAGGACAATGAGTGCCCGGTACCCACAGATCGGCTTCTGCTGTACACTTTTACAGCAAAATCGGCCCGCTGGGCAGGAGCCCCCTGCAGGTGGAAGTGAAGGATTATGTATATATATATACGTGATCCTGCGCACAGCTGCCACTCTGTAGCAGTAAAAGTGCCCAAAGGCGGTCAGCAAGCGGTTAAAGATGCCATTTAATGCAACTATTAAAAAAGGTGAATGTGAGAAAGCTACATTACTGTAACATGAGTCAAATATAAAATAAATAAACATGCTAAGAGCATATCTAAAATGAAATATGCCCCCCGACTACCCTCACAAAAATAGTGTTAGAACAAGATAGACCGCAAATGTAAGCAAAGTTCTTTACTGCCCTGTTTGAGCAGCATCCTGGTAGCTATGGCAGCAGCGGAGAAACCAACATTCTTATTTCACTACTACTCAGCTACCAATGTAAATAATAGCTTTCTTGAGAATATGTTGACAGGTCAGCCATTATTTCCATTTGTGCTGTGATTATGTGCCACTGCCATGGTTACCAGGACGCTGCCCAACAGGGGCAGCAATAAAACCATGTCTGAATTTCAGGTCTTGATCATAGACATCTCTTATATGAAGGGCTAGTTGGGGGGCAAAGTTAATTTGAGTTATGGAAACATCACTTATCTCTTAAAGTGGCCATGCATGGGAAAAACATGTCCAACAGCGTGAACAGTTGTGTCATTTTTCATTCTGCTTTGCACATGGTGCTTTGTTTATAAAGTTCTGCATGGTTGGAAAACACCATTTGATTTTCCATCTATAGCTTTTCATAAAGTAGAGTTACATAGAAAAAGGTTTTCAGTTCATGTTTGTCCCTTGGATAAAAATAGAACTATTGCTTGGCCTGCAATAATAGCGGAGTCAACAGGATATTGTGTATCTTATCTTCTTATTTCCAAAGAATCACATCTCCATATACACAGGTATTCTTGAGGCTGCACTGCAGGCGAATAATGAAATACACAGTATAAATACACACACACATATATATATATATATATATATATATGAGCCATTTTACCTGCCAAGTCATTTATATTTCTGACCATCTAGTCCTGGAATGTACACAGTCCTGCCAGACAGCACAGCCCGGTTGGCAGCCAGAGTTTGCTATACAACTTGGTCAGCTACCTGCCCTGAATCTGAACTAGCCAATGAAGGAGTACCTGCAAATTTATGAGCTTATGCTTTTAATCCTTCTGACTTAGCACATGGGGATACAGCATAGATGTAGTTTTTTCCCCAACCCCTCCAGTCTGGATTATACTATGTAGGACAGCTATTTACACTAGCTGTATACAAAAAATACATTTTGATTTAAAAACAAAATACATAAATCTATTTCTTTTTTTGGGGGGGAAGCTCATTCACACCACAACATGGAGCATCGGCATGCAGATTTGTATTGCACTGCACCGTTTACAGCTCAATAAGCTGTGTTTTAATTATGTATTTTCTTGCACGTGCCACATCAATAGCTAATATCCCGACACTTTTTTTTTTTTTTTTTTGGTATTATGATGTTGCATGCATGTACTTTTATACTTTGCGTGAAAATACAGACATGACCCATTTTTATGCAACACATATACACTATATTACCAAAAGTATTGGGGCGTCTGCCTTTACAAGCACATGAACTTTTTTTTTTTAAGTAAATTTTTATTAAGAGATCAAAACAGGATACAGATGCCAAAAAGGAAAACGGAATGTTACAAATATTAAGGCATATCACAATATAATATTTTTTCCCAAGGTGGTAATGAACTGCATACAGGAGAGTTTAGAACTGGATAGATCATCTAATATAATCTTGGGAAGAGAAAGGATGGGGAAAAGGAGAGGGATATTGGTGGATGGGGCAGGGGGGGGTAAGGGGGGGGGGGAACAAGGGAAGGAAAAGACCAATAAGGATTGTTTTCCTAGTTCAATTATGTAAGTTAGAGCACTGGTACTAAGAGAAATGACCACAGTATAAAATGTACAACATAGGGCAAACGGGGGTGAGTAGTGGTGGAAAATCTAATTTGAGATAATGATAATAATGCCGGTGATAATGATATTGATAATGATGATGGTTATAATGATAATGATGATGGCTGGTCACCTACAGTGCCTTGCAAAAGTATTCACCTCCTTGGCTTTTTACCTATTTTGTTACATTACAGCCTTTGGTTCAATGTTTTTTTCATCTGAATTATATGTGATGGATCAGAACACAATAGTCTAAGTTGGTGAAGTAAAATTAGAAAAATATATACATAAAACTATTTTTCAGAAATAAAAAACTGATAATTCTCATGTGCGTATGTATTCACCCCCTTTGTTATGAAGCCCATAAAAAGCTCTGGTGCAACCAATTACGTTCAGAAGTCACATAATTAGTGAAATGATATCCACCTGTGTGCAATCTAAGTGTCACAGGATCTGTCATTACATATACACACCTTTTTGAAAGGCCCCAGAGGCTGCAACACCTAAGCAAGAGGCATCACTAACCAAACAGTGCCATGAAGACCAAGGAACTCTCCAAACAAGTAAAGGACAGTGTTGTTGAGAAGTACAAATCAGGGTTAGGTTATAAAAAAATATCCAAATCTTTGATGATCCCTAGGAGTACCACGAAATCTATCATGGAGAGAACATGGCACAACAGCAAACCTGCCAAGAGACAGTCGCACACCAAAACTCACGGATCGGGCAAGGAGGGCATTAATCAGAGTGGCAGCACAGAGACCTAAGGTAACCCTGGAGGAGCTGCAGAGTTCCACAGCAGAGACTGGAGTATCTGTACATAGGACGACAATAAGCTGTACGCTCCATAGAGTTGGGCTTTATGGCAGAGTGGCCAGAAGAAAGCCATTACTTTCAGCAAAAAACAAAATGGCACATTTTGAGTTTGCGAAAAAGGCATGTGGAGACTCCCAAAATGTATGGAGGAAGGTGCTCTGGTCTGATGAGACTAAAATTGAACTTTTTGGCCATCAAAGAAAACACTATGGTGCTAACCAAACACATCACATCACCCAAAGAACACCATTCCCACAGTGAAACATGGTGGTGGTAGCATCATGCTGTGGGGATGTTTTTCAGCAGTCGGGACTGGGAAACTGGTCAGAGTTGATGGAAAGATGGATGGTGCTAAATACAGGGATATTCTTGAGCAAAACCTGTACCACTCTGTGTGTGATTTGAGGCTAGGACGGAGGTTCAACTTCCAGCAGGACAATGACCCCAAACACACTGCTAAAGCAAAACTTGAGTGGTTTAAGGGGAAACATGTAAATGTGTTGGAATGGCCTAGTCAAAGCCCAGACCTCAATCCAATATAAAATCTGTGGTCCGACTTAAAGATTGCTGTTCAGAAGCGCAAACCATCCAACTTGAAAGAGTTGGAGCAGTTTTGCAAGGAGGAATGGGCAAAAATCCCAGTGGTAAGATGTGGCAAGCTCATAGAGACTTATCCAAAGTGACTTGGAGCTGTGATAGCCGCAAAAGGTGGATCTATAAAGCATTGACTTTAGGGGGGTGAATAGTTATGCACACTGACTTTTTCTGTTATTTTGTCCTATTTGTTGTTTGCTTCACAATAAAAAAAAAAACATCTTGTTGTGGGCATGTTCTGTAAATTAAATGATGAAAATCCTCAAACAATGCATGTTAATTCCAGGTTGTGAGGCAACAAAACATGAAAAATGCCAAGGGGGGTGAATACTTTTGCAAGGCACTGTATAAAGTTTGGGCAGAAATGGATGAGGCCATGTTGGGGAAGAGTTAACAGGGCTGTCTAAGCAGGTAAGAGTGGAAAAATTCAAAAGACTGGAACCGAAAGAGCAAACTCTAGAAGATATTGTCTTTGTCGTAGAGTTGCAGCAGTCCATGGGTGCAGGTGAAAGTGCTAGAGAAGGACCTGTAGTTTGGCATGGAGGAACTTGACTGGCCTGCACAGAGCCCTGACCTCAACCCGACAGAACACCTTTGGGATAAATTAGAGCAGAGACTACGAGCCAGGACTGCTCGTCCACATCAGTGCTTGACCTCACAAATGTGCTTCTGGACAAATGGTCCAACATTCCCACAGACATACTCCTAAACCTTGCGGACAGTGACCCAGAAGAATTGAAGCTGTTATAGCTGCAAAGGGTGGGCCAACTCAATATTGAACCCTACACACACTGGGGTTGATTTACTCAAACTGGAGAGCGCAAAATCTGGTGTAGCTGTGCATGGTAGCCAATCAGCTTCTAACTTCAGTTTGTTCAATTAAGCATTGGCAATAAAACATGGAAACTGATTGGTTTCTATGCAGAGCTGCACCAGATTTTGCACTCTCCAGTTTTAGTAAATCAACCCCTAAGAATGGGATGCCATTAAAGTTCATGTGCGTGTAAAGGCAGGGGTTCCAAAACTTTTGGTAATATAGTGTATGTGGTGTGAAGGGAACACAGTTTCTCTTTTCCTTTGCACTTAGCCTGATCTATGTATCCCAACGCACATGGTGTGATTGAGCTCTTTATACGGTAGTTTAAATTGCTGCCTGCTCAGATATTTATTCTATAAATTCAGTTAAATACAGATACTATTTATTACTGAACACATTCAGCAGTAACTGATTGTAATGTTTTTTAGATATAGATGCATTTGATCCTGATTTTAGAAGTAAATTGTGAGTAAATAGGACACTTGTGAGAGCACAGTATATCATGAATAATTTCTCATGAGGTCTGTTATCAGCGAGCCAAGGCAATTCTTGTATGCTAACATTTTACAAGCACTTAGGCTCCAGACTGTTTTAATCTGTTGGTTCGCAAAGGGGTGGCAGAATAAATGCATCTGGTTATTGAACAGTTTAGTGTCATTAACTCAGCAATTGTATTTAGATTGTCTGCATAGGCAAACCTTATGACCTCTAAGAGCAGCAATTTAGGGTAATATATTTCTCCTTCATAATATGCACAAGGTGAAATGCAAGTGTGTATAGCACAGCATGAACCCACAAGCTCCTGTCTTGTATCCCTTTGAGAAATTGATTAAAACACAATTTAAAGTAAAATAAGATGTCAGATCAAAAATAAGCTCCCGTCTCAGGTATTCCACATAGCGTGGGTTTATACTTAGTTCCTCAAGTGTGTTGTTTCACAGGTCTTACCAAGTTCCATTGAGCAATTTATCAGAGTTTAAATTTATCATGGGCGCAATCAGGAATTTAATATATAGAAATAGCAAGTTGAACATTTAAACTCCAAACTCATTTTCGGTCATGTTGTAGCCATGAGATGTCCACTTTAGATGCTATATTACCTAACATCTAGATACAAATTTAGAAGGCCAATCCATTTGTTAGACACATGCATAAATGGATAGCATGTTGGGCCCGTGGAACCCAGCTTACCTTAGAGAGCTCTGGAAACCCATTTTCCAGCTCCCCAGGCCCCCTCGTATGTGTAAGTCACCCTGTGTCTATTAGGGGCACAGAGTGACTTGAGAAGCCCAGGCTGGTCTGCTCTAACCAGACTCCCAGTACAACCACCCTGGACTCAGCATTTCATTTACCCCTGTTATCCTGGGTCTTACATGTGTGGTTTGTGTTGAAAGTTTAAGGGGATCTTTTACTTGGGACAGTAATATTTATCAACAATCTCTCTCAATAAATATATGAAGATAAATAATATTTCAGACTGCTAGAATATTGTTGGAGTGTCTCATAGACCAGTGCTAGATAGTTTTTAGGTGGGGTGGGGGTTGGTATGTGTTTATTGTTAAATGACTGTATCTCATTGTTCTATTGTTTCTGTCTGCCTTGGGAGCAAACTACTATGGACTGTTCATGCTTATGTGGATTAGCTTAAGGGTTAACAAAATCACTGTCAGCTATTAGTTGCTAGAGGTAGGGGGATTGGTCCAACAGCCCTGCTTGCTGATAAGTCTGTCTGCTGTTGAAAAGTTTAAATGTACCTTTGTCTCTTGTTACTGAATGTAGTTTACCCCGCCCTGTGTCATTATGCAAAAAAAAAGGGGGGGGGGGGTTGTCCTAGAGTGTATATCTTTTTGTACCTGTGTTTCTTACACCCTCCACTGAGTTACAGCTAGTGACTGCGTGCGCTAAAGGATCTTGGATCATGCTGGTACCGGGCAAGGGAAGCTTATATGGCGAACATACTCCTTCTGAGTACGAGGTGCGTCACAGATAGACATCATTAACGTTGTGTTGATTTTTTATCTGGCATTGCCAAACCTCTCTTTCTCACAACATAAGCAGCTGCCTTTCCCCCAGTTATAGGTTATCTATTATGCTGTACATATAACACCTTGTGCCTAAAAAGTGCCTCAAAAAGTGCATCTGCATATGACAGTTTTTCCCAAGGCTTGATTTGCCGTTAGCCTCAGTAGGCCTCCACTTATAGGCAAAAGAGAAAACAAAATGCTGCTTTTTTTCTGAATACAGTAATTATCATCTGCTTATTTTACCCATCCTATATTAGCTTAGTTTTACTTTACATTAGCTTATTTTCACAATATTCTAAGACACACCAAAATCCTTATTGTAAAACGGATGATCCTAGCAGAGGGGTATTTGCTTTGGGGGAAAAGATTTTGTGCCTGCGATGACTAGAATATTCCAATTTGTTCTTTTGTTTTTAAGACCCTGGATAGAGGAGAATCAATATGCAAATCATGAAAGATCACTTAAAGTGAGTCAACTTGAATTTACAAGTATACAATTCCATTTTAAAAACTGAAAAAAACTCATTTATATTCATATAATCCAAGGGGAGGTTTCATCCCCCCATCTTCCCTTCTCATCTAAATGCTGAATAGGTAGTGATAACAGTGCAATGTGTAGTGTGCCAACTAAAGCACCAAAGCTATCATCTGTACTGCTTTATCTATTTTAAGAGACTCTGTCACCAGACCATTCATTCCTACAACTTTCCCCCATAACAGTACATGTGAAATGATTGTTTTTATGTATGTTATTAACCTGTAAAAAAACTCCCTTGTGTTGACACCCTAAAGTCCTGAGACTGCAGCTGGGTGCCCCTATTTTGAACGTGATGTCAAAAGCCCCGGCAAACTCAGAGCTGTCATTCAAGTGACACTATAGCAGTGGTTCCAAACCTCAGTCCTGAAAAACCAACAGGTAATATTTTCAGGATTTTGCTCACCTTGTACAGGTGCTTTAAACTGGTGTCAGTGGTTTGGTATTCATGACAGATATTTTATCTAAGGGAATTTCACAAAATTGGGTGCTCTTGAGAACTGGGGCTATAAACCACTGCTCTATATTATTCCCCTTCATTTCTCTCCTTGCTGCTACATAAATGGGGACGGAGATGTTGGGCCAGTACTGACAGCAATTAGACACTCCCAAAAAAAAGGAGAGGGCTATGACATATAAGGTGGAAGGGGAAATTGTAGCTGTGCTAAGAAATTGACACGTCTTCTGGAGTGGTCAAAGATCAGACATACATTGCAAGTGAATACAAAATCATTTCCCGAAAGGAAAAACGGTGTAAGTAAGCATTTAACGTATATGAATTTTCTGTGCTTTACCTGCAATTTTAAATTATGACAGGGTCTCTTTAGGTCACAGCCTAAAATGTTCAGTTTGTAATACTAATAACGCGTGCAGTGGAAATCAAATGCTAGTTTCTTCCAACAGCCATTCTCTTAAAACTGCTTGAAAAAGATCAATTATTTCTTGTACTACAAACAAGTGACCAAGGTTCTGGACCATGAATTCTAAAAGTTTATTTATTAAACATTAGCTAAAACTTACATGTCTTGGAACACAGTGGAGGGGGTGAGAGGGAATCCGCAGATTGCCACAGCACAGATCAGGGGGAGACAGTAGGCTTAGTGGTTGTAAACCAAAGCACCATGCATGACGGCCAGTTTGGGGTGTGATTATGCCTGCATTGAGGAGCCTGGTTCAAGGCAAAGATGGAATGTGGAAGCCCACAGATGATGGCCAAAAAACAGCAGGGGCAACCTGAATCTCAATGACCAAAGCCAGAGAAGTGGATCCTCAAGCTGCAGCTGTGGTGTATCCTCACGCACACTGTGCAGTCCTGTGTAGACTTTGTAAGCCTACCCACAGTATTTGTGAGGATACACCAAAGCCGCAGCTTTGGTACAGGTGTGTTGATCATTGAGATCTAGGCCACCCCTGCAGTCCAGCGCTTTTTTGGCCATTATCTGTGGGCTTCTTCATTCTATCTTTGCCCTGAACCAGGCTCCTTAATGCAGGGATAATCACATCTCACACTGCCTGTCAGGTCGGCTTGCCTACATGCATCATGCTCCAGCTCACAACCACCCAGCCTGCTGTCTTCTCTTGATCTGTGCTGTGACAATCTGTGGATTCCCCTTCACCTCCTCCACTGTGTTCCAAAACATCAATGTAAGTTTTAGCTAATGTCTGATCAATAAACATTGGTTCAGCGCCTTGGTCACTCGTTTGCAATTCTCTGTAGATCTTCCCCCGATCTTGAATATCAAAAGCTGAGGATCATACACTTGAACTTGTGTTTTCCATTTTTTAAGAAACTCTATGACAGTTGCTAATCCTCTGCAACCATCTTACGGCTATTTCTAGAGTTGAAAATTGCTCTTTCCACGCAACCTTTTTGCAGCCACTTCATATGCATGAATAACTCCTGCAGCAATCCATTGTGAGCGGTTGAGTTGGTGTCTAATGGCACTTTTGTTTTTTTAATTTTTTAAATTGATGGATTTTCCCCAATCTCAGACAGTTGTCATCAGAGCATTTGTCCTTATTGAAAGATTTGCTCTTAGATTTAGATCCTTATGGGTCGTACACACGATCGGATTTTCCGACAACATTTGTGTGACTGTGTGTATGCAAGACAAGTTTGAGCCAACATTCGTCTGAAAAAAATCAATGGTTTGGTTGTCAGCATATCTGATCGTGTGTACACAGCATTAGATTTCTCATTTCTATCTCAGTGACAATTGTCATTAGACCATCAGAGGGTCTAATCCCACCCTACCAAAACGAAAAAAAAAAAAATGTTCTTCCTTCATATATTTACATACACTTTAAAGCCAATTTAAGACAATTTCTTGTCCTAAAAATATCCACATCTGGTAAGCAACCACCAGCTGTGAGGGTGCCACCTGTTATACTGCAAAAAGGTCTATTACAAGCTAATTTCCCTGAAAACAAAACACCAGCTGGTCAAGTAAAATCCACCTTAACTGACTTTAATGCTACCAATTATGCTGGTTTGCTTCCAAGCTACACATGAAAATGTTTCAATAGCAGTAGTTAACATCACAAACAAATGTGACATCGGAAACTTTCTTTCTACTAAAATTCAGTACAGGTCCTTCTATTAGAGACTGAAATTAAGCTGTAATTAGTAGAGCAAATACTGTAGTCCAAATTAGATGCCTATAATCATTAACTTCATGGTGAAGTGATTTCACGTGCACTTTCCATCATTATTGTTTGATACTGTCACATTTATTAAGGTGTACAACACCTTGGAGAATACGGGGATTAACACTAGGTACACAAGTCTTTTTTAATTGCTTAGCAATTGGAAGCAAAGACCGATGTAGAGATATGTTTTGTCATTTTTAATATATCAGATGGTTACTGTAAATTACATATTTTAGATGGAATTCTTTATTTAAAATGCATAGTGCAATTTGTATTATGGCACATAGTGGTGACAATAGAGGGACAAGTTCTTTACGACCCAAGGAAGGGATGCTCAACGTGTACCCCAAGTAAAGGCTTCTGCTCACTGTGTTATAACCCTGTGCATTGCTCTAATCTTCCTAAAGCTCCCCTAGAATCTAATTGTACAATCTTTACCAACAACAATGTAGTGCAATGGATACAGATTGACTGGATAGATTTGGTAGGTCTTTATTATACATAGGGAAAAATTCAGGCGCTGTTCCTATTTAAATTCTAAGTGATCTGTGATATCTTGCTGTATTTACCTCTATTTGAGTGGAATGCGTGATAATGGTGATTCAAAGAAAAACGAGAATCTCTAACATGATGCAAAATAAAATAAAAGCGAATTCAAACACATCGAATTGTGACCAATCTGACCATATATGAGATGGTTAAAGTGCTTGTATGGATCACAAACGTATTAAATAGATAAGGAGGTAATAGGGAAGGGGGGAAAAAAGAAAAAGGGGGAGGGGGGGAGATAAGGAAAGGGGGTGTGGGTGGAAGAGAGAAATGAACAGCGTTAAAGTTGCTTAAAATAAAGACAGTGTTATTTTAAGACTATCCAATTAAATTTCGCATTTGCAAAAAGTTAATTAACATAAAATTCCTCTCATTACACACGGGAGCGCAGACGTACAATGACGAAACGCGTAGGGCGTGGCCTAATCTGCATCTCCCAAACAACATAGGACAGCTGACAGATAACCTGGGATTTTCTTTCTTGCATAATATGAACTTTTAAAATGTGAGTACCGCTCTGTTCATTTTTGAAATAAAATTCTTTTAAACGGTTTTACGCTATGGGCATCCCTTCTCTTTTTATGTGAAATGCTACCACGATCCTGAGATTGCCAGGAGCTACCGCACAGTGGCACAGACTGTGACTGCTTGATACCCCAGCAGGGGTGAAAATAGCTGGTGAGTGTTTGCACATTAAGAGCACAAGATTCAAATAGCACTGGCACCAATGAGATTAAGAACTTTATCACCAAGGAAACAAGAATAACGAATACTGCACTGAACATAATTGTGTGATGAGAGGACTTTAATGTTAATTAACTTTTTGCACATGCGAAATTTAATTGGATAGTCTCAAAATAACACTGTCTTTATTTTAAGCAACTTTAACGCTGTTCATTTCTTTCTTCCACCCACACCCGCTTTCCTTCTCCTTCCCCTCCCCCCTCTCCCTCACCCTTTTTCTTTTTTCCCCCCTTCCCCATCCCCTCCTTATCTATTTAATAAGTTTGTGATCCATACAAGCACTTTACCATCTCATATATGGTCAGATTGGTCACAAGTTGATGTGTTTGAATTCGCTTTTATTTTATTTTGCATCATGTTAGAGATTTTCGTTTTTCTTTGAATCACCATTATCACTCATTCGACTCAAATAGAGGTAAACACAGCAAGATATCACAAATCATTTAGAATTTAAATAGGAACAGCACCACACCCATATCTGAATTTTTCCCAACCTAGCTTTTTCCACCTCATGTGGTGATTGCACCTTGGGGGGCAGGAGTTCCAGTTCATTTGAAGTTTATTTTAAGTTACTTTTCTCCATTTCCACTGCGCGGGTCCATTACTATATTTTTTCCTTATTCTACATAATTTTGGTAATTATACAAAGATCATACGGTTAGATTGTAATGTGTATGCGTTAGGGAAATAATGGCTCCTGCAGCTCCTTACTCCCAGAGATGATATGTGCCTGTAATAATACTTCCTCAGCTATTAACCCTTGCTTAGACTGGGTATTACTGGGTAGGGAGGGACGAAAAATCATAGTTTCTGTCTCTGTGATCCATAGTAAGTCCAGTTACTGCGGCGCTGAGGATACTTAGATTTTTGAGTACTTGACAGGGCGATAGGAATCATTCATGTGCCAGTAGCGGGCAGAGGTTCATGCTTTTGGTCATATCATCATTATTTGGTACATGATAATGTTAATAAACCCACCAGTGCCAAAGGTATGCTATCAGTAGTAATACATTTTGGTAAATTACAAAATTTCCACTTGAGACAACATTTTTTTTATACTTAGCATATTGGCTGTATACATTGTAGACAAGCATGTTATATACTGTATGAATATTGACCCACGATATAGAACAGCAGAAGTGTACAGGATGAGACAAAATGCAAACTGTCTGCGTCCGGGGGCGCTCATCCATCCCTATACACATGTAACCACTCAGGTGTGCGGTTACATGGTTGTCAGCCCTTTATTGATTTGTACATGCTGTTGGCCACAACTGTACACAAACACCTGTGACATGTGATGTGTGGCCCTCTGCATCCCTATAAATGGGGCCTTACACTGCCCTACACTATGATGGCTGACTATGTTAATCTTTTATTCTCTAGTAACTTGAATATAAAAGTTACCCAACAACAGATGTGCCGGTCCCCATCTGACTATGGTCAGCTTGCTTTTATATCTTAATTGACACTGCATGCCAAAATGCATTATTATTTCTCACTCTGAAAAAATAGCACAGTCAAAGATTTATGGCATTTTTAAAAAATTTTTTTTACTAGTAATGATGGCGATCTGCGATTTTTATCGGGACTGCGATATTGCCGCGGACAAATTGGACACTTTTGACACATTTTTGGGACCACTGACAATTATATAGCGATCAGTGCTATAAAAATGCACTGATTACGGTACTGGCAGGGAAGGGGTTAACACTAGGGGGTGATCAAAGGGTTAAATGTGTTACCTGGGATTAGACTCAGGCTGGCCAATGACAGTCATACCAGTAACCCAATCAGGGTGCTTTCTGAATTTCGTAAAAAGGCTTGCCAACCTTTATGAAGCAAAGGCTTCCTTTTCTTTGAATCAAGCAGAGACACTATTCCAAAACTTGTCAATACCAAAACTGTCGGATGCTAGTCGTGAGTCAATGGAGGGACTATTCACAGTCGAGGAAGTCCTCTTCGCTATAAAAACACTTAAACCCCACAAACGCCCCGGCCCGGACGGCCTCCCCAGCACATGCTATAAAAAATTTGCAGACACTCTGGCACCCCTCCTCGCAAGTTCCTTTAACGCTCTCCTAAAAGAGCACTCTTTTGGTCGAGACACATTGACTGTTATAATCTCTATGATTCCCAAACTGAACACGGATAATACCCTTTGGTCCAACTATCGACCCATATCCCTACTTAATGTGGATATAAAAATCCTGGCCAAGATCCTTGCGTTGCGACTCAATCCAATCATAGGGGGGTTGATCCACAAAGATCAAGTGGGATTTATTCCCCAGAGGCAGGCTAGTGACAACATCCGACGTGTTACCTTACTGCAACATATAGCCAGATCCCGTAAAATACCAATGCATCTCCTGTCTCTTGATATAAGAAAGGCGTTTGACACGGTCTCCTGATCATACCTACACTTTATCTTACAGCGCTGGGGTTTTGGCCCACACTTTCCACAATGGATTACTGCCCTAAATACCCAACCCCAGGCATATATAAAATATTCTGGGTTTCGCTCACAATGTTTCACAATCCAAAGAGGGACAAGACAAGGCTGCCCCCTATCAAGGTCTTCGCCCTCGCGATTGAACCCCTTGCAGCCCTGATCAGAATTAATCCAAATATCCAAGGCCTGGAGGTCGCCTCCACGTCACATAAATTATGTCTTTTTGTGGACGACGCACTACTGTTCGTTATCTCGCCACATATTACCCTTCCCAATCTCATCCAACTCTTAGATAAATTTGCACAAGTTACAGGCTTGGAAGTCAATCAAGCAAAATCCAGGGCCCTCAATGTGTCTCTATCACAAGCAGAGCTTAAACTCCTTCAAGAGAATTTCCCTTTCCAATGGTCCACCTCATCTATCCCTTACCTAGGAATAAAATTGGCTAGTAACCTGGCCCATCTATTCCATACTAAATATCTCCTTACGTTGAACCAATTGCCCTCACTGTTTAACACCTGGCAACCTCTGTGTGTCTCATGGCTCGGGCGGATTGTGGCGGTGAAGATGTCATTGCTTCCCAAGCTTTTATATCTCTACAGAGTCCTCCCGATCGCAGTTCCCCCCTATTTCCATTGAGCAATACAAAACCGGGTGTTCAAATTTATCTGTGGTTCCGTGAAACCCAGGGTCCCGCGACACGTTCTGCTTCGTAATAAACTTACTGGAGGCCTAGGGATACCCAACTTTCTGCGTTACTATCATGCAGCCCAGCTGGCCCAAATCACACTCTACCACGCAAAAGTTGAAACGCCTTTATGGGTCAGCTTGGAAGCAATAGATTTTCACCCTCTCACAGTGTCTAATTTGCTATGGCTACCTCCCCAGGCCCCTGTTCCCTATAACGCAGCACTCCCTAAAAATTTGGGACAAAAACTCATACAAATTAATGTCACCGCATTCTCCCTTGCTCGCTTTCCTTGGCCACCCACTCTTTTATCCAGCCTACACCGAACCAGCCTCATTCGAAGCCTGGGCCCGGGCTGGTCTGAGCCGTATATATGACTTGGTCACTGACAGTGCTATAAAGACATTTCCAGCCCTACAAACACAAAGTCAACTTCCACATCAGGAGTGTCTTAGTTTCCTACAAATCTCCCACTTTGTCCAAACAGTTATAGGATCTATTCAGAGCTGGACAACCTCTCCATGTTTGAGGGTTTATGGAAATCGGACCCACATGCCCCAGGTAACATTTCCCATCTTTATTCCCACCTCACATCTTCCTCAGCTGCGCTCCCATCATACTCTCTACAGTGGACCAAAGATTTAAGTATAGCCCTAGACACAGAAGACTGGTTGAATATATGGTCTAATACAAAAATTTCATCCCAGAATATTGTCGCATTAGAAGCAAATTACAAAGTTATGATGCGGTGGTATTTGGTCTCGGTTAGGATCGCCAAATTCCTACCGACATACTCAGCAGACTGTTTCCGGGGCTGTGGAGAAAGAGGCACACATGCACATATATGGTGGACTTGCCTGACAGCACAACGCTGCTGGGAGACAATATTTCAAATGGCCTCCATCCTGCTTTGAACACCTATTGAACTCGACCCATCCTTGGCCCTATTGAACTACTCTCCACAAGACCTTACTAGAGCACAGCTGCGTCTTCTCCTTCAACTCACCACTGCGGCCAAACAAACAATAGCCAAGTCCTGGAAAACCCCAACCTTACATATAGCTGAAGTGAAGAATAGGGTGACTCAAGCTATGATACACAGCAAAATAGAAGCCACTATTCTTGACAAAATCCCCCAACATCTCAAAATCTGGACCCATGGATAGACCACTTTTTACCTTCCGATTTTGACAAGCACCTTCTAGAACCTTAAACCCCCTTATCCCCCCACACAACTCAATTCTACATATGTGGGCGGCCCATGCGGGTCAGCCGACCACCTCTTCTTAAGTCTATGTTTCTCTTCTTCTTTCTTACTCTTACTTTTTCCTGTCACCCTTCCCTCCTTCTAATCCCCCTCCTTACCCAATGATTATTACTGGTAGCATAACTTAGCGATATATACTGTTTAGCTGAGACCATTATTTCCTCCTTACGGAATACCATCTTAGAGGAATCTGCCTGTTATTAAGGGCCCTAGCCCCTCCCTGACATAGCAAAAATGTTATCAATCTGATTGCTTAAGATGTCTTTGTTGACCCATACTATGTGTTGCCCCTATCACTATGCTTGCGTTAGGCTCACCCACTACATTGTACTCTGTTTTTCTCATAAGTCTTTTACGCTAGACTGTAACTGTCTGCTGTCTGTAACTATATACTGTCTGTTGCCAATAAAATTTTTTGAAAAGGCAAATGTGTTACCTAGGGAGTAATTCTAACTGTGGGGGGAGGGGACTGACTGGGGGAGGTGACCGATCGGTGTCCCTATATACAAGGGACACACGATCTGTCTCCTCTCCCCTGATAGGACATGGATCTGTGTGTTTACACACACAGATCCACGTCCCTGCTCTGTGACAAGCAATCGCGGGTGATGTGCTCGGCTCCCGAGTGATGTGGAGCGTGCGCCCCCTAGATGGCCGGGGACGTCATATGACGGCCGCCCAGGATGAGAGAGCCACCTTGCGGCCGTCATATTTCTATACGCGGGATGGGAAGTGGTTAAATTAACGCAGTGCCGTATCGCAAAAAATTACCTGATCATGAAGGGGGGAGTAAATATTTCGGAGGGGAAGTAGTTAAAGGAGCTTTAAGGTATTTTTTTTTAAATCAAGTGATTATTGGGTGTCACAGGTAGCTTCGGGGGAAGGCATTTCCAAAGATGTAATTGCTGAGCTGTTTTCAAAGCTGTTGGTTTAAATGCGGTTATTCAGTTTATTACTTCCCTACCTAATGGGTCACTGAGCTGGAATGAGCATGTGACCTACTAGGTAATAAAACCCACCTCAGATCCTGCAGCTTTAAACCAACCTAGCTTTGATAACTCTTATCTCACCATCCCTAAAGGCTCCCTCTTGAGCTTGTCATCCTTTACTCCCAATAATTATATTACTTTTACATAAAGGGTAGAGTATGACCAGCAGTTTGAGTAAAGCTAAGCTAAAAAGGATTTCTTACATTTTACAGTTTACAGTAATAATAAACATAAAGAAAATGAGTCATAAGAGGTCCATAGCGGTTACCATTGTTTTCTGTAAAAAAGCTTGTCGCCTGGCTGCTATGTTTCAGTATTTTGAGCCACTGAATAAACTTGAAGAGTTCTGACATTTCTATGAGGTTTTTGTATACTTTAGTCAGTGACGCTATAAATATTGAAGCAAGTGGTTTAGCACAGTGGTTTAGGAAACCAGAACTGTCAGATAGAGGTGAACAATGTGAAACCCCATATATTACACATGACAGGTTTACTTCAAAACCAATTGTATTGGAAAAGCAACTGTATTGTGCAGAAGTAACAATGATGTTGGCATCCAGGCGTGTTCTACTGATACATTGCTGGAAGTAGTGAAAACAATGTCTTTATTAGCACTTTCAGATTTTAATTGTAATGAGGAACTGTTGAGATCCTGGTTTATATCTTAATTCAATACAAATTAGTGTTTAGATGTCATGTGATACACTCAGTTTTTCTAAGTCAACCCATCCTTTGTTTCCAGGGCTGACTAAGACTCAGTGGTATTGGTTTCAGTTGCGGCTGGTGCTCCATCGGTCGGGGGGGCGGCAGACAGTCCTGACCACGGACCCTCCGGCCCCCGTCTCTCCAGCCCACCACCACGCATCGTGCCCCCCCACGGTTGCAGGCTCATTTACCCTGTGCAGGTCATGGCTCAGCACACACACAGGTTAGGTGTGAGGAGTGGGGATGCCTGCTACTGGCAGAGAATGAATAGAGCCGGGCAGAGCAGGGAGGAGGAGAGAGGCTCTCCCCCGTGTTTGAATCCATCAGCAGCGGCTTCCCCCCTCTATCTCCTCCATGTCCCCCCTCCATCTTCTCCCGGCCAATCGGGTCTTCGGACTCCCAGCCAATAGGGTCTTAGGAGCCACTTCCTCATTGGCCGGGAGGAGAAACAAGAAGACAATAGTAAATATTAATGTCACACAAGTGGGTGGACTCGGGGCGCAGTTCCTCTGCATCCTGAGCCTTAGGTTAGAGCCTCAGGTTCTAATCATGTGCTTCTAAAAAAAAAAAAAAAACCCTACTGAAATCCATGCATGTAGATCAGGGGCTGGATGCATGGATAGGGGAGGCGGCGCCTGTGCGCCCCCTATGGACGGGCCACCACTGATTGGTTTACTAAAACTGGAGAGTACAAAATGTGGTGCAGCTCTGCATAGAAACCAATCAGCTTCTAACTTTAGCTTTTTCAATTAAGCTTTGACAATAAAATCTGGAAGCTGATTGGTTTTTATGCAGAGCTGCACCAGATTTTGCACTCTACACTTTTAGTAAATCAACCCCAGTGAACGTGCAATATGAACAGATAATCTTGATATGTTCACCTACTAATAAAATTAAAAAGAAAAAAACGCGCTAGATCTAAAATAACATTAATGATAAAAAAAAGCAAGTAAATAAAATGAAAAGTGAAAAATAAAAAGTCCAAAGAGCAGAAGCTTATTGCGAGATACACAAAAAACAGAATAAAAAAAGAGAGAAGCTGCGGTGCGTGAAGGTTCAATCCAACAATAGCTTGTAGATAGCAAGATATCCTCCTCCAGACGCGTTTCATCATAAGTTGACATCAATGACAACGTCAACTTATGACGTAACGCGTCTGGAGGTGGATACGTACTGACGTCAACACGCTGTTTCACTAGGAGGACGGATTTGAATTGCAGCCGGCCGGCTCTGTTTGTACTAGTGCGATTTTACTTTCTTTCAAATGTAAGTGCAATACTGTTTTATATTAAATATGTTGAACCAATATTACGCTATGGTTGGTCTTTTTTGCTTATACCTCGCTGAGTTACTGAGACCCATCGGAGTTCCCCGGCATCGGGGCATTTGGAGACCAATTCCTTATCTACACCTGTCCAGACGTACTTTCCATACAAGTAAAGGCCTTGGCTGGGCTATAGCCGTCCGCTGGGTTTTGCTTGCCATCTGGTAAGCAGGTTTTTTATAAGGTGGTGTCACTTATTTGTGGATCAGTTTCACTTGGGTGTTTATTTGGAATCGCCTGAACTGTCACTCATCCATATCTTGCTATCTAAAAGCTATTGTTGGATTGAACCTTCACGCAGTGCAGCTTCTCACCTACTAATATATTTACCACATCCCGACTGCCTCACGTACAGTTGGCTCCGAATCACCGTACCTGTACATCGGCTCCTTTAAGAGCCATAGCAGGCGTGGAGGACCTGATGGGAGTGGCCAGCGGGCGCTATGTCTGCCAGTCACACGCGATTGTGGGCACGAGAGCCAGAACAGGGATTTGTGTGTGTAAACATACAAATCCCCGTTCTGACAGGAGAGGAGAGACAGATCTGCTGTTCCTTCTAATTAGGAGTAGCGATATGTCATCGCCTCCAGTCAGTACACTGCCCGCTTTAACCACTTCAGCCCTGGAAGGATTTGCCCCCTTCCTGACCAGGCCATTTTTTGCATAAAGGCACTGTGTCACTTTAACTGACAATTGCGCGGTTGTGCGACGCTGTACCCAAACAAAATTTAGGTAATTTTTTTCCCACAAACAGAGCTTTCTTTTGGTGGTATTTGATCCCAAAAAAATGTTATTCATCAGTTTAGGCCAATATGTATTCTTCTACATATTTTTGATTAAAAAAAAAACACACTTAGAATTACACACAAGGGAACACATTTTACCCCTTGATCGCCCCTAGTGTTGACCCCTTTCCTTGCCTGTGACATTAACACCGTAATCAGTGCATTTTTATAGCACTGATCGCTGTATAAATGTCAATGGTCTCAAAAAAGTGTCCGATCTGTCCGCCGCAATGTCGCAGTCCCGCTAAAAAAAATTGCAGATTGCCACCATTACTAGTAAGAAAATAAAATTTAAAAACTGCCATAAATCTATCCCCTATTTTGTAGATGCTATAACTTTTGCTCAAATTAATCAATATATACTTATTGCCTCTGTGTGTCTGTGTAAATCCAGGAAGTGAACAGGCAGCAGCTTCAGCTGCCCACAGATAAAATGGTTGCAGCCAGACTCAGTGGAGGGAGAGTAAATACCTTATACAGCCCACTTCATGTTTCTTGTCTGGTAAAAAGCATAGGCTTATGACATCATGCACAGCTCTCTCTCTTACTCTTGTGAGAGTTTGCCAGGAAGGGAAAGAGGACCAAAAGAGAGCTGCAGAGCTGGGGGCGTGCCTCTGTGTGTCTGTGTAAATCCAGGAAGTAAACAGGCAGCAGCTTCAGCTGCCCACAGTTAAAATAGTTGCAGCCGGACTCAGTGGAGGGACATGTCTGTAGCATATTTGTACAGAATCACAGTACATGTAAAGAAATATATGCAAAGTGGTTGGAGGGAAGCTTCAGAATGGCAAAGATGTTTTTATTACAAATGATGTGAGCAGACTGCAGTTCATCTTTAATCATCTAAATTACTTCAAATTGTATCATTTTCCTGTTGATTCAGATGCCTCACTCAGTACAAACAGTACAAAGTTACATTTTGATCATTTCATCCAGTCATTACCAAACTTGTTAAAATACTGGAAAAACGGTCACATTCATTGATAGAATGTCATAAAAAAACCTTGGGATCAATGGTAGTAAATTCTGAATTATCTGTAAGAAGTGGCCAGCTTTCTTTAATGGCACATGTAAGTTTCTATAAATTTGTATCTACACTGAGATAAACAATGCAGAAGCGATACTTTATGTATACTTGGAACATTATGCTTTCATTACATTGTATTTACTTTCTATAGTTTTATGTAAGTTGTTAAATTGTTACAATTTTGTTACAGATTAATGTCATTGGTGTTATTTTGAAAAACGAATAACATTAAGGTTTGCAGACCTGCAAATAGGCAAAGCAAAGAACAATGCTACTCAATGGGGTTGATTTACTAAGGGTAAATAGACTATGCACTTTGGAAGTGCCTAGTAAATAAGGTAAAGCTTCACTTTGAAAAGAATACCCAATCACATGCAGTCCAGTGCACTTTTTTTTCTGCATCAGAAATGCATGGATAGTAGGCTATATGGTTTTCCAGTGCGGTCAGTTCCAATTCGTTCCAGTTCAAGAAAAAAAAAGTAGAACCTGCTGCATTTTTTCTGCCCTGAACTGTACTGGAATGTTGTAAAACAAAAATAAAAACGCACTGGAATGCACATAAATGCACCAATAATGCACTGTAATGTCTCCATTAAATGCACTGGGAGGCATCAGAAACGCATCAAAAACACGCATTCAGACAAGCATCCGGAACCCATGCGGACTGCATTTCTATGGTGTGAACTGGCCCACAAGGAAAATAAAAAACTGCATTTGTGCATACACATGATTGGATGATGGAAGTCAGCAGATCTTCCCCTCATTTACAGAACTCTGGCTGGTAAGAGAAATGAAGGACTCTTTCACCAAACTGAACCAACAGTCCAGAGCAAAATCCACTCACCTGAGATTATTACTGAGGTGAATCTTCATAGACACACAATTCACAAGGCTGTGGTGCGCTACCACATGCACTTTAATATACATTATGTTGTGTATTGAGATGCATTGTTGTAAGGCAGCCCATTCAATTTTAATGGAGCTCATTTTTTCTCCATCACACCACAATGCATTGTAATGCATAAGGGAAAAACAATGCATTGTAACGCATAATTGCAAAGCAATGCATTGTAGCGCATAAGGGCAAAAAAAAGCATTGTAACGCATAAACCGTGGTGAGGTGAGTTTAAGTGCCGTCTGTTCATTTTGAAAGGCCCCCCAATGGGGATCCCCAATACACTACAACTGACCTGTGTATGGGAACCTTCTGTGTGCTGTGGTGTAAATAGAAAAAAAAAGAAAAGATGCAGGTCTTTATAAAGGTACTTTCTGCTGCACTGGGTTGCCTTTCTAGAACACATGTAAGAAATCTCCTTACTTACCTCTGCTTTTTATATACACAGTTTAAAAGGTATTTTGTTTTCTATAAAAAAATGACTCTAGCAAAAAAAAAAATTTGAGGAATGCAGATCTTCATAGAGCTTGCTTATATATTCTATGTAAAACCCTGTGTGTATGTGAGCATCATCTGCAGAAGAGATTCAAAGCTTTCATCAAACTGTCAAAGGGATTTGTGACCAAAATGTTCACAGCAGTGAAAAACAGAATTCCCCCAAGTCTCCCTGGTTTAAAGCAATGGTCCGCAGGTCAGCATAAATCAGCACAATAGCCTAGCAAATTTTATGATGAATAACAAAAATATACCAGGATTAGTCAAATAAATGGCTGGGTTTTAACATTTATTTTACATTTCAAATGCTTGGGAATAAATGGTATGAGAGGCTTTTAGGCTAAATGTTATGCAAAATGTATTAACCGCCCCATGTACATTTACTGCGGCAGGGCGGCCCAGCTGCACAAAATCACATACCCGTACGTGATTTCGTGCACGCAGTTTAGGGGGTGCGCGCTGTGTTCAATCACAGTGGGAGCCAATCAGCAGGTCCGGAGGCCGCGACCCACCGATCGTTCACAGGAGAGATGTATAAGCCGTCTGCCTGTGTAAAAGGCAAATGGTCAGATCTGTCAGGAAAGGAAAGCGAGATCTTGTGATTCAGCTAAGCTGAATCACGGATCTCTCTTTTCCTTCTGTGTGACACTTCCCCACATAGTCCCTAGGGTACATTTAATCCTTTGATCGCCCCTGGTGTTAACCCTGTCTCCACCAGTTATACAGTAATCAGTGCATTTATTTAAACGCAGATCGCCGCCATTACCAGTAAAAGAAAATTAAAAATAAATAAAGGTCCCTAAATCTATCCCGTAGTTTGTAGACGCTATAGCTTTTGCACAAACCAATCAATATATGCTTATTGGGATATTTACCAAAAATATGTAGCATAATACATATTGGCCTAAATTGATAAAGAATTTTTTTTTTACATTTTTTTTGGATATGTAGTATAGCAGAAAGTAAAAAATATTGTTTTTTTTTTTCAAAATTGCCAGTCTTTGTTTATAGCGCAAAAAATAAAAAGCGCAGAGGCGATAAAATACCACCAAAAGAAAGCTCTATTTTTTAAAAAAGAAGGACATAAATTTTATTTCGGTACAACATCGCACAACTGCGCAATTGTCAGTTAAAGTGACGCAGTGCTGTATCGCAAAAAATGGCCTGGTCAGAAAGTGGGTAAAACCCTCCGGAGCTGAAGTGGTTAAAGAGGAACTGCAGTCTGCCCACATAATTTGTAATAAAAATTTCTTTGCCATTTTGAAGCTTCCCTCCAACCACTTTGCATATATCTCTTTACATGTACTGTGATTCTGTACAAATATGCTGCAGAAATCTCCCTCCACGGAGTCTGGCTGCAACTATTTTAACTGTGGGCAGCTGAAGCTGCTGCCTTTTACTTCCTGGATTTACACAGAGGCACGCCCCCAGCTCTGCAGCTCTCTTTTGGTCCTCTTATGACTCACTCCCTTTCCCTTCCTGGCAAACTCTCACAAGAGTAAGAGAGAGAGCTGTGCATGATGTCATAAGCCTAGGCTTTTTACCAGACAAGAAACAAGAAGTGGGCTGTATAAGGTATTTACAGGCAGAAAAAAAAAATGTTTTACTATCCAAAGTTAAAACAACAAGGGCAGAAGATTTAATAGATAAAAAGATTTTTAAAAATGACTGAAGTTCTGCTTTAACTATTTCTTTCCATGGTTTCCAATTATTAAATCATCTTGTTAATGTTGCCATGGGTTTAGCAATAGTCTCCAAATGAAATTACATCTAATTCAAAACTTAGCACTGTGTTGTATCCCAGTATAATAACAATAAACAGCAATAAAAGGCTAAGACAGTAAGAAACTCAGGAGACCAATGTGGCATAGCAAGTAAAACAACAAACCATGACATCATTTTGAAAGTATCTTATTTTTTTAAATGAAACTTAACGTTTCCTGTTGTTTTACCCAGCAAAGAAAATGTGATTAGTATGTGTGTGTTTTGCCTTATAGTAAAAATACATTGATTAGCAATCTCTCAACAATGAAGTGCTTTGCCTAGTGTTACATTATTTTTTAGTCTTTTTTTTTTTATTTGATTGAACTTAAAGAGAAGCATAGGCAATCATTAAAACCATAGCAAGGATAAAAGAAAAACAGGCAGGTGTTCTAGAAACAGAAGGAGACACATTGCACTAACAAATAAAAGGGGTTTCCCAATGTAAGCCTGCCATAAAAATTGCTGACCATGCTCAGGAGCTAGGCAGTGAGCCAAAGAAAAGTATAGTATGTGCACTCTGACATTGCAATTGCCTGGCTCCGCTCCATTGATTTAGTGTTGTACATTTAATGACACACTCATTTGATGCACCCCAGTACCCCCGATATAAATTGTTTGAATGATATGTAATAAAGCATTTTATCCTAGTACAACTAACATTTAGTTAGGTTGACAATTCATGATTGATGGTCAGTGAGCTTTGTGACTGCTGAAATGTACACTTATTTCCTGCAACCTCTCTGCTTCATTTTTTGCACCTTATTATTAATATTAAAGTTCTACTCTGACCAGCCCCCCACCCCACAAATATGTTTTCACATCACCCCTAGCTAATCACTGCAGCAAATTAGAAACAAATCATCTAAAATCCCCATATACTTACCTAAATCTGAGATCATGTGACACGTTAGCTCCCAACTTTTCTCTTCTTGGGACTGCAGAAGGGGGTCTATTTTAGCTGTTCGCTTTGATGCATGGAGACGTTGACACTTCATATTGACTATGCATCAGTGGGGTCCTCATAGGTCCTGACCACTCCAATGGTGGCATACAGTGGAGGCTGGTGCTAAATAATTCAGGGGTGGCAAACTAACACCATTCACTCCCCCTGACGGATGCGAAGGCAGCGTTCACTGCAAACAACCCCCCGCAGGGATGAATGGTGGACAGGAAAACAGCGATCTCCGCAAGCACACCAATGACCCCCCCCTCGGGCCTTAGACAGACGAGAAGGCGTGGCAGAAACTAACCTTAACATAGGAGGCAGGGGGAATGAAGAGCCGGGCCATTCTCCTCGTCGTTCTCCTCCGTGCTGAAGAGGAAGTGTGTCCTGAGACATGATTGGGAGTCCTAAGACTCCCTGTCCAATCGGATCTCAGAAGCTGCTTCCTGATTGGGCCAGGAGGAGAATCAGGAAGACAATAGCGACTATTAATTCGCTACTGTCACACAAGTGGGTGGGCTCTAATCATGTGCTTAAAAAACAAAACCCCTTTGGAATCCATACGTCTGACGCCCTGCATGTAGATTAGGGGCCGGGCGTATGGATTAGGGGGGCGGCGCCCCTAAAAGAAAGGTGATAACAGGCCTGGCCAGTGGCAGGCTTGAACTGCAGTGCTGAATCATCACTAGCTGACCTCCAATAGCAGAGCAGAGGGAGGGTCATGTGATGGCAGAGTCAGGTAAGAGAAAAAGGCCTTTGGAGGAATTGGTATTAATGGGTGAGTTTTTCCTAGATGTGGCCTTTAATGGATAAATAATAAAGCATTGGTAGATATTCATATTTAGGCTTTTTTATTATTATGCCTCATAGACCAAATATTAGATGATTCACCAAGAGCAACAAAAACTATTTTCACCTTTCAAACATTTAGATTCTACAGAACAGAAAGCTGCTAAACTATTTCTATAGGTGACTGTACATTAAGTATAACTCTTTGCCATATTAGACTTGCCCTGTCAAATGTAAAACCGTACAAAACTAGTCAACCCTATGTTGAAATCATAATATCAATGTTTTAGTTTAGATGAATAAATGATATGTGCATTAGCGATTCCTGCAACAAAAAAAGGTAACTGCTATAACATGGAGATTTCTAATATATTGAATATACTGATCAGTTTGGTAGAAGTTTAAAGATGAGAATGAGCAAAAAATTTCAAATCAAGAGGTTAATTTCTTCAGGATTGAATTTGTGACATTAACTTAAAGTTTCCATGCCCCCGGGAAAAAAACAGGATGAGCAACTGGAATCAATGTTTACAGCCCTTAAAATGGAGCTGCAGCCAAAGCTTTTATTAAGTTTGGACTAAGTGCTGATAGGCTAGAACTTATGTCAGGATATCTATTACTGTTATTACCAACTATGATCCTATTGGAAAGAGCTCTTCTTTTATTTTCCAGTTTGATGACCTGGGCAGAACGTTGGAACAATCCTAATCCCCAATGGGGACACAGAAAACAAAAAAGTCTAAGTGATTAAACCTTTACACTTAAGTAGTATACTCAATTGAATAGTGAAACTGCCCCTTTCAAGTGCAATATATCACACTGCTGACAAAAATACATGAAATAGAAAGTGGTTGCTTTACTCCTAAAAAATAAAAAACAAATATAGTGCATAACTGGTTAAATAAACCAATAACCAAAAATCCACATGTGCCTTGAGTCAATTCACAGATCTCATATTATTAAAGTTCCATGTGTACACCAAGTAAATAAATCCAGCTACAGTGCCCAGTTGTGATTATGTTCTCCTCCAAATCATGCAAAAGTAGTCACCTCGCATTCAAGTGCTCACTCACCAGATGAATATGACCTCTTTTTAACAAGAAGGTCACAGTATGCTTTGGGTTAAAGTTCTCTATTCCTGCTCTGCAGGTTTCCAATCTCCCAGGAACTTCAAAAGCTCTTACTTCACTTACTGATGCCTGTGACTCCTTAGGGAGAGGTTTTCATACTTCATAAGTGGTCAATGAGATAGGAGGAGGAAAACACTCCCCAAGAAAGAAGAAGACAGCAATAAAACCTTCACAGAGAATTTTACCCTACACTATAAGTTGTGGCTTCACTCCACTTTAAAAACTGTATTTTTTGGACCTGGGGTGTATATTCTGGGTCTGGTAGAACCTTTAGAGGCTAGAAGAGCCACCATAACTCTGCTTGGTCTCCTGCTGTTTTATGCTAGAAAGGCAATTGCTGTTCAGTGGAAAGCTCAGGCTCCCCCTACTTTAGATAAATGTAAATCACTGATTAATTCTGTACATCCCATTTTAAAGTTGCATATAAAAGGAGGGCATGCTTTTTTAAGCTTAAAAAGATTTGATCTCCTTAGTTGGCAACTTTGGACACTTCAGCCTTACCTTGAGTCTCCTTCTCCCTAGTAGTTTCTCACTCACCCGGTGATCCAATGGCTGTTTAGCCCTGTTATTGGGGATACTCCTCACATGTTCCCCAGTCCAACCTGCATTCGCTTTCTTGGAGTTTTTTTTTATTTTTTTTCCTAGAACATCCCCTGCTGTTAATGTGTGTGCATAATTGCTTCTCATTCATTTAGGTGGGTGTTCAGTCTGAGCATGTACTGAATCCTCTGCTGGCCATTATTGTCTAATACTACCTTTTTGTTACCTTCATCTGTTATTTTAAGCTTCACGTGGCATGTAAGGGAATGGAGCACAATGTGTTTCAGTATCGACTGATATTAACATCAATATTTGTATGTTCTGTAAATGTATTTTCTACATTGAAAAAAACAAACAAACAGTATTTTACTGGAGAAAATTACATAGCAAATCCTTTTTCAAGAAGTAGGTAGAGTAGCACAATGTCTCAGTGCTTGGTATCACAGTCTCTGAGCAAATCTGAACTTGACTCCACCAATGACATTTTATACAGTATATGGAGCATGCTCTTTCATTGCTAGTATTCGACTGTTATCTCATATGATTTAGAGAAGTGTTTTATTCATTAAATGGCAGATAATATGTGTGTATTTATTAAAGGAGTAAATGCTGATAACTTAGCCTAATGTTCACGTTACAAAGTAAACAATAGTTTTTAAGGCAAACTAATACTTTGAATACTCGAAGTGAACACAGGTTTATCTTATTACCAAGCTTAGTGAACATTCACTTTGCAAAATGAACAATCTCTGTTCCATTATGAAGTATTTTATACTCTTCTCTCTGTACTTTGTGATCAGTGACAGGGTACATGGAAACAGAGAAGGGTAGTAGGGGGATTAAAGTTTGGTAATACCAAGTTATGGCATGGGCACCCTGTTAACATAGACCAGGTCCCTTTTCTTACTCCACTGAGGTCCCTTTTCTAGACCAGGTCCCTTTCCTTACTATTTATTAGCTCAAATCTTTGGTTAAGCACTCTGCTGTGTTCTGATGAATTGTCCAAAATACCCCTTGCTGACATCCACCCAATAGACAACATAGGAAGGAGACTAATTCAGACCAAGCTCAGTGAATGTTTATGCCTCGTACACATGATCGGAAATTCGGCCAGCAAAAGACCGATGAGAGCTTTTGGTCAGAAAATGCGACCGAGTGTATGCTCCATTGGACTTTTGCTGGCCGAAATCCAGCCAGCAAAAGATTGAGAGCATGTTCTCTATTTTTTGGTCGTAAAAAGTTCCTATCTGAAAATGCTATCGTCTGTAGCAATTCCGACACGCAAAATTCCTACGCATGCTCGGAAACAATTCGACACATGCTCAGAAGCATTGAAGTTCATTTTCTCGGCTCGTCGTAGTGTTGTACGTAACCCGCGTTCTTGACGGTCCAAAGTTCAGAGAACTTTTGTATGACCGTGTGTATGCAAGGCAAGCTTGAGCGGAAAGCCATCATATCTTTTTCCGATCAAAATCCCGGTCATGAGTACACGGCATAAGAGTAGCACTTTCCTCTTCTTTTCTGTTAGAGGGTGGCTACATGAATTCTTGGCCCCAGTGTATGTGGGAATGTAGCCACCCCCTGTTGCTAGCTTCTAAAATTAACTGTGGACAATGAGATTTGTAGTGTGAGTAGAGCAATGCACGTGACAGTGCACTACAGGTTCCCAGAAGATGGAAGTCAGGGGCAAAGGGTGACATTTTGGGAATTTGACAAGGAGGCAGAAAAATAAAGTACGAAACAATTTAATGAAAAACAGATTATAGTGTCAAGTAGTGGCTGTGTATCAGCCAAAAAAAAATCTTTTTTCTTGGTGCCTTGCTTTTTAGACCTGTTCTTAGGATTATTTGGGGTGCTGTCATGCTGATTCTGAGAATTGCATTGGCTAGACTGCATCATCTTACGTTAAATATGGTTGAATTTATATAATTTTTTAGTCAGTTTTTGAAACGATCTTGCTAATCAACTTGTCTTCTGTTACCTAGTTTGTGTTTTTGTGTACAAGTTAACAGATATAGTGAGAGTGTTTACGCAATTCCAACTGTCATTTTACATTGGAAACACTGAATTCTAAAGTGTCAAATAATTACTGTATTACAACTCTAATCATAAAGGAGGTGTGTGTATAATGCCATTAATATTGTTTATTTTTTGCAGATTGAGCACCGTAGAGGTTATGGCTACTTCACAGCGGTGCTGCGTGAATCATCCCAATGTATTTTGCAATATTTACACTCACTGGCCACTGTATTAGGTATACCAGTTTAATTGCTTGGTAACACAACTTGCTAATCAGCCAATCACATGGCAGCAACTCAATGCATTTAGATGTGGTGAAGACTGAATGATAGAAAGGCAACAGTATTTCAAATAACCACTTGTTACAACCAAGGTATGCAGAATACTATCTCTGAACGCACAACACATCAAACCTTGGGTGCCAGTCCTGTCAGCTAAGAACAGGAAATTGAGGCTACAATTCGCACAGGTTCACCAATATTGGACAATAGAGGATTGGAAAAACATTGCCTGGTCTGATGAGTCTCCATTTCAGCTGTGACATTCAGAATGTAGGGTCAGAATTTGGCGTAAACAACATGAATGCATGGATCCATCCTGCCTTGTATCATCAGATCAGGCTGGTGGTGGTATAATGGTGTGGGGGATATTTTCTTGGCACACTTTGGGCCCCTTAGTACCAATTGAGCATTGTTTAAATGCCATGGCCTACCTGAGTATTGTTGCTGACCATGTCCATCCCTTTATGACTACAGTGTTATGGCTACTTCCAGCAGGATAATGCACCATGTCACAAAGCTCAAATCATCTCAAACGGGTTTCTTGAACATGACAATGAGATCACTGTACTCCAATGGCCTCCACAGTCACCAGATCTCAATCCAATAGAGCACCTTTGGAATCTGGTGGAACGGGAGATTTGCATCATGGATGTCCAACTGACAAATCTGTAGCAACTGGTTCAACCTGGTATTAGCGAGGTGTACCTGATAAAATGGCCGGAGGGTAGGAGGTGTGTGCATAATGCCACTCATATTGTTTCTTTTTTACAGATTAAGCACCATAGAGGTTATAGCAATTTCACAATGGTGCCTCCTTACTCATCCCCACGTATTTTGCTATATTTATATCCTCGTCATTTGATGCCGTTGCACAAGCGTGCGCAATTCTAGAGCGGCTGGGGTGGGATGTCCATCTTTAGTTTTGCCTAGGGCAGCACAATTTTTGAAGGGTGATCAGAGTGAAGAGTAGTATATGGCATTTATGCTGTATGTCAAAAACTAGAGCTGGGTAAAACTGGTACCATTTTTGGAATCAGCGGGTCAAATTTACTTATGAACAGGTCTAACATTTAAGGCACCAAAATATGTGTTGGCCTGTGATTTTTAGAGAATAAGGATATTGGGGGTTATTTACAAAAGGCAAATCCACTTTGCACTACAAGTGCAAACTAAAAGTGCAAAGTGCACTTGAAATTGCACTGAAAGTGCACTTGAAAGTGCAGTCGCTGTAGATCTGAGGGGAAGATCTGATATGAGTGGAAGCGCTGCTGATTTTATCATCCACTCATATACAAGCTAAAATGCTGTTTTTTATTTTCCTTGCATGTCTCCGTCGGATCTACAGTAACTGTACTTTCAGTGCAATTTCAAGTGCACTTGTAGTTTGCACTTGTAGTGCAAAGTGGATTTGCCTTTAGTAAATAACCCCCACTGTGTCATTTTCACTGTAGAACACAGATGCCCCTGTTGCACATTCTTATACATAAAACAAAGGCAGAAAGATGTACTGCACTGATCATACAGCTTCTGTTAGGTATGGCTGTTTTGTAAGTGCATTAGAAGAATGAGGGATGTACAAGGTAAATGGGGGCAGTGTTGACAGCATGATTCCTACAAGTTATTATGCTAAACCAGGATTAACCTAGTCGAAGAGTGGCAAATCATTAGGTTGAATTGACATCTGTGTGTTTACCTGGGATGCACAAAATCCTAGAATTGTTTCGGGGATTGTAAAAAGAATGTGCAGAGATTGCAATTTTTTTTTGTCACAGAAGATAATAGTAAATGAAATTGAAAAAGAAAAATACAAATCGTTTCATCTGCAAGCTTTGGCTGTGGCTCAGCTGTTAGCAGCCTGCAGGTAATAACAGATCCAGGAGTTGCAAATGCAACTCTTGCTATCTGCACAAGCCATCTCTTATAATCATGGGTGATATAATCTAAACAAAATTCAGCAAGACATTTCCTAAAGCATGCTGGTGGATGTTATTTATTGATACAGGGTGCATCCGGTGAGAGAGCTCTAATCCACTTTTAGGATTACACAGTTACATCTACCAAATGAGACTAATGTAACATATGCAATGTTCCTGATGACATCTTTAAAAATGATCAGCAATGATTCCTGGCATCTTTATGAGGCTCTATGTCCTGTCTGAGCTGTATGATTTGCTATTTCTTTAAGCAGTCAGCCACAACAGCAGCATTCTAGATTTTTTGTCCATATAACGTCTATTAATAAGCTGTCAAATACTGTTTATACTTTGCCATTTTCGTGAGGCAGAGCAGAAGATAAATGATTGCATGGGTTTGGAATTATCCTAACTATGATTGGACCGTTTCTAGAAGACTATCTTCTGGCCTAACAAGCATGCACAAGTCTTCCAAGTGCAGTTCCATGGCTTCTCCCTGTGGGAAGAGTTTGAAATTGAAATGACCCCAATGAACGTGACGAGATTTACAGGGAAAAAATGCACATATGTGATCAAAGCAGCTGAAGGGTTTCAGAAGTGGTAAAATCTGAAAACATGCTAAGCTCCTAATGTATGCCAAAGGTTAGAAAGGCACTGTTGATTAGAAAGTAGTCATTTTTAGCAAAATATATTCATTTCTGACACGTAGTATTAATGTTTTTACTGTTTGTATTGCACAAGGGGGCACACATAGATATAGATCGTTTTTATTCCTTCAGGTAACAGGGCCATTAGAATCTTAAAGTGGTAGTAAACCACCACAAAACAATAAATAAATAAAATCGGGCCCCCTGCATGTTTAAGTCATAATGTACTAGTACCCACCGCATACCAGCACATTATGACAGACTTACCTGCACACGGAGCCCTCCAGCGCAGCGCTGTCACGGCTTCCCAGCGCTTCCATCTTCATCCGGTCTTCCTTCCGGGTTCGCAGGCTCTGGCTGTATGAATGGCTGGAGCAGCGATGACGTCACTCCCCTGACTGCGCACAGGTTGACCGGTACGGAGCTCTGAAGGAACGGCACGGGTATGCCATCCCTTCAAAGCGCATGCGCCGGTGGCATCACCAGCTGTATCCCATGTGCAAGTTTAGGAGATATTCATTGTACCTACAAGTAAGCTTTATTATAGGCTTTCCTGTAGGTACAAGTTAAAAAGTAGACTTTACCTCCACTTTAAGGTGTAGGTGATATTGGCCAGCAGCTTTTCTCTTTTTATTACATAGTATGCATTTGCTCTTTTTGTTCCCTATGCACATCCTGATATGTAAGGCTCACTATAGTACAGTAGATGACTTGAATCTTCTGATAAACATTATTGTACCGCCATTGTTGGACCAGCCAATAAATTGAATAAAAGATTCTGATAGCATTCAACTGGAGTGGCTCCAGCAGCATGTATTGTACAGATAAAAGATGGAAAAAAAAACTGAATGTTACCTAAAAATATATAAATAATCATATTTATTATGCATTCATAGTATATAGCATTTTGCATAAACCATATCAAAATATAAAGCATATCAAAATATAAATAAATAAATTGATTTATTGTACATTCATAGTATAAAAGCATGTTACGTAAACAAAATAAAAATATAAATAAATAAATACGATGATTATATAATCAGATTTTGCATTAACTATATAAAACTATAAAAAAAAACATTGATTTATTGTATATTCACAGTGCAAAGCATTTTGCATAACCTATATAAATATATAAATAAATAAACTGATTTGCTGCACAGTCATTGTATAAAGCATTTTGCATAAACTATATAAGAACATAAAATAAAATGGATGTAGTGTTTGTTCACAGTATAAATCACTTTGTATAAGTTGCACAGAAATAGGAATATATTTTTTATATAGTTATAGTATAAAGTTATAGTATAAAGTATTTTGCATAAGCTATAGAAGAATATAAATAAATAAATGGATTTATTGTGTGCGCCTAGAAGAAATCATTTTTTGTATAAGTTACACAGAAAGATAAATCTATTGATTATATAGTTATAGTATAAAGTTATGGTTATAGTATAAAGTATTTTGCATAAGCTATAGAAGAATATAAATAAATAAATGGATTTATTGTATGCGCCTAGAAGAAATCATTTTTGTTTAAGTTACACAGAAATATAAATATATTGATTATATAGTTATAGAATAAAGTATTTTTGCATAAGCTATAGGAATATAAATAAATAAAAGGATTTATTGTAGGTGGTTAAAAAAAATCATTTTTGTATAAGTTACACAAAAATATAAATATATTGATTATATAGTTATAGAATAAAATATTTTGCATAAGCTATAGGAATATAAATAAAAGGATTTATTGTATGTGGTTAAAAAAATATATTTTTGTATAAGTTACACTAAAATATAAATAGATTTATGATATAGTTATATTATATAGAATTTTACATAATTTTTATTTTTATCCTCTGGGGAGCGTGTATATGTTTATTGCCCAATAGTGGATAAGACAAAGAGCACAGTGGCCAATCAAAATGAATTTTTCACTGATTTGCCTACCGTAAGCGACAAATCTGATCGGTCTCTAAGGATGACTCCACTCTGCACATAGCTATTTGCAGTATCCTATCGTAATCCTGTAACTGCAATACCTGACCAGAATTGAAGGTATCTCCTTTGAGGGGTATCCCTGTAAATGATTTTCTTTCTATATTCTCTCTTTCGGCTTGATACCATTTCTGATTCCTAATAACATTCTCTGAATCCTGGCCTCTCTCCCTGATGCGAAGGAAATGCATTCAACAGTTGCTGACACAGAAATCCTGCTCTCCTCCTTAATAGGAGACGGTGTGCTTCCTACTGGTTATCAAAGCAGAGCCGTGTTTGTATGGAGGAGACAAGCACCTTGAGCTGATGATCAGCAGGTTTAGACAGCTACAGCTTGACACCGAATGAGGATCTCCACTCAGCCAGACAAAATAAAGGCATCCTTCTCATTAACTCAGCAACGTGCCAGTAAACACAATGCTGGATAGCAACTGGTGTCTTTTCACAAATGCAGGATTTACTCTGATGCTCACATTGCCATCTATGACCAAAGCTTGCCAATGCATCAAAATGAACTTATTTCCATCCAGCACTTTAAATCCTTATGCAATAATGATCCAAGACCTATACTAGTCAGCTAACTGAAACAGGACAAATCAAGGAAAAAGCATAAAGTAGCAAAAACATTACAAATCAATGGGAGGATTTTACTATGGAGCAGCTGTGCATAGTCACCAATCTGCTTCTATCAACAGCTTGTTCAGTTAAGCTTTGAAAATGAAAGATAAAAGCTGATTGGTTGCCATGGACAGCTCCTCCAGATTCTGGCTGCTCCAGTCTTAGGGTCACCATGCACATTACAATCTGATTGTAGAATCTTTCTACAATCTCCTTTAGATTTACCAAAACGATGTGCTATGCAGACCTACAAAAACTATCCAATTAGTCTGTATCCAATCAGGCAGGCTCTTGCATTGCATAGCAGCCATAAAAAAATATTGTGGTGCCCGGATCTACCATACTGTTATTATACAACTAATTTGATTAATAATAATATAGTAATTACTTCGACCTTTCACCATGTAGTAACAACAGCATGGCACAGTCCATGCAACCACAAAAATTGCATATAAGAAAAAAGGAAGGAAAAGGCCTTCCAGATTGCATAGCAGCCAGCAAATCCAATGGTGGCCACACATACTTCGATTATTCGTATTTCGTTCAATCAGTATACGAGATTACAAAGTTGAAACAGAGATGTGAATCAGTATAGGAGATTACATAGCTGAAACTGAGATGTGATCACATTTTACCTACTGATCAAAATCCACGTGTGCGTGGACTATTATTTGAATGGGTTGTCTACTATAGATCATTTATTCTTATCAGAAGAGATCAATCAGAAAATCAATCAATCATTTTTTGATGCATGTACGACGACCACCTTTAGGCTAGTTTCACATTAGCCAATGATCTGAAAAGCAGCTGCTGACAGATGTTCAGTAGGTAATCCTGCCGCCTCCTGAACGCCTGAAATTTATAGTGAGGGTGATGCGCCACAACCACAAGCCAAGTATTTGGCATGCAGCTGTGTTGTGGCTCCATTGACTTGAAAGGCTGTGTTTTGACATGTGCTGCTGCCTTTCAACTTGGCACACTGCGTTAAATTAGCCGCTGCTGAGCCATAATCCATTGTGGGCATGTACAGCCTCCTCTGGCTGTATTGTACACTTTAGTTGGGTGGCCCCCATGTGAAATCTTACAATCTGATTGTACAGTCTGCTTAAGCTTGGTACATACAGGAAGCTTTTCTTTTCTTCGTTCAACCCAGAGGGCTGAACGAAAAAAAAAAAAAGAGGAGGTCCATGTACTATGTGACGTTAGTACAGTGAACTCCCCTGCTGTGCTAGTGTGTTCTGACGGGGGGGGCGCTGCCCCTCCTACCAGAACCTTTTCAGCGCTTGCAGGCACTGGCTGCAAGTGTTGATTCGATGCTGATCGACTGCTGGTTTCCCACTATGCTCATTCGAGCAGCTCACGGCTGGCTTCTGTAGGACGAGGAGCTGTACACACTGGCCGAAAGTCGGCCGGTAAATGCCAAACCGACCATTTCGGACGATTTTTGGCTTGTGTGTTAACATATCTAAATTCAGGCTGGGTTCACACTAGTGTGAATTGGATGCAGGTTTCCCCACATCCAATTCACATGACAGGAGATTGTGACCGGCTCTCAATGAAGCCGGTTCACATACCTCCGTGGTGGCTGCGGAGCGGCTTGCACAGGAGACCTGGGCGTCTTTGGCTCTGTTTCAGTGCTGAATTCAGGCAAAAATTTGGCCCTGATTCGTTCCTAAAACAGAGAACAGGGACGCACCGGACAGCTGCTGCGAGCCACATATAGCAGCAGTGTGAACCCAGCCTTACTGTAATCCCCCCCCCCCCCGGCCCCGTTTAGTGTTATCTTTTATGTTGACATATAATATAGTTCTATTTGGCTCGTGTGTACCTGGCATTAAAGTGGAAGACCAGGATTGATCAAACGAACCCCAAAACTGTTCCTACCCCTATTCTAACTCCTATACTAACTACCCTGTAGAAGGAAGATGCTTTTACTTACCTATTTTGAGGGTGCCCATTTTGATCATGGGATCAGCTTTAGAGGAGAGGAGGGACAGCTGACAATGGATGCCCCTTAATAAGCCTATGGATGATGTCACCACACAGGCATTCCAGTGGTTGTCAACGCTCTCCCTTCTCCCCTGAAGCCGGCGCTGGAAGCCAATCATGTGACTGGACCAGAGCATCCTGAGAACAGGTGAAAGGGGTTCCAAAGGCAGAAGTTTTTTTATCTCAATGCATTTTATGCATTAAGATAAGAAAACCTTCTGTGTGCAGCAGCACCCCTCAGCCCCCCTAATACTTACCTGAGTCCCATCTCGATCCAGCGATGTTACACGAGAGACTCGACTGTCCGGTACTCTCCCTCCTCATTGGCTGAGACAGCAGCCCGGTGCCATTGGCTCCTGCTGCTGTCAATCACAGTCAGTGAACCAATGAGAAGAAAGAGGGGGCAGGACTGTGCTGCGGCTCTGTGTCCGAATGGACACACAGAGCAATGGCTCAGGTGCCTCCATAGCAAGCTGCTTGCTTAGGGGGCACTTGGCACAAGGGAGGGACAGGAGCGCTGGCGAGGGTCCCCAGAAGAGGAGGATCTGGGCTGCTCTGTGCACAACCACTGCATAGAACAGGTAAGTATAACATGTTTGTTATTTTTACAGAAAATAAACTGAGACTTTAGTATCACTTTAAACCTGGTACATACAGGATGTTTTTTTTGTTCAACCCAGCGGGGGAGGTCATTGTACTATGTGACGTTAGTACAGCGATCGCCCCTGCTGTGCTATTGTGTTCTGACAGGGAGACTGCAAGTTCTGATCGGATGCTAATTGGCTATTGGTTTCCCAGCAGTCTCATTCGAGCAGCTCATGACCGGCTTCTGGCCAAAAGTCGATTGGTAAATGCCGAACCGACCATTTCGGCTGATTTTCTGCCCATGTGTACCTAGCGTTAAAATGGAAGCCTGAGATTGAGCTAACCAAGCCTAAAACTGCTCCCACCCCCTTCTAACTCCTATTCTTACTACCCTGTAGAAGGAAGACGCTTATACTTACCTATTTTCAAGGTGCTCCATTCCGTGTGATTGGCTTCAGTATAGAGGAGGGAAAGCCGACAATGAATGCCCTATAGTAAGCTTATGGAGGATGTCACTACCCCAGGCATTGTCAGAGCTATCTCCTCTCCCCTGAACCCTGTCGCTGGGAACCACTCATGTGACTAGACCGGACCAACCCTGAGAGTAGGTAAGCAATGCTGGGCGCTTGTGAGGCTGCACTTGATGGGCGCTCCATTAAAAAGGTAGAGGGTATACATGGACAGGGCAAAGGAGGTGGAGTCAGGGGTGGAGCCAGGGGGCGGGGGCAAAATGAGGTTTCGCCTAGGGCAGTGATGGCAAACCTTGGCACCCCAGATGTTTTGGAACTACAATTCCCATGATGCTCAGCTACACTGCAGAGTGCAAGAGCATCATGAGAAATGTAGTTCCAAAACATCCAAGGTCTGCCATCACTAGCCTAGGGTATCAAAAATCCTTGCACCAGTCCTGGTAAGCATAAGCATCTTCCTTGTACACGATAGTTACAATAGGAGTTAGACGGGGATGGGGAGCAGTTTTAGGCTTAGATTGGGAGATATTCTTTCCCGCAAACACCACTGCCAATAAATGCATGAACAATCCAACAGGTTGGTTATATCCAAATTGATGGATCGATCAACTTGGGTACAATCAACCTGCCCATACATGGGCCAGCCGGAATTGAAACTATCTCTGACCAGCATTAGATCTAGCCTAGACTTCCACTTTAAGGAGACTGTACAATGAGATTTAGTAAATCCCCTTAATATCTATGTGAAGTGAAAGCTGAGTGCAGTGTATGAGTTGTGAATGATGTACTGATGAGGAATTTGATGTGTAAAGTTGTATAGAGATGATCGTGCATTCCATATACATAGTTCCATCACACACAATGACAGCTGTCACACGAATAAACAAACTTACTGCAGTCATCGGAGTCATAGCCGTCCAGATCCACCTCTTCCTCGTGCTTGGCGGCTATGCTGGGACTTGTAGTGCCGGTAGAAGTAGCTCCATAAGCCCCGAACAATTTGTCCACATCCTCCTCTTCCTCCCGGGAACTTTCCGATGGGCTGACAGATGGCTGGCTCACGTTAGACTTGAGAGAGTTACTCCGGGTGACAGCGGCGGGGATCCCGCGGGGGAATCGGGGGAAGTAGTCGGAGATCTGCTTGATGGGTTTGATGGGACCTGGGCACACGTCAATGGCCATATGCTCCTGGATGCTTATGGTCATTTTCTCCCCTTTGCGGTATGTCATGCATGCGATTCTGCTCCGAACCCCCAAAGCACAGAACGGATTCTCTAGGCAAAGGCAATGAGAGATGTGCAAAGGGAAGTTCTACTACATAAAGAAGCCCACGTCTCCCTGGGGAAGGCAAGGCTGCAGGCTATGCTGGTGTCTGGGCTGGACTTTCACATACCTTGTGCATACTGCCTGGAGCTCCCTGCAGCCACAAACCAGCCTGGTCCTCCCAATGTGAGAGAGAGGAGAGGGAGAGATAGAGAGAGAGGAGAGAGGAGAGAGAGGAAAGAGGGAGCTGACAGACAGGAGAGGGGTGTGGACGAGGTGATGTCACTGCCAGGGAACCAAGCACAACACAGGAAGCACAGCTATGGGGCAGGTGCACTGCAACCTGCTGCTCCACACAGCCCCACCAAACACAGCCTTACCAAACCCTGGCCACTGTCCTCCTCTTCACCAACAACTCCAATATGGCTTTCTTTTTCCTGTTCACATTCTGTAACATAAAATAAAAATACAACACACACTTTCTGTGAGAAGTAAATGACAAAAATAAAGAGGTAGACATGCCTAAAGTCGTGTTTTCTAGTCAGACCTGCTGCTCCACACAGCCTCACCAAACCCTGGCCACTGTCCTCCTCTTCTTCCTCACCAACAACTCCAATATGGATTGCTTTTTCCTGTTCACATAAAATAAAAATACAACACACACTTTCTGTGAGAAGTAAATGGTAAAAATAAACAGGTAGACATGCCTAAAGTTGTGTTTTCTAGTCATTAACACAGCAGACCTGCTGCTCCACACAGCCTCACCAAACTCTGGCCACTGTCCTCTTCCTCCTCACCAAAAACTCCAATACGGCTTGCTTTTTCCTGTTCACATAAAATAAAAATACAACACACACTTTCTGTGAGAAGTAAATGATAAAAATAAAGAGGAGACATGCCTAAAGTCGTGTTTTCTAGTCATTAACACGGCAGACCTGCTGTTCCACTCACACATAGGTTGTACAAAATGGTGTTAATTGCTTGGTACTTCTAGTCAGTGTTAATATGTTCTCAATAGTGTGAGGAGAATGGAGATTTCATCAGTTGTTCTACTACATTGCCCCCCCCCCCCCCTGGAGCTTCACTCACCTGACATTGTTAGATGGAGCAGGAGGAGCTGTGGGAACATATTGTGGTCCTGAGGAAAGTTACAAAGTGACAACAAACTCTGGTTTATAAAGAAACATTCCATTCAAGTGGTTACAGTGGCAAGGAAAAAGTATAGGAGTAACTGTTTTTCTCTAGTAATCAGCAACAAAATGGGATTTGATATTCATCTGGGTTCACATTTATGCAAATTGGATGTGGATTTCCATGCATCCAATTTGCATGACAGGACTCTCAATAGAGCCGGTTCACACATCTCCGGGGCGGCCACAGAGCGCACTGCAGAAGGGCCCTGTATGTTTTTGGCTCCTTTTCAGGTCCGAATTCAGGCAAAAATTTTTGACCTAATTCGGACCTTAAACGGTGAACAGGGACGCACTAGACCCCCTGCCGCGAGCCGCTTCGCACATACTGCAAACCCAGCCTTAGTCAAACAAAATGTGCTTCAGCTGATATCATACAATAATTCTAATTAATCATGTCTTTATTGAATACACCCATTAACCATTACAGTGCTAGAGGAGAAAGTATGTGAACCCTTATGCCCTGTACACACGGTCGGATTTTCCGACGGAACATGTGCGATCGGAGCTTGTTGTCGGAAATTCCGATCGTGTGTGGGCTCCATCGGACTTTTTCCTTTGGAATTTCTGACACACAAAGTTTGAGAGCAGGCTATAAAATTTTCCAACAACAAAATCCGATCGGTTAAATTCCAATCGTGTGTACACAAAGTGCCACGCATGCTCAGAATAAATTAAGAGACGAAAGCTATTGGCTACTGGCCCGTTTATAGTCCCGACGTACGTGTTTTACGTCACCGCGCTCAGAACGATCAGATTTTCCGACAACTTTGTGCAGCCGTGTGTATGCAAGACAAGTTTGAGCCAACATCCGTTGGAAAAAAATCCATGGATTTTGTTGTCGGAATGTCCGATCAATTTCCGATCGTGTGTACAGGGCATTAGTGTTAATAGCTGGTTGAACCCAGTAGTGGCTGGTGGGTTCTTCTTTTGGAGGGGCGGCAAACAAACATTACCTGCAGTACGGCACTGACAACACACCCACCCCCCCACCCCCACTGCCAGGTAGTGCGGTAGTTACCCGCTCGTGTGGCAGGACTGTGTTGTCCTCTCCTGGATTGCGGGCAGCGGCGGCTCCAGTGTCCACTCCTCAAGGTTGTGTCTTGTGTCAAGCTTGTGTCTCCTCTTACTACGGCAAAGTGCTAGGCATCCAAAAGGATTGCCTGACGCTTTGGCCATCTGGGAAACAGGTTTCACGATCTGCCTCCTGATTGACGGAGAGGGACTTTAGTGTGAAAATAGTGAAAATGCATTTGCTATCGTCACACAACAGGGTGGGATCGGAGCACAATGCTCTGCACTCCGCTTAAAAAAAAAAACACCCACTCCGCATTGGAATCTATAGTCCGGTGCCCTGATATGTAGATCAGGGGTCTGGACAGGGAAGGTGGCACCTGTGCGCCCTCTATGGACGGGCCACCACTGGTTGAACCCCCTTTGGCAGCAATGACGTCAAACAAACGCTCTGGCATACTTGCCAACAGTCCCGAAGTCCCTGGACATTTACGGAAATCAGACCAATGTCCCAGTCTATGCCTGTCCCGGGCAGAATCCGTTTCTGTCACGGACAGTCAGCGGGAGTTATATTCCCTGGGCCCCATTTGTTTATCCATAGGAGCCCGGACAGCTGTGGCATAGAGGGACTCTTTTGGAGCACAGGCAGATTTACATATACATTTACAGTTTCGGCTCACAGTCTCTGCTGGCATCATTCATAGCTGCCTCCTTACTGCCTGTCCCCTTCACCAAGGAATTGAAAAGTTAGGACAGACTCTGGCTGAGGGAATCAGCTGCAGGAAAGTGGTGGGCTGTCAGCTATGATCATATTCATCAGTGCAGCAGGCAGAACAAAGGCAGCGGTTGATCTCCCCTTATTGTGAACTGCACCGATGTGATAAAAAGAAAAAAAAGTGATAAAAAAAAAATGTGTTGTTGAGAAAAAAACATCCCCCTCTGGGTGATCTACATACATTGCAAAGAGTATAACAAACTTTGTTGCAGATTCCTACCTTTTGTTTTTCTGAAGAAATCCATGTGTGTTTGTCTGTGCCTCTGTTCTCAGTGGGTCTAATGGGAGTGATTTCATAATTAACTGTCAGGTGTGCAGCAGCTGGGCACTAATGAGGAAATTTGCTGGGCCTGCATCCCTTTAGACATGTTCCTATTGAAAATATCTCTCCAAAAATGACATTTTTGTTGCAGGGGATGCCTGAAATCTGACTTGTATCTGTAGCAGGAAATAATGTTTCTGGGGAGTAGTGAGTACACATTCTGTGTTCAGAACAACCCCGGGTAGCCATATTGCAATGCATTCTCAGAAAATTACAGAGCTGCAGATTGAAAAGGAAAGGTAATTTTTGATAACATTCAATTACAATATGATTATTGTCGCAATTATATGTGCTATTATTTTTTCTTTATTTGCTATTTTTTTCCCCCACGAAAGTGGAGTTACCCTTTAAGTGACAGCTGTTGGCTGTGTGAAGAATTCAGATCTCCTACTCCTGGAACTAAAGAGAAATCCTTTCCTGGTAATGTTCTCAGAATGATCTATAGAAGAAATGGCTGCAGATACACCGCTACAACTTATGTAGGAAGATTTGTTTCAGCTCCATCTATCACCTAATGTTGGTGACTTAACTAGGTATATTCAGGGTTTACAACCACTTTAAATAATAAAGTAGGCACACAACAAGGATCGTGGGGAAATGCCGCGTACACACGTTCGGTTATTCCGACAACAAATGTTCGTTGTGAGCTTGTTGTCGGAAAATCTGACCGTGTGTAGGCTCCTTCTGACATTTTTTGCCGGAATTTCAGACAACAAAAATTTGAGAGCTGGTTCTCAAATTTTCCGACAACAAAATCCGTTGTCGGAAAATGACGATCGTGTGTACACAATTCCGACGCACAAAATTCCACGCATGCTCGGAATCAAGCAGAAGAGCCGCACTGGCTATTGAACTTTGTTTTTCTCGGCTCGTCGTACGTGTTGTACATCACCGCGTTCTTGACGTTCGGAATTTCTGACAACATTTGTGTGACCATGTGTATGCAAGACAAGTTTGAGCCAACATCCGTCGGAAATAAATCCAGGATTTTGTTGCCGGAATGTCCGATCGTCTGTATGTGGCAAAAGTGTAAGCTCTCCAAAACAAAAAAATTTTAATGAAAAAAAAAATGGAAAAAATTATTATTATTATTATTATTATTGACATACTGTCACCAGTCAGTGTCCCTGATCTCCACCACACCAGTTATATGATGATGCTGTACTGCTTTGGTGACAGAATGTAAAAAAAAATTGTGAAAAAAGCAAGTTGTTTACAATTTCATCATTTTCCAAAAAATTACAACCAAAAAACTCACCATTCCTCTTACTAAATACCTTGGACTGTCTACTTTCCAAAAAAAGGGATCGTTTTGGGGAGTATTTGTAGCGTTCTGGCATATTAGGGCCTCAAGAAATTAGATAGGCCATCAGGACTGATCGATTTTCAATATATGTCCTAGTTTGTGGACTCTATAACTTTCACACAGACTAAATAATATATTTGTGTTATCTTTGGGTTATTTTTTTTTAACCAAAGAAATGTAGCAGTATACATTCTGTCCTAAATTTATGAAGAAAGATTACTTATTTGCAAAATTTCATAACAGAAACAAAGAAAAACTTTTTTTTTTCTATATGTCCGTCTTTTTTCGTTTAGCAAAAAATGAAAAATCCCAGTGGTGATTTAATACCACCAAAAAAGAGTTTGATCTGTTGCAAATAAATGATAAAAATGTCATATGCGTACAGTGATGCATGACTGAGTAATTGACATTCAAAGCCCGACAGCCCTGAAAGCTGAAAAAATGGCCTGGGCAAGAAGGGGGTAAAAGTGTCCAGTATTGAAGTGGTTAAACACACAACCTTAATTAAATTGTTTAATGAATCTATGGCTCCACATGTAAGAACACTAATTGCTCTTCCAGTACGGCTACTGTAATCCAAAACATTATTGTATACCCCAACAATTTTAGCTTAAAGTGGATGTAAACCCAATGTCATCCTTTCTAAACTCCTGCCATAGGTGTTATCTATAAGGATATACATGACTCCTGCATGTATCTTTACCTGTCAAATGTCTCCCCTCTGTCTGTTATTAGACCCGAAAAACTGCAGATTCTGTGGGTGGGTCTGTTGTCTGGAGCTCGGTGGGTGGAGTCGTGATGTCAGTAGACTCCCCGCCCACCTCTACACTCCCCTTGTCAATATGTATTTTCTCCTGTGTATTTCTTACACTGAACTTCTGCTATGATCTCTAACATCCAGTGAAAAGACAGGAAAGTAACCACATGACTTCAGCATGCCAAATCATACTGAGGTGTGGAACAGCCAATCCTTGCAGAGCTGCTGAAGAAAGGAGTGGGGGTGGGAATTAAAAAATAATGCATGTCTTAGGCTAGTGCACGAGATATGTAAATCACCTGTCACTCACAGCAAGGGGGAGGGTTTGACAAAGTTTTTCTCAGTTTGTCAAGTTTTATCTCACTGAACAATAAAAGAGGATTGCTCAGAGATGGATTAAATCTTTGTGACAAGACTGGGCTCAAATGATAGCAAATCTTATACTCTACATTATGACATCAAAAAAAATAAAAAAATTTTGGGTTTACATCCACTTTAATTTTGGAATTCTTGGCTATTTATACGTAAATTCACTTTCCTGCTGCTGTGTTGAACTGCACTTTCGAGTATGGGGGCGTTTGTAACTTACTCCCCTTCCACATGATGGTGCTGGAGCTTATCAATTGGCTGCTCAGGCACCCTGCCAAGTGTTGTCAAACAACATGATGGAGAAGCAAAAGTAAAGTAAGTGAAAGCAGATGTGGTGGACTGAATCTATTGCTATGTCCTGCCTGGGAAAACTTCTGGCTTACTTTAAAAAAAGATCTATCCTTACATATTTTTTAAACATTGATCTCTCCCCCCCCCCCTCCTCCTTCCATGGGACAAAGTACATGTAGTACTTTGTCCAATATAGCTATGAGCTTCCTAAGTGCACTTAAGAAGTCTGACCTGCCCCTATCCTCCATGGACAACAGCTTGGAAGGAGACGCCTTAATCACAACTGCAGGCTCAGACAAGAGACAAGCGGCAAGAGGAATGCAGAGAGACAGGAGACTGCCAGCCACTCCCACCCTCTGCATTACTCTTGTCTTGGGAAAGTGCTCTGAGCAAGCTGCAGTTATGATGGATCTGTCTGCTTCTGAGATGTTGTCAGATCAAGTTGGAATTGATAACTAGATTTAGGAAGCACCGAGCTACATGGGACAAAGTACTACATGCACTTTATCCCATGGTGGGGGCAGAACAATGAAAAAAAATACAGTTTGTTAAATTGTTCTGCCCCTTTAGGACAAAGGACATGTAGACTGGCAGTTCATCTTTAAACCATCATTATACCGATCCAAAAAATATGACATTGTAAGCATTATGTAGTAAAACTACTATTAACTTTCCCCTCTGTATGTTAAAGTTCCAACATATATACAAAGACTAGAATAAATGTCATTGATGTGATTTTGTTTTGCATCTTATACCTCTAAGCAGGCTGCTGTCAAAACGAATTAAAGGCAACAAAACGACAGGTGGTAGTTTTCTTCTTTGGGATTACTGTCATCTGTGTGTTGGCAAATATTACTCTCTGCAATCCTCCTCTGTTTTACATATCTGCTGTTCTGGTAATCCCCTGAAATTAGTACATGTGTGTCAATTAATGCTGTTAAAGGTAACCTCTTATAGATAAGCCAGTTTATTCACGTGATATATTTTAAATATCATGGTCTTCAAGAACTAAGCAGAAATATAAAACTGTTGACCACATCATAGTGTAGCTGTTGCAGGTAAATACGGCCATGTAATGACGACTAAAATAGGATGCAAGAACAAAGCAGCAATAAAGTTTACAAGTAGTTACCCAGCTGTTTCCTCTTTTAATTGTATTCGATTTGTTCTCCTAGTGTGAACTCAGACCTTATATTATAATTGTGAAGAATATCTTATGCAACATCTAGGACCACTTTTTTCAGAAACTCACATTTCGAGGAACATATTAATCAAGGTTTTTAAAAAAAATTGCATAAACATGCACAATAACCAGAATGGATTGTATATACAGTAAATCAGTAATCAGGGTTGTACAAAATAATGCTGCCAGTCTTTAAAAGAATCAATAGCATTTTATATCCTAGTAGTTCATAAGCCTAAATAAAAGTATCCATAGGGCATGTGTCAACAGGCTTTGGGCTATGGCTATGGGCTATGGCGACGACCATAGGCGTGCGCAGGGGGTGTGCCAGGTGTGCCTGGGCACACCCTAATCACCCCAAGCGCTTTAGCATTATCACTGTGTGCCGGCAGGGAGATGGGAAATATCTCCCTCTGACCAGTTCTGCCATTAATAAAGTGCTACCATACCTCTCTTTCACTGCATCGGCTCCGCCATAAGAGTGTGTGTGTGTGTGTGTGTGTGTGTGTAGTATACATATACACATACATACACGCGCATGTGTGTTTGAGCTTTGGGGTGCACACCCTAATGCCTATGGCGACGACATCTGTTTGACATCATTTTAAGAAGCTTCTGAGACCATTCAGAAGTCATTGATAGGTGTATATGACCTGCAATTGACCTCTTTCTGACCTGCATTTGACCTGCTTAACTTCCCCGGCGGTATTCCCGAGTGCGGCTCGGGGTGGATTTTCAGTACCAAAAGCGGTAATCCCGAGCCAGACTCGGGATCGCATTGCAGGATCCATGTAGAGGTTACCTACCTTGTCCCCTGGATCCTGCGATGTCGCCCCGCTGTGATCTGCGAGACGATTCACAGTGCCGAGTTCCGTTCCCTGCAATCGTTGCGACGCACAGGGATGGAGTTCGGCGCCAAATTCAAAAAGTTAAAAACACAGTATAGATACAGTATACTGTAATCTTACAGATTACAGTATACTGTATCAAATAATTACACATCCCCTTTGTCCCTAGTGGTCTGCCCAGTGTCCTGCATTCAGTTTTATATTATAAATACTGTTCTTTCTGCCTGGAAACTGGAGATTGTCCATAGCAACCAAAAAATGTCCGTTTACATCAAAAGTGCTTTTAGACCAGCTAGAAAACAGCGATAATAAATTAGAATCACTCGCAGAATTGAGCGATAGTGATTTGTGGGGAAATTCGTCAAAGTTATGACAGCGACAATTCTGCAACTGAGCAAATGTCATTGTTTTTGATTTGATTACATTATTGAATAATTTTTATTATTATTATATTATTATTTGTTATAATTATTTATAGTTATTTATTATATTATACATTTTGATTTTGTTTTCTAAACTTTATCATACCCAGGCTGTCTACTAGACTCTTGTTTGGACAGATTTAATTGAGTTATTCCTAAGAATTACAGGCCTACAATATAAAACGCCAAATTTGGATTTCCATAGACTTTTGTACCACGGTCCCCTTGAGGACTGCTTGGATTTACCTGCTCATCTGCATCACCATGACCTTGTGAACCTTCCAACCCACCTGACACTCTGGGTTCCGACATCTTTTCACAATCACCTTTAAATTACACATCACGCAAGTCAGTATAAGTATGGTATCTCAGCTTTTACTAAGTACCAAAGTAGTATTAGTTTGTAGAGGAGGGCAAATCAACCAAGTTCTGAGTAACAACACAGACTCAGTAGATGAATTTCCCCCAAAGACAGCTTAAGAACGGTTTAACAGCAGAAAGATGCAAGATAAAGGAAATGAATGATTAACCACTTCAACCCCAGACCTTTTGGCTGCCTAAAGACCAGATCGTTTTTGCGATTCGGCACTGCATCGATTTAACTGGCAATAGCGCGGTCATGTGATGCTGTACCCAAACAAAATTGACGTCCTTTTTTTCACACAAATAGAGCTTTCTTTTGGTGGTATTTGATCGCCTCTACGGTTTTTATTTTTTGCGCTATAAAGAAAAAAAGAGCGACAAGTTTGCACAAAATTTATACCGTCTACAAAATAGGGGATAGTTTTATGGCATTTTTATTTTTATTTTTATTTATTAGTAATGGCGGCGATTTTTATCGGCACTGCAACTTTATGGCGGACACATCGGACATTTTTGACACATTTTTGGGACCATTGTCATTTATACAGCGATCAGTGCGATTCAAAATGAATTGATTACTGCGTAAAAGACACTGGCAGTGAAGGGGTTAACCACTATGGGCAGTGAAGGGGTTAAGTGTGTCCTAGGGAGTGACTCTAACTGTGAGGGGGCTGGGCTTGAACACACAGGACAGTGATCACTGCTCTCGATCACAGAGAGCAGTAGATCACTGTCCTGTCACTAGGCAGAATGGGGAATGCTTTGTTTACATAAGTATCTCCCCGTTCTTCCTCTCCGTGACTCGATCGTGGTCACCCGGCGGACATCGCATCCGTGGGATCCACGTTCACGGAGACTGTGGCGGGCGCACACACGCGCCTCCAGCGGCATGCACTCGTTTGCGACACTGCTTCTTAATCTCCCTGGAGGTATGATTATGTCGGATTTTAGGTGCTGAAAGCGGTACAATTATTTTGCATGGAAATTTGGCGTTTTTTATTGTAGGCCTGTAATTCTTAGCAATAACACACTTATATCTGTCCAAACCAGAGTCTATATGTAATAAAAGTGCTGCGCAAATAAATTGTCCGTTCAATAAGAATAAAACTAAAATGAAAGATGAGATGAGATCCCCAGTGGAAAGTCAGAACGCCTAGGGTAGGATCGGGGGTGACCAAGAGATCCCTTCACCATAGATGGATGGCCCCTCACCTGCAATCTTCGACCTGAAACAGGTCACACAGCATGTAAACCAAGCAGGTAAGCTGAGAACCGGGCGATAATAACTCCACATAAGCTGCTCTCTCTCTCATCTCTTGCTGGGATTTATGGAAGAAACAAGTGCAATAATTGCCCCCACAATATTACTAGTTGCTGGGACAATTTTGCATTTAGTGAGATAAAAGCTGACGCTCCCTTGATGGCTGCAGTGATTGTAACGGGTTTAACGGCTGTCAGCTTGCTGCACATAAGTGTGATTTATCTTCATCCGTATCTCAGCGTGGAGATTCCCATCACCGGTGGCCTCCCGTTCTCCTGCCCAGAGCAGGAGAACGGGAGGCCACCGGTGATGGGAATCTCCACGCTGAGATACGGATGAAGATAAATCACACTTATGTGCAGCAAGCTGACAGCCGTTAAACCCGTTACAATCACTGCAGCCATCAAGGGAGCGTCAGCTTTTATCTCACTAAATGCAAAATTGTCCCAGCAACTAGTAATATTGTGGGGGCAATTATTGCACTTGTTTCTTCCATAAATCCCAGCAAGAGATGAGAGAGAGAGCAGCTTATGTGGAGTTATTATCGCCCGGTTCTCAGCTTACCTGCTTGGTTTACATGCTGTGTGACCTGTTTCAGGTCGAAGATTGCAGGTGAGGGGCCATCCATCTATGGTGAAGGGATCTCTTGGTCACCCCCGATCCTACCCTAGGCGTTCTGACTTTCCACTGGGGATCTCATCTCATCTTTCATTTTAGTTTTATTCTTATTGAACGGACAATTTATTTCCGCAACACTTTTATTACATATATGATTTTTGAGGTGTTTGTTGAATTTGCCTTTGTGCTTGTCTGCATTTATTTTTATTGTCTTTGTGTCAGCGCTGAGTTATTTAATTTTTATATACAAACCAGAGTCTAGTAGACATCTAGTAGACATCTCGGGTGTGATAAAGTTTGAAACACAAAATCATAAATTAGAATAAAGTAAACAACTATAGATAATTATACCAAATAATAATATAATAATAATAAAAATTATTCAGTAATGTAATCAAATCAAAAACACTGAAATTTGCTCAGCTGAAGAATTGTCGTTGTCATTACTTTTCAGTGTTTGATGACGGATCTCCCCACAAATCACTATCGCTCAATTCTGCGAGTGATTCTAATTTATTATCGCTGTTTTCCAGCTGCTCTAAAACCACTTTTGATGTAAAGGGACAGTTTTGGTTGCTATGGACAATCTCCAGTTTCCGGGAAGAAAGAACAGTATTTATAATACTGTATAAAACTGCATGCAGGACACTGGAGGAACCACTAGGGACAAAGGAGATGTGAAATAATTACATACAGTAATGTAATCTGTAAGATTACAGTATACTGTATGTATTGTGTGTGTTTCACTTTTTGAATTTGGCGCCGTTTTTCGTCCCCGTGCGTCGCAACGCTCGCAAGGAACGGAGCCCAGCTCCATGATAGATCGAGTGGAGGACAAGCCGCTCACACTGCGCGAAGACATCGCAGGATCCAGGGGACAAGGTAAGTAACCTCTACATGGATCCTGCGATGCGATCCCGAGTCTGGCTCGGGGTTACCGCTTTTGATACTGAAATTCCACCCCGAGCCACACTCGGGAATGCTGCCAGGGAGGTTAAAGGGGACGCACCTGTACACCCTTTTGCCTGCCAGTGCCATTATGCCGATGTACATCGGCGTGCGCTGATCGGCAAGTGGTTAAGTGTGTAGCCTCCCTGGCGGTATGATTATGTCAGATTTTTGAATCTCAAAGTATTACATTGTTTTGCACAGAAATTTGGCGTTTTATATTGTAGGCCTGGAATTCTTAGTAACAACACACTTAAATCTGTCCAAGCAAGAGTCTAGTAGACATCCCGGGTATGATAAAGTTTGAAACGTGAAATCATTAATTATAATATAATAAATAACTATAAATAATTATAAAAAATAATAATACAATATTATTAAAATTGCCGTATTTATCGGCGTATAAGACGCACTTTCTTCCCCTTAAAATCAGGGGAAAATCGTGGGTGCGTGTTATACGCCGATCCCCGCTATTTTGTGATCTATCGGAGCGATCGCCGCGATCGCCGCGATCGCCGCCGACATTCACATAGCGTGTAGTTTTAAATATGGTGCCGCAGAGTTCAGAGGGACTCGGCGCCGCTGAACGAGCGCCGCCAAGAACACAGTGACTGGGCGGAGCCGAGATACACATAGCCGAGGGTTCTCGGCTCTTCTCTGCGCCGTTCACAGTCACGCCCAGTCCCGCCATTGGACCTGTGTTATATCCATCATGGGGACTGGGCGTGACTGTGAACGGCACCGAGAAGAGCCGAGAACCCTCGGCTATGTGTATCTCGGCTCCGCCCAGTCATTGTGTTCTCGGCGGCGCTCGTTCAGCTCCGCCGAGTCCCTCCGAACTCCGCGGCGCCATATTTAAATCTACACACTAAACTTGTGTATGTTGGCGGCGATCATGTAATGTACACTGGGGACAAGGCTGCACTGACCACTGGGGCAAAGCTGCACTGGGGCAAAGCTGCACCGACAATTCTGCACTGGGGCAAAGCTGCACTGACAAGGCTGCACTGGACACTGGGGCAAGGCTGCACTGACAAGGCTGCAAATGGACACGATAACGCTGCATTGATGGGCATTTAAATGTAAGTTTTTTTTCCTTAAACTTCCCTCCTAAAAGTTTTTTTCCTTAAAATTCCCTCCTAAACTTGGGGTGCGTGTTATACGCTGATAAATACGGTAATTTCCCCACGAATCACTATCGTTCAATTCTGCAAGTGTTCTAATTTACTATCGTTGTTTTCTAGCTGATCTAAAACCGCTTTTGATGTAAAGGCACATTTTTTGGTTGCCATGGTTTTGAGGCAGAAAGAACAGTATATATAATATAAAACTGCAGGCGGGGCACTGGACAAAGCACTGGTGACAAAAGGGATGTGAAATGATTGTATACAGTAATGTAATATGTAAGATTAGTGTTCTGTATGTGTTATGTATTTTGTACTTTTTGAATTTGCCGCCTGGCTCCGCCCCCCCATGCGTCGCGACGTTAGCAGGGAACGGAGCCCGGAACACAGAACTTCGGGCGGAGGATTTGGCAGGGGACATAGCGGGGGGGACATCGCAGGATCCTGGTGACAAGGTATGTTTCCTGGACCAGGATTCTGCAATGCAATCCCGAGTGTGGCTCAGGGTTACCGCTAATGGTACTGAAATTTAACCCCGAGCCACACTCAGGAGGGCTAATGTCAGTAGTTACACTCTAAAGGGACACTCTGTAGGGCCCTTTAATTAGTGACAACAGCAATATTCGTGGTGCAGGCCTGATAGTCTTCACCGGCAGCTGGAGCTTATTAGATTATATCCAATAGGGCACAGTGATGAATGAACAGACTGACTGGCTTAAACAGGCTAATGGTATTCCTTGAAGTGGATGTAGATAAAGGTGTCTATGTACAGTGTTCTAATAGAAGTGCAGTAAAGTGTTCCAAAGGTAAAGGTGTTTGTACACAGTGTTCCAATAAAGTAACCAGGGAAATAATGCAGAAGGTGGGCAGTTGCCCTCTCACTAACGACTGGTCCGAACTAGAGGCCTTAAATCAGCGACCTTGGAAGAGACATAGTGCAATGGAGACATCAGCGATGACACACGCATGCGGAGTGTGAGCGAACGTGGTGTCGGACTGCTACTAGTCCCACAATCCAGCGGGTTGGCTCACCAATATGATGACAGTCACTGGCGTCCAGCATCAAAGGGATACAACTATAGATGATGAATGACGGGGAGGTTACACTTATAGTCCGCCTATCGCTACACTTGTATGAGAATGCAAATCCTTCTTTAAAGTGAAAGCTCACCTTTTTATCAAAAATGAAGAAACATCAGCAGGGGTGCACTATACCCACGCACCAAACCCACCATGACGCACTATGACATCACACGTGGACGGGAGATGATGTAGCCCCCACCCCATATTATAAATAGATCTGTACTGCAAGCAGTCACCATTTGCCATGTGCTTTCTTTAAACACACCTTATGCACTGTACACTCGATAAAGACTTGCGTTTAGGCAAAACATGTTGGGTTAAGAATTTGTGGTTTTTAATTATTTTTCTTTATTTTTCATTATGGGCACTTATTTTTTTTTTTTCTTTCTTTCTTTATTTATTGACTTCTTTATTGGGGCAATGTGGATTTTTGTAGACTGGTGAAGATAGTGGATTGATAGGAGTGCATTTTTTTTAGTATCAAACCATGCCTTTGGGTTGTGGTATGTGGCCAGGATATTGACCCTACCCTATACACATCTCCACTCAGACAGAAAGATTGACCAATGATAGCTAAAGACATACTTGCTGTCTGGTTGTTATCTCCCTATAATGAAGGCAGTTGTATATCTGTTCCATCATTTTGTATTTTTGCACTGATTCCACATTGCCCTATAAGGTTATACACCTGGAATTCTTTTGACTTCCTTTCATTTTCTACATCATAGATTTTTAGACAGTTATGAATAAAAGTTTTAGGTAGACATGTGCACTGCCGAAAAATTTGTTTGTTTTGTTTAATTTGTTTTTTGTTTTTTTTCGGAAATTCAAAAATCCAAAAATTCAAAAATTCGAAAAAACAACTAACTAATAATAACTAACAATTCAATTATAGTTATTGGAATTTCTTTTCTAATTTGGCTGTTAGGGAACACGACGAATACGAATTTATCTGAAGCTATGAATTATCCGAAATAAAGAATGCTGCATCTAAACAAATGGAACGAAAGAAAATAATATTAATAATACGTTTTGTTTTTTTATTATTATTATTGTTTTTTATTATTATTAATTTGTTACATTCCATTCATTTAGATATGGCATTCATTAGTACGGATAATTCGTAACCTCAGATAAATTCGTATTCGTTACGTTCACTAACAGCCAAATTTTAAAGGAAATTCCAATACCTATAATTTAATAGTTAGTAATAGTTAAGTTATTATTAGTTAGTTATTATTTGAGATCTTCACGTTTTTGTGTTTTTGAATTTTCAGATTTTTGCATTTCCAGATTTTCGAATTTCCAAATTTTCGAATTTCCAAATTTTCGAATTTCCGAATTTTGAATTTCGAATATCCAAATTTCCAAAATTTCAAATTTCGTATTTTAGAATTTCCGGATTTTTGAATTTCCAAATTTCTGAATGTTCGAATTTCGAATTCCCGAATTCCAAATTATCGAATTCCGAAATTCTGAATTTCCGAAGTTCTGAATTTTCGAATTTCCGAATATTCAGAAAAATTTGTAAATTCAAAAATTCGGATAAAAATTGTTAAAAAACAAATTTGGAACCAAACGAATTGCACATGTCTAGTGTTATCCTGTTATCCTGTTTATTCACAAACTGAATCACAGTTTACTATGCTTCAGTTAAGAATTAATACAGTGAGTTTGTTCACTGTGTTAATATAGAAAAGGAAGGTCAATAAAATATTTACTAACCCTTTCCCCTGCTCTCCATTCTCAAACATCCCCTGCAGCAGCCAAGAGGGGGGAGAGGAGAGGAGGGAAGCCAGCAGCACTGCTGGGGGGAAAAGGTAGTGCACGCAGTGATTAGGGTGTGCCCAGGCACACCTGGCACACCCCTTGCGCACTCCTATGTCATTTATACACATTCCAAGGACTTAGCATACTGTGGTGCAGATCCTGATCCATTTATGTTTTGATATAGATATTGATATTTGTCTTGCCAGCACTTTCTGAAAGTGACTTCCATGATCACATGACCATTGTCAATGTTGTAAGAAAAGTTGTAGCCCCAGCACTCTTTTACATGTACAGATTGCTTGAAAGTACCTTAAAGCTGTTAAAATAGGCTGTTCATTTTTCAAGGTTAGTTACACTTTGCGAGAGAATTTTCCAGAGCTTACTGAATAGGGTGAAGCACTGCTGACTTCCATCATCAAATCAGGTTCAAGAAAAGTCGCAAAAGCCTTTGTGGCTGACGGCTTATAGTTTTCAATGAACTACCAGGGTGCTGGAGTACATTGAGCTTCCTATCAGAGTGTAGTCCCCCGTATCAGAGGTCCAGGCAGACAGCTACATAGATAGTCTGCAGCACCGTGGCATTACACTTACGATCTGCTGATTGTGGTGCAATGCTTTACGGGCTCCTAACAAAAAATGTACCTGCAAAAAAATGTGCATTTATTATTTTTATTTTTTTGGAAGAGTGAACCTATCCTTTAAAATTTGCATATATTCATTTTTGTAGCTTTGCATTAGAAAACGCTTTGTACCCAAACATAAACCCAGTGTCCTTCTAAAGGGATTACAATGTATACTTTTGATGAGTTATAAAATTCCTTGCCTAATCAAAAGAACAACGTTTGGTTATAACAGCATTCATAAAAATATGCCTGTTTTACTGTGCTCATTATGACAAAATCGCACTGGTTTAACCATATCTCAACACTGTCCCCATCCTGTTTAGTTTCTCAAAGACCAAAAGGCAGAAGCCCAGCAGATGTCAGTCCTCCACCATGTGCCAGCCCAGCCACCATACTTGCAGACAGGGAAGTACCATCCGTCATCGCTCAGGAAGGATGTACTTTGGAATTTTCACCTTCTTGGGTGCTAGAGGACCTTGTCCGAGCACTCAGTGTTCCTACATGCAATGGGACCACGGAGAACGAACATACCAGGAAGTTAGATCACAGCGGGAAAAAAAAATGACACTGGCAGTGATAGCAATATCAACCAACAGGTTTGTAGATATTATTTATCACAACTTAAGCAGCAAAAATGTTTCCTTTGCAATATATTCCATAACTGTTTAAAGCCTCGTACACACAATCGGATTTTCCGCAGACAAAACCTCAGACTTTTGTTTGAAGGCGTGTGCCTGGATTTTGTCTTGCATACAAACGGCAAGGAATTGTCGGCCAACAAACACGAACGTACTGACGTCCTACGTGGTTTGTTTTTTAGCTCTTTAGTGCCACCCTTTGGGCTCCTTCTGCTAAATTTGTGTTAGTAGAAGTTTGGTGAGTTTGCGCTTTTCATTTCATGCTTTTCAGTTTGTTTCTGAACGGCCATTCATCAACTAGCCATGTTGCGGAATCGGAGGAGATAACGTGTTATTTATTATTGGCCTTGGAATTATCACTTTGACCCAAGTCCAGTCCAGGAACAGGAGGAGGAGTTCTTGGACCAAAAATGTGTTGTTTTATTAATCACGACCAATTATGTCATATGCCTTTGCTGCGGGAGCTCCTGGAGAATAATCCGGATGATTTTCGGAATTATCTCCGGATGACGGACCCTTGCTTTCACCAACTCTTGGCATTGTTGACCCCCTATATTAAGAAGTATGCATGAGGCTTTTATTTTTTGGTTGAATAATAATGATTTGATTTGGTATATTTTCTATATTTTTGGATGCATAGAATGCATGTTTTGGTTAAGTTCTATTGGCGGATAGCATGTCTAATTTTATTTGTTTTCTTTTTTTAATGCACAATAAATTGTGAAGAATAATACTTGGCTATGTGTTTTACTTCAAATGACAGTTTGGGAGTAGGCAGTTACATTTAAAAAAATACAATGTAAAATTAACAAGGGACACCAACATGGTTGTATCTTTTATCTTAAAAACTACAGGATAATGGTGTTGTGGTAACTTACCCCCCCAAAAAAAGCATAATAATATTATTCTTGATATCACTAGAAAAAAAAAGCCTTTGAAAATTCGTTTGCAATAACTCCATCAGTATCACCAGCAAAGCAGCTTCATTATTATCCCATTAAGGAAGAAGATAATATGCACTGCATTTCGAGATTTCATAATTTGCCACATCACAAATGTTAATTCTCCATTATAAACGCTAGTTTACAAGACCGACCACTTCTGGCTCGTCCTTGCTTCCGAGTACTTGTACTTTGGACTTTTGTCCGACGGACTTGTGTACACACGCACAGAAAATCCGCTAAAACACACAGTTGTCCACGGAAAATTTTAAAACCTGCCATCCAACACTTGTCCGCAGAAAATCCGACAACAATTGTCCGATGGAGCGCACAAACGGTCGGATTTTCCGCCAACAGCCTGTTATCACACAATTCCGGTCGGAAAATCTGATCGTGTGTACGAGGCTTTAGACTTGAATATTAATTTGTGCGCTAGAAGATCATGATGTGTATTTAGTGTGATAAATGTAAAATAGCACCTACATTTTAAAAAAAAATTAAGCATTTACTAATTCACATGGACAGCTTTTCTACAAATTGTCATCAGCAGGACGTGTTTTTAAATGTTAATGTTTGGCACAGGAGGAGAAGAGATACCGTGAACATGACATTTTGTTCAGATACGAACAGAGGTGCGAGCACTGCATATCTCTGAAAACTTGTGTAATTTGCACCTGTCAGTATGAATAAACATTTTGTGGAAGATATTTTCAGGAAGTTATTAGACGTGTCAGTATGTAATGATGTTGTGTATACCAGGAAGTTTATATTTCATGTATTTTCTGTTTGGTTTTCTTTATACAAATGAAAATAACCTCATCTGTACATTCTACAATACAAACAGCAGTTTTTTCTTGATATCTAATAAGCTTCATTGCTGGTAGTGCAAAATCACAAAATCACAAAGCCAGACTATGGCACATCGCTTACTCTCCATTACTAAACCCTCCCAGCAAAAATCTCCTTCTCCTCCAGCCGAAATCCTCCTTTTAACTCCCCCCCCATCCACAAAAATATCCTCTCTCCATCTATTCTCACCAGACCTCATACAGCAGTGCCTGGCTGAGTAAAAGGAGGTCTTCTCAGTCTACTCCTCGTCTGTGTCTTATGTCATATCAGAGCCGTGGAGGAGCTTCTTTTGGCTTAGGCCCCTTAAACACGTACAGACCGATCGGGTCCGTTTGTCAGGTTTTCAAGTGTTTGAACCATAAATTGCCCTCTATGGAGCGAAGAATGTAAATGGACATGTGTGCGTTTACACCCTCCGACATCCAATCCAATCCTTTCTGCTAAAAACGGATGCGGGATCTGTTCCCCATCTATCTGGCGGATGGGATGACAGTCAGATGTAAACGAGCAGGTGGTCTGCCTTCATCTGAAGGACATCTATGCAAAGCAGACGCGGGCCTCTAATCCGCCTCCTCAGTGGGGATTATTGGACTGATGGGACATGGGGCCCATCCGTGTGAAAAAACCCTTGAACTAAGCTAAAGGCAATTATGTTGTTATTGTGTGAACGCATGTGAACGGAGCTGCCCAAGGGCAATTTCAATTACATTTGCGGCCCAGTGCCAGTGAGCTGGGATGAATGACTCTCGGGCATGCTCAGGACTGACATCTAGCCACACCAGCCAACCAAGGCAGCTTTATATCGGCACCCAGAAGATGCCGGGAAAAAGATGCTGGCACCAGCAAGGGATCTCATGGGAGTTGGATTGTTTAAATTAAGGTAAGTATTGCTGACTTTAGTATCACTTTAAAGCGGTTGTAAACTGCAGATGTTCAAGAAAAAAAAATTACCCACAAGACAATGGCATAATGTGCTAGTATGCATTGCATACTAGCACATTAGGAAATACTCACCTTGGAACTAAGCCCTCCAGTGCTGTAAAGTCACTGCTGAGATGGCTATCATGATCCCCCTGTCTGTCTTCCAGGTTTGCAAGCTCTGGCTATGCGATTGGCTGGAGCCGCAATGACGTCACTCCCGTCATTTTCGGCTGCATGTACTCCGAATATCTCCTAAACTGCAAGTTTAGTAAATATTTACAGTACCTACAGGTAAGCCTTATTATAAGCTTACCTAAGTGGTAGTACAGAGTTTACTACCACTTTAAGCTGCTCCATAGTATCTAAAGTCTAAAGCCTCGTACACACGATCGGACTTTCCGATGGGAAATGTTTGATGACAGGCGTTTATAATTGTTGGCCAACAATTGTGTGGTCGTGTGTATGCAAGACAAGTTTGGGCCAACGCCCTTTGGACAAAATTCCACGGTTTTGTTGGCCAACAATTTGATCGTGTGTACAAAGCTTTACACATCTATCTGATACATTACCTGAACTGTAGACCCAAAAGTAATCTGACCTATAGCTTTGCAAAGATGCCTCAGGGGGATGAGGGGTTCCAGTCTTAAAGCAGCGCAAACCCCCCCCCCCCAGGTTTTATGTATTGTTTGTGCCTGTACATATGTGATGGAGATATTTGTTCCTTTAAAGTTTTATGAAATGAGGGTTTGGTCACTAAGTTAAGATACGTTTGGAACAATTTGAGCATCTATAGTGGAGATGACCCCTGGCATGCTACATTTTGATGCTCAGGCAGTCAGTATAACAGTACATACTATCTCATATGATCTAGGAAAGAATACTCTGGATATGAGTGTACAGCATATGGGCACTGTGGCACTAATATGTATCTCTGCTTCCTTCTATCCCTCTTTTAAAAAGCACATAAGGCTGGACAACATCACTTCTACCTTCTCAAGTGTTGAACTTGTATAACATCACCTCTGAATATTGGAAAAAAAGGAACAACAAATCTATAATAGGCTCCAGTTGTGTTCACTTAAAACCTGTACTAAAACCTTTTTCACAATAGATAGGTTTATCTGGTCTTTTCCTGTTTCTTTTCCCAATGTACGCAGCCTTTTTCCCATCTCTCTACAGTTTTTACTGATGTCAGCAACCAGAGATAAACATGACTTTCCTCCACTGCATCCACTAATGAGTGGTTCTGACTACATCTGATGTGTTGGTACTCTACTACTTTTCATGCAGAACAAATGTCATTGTAGGGTGTGTAATGACACAAAACAGGAAACCCTAGTCGCCTGCAGGAATAGGATGGTGGGTAACCCAGCTTGGATTGTGCACATATTTTTAATTATCTCTTCAAGTCAAGTTGCATGCCACCACTACATATAGGAACGTGGAGGCAATAAGATTTTTTTTTAAAAACATGTTTTATGTATTGAAGACGTTCACCGTAACAATAAAGTACCCCCCCAAGGAATACTAAGGGACTTTTGAGGCAACTGATCAACAATTAATGAAAAAAGCGTTGAAATGTATTAATATAAAAGTATATAAATATGTCATATGCACCACGTATATTTATATAGAAAAAAATATAGAGAGGTAGCGGGACTTTTTATATAGACACTCGGGAGCGGGAATAAAAATAAATAGCTTTTATTGGAATCAAATGGTTATAAAGTTTCTGTATTCGAATAATTCAATGCATGATGCTATATATAAAATCATTCGTACAACTATTACAATTCATTGAAACCAAAAGAGATATAAATACATACATATTCCAACAAGGAATCAATACATAATACATAATGTAAAAACATTTAGAGCAAGGTTACATCATTAAATGGAAAGATTGAAGAACAAAGAGAAAAGAGAGGATTTTCAAATCATAGGGGGCAAAAAATAGCGCGGCGTGCCGTCCGAGTGATCACTATCCCCTGGCCCATTGGGGGGTGGTTTGGTCGCCGCCGCCGCCGTTGGGACCATCAGTCGCTTGGGTCCTGGGCTGTCGGCGTTCTTCCCTTCCCTCCCCATCTGTGGGCCAGCGTCTGACGTTGGGGACATGGTTGCGGGGGCTTGACGGTTATGGACCCCATCCCCGCATGGATTCTGCACTTCGTTTGACACACACTCTGTTTTCACTTATCACCCTTGCATCAATGCATCCTTGGCTGGACACACTGTCTATCAGGTACACATTTTTTCTCTCATCATTCTTGACTTTCAAACCGTATTCCACTTTCCCCTCATCACTTTCCTGGCCTTGTAAATTTCCCCTTCCTCTTTTTCACTCCTGCCCTTTCTTTCTCTCGCCCTTCCTCCTCTATTCAGTTCCTCACTCTTTGCCCCTTTTGCACCACCCCGCTTATTCTACCCCCTCTTTTTTCCCCTTTTCTCTCTCCTATTCTATCCACCCTTCTCATGTCCTCACACCTTTTTTCCATTCACACTAATCCTTTCAACCCCTTCCATTCCTTCCCTTGCTCTACATCTCTCTCTCTCCACCCATTTCCCTCACTCTTGCCCCACATTCACTTCACAGCCACATAATTATCTTTCCCTTACAGATTTGGTCCCTCGTTTCACCACTATCTACAATGACACTCCTGCGGGACGTCGTCCGTTCCTGTGTTTTGCCCGCTGCGACATGTCCCCTCAGCTCCCGTGCATGGCATGGTTGGTTTGGCCTGTGCGTTCCGTGGCCGCACCGCCACTGTGTGGACCACACATGTAAGTGTACAGACAGTTCGGGTCCATTAGGGAGGACCCTTCCTGCCTGTTCTGAGCTTTTCTTCTCCTTTTTTTTTTTTTTTTTTTTTTTTTTTTTCCCCCCTTTTCCTCCTCTTCTTCTTTTTTCTTTTTTCTTCTTTCCCTTATACTTTTAATTAAATATTTTTCCTTCAAATTTTTAGATTATCACTATGGTTCCTTGCTCCTGATGATAGGTCAAATACCTTGAAACGCGTAGAGCCAACAACAACCTAGTGTACATTTTGATGCATCTTACCAGGCCGTTCCATAATAACTCGTTTTTTGCCCCCTATGATTTGAAATCCTCTCTTTTCTCTTTGTTCTTCAATCTTTCCATTTAATGATGTAACCTTGCTCTAAATGTTTTTACATTATGTATTATGTATTGATTCCTTGTTGGAATATGTATGTATTTATATCTCTTTTGGTTTCAATGAATTGTAATAGTTGTACGAATGATTTTATATATAGCATCATGCATTGAATTATTCGAATACAGAAACTTTATAACCATTTGATTCCAATAAAAGCTATTTATTTTTATTCCCGCTCCCGAGTGTCTATATAAAAAGTCCCGCTACCTCTCTATATTTTTTTCTTCATTTAACCGGGATGGAGGGGGGGACCTGAACGGCACCCCTATACCTCATATAAAGTCCCATTAATTCCCCCAATTTTCTTCCCCATTATTATTAACCAATTAGGGATGATAGGCACCTGGCGGCGTTAACCATTAATTTACATTGAAATATTACTCTGACTCCCACTTCTATCTGCCAGAGGCCTCATTGCTTCTACAATCATTTACATCATTTTTCAATCCAATACCAATCTTTATTTGCTTTGATAATTTTAGTTTTGTTCTTCTTTATTTTTCTTTTTCGTTTCCTATTTTTAACCTTATTTCCAATTTTCAATATTTACTTTTACCTTGTTTTTTTCTTACATGCACGCAGTGGTGCGTGCGTCTGTTGGTTTGCCGGGCCTGCCTCTCTGTCATGTTCGGGAGCTGCGACGCGCACTGCGGACCCCCCCTCCACCCTGTTGTGACGGAGGGTGGGCGGGGCTGTGCTCACTGCGCGTCGACGTCACACATCCCGGCCGGACACGCTGGCGCCATATAGCGCGGCGTGCCGTCCGAGTGATCACTATCCCCTGGCCCATTGGGGGGTGGTTTGGTCGCCGCCGCCGCCGTTGGGACCATCAGTCGCTTGGGTCCTGGGCTGTCGGCGTTCTTCCCTTCCCTCCCCATCTGTGGGCCAGCGTCTGACGTTGGGGACATGGTTGCGGGGGCTTGACGGTTATGGACCCCATCCCCGCATGGATTCTGCACTTCGTTTGACACACACTCTGTTTTCACTTATCACCCTTGCATCAATGCATCCTTGGCTGGACACACTGTCTATCAGGTACACATTTTTTCTCTCATCATTCTTGACTTTCAAACCGTATTCCACTTTCCCCTCATCACTTTCCTGGCCTTGTAAATTTCCCCTTCCTCTTTTTCACTCCTGCCCTTTCTTTCTCTCGCCCTTCCTCCTCTATTCAGTTCCTCACTCTTTGCCCCTTTTGCACCACCCCGCTTATTCTACCCCCTCTTTTTTCCCCTTTTCTCTCTCCTATTCTATCCACCCTTCTCATGTCCTCACACCTTTTTTCCATTCACACTAATCCTTTCAACCCCTTCCATTCCTTCCCTTGCTCTACATCTCTCTCTCTCCACCCATTTCCCTCACTCTTGCCCCACATTCACTTCACAGCCACATAATTATCTTTCCCTTACAGATTTGGTCCCTCGTTTCACCACTATCTACAATGACACTCCTGCGGGACGTCGTCCGTTCCTGTGTTTTGCCCGCTGCGACATGTCCCCTCAGCTCCCGTGCATGGCATGGTTGGTTTGGCCTGTGCGTTCCGTGGCCGCACCGCCACTGTGTGGACCACACATGTAAGTGTACAGACAGTTCGGGTCCATTAGGGAGGACCCTTCCTGCCTGTTCTGAGCTTTTCTTCTCCTTTTTTTTTTTTTTTTTTTTTTTTCCCCCCTTTTCCTCCTCTTCTTCTTTTTTCTTTTTTCTTCTTTCCCTTATACTTTTAATTAAATATTTTTCCTTCAAATTTTTAGATTATCACTATGGTTCCTTGCTCCTGATGATAGGTCAAATACCTTGAAACGCGTAGAGCCAACAACAACCTAGTGTACATTTTGATGCATCTTACCAGGCCGTTCCATAATAACTCGTTTTTTGCCCCCTATGATTTGAAATCCTCTCTTTTCTCTTTGTTCTTCAATCTTTCCATTTAATGATGTAACCTTGCTCTAAATGTTTTTACATTATGTATTATGTATTGATTCCTTGTTGGAATATGTATGTATTTATATCTCTTTTGGTTTCAATGAATTGTAATAGTTGTACGAATGATTTTATATATAGCATCATGCATTGAATTATTCGAATACAGAAACTTTATAACCATTTGATTCCAATAAAAGCTATTTATTTTTATTCCCGCTCCCGAGTGTCTATATAAAAAGTCCCGCTACCTCTCTATATTTTTTTCTTCATTTAACCGGGATGGAGGGGGGGACCTGAACGGCACCCCTATACCTCATATAAAGTCCCATTAATTCCCCCAATTTTCTTCCCGTATATTTATATACTTTTATATTAATACATTTCTACGCTTTTTTCATTAATTGTTGATCAGTTGCCTCAAAAGTCCCTTAGTATTCCTTGGGGGGGTACTCTCTTTTTTTAATATTGCTCAATTTGGGATGTTGGCAACATACGATTCTTCTCAGTTGGATTTCTATAAAATAAAAAAAAGGTAGGTCACATGATATAAAGTTAACATTCTTGAGAATGTTCAGTTACCGGAAAGTACAGATATATCTCTGAAAGAAAAAGAAGACAGCAGAATCTGACAATATACAGGATACAGGAAAACTGCAAGCCAAGGGCTCACAGGGCAAGGAAAATCTGTCAGCAGTAGATAGTCAGGGAACATCTCCATAGAAATTTTGTTTATTTTTATCAAGATTTTCTTTTTAACATTGTATCATTATAGCCATTGAGATCTTTCAACATGGTACCCATCAGCCAAGAGTCACTTACTGCAATACAAGGCACTCAATATATAGAGAAAGAAAGTCAAACAAATAATTTGCACAGAAGATGTTTCCCATTTGATTGTGTGTTGTTTTCCTTATGTTTTACAATGATGTACGTATCTAACAATCCAAAAGAACTATTGTAAGCTTTGTGAAATAAGTTTTTTTTGTGGCAGTGTCACTTAAATGTGGATCTTATTTTCCTTGTACTGAAGAATGAAAAATAGATAGCGGTTTCGAACAAAAAAAAAAAGAAAAAAAAAAGGCCTTTTCCATTAGCGTAATAATAGTAATTGCCCTCAGTTAAGTCTCGTCCTAATCCCTCCTAATGTTTTATATGACTGATAGTCAAAGCTTTTAATGATTTAGATGTGGGAAACATCTAGAAAAAAATGACTGTTTGGCACTTCTGAAATGTAAATGTTAATTATGCTTTTAGTTCCTTTAACCACAAGCTGGCTGCACTGTATCTGCTACAATTCTCATCAATCCACATATACTGGATTATAACATGCCTAATGTGATAAATATAATGTATGATCATTAGCTCAACATGGAGGCCCTCTCTGCTTACCAGCTGTGTTTGTGACAGCTGTTTGTTTTCAATCCTGAGGATAGTTTTCAGAGTTGGGATGCCATTTAACAGAAATATCAAGCTTAAAATCTAAACCCCCATATTATGCTGTTTTTGTGATATCACACATTTGAGTCACAGCTGTCCATGTAGCTGTAATATTGTTTTCTTTTTAAGTGCGGGTTTTACCTCCCATATACATTTTGCCTTGAATTTTTTTGCTTCCTTGTTTTTGTTCTTTTTTCCATTGGGCATAATTTGCATTCCTCTCCCAAAACCACAACATGGGATGTGAAGAAAGCTCTTTAAAATGAGCACAAATTCCCTGTAAACAGCTATCACTGTAAGAGGTTTCCCCATAGCAAGATTTTCCCCTTATTCCTTTCTGGTGGCAGCTATAAATGTTTGAACTTCCATCCCTTTTTTGTCCCAGTGACAGTGGTCAACAGGACATATGCAGAGGATTAAGCTGGCCATACATGGATTGAAATTCAGCTGGCTCAGCAGGGAGCAGCCAAATTTCAATCCTTGTGTGGCCACCGCACTCTACCAATCGACTTCTGTTCATCCTTCCCATCCACCCTAGGCCTGGCTCGCAGTATCTGCCCTAATTCATCCCAAAGGTGTTCTATCCGGTTGAGGTCAGGACTTTGTGCGGGCCAGTCAAGTTCCCCTACCCCAAACTCGCTCATCCGGGTCTTTATGGACCTTGCTTTGTGCACTGGTGCACAGTCATGTTGAAAGAGGAAGGAGCCATCCCCAAATTGTTCCCACAAAGTTGGGAACATGAAGTTGTCTACAATGTCTTGGAATGCTGAAGCCTTAAGAGTTCCCTTGACTGGAACTAGGGAGTCAAGCCCAAGCTCTTAACCATAATCCCCCCTCCACCAAATGATTTGAAGGGGTGGCCTAATACTTTTGGCAATATAGTGTGGATGAGTGAGTTTGGGGTGGAGGAACTTGACTGGCCTGCACAGAGCCCTGACCTCAACCTGATAGAACACCTTACACCTAACACCTAGAGCAGAGACTGTGAGCCAGGTCTTCTTGTCCAACATGAAAGGATGACAAAACATTCCCATAGACACACTCCTAAGCCTTGTAGACAGCCTTTCCAGAAGAGTTGAAGCTGTTATAGCTGCAAAGGGTGGGCCAACTCAAAATTGAACCCTATGGACTAAGACTGGGTTGCCATTAAAGTTCATGTGCGTGTAAAGGCAGGTGTCTAAATACTTTTGGCAATGTAGTGTATGTGTATTGTGAAGGCAAGGGAGTCTTCCCACTGTCAGAAAACAATGACATGATTCCCCCATCCACCCAAAATTTGTGAATGGGGAATCGGGTCATTTGTGTTCATTCAACCCGTTAGTTGAATGAAAAAAACTGACCCATTAGGGAGACAGTAAGCGAAAAAAAAAAAACTGATAGCTATTGTAACTTAAAGCTTGATCTTTAGGCATAATCTAAAATCAAACTTAAAATATTTCAGATGAAGTTGAAAAAAAAAAGAAAGATAAATCAGGAAACAATAAAAAATAAAGATTATAGGTGCTAACTATACATCTTTTTTAACCACTTCAACCCCCTTCCTGACCAGAGCATTTTTTGCGATTCGGCACTTTAGCTGACAATTGCGTGGTCGTGCGATGTTGTACCCAAACAAAATTGACGTCCGTTTTTCCCACAAATAGAGCTTTCTTTTGGTGGTATTTGATCACCTCTGCGGTTTTTATTTTTTGCTCTATAAACAAAAAAGTGCAACAATTTTGAAAAAAAAGCAATATTTTTTACTATTTGCTATAATAAATATCCCCAAAAAATATATAAAAAACAAATTTCTTCCACAGTTTAGACCAATATGTATTCTTCTACATATTTTTGGTAAAAAATTGCAATAAGTGTACAGTATATTGATTGGTTTGTGCAAAAGTTATAGCGTCTACAAAATAGGGGATAGATTTATAGCATTTTTATTCAAGGGGTTAAGTGTGTTCCCTGGATGTGTTCTAACTGTAGGGGGGGTGGGCTCACTACAACATGACAGAGATCACTGCTCCAGATGACAGGGAGCAGTAGATCCCTGTCATGTTGCTGGGCAGAAAAGGGAAATGCCTTGTTTACATCTCCCATTTTGCCTCTCCTCACCGCAATTGCTGGCCGCCGCCAAGCATTCGGGTTCGCGGGACCCGCGGGCACACTACTGCGACATGAGGCGGGCGCGCTAGGCGGGTATTTCAAAGGGACGTGCCCTTTTGCCTGCCCGTGCCATTCTTCCGACATAAATCGGCATGCCGTGGTCGGCATGTGGTTAAAATCAAAGAGAAAAAATACACAAAGGTCCTTTGGAAGTTCTACATTGTCTAAGAAAACTTTGCTCTTTCCAGCTCAATATATTTGATTCTTCTACTGAAAATCAAAGCTCTGATTGTTGTGACTCAGTACTTTCTACTTCAGTAGTTTGTATATCTACTACAATAAGTTAGGGTACCCGCACCTTTTCCAGGTATAATTCAGATTCAGATTCAGAATCGTTGTGTATATCTTAAATTCTCGGCTATTGTCTTTTCGGAGGGAGTCCACACAATTTCACAGTCTCAGAGTTGACTAACGTAAGGACCTATTACAACAGGAACATATGCCCAGGAGCCATCTAGTTATAGCATTGAGCTGGCTTTACTTATGAACATCAGAGCGCATACCGGTAATTATCACAATAACTCTACAAATAGGTAAACATAAAAAAACTCTATTCCACGGCCCTATATTGTATGATTGGATTGTTCTAATGGTCATTGAATATTGCAGTCATTCATATCAAACCAGTACACTTGACATAGGACTTCTACAGCTGATTGTTTCACTTCCTTGCTTGGTAAATTTATGATTGGTTATTCATACAGAGACATAGTCATCTTTTAAAGCAAACAATTTAGGCCACAATGACCTGAACTTAAAAAGTTAAGGCTTGTTAAATGGGAAGATCCTGGTAAGTTTATTGCAACCCTAAAAAACATACCTTTTGTTTTGAATTCTTCATTACAAATAGCAGTGTACTTCCTGGTATGTGAGGGGGGCTAGGCACTCCTGTTTATACAGCCCCATATCTGTATGTCTATAGTGTGAGACACTGTGGGGTTGATCTACTAAAGCCAAATAGGCTGCTCACTTTGCAAGAGTATTTTCCCTCAGTTTACCGAATGTGGTGAAAATTCAACAAAAAAAAAAATACCCAATCACGTACAAGGAAAATGTTTTTAGAAAAACAGTAACAGTATTTTTTTGCTTGTACATTATTGGATAATGGAATTCAGCAGCGCTTCAACTTATTCACTAAGTTAAGCAAAAATTAGGAAAAGGTCAGTGACTCAAAGCCATATTAAATAAATATTGGGTGGAAGCTACTTCACCTATTTGTGTAGGTTCAAGTCATATAAGAAGACAAAAGCACCCAGAAATACAGATACAGCTGAATACATGTTGGATAGATGGTACTGTATGTTAGCTTAAACAGTAAAAAAAAAAAGAAAAAAATCTCACACTTAGTCAAACATTTTAAAATAAGTGGTTGCAAAATTTATAACAGTAGCCAACATTTTTAGAGAAAAATACAAAATGAAAAAAAAACAAAACGTATTGTCTTCACCGGCAGGTAATTAGCTATGCTTATTTATCATTCCCAGGTGGAGCAGGGCATGTGTGGATTCTTTCTGCTCAATTACTTCCATCTGTCGATCTTAACCTTACACCGCATCAGCTAAAATTTCGAATATCCATGGCTATATAATTCGCTAATCCATTCTAATGAATCCAATCTACTTTGGTCCAGTAATTATGATTTGGTAAACATTAAACACTGTTTGGTAATCTACATGAGCATTATAAATTATATTGTGGTCTATATATTAAAACCAGAAATTGATGCAAAAGTGTATATTTATACAGTAGACAGAAAACTGTAGTGCACATGTCTGAGGGAGAATACAATAACAGTTTATACTGATTTCTAGATGAAAATGTCCTTGATGTATCTTGGCTGCTGTCGTTATATTTATCCTTCGACATTCAGTTACGTGTCGTAATAAACTCTTTTCAATAGATTCAACATTTCTGTAATAAAGCATACATACAATGCTATTGAAAGACTTAAAGGGAAATGTAGGTGGTGGCTGTAGCTGACTGCTCCTTCTAAAGATGCTAACAGCTTGGATGTTATGCTAATTTATTAACTCAAAGGGCAAGGTTTTTATATATGACATGTTATTATATATCTTACATAGGGGAAACTTTAAGGAGGGGTGGGCTCCTTTCAGGCTCACCTGTCCTCTGCCTATGCATTATAATGCATGTGCTTCTACTATGGAGGCTCTCAAAAATGTATAGAGTTAGGACTGCGGATAATAATGGGGTGCCTTGTCGCAGCCTCAGCAGCTTAGGCATGTATTTGAAAATGTGTGCTATCTAAACCCCTGTTTTTAACACAAACTTATAGACAGGTTAATTTGGTTAGTTGCAGGCTGGCTGACAGGTTGAGCTGGGAGTTTTCTTTGGTTTTGTTTTATTGCTGTGTGTGTCCCCAATAGAGGGATCCACCTATACAGTTTACTCCCATGACCATTGTCAGAGTCAGCAAGTCAAGAGAAATCCAAAATGTTACAGTTGTCAACTCATAATCTCCCAGTGAGAATACCTGTTCGAGTGGCAACTGTCAAAGGTGGAATTTAACTGCACTTTGGGTAAATACACTCAGTTCATGTGTCTCTGGGACAGAATGAGTGGTAAAATATCCACAATGGCAATATAGACAGCAGTAAAATGTTGAATTCCTAACTCCTGGTGTGTCAGATGTCTCTATCCTTCACTGCTTACTGTGGTTCCATTTGGTGGTCACTATGTCACTACTGTGTCCTGTAATCACATAGTAGTTGGAGGATAAAACCACAGAACATGGCAGGGTACCAGGCATCTGACACCTCTTAAGTATGTCGGATGTGAAGACCAAAGCTTTTGAAAAGTGTGACAATACAGGGGACAAATAGTGGGAAATGTGAGTATTAAAGTACATTTAGCTGTGCAGTAGCATATGGTTTCAGGGCAGTGGGCCCCCATGGGTTGTGTTTGATGGCAGTACTACCCATCAAATGCATCAGAGACAATCGTTGACGCAGTGGGTGTGAAGCAAAGCTTTGCAACTGAGTCATGTAATGCCCCGATCCTCTGCCTTTGCAGTCTGAGGGGCAGTTGGGGGGCCCCAAGCCACATGGCTCTTATCACCCCTATACCCTTAACTTCAAGTCTAAACAAGCCCTTAATTCTATTCATTGAAGTTTTATTTTTATTTTTAAAGCAGAGACAGGGTCACTTTAACTCTTCCTACATGAACTTTGTACTCCAGTGATCCATCAACCTTGTGGTAAAGAGACCAAAGGACTGAAACAATACTGTTAACATTTCAAGTCCTAGACAAAATGTTTATACAATTTTCTTATAAATGTTTAAGCACAGCAGGGACCAGAAACATATGGGCATTTATGTGTTTGGCAAAAAAAAAAGAAATCTTCAAGAAGGATAGATAGGCCACTGGACTGCAAATTGATATTGTCACAGGAACCGGCAAAGTTATAACTATGATCAATTTATATTGCTTACTGTAGTCATGCCCTCTAGAAATGTCCAGATCTAACTGCTCCCTTTTGTATTTACCTACAGTGTAAACAGGATGAAGGAGAATGAAAAGTAGCAGTATAAGTTATAGCTATGAATGGCCTTCCTCAATAACATCATTTTTTAAAAATTGGCTTAATCTTGGTAATACAAATGATGTTTCCAAGAAGTGCATTGACTTATTTTTATTACTGCTCTGCCCTTACATGTTTACATTATAAGAGATTTGAAACAATAATTTAACTCTTCAGCTCATATCCATCAACAGTAATTAGTAGGAAGCTAGTAAGTGAACATATTTATGGTTGCTTTTTTAATCTGATGCGTTTTGTCATATCAATTTAAGAGTTTCTGAAAAGAAATTTATCTTCAAACACCATACTCACAGTATTTTCCATATTGACAGCCTGTCATTTAACTTGTGGAGCAGAATGTCTCCATGACCAGTGCCTTTCTTCAGTTTCTGATTGATGGGCAAACGTTATGCATTAATCCACTGACTGAGCTGGGTCCGTGTTTGAAAAATGTGGACTGGAGCAATAGAGAAACATTGAAAACTAGAGAGAAAACACAATTGGGCTTATTCAGTAAAGCAGTGCATTTACCACAGATGATATGTAAAGGGCAAAATATACCATAGCCAATTTTCAAAGATATTGATTATTACAGGTAAATCTGAAAATTATAATTTATAATGAGTTCTTATGAGTTTCTGCAATTTTCATATAACCACACTCTTAAATTTTATATTGAATAAGTCGTATTACCTACATTTCCAAAACCTATTGTCACTTGTGAGGAATTAACTTGTGTGATGTAAAAGCGGGGCAGGGTGGGGGTTCTGGGGGCAAAGCCTTTACTTTTACCATACTAAAGTCAATCTTATCATCCCTAGCCTACATAAATCAATCCTAATCTTGTTTATGAAAAATGGCAAGCTGCTGCTAACAAAGCAAACAGAATATTGACATGCATTAAAAAAGGGATTAACTCCAGGGATAAAGCAATAATTCTCCCACTCTACAAGACTCTGGTCTGGCCCCACCTGGAGTATGCTGTCCAGTTCTGGACACCAGTCCTCAGGAAGGATGTACTTGAAATGGAGTGAGTACAAAGAAGGGCAACAAAGCTAATAAAGGGTCTGGAGGACATTAGTTATGAAGAAAGGTTGCGAGCACTGAACTTATACTCTCTGGAGAAGAGATGCTTGAGAGGGGATATGATTTCAATTTACAAATACCATACTGGTAGTGACCCCACAATAGGGATAAAACTTTTTCGCGGAAAGGAGTTTAACAAGACACCTGGCCACTCATTAAAATTAGAATAGAGGTTTAACCTTAAACTACGTAGAGCAGTGGTTCTCAACCTTACTAGTGCCGTGACCCCTCAATAAAATTTCCCAAGTTGTGGGGACCCCTAACAGTAAAATTATTTTCGTAGTGTGGGTTGTCAGCACCCAAGGCAAGACAAGTAATTTGCGCCCCTAACCCAAGGACATTTAGCGCTCCCTGAGTCCCTTCCACTCGTACAGTATTAAAACCCCTCATGGTACATTTTAGGATGTACCACTCTCTCTTCTCCTTTCTTTCCCTTTTAACTCTCTCTCTATCCTAATTTCTTGTTTTTTGTCCCCCCATCCCTCTCTCTAACCGTGTTTCTTGTTCTTTCTCTTATTCTTTCTCTCCCTGTTTCTTTGTTCCTCCCTCTCTTTTCCTCTCCCTTCCAGTGCTGGGGGGAGTTCTGATCAGCCAACCTAGGTTCTCTTGATCAAGGTCATCTGCTGATCTGAGAACTGTAGTGGGGACTTTTAATGGCAACTATAATCACAGGTAGTGTTACTCACTGTGTCTCCGACTTCACTGTGTCTCCTACTTTGTGGTGTCTCATAGCAGTGACACCTATGCCGAAATCAGGAGCTGGGGTCTCCTCCAGCCCCTCCCACTTCACATTCCTCACCAGTCAGCTGACCTCTAGTCTCTGCCTCCCAGCCGTGAACTGAATGGGCGGCTGTGAAGAGGCTGAGTGGGCGGCCACGGGCTCCAGGAACAGCACAGCTGGGCGGCCACAGGCTTCAGGGTCAGCCCTTCTGGGTGGCAGCGAAAAGGCTGGGAGAGCGGTACGGGCTTCAGGAACAGCCCAGGATTTGGTGACCCCTGGCAAATCGTCATTCGATCCCCGAGAGGGTCCCGACCCCCAGGTTGAGAACCACTGACGTAGAGGGTTCTTTACTGTAAGAGTGACAAGGATGTGAAATTCCCTTCCACAGGCGGTGGTCTCAGTGGGGGGCATCAATAGGTTAAAAAAAACTATTAGATAAGCACCTGAACGAACGCAACATACAGAGATATACAATGTAATACTGACATATAATCAAACACATAGATTGGACTTGATGGACTTGCGTATTTTTTCAACCTCACCTACTATGTAACTATGTAACTATGAAGAGGAAGTGATGTCACTGTGATGCCACTTCCTCTTTATCTAGCAAATAAAACCTGTTAGCGTAACTGCGGAGTATTCTTTATTCTTTTCTACAGCCAGCCTAGAGAGAGCACAACAGGTGGATGTTGTTATTCTTATAAACAGGGAAATGTCCTATTTGAATTTTATAATCCACCAAAAATAACTTATATGTTCTCTATAAAGTGACTCTGTTATGTATTCTGTCACTGTATTCATTTTCATTAAACATATATTGTGAATAAATATTGCACTGTTTACCTATGAGACTGAAATATTTTACAAGTTTTCTTTGTCTTTTATTTTAATATTTTTAGAAAGTAGGGTTTTTTTTTTAGCCAGCAAAGGCAGTGTATAACTTCTACAATTGGTTGAAATGATTACAAGTAGAAGCAGGTACTGACCTGCCATCACTAAACTCTTCCTATAACCCTATGCCTAGATATTACTTGCGATGAATCAACAGACTGTAACATTTTTTTTTCTTTATTGTGAATGTTTCCAGTACTGGGATCCCATTACTTTTGTGATTATTGTGGGTACCATTGAATTGATCTCCTCCTAGGGGTATGGTTTGTTGAGGTGGAGATCTTTAGTCCTTGGTCCATCGCTCAGTTGTACCAATGTAGCACACCCCCTTAAGGGCCGCAGATGAACCACGACAGTCTCTTCAGCACTCCATCTCCATCTTTCTCCCAACTGTCCCTGCTGGCATGACTCATGCCTATTTATGAGGTGGCCTGCCCCCTGCCTGTCATTTACTGGGGATTGGCTGAGGTCCTCATAAATATTCCTAACAGCCACTCCTAGCCTCCACCCACTATGTCTAGAACATTCTCCAATGTTCCAGAGAACAGGGGGAAGCACCAGAAGAGCTGTCAGGATGACTCCTCCAGCCCTGACCTAAAGTAACCCTGACCCGGATTACACAGCTCAGGCCTAGCCCTGAGATAACTATGTTTTGCCCACTCTAACAGCAAACCTATTTACATCTAGCATACATGCTAGAGGGTGCTACACCAATATTATGTAAGCAAACATATGTGTATGGAATTTATGAATTGTTTTAATATAGTTAGATATTTATATAGATTTTGTAATTATGTAACAGCTTATTTATGCTCTATATTATAGTCTTCACAGACATCTGATGAAGTGGGTCTAGGAATTTACAAAACACATTGTAATCACTAGGACCACAACATATCACCAAGGTACATGACAATATGGATACCAGTGGAAACAATGGGGCTGATTTACTAAATCTGGAGAGTGCAAAATCTTGCGCAGCTGTGCATGGTAGCCAATTAGCTTTTAATTTCAACTTGTTCAATTAAGCTTTGACATAAAATCCTGGAAACTGATTGGTTTCTATGCAAAGCTGCATCAGAGTTTGCACAATCCAATTGCAAACTGACAATTGCGCGGTCATGTGACGTTGTACCCAAACAAAGTTTGTGTTCTTTTTTTCCCCAAAAATAGAGCTTACTTTTGGTGGTATTTGATCATCTCTGCGGTTTTTATTTTTTGCGCTATAAACAAAAAAAGAGCGACAGTTTTGAAAAAAACACTATTTTGTACTTTTTGCTATAATAAATAACCAAAAAATAAATACAAATAAACACAATTCTTCATCAATTTAGGTCGATATGTATTCTTCTACATATTTTTGGTAAAAAAATCGCAATAAGCGTATATCGATTGATTGCGCAAAAGTTATAGCGTCTACAAAATAGGGGATAGATTTATGTCATTTTTATTATTATTATTTTTTTTACTAGTAATGGTGGCGATCTGCGATTTTTATCAGGACTGTGACATTGCAGTGGACAGATCAGACACTTTTGACACTTTTTTGGAACCATTGACATTCATACAGCAATCAGAGCTAACAATAGCCACTGATTACTGTATAAATGTCACTGGCAGGGAAGGGGTTAACATTAGGGGGTGATCAAGGAGTTAAATGTGTTCTCTCACTGTGTGTTCTAACTGTGGGGGGATAGGAATGACTAGAGGAGGAGACACATCGTTGTTCCTACTTATTAGGAACACACAATCTGTCTCCTCTCCTCTGACAGAACTGGGATTTGTGTGTCTACACATACACATCCCTGTTCTCGTTCTGTCACGAGTGACCACGAGTGACGGGCAGACATCAGGCCTGCCAGGCAATCGCATACAAACGCATACGAATGCATATGAACGCATAAGTAGGTCAAACCTAAAATATCTCGCAAGAATTACTGCGCAAATGTTGGTTCCCAGGTTGAGGAAGGGAGTAACGTGAGCTTAGAGAGGTGCCCAAGAAGGACAAGAAACTGGCAGTCATGTTCCCCCAGCTGCAGCATACTGCCAAGTTTGCTCCAGTGACGATGAGGGAGAGGATGATGAGATCACTGACTGTACTTGGGTGCCTGAGAGAAGAGAGGAGGAGGAGGAGGCACAACTCCAATGAGGCAGGCTGTCCTCTAGGGGACAGCTTAAGAGCAGCCACCCTATTGCATCACACCACAGAGCTCCGCAGGTGCAGGGCACTGGTGACTCCCCGCTGACTTTTAAAAGTTCCTTGGTGTGGGCCTTTTTTAGCACGTGTGCAGCAGATCGCACTGTTGCTGTTTGCAACCTATGTCTGAAGCAGATCAAGCATGGCCAGAACAGCAGCCGCTTGGGCACCACATGCTTGACCAGACATATGACGACCTGTCATGCAGTCCGTTGGCAACAGCAATTGTAAGACCCACATCAAAGAAAATGGTGGCCTTCTCCTTGCTTCTCATCTGGGATCTCCAACCCCACTATACCTCCAGTCCTCTCAAAAACCTGCACTGAGAGGAATGAAGGTATAGCAATAGATGTCCCAAGTACTTGCAGCCAATCTGCTAGCAGTACACCACCATCTGATTTTAGCATGCAAATTTCCCTACCCCAGTTGCTGAACCATGAAAAGAAATTTGGTCCCAGCCATCCACATGCTCAGCGTCTAAATACTAGCTTCGCCAAATTGCCAGCATTGCAACTGCTGCATTTTCAGCTGGTAGACTCTGCCCCCTTTCATGAATTTGTGGAATGTGCTGTACCTTAGTGGCAGGTTCCAAAACACCATTTCTTTTCACAGAAGGCCATTCCAGCTCTCTACCAGCATGTGGAAAGCAATGTTTTGGCCTTGTTGGACAGGGCGGTCAGCAGTGAGGTGCATATTACCGCTGACTCATAGTCCAGCAGGCATGGGCAGGGACGTTACCTTTCATTCACGGTGCACTAGGTAACTCTACTGGCAGCTGGGAAAGATGCAGGACAGGGTTCAGTGTTGTTGGAGCTTGTTCCGCCACCACACCTCCAAAATGCTAATGGTGATTCTGCCACAGCTCTTTCCTCCACCCCCCCTCTTCTTCTTCCTCTATAGCCTCTTCTGCAGATTTGTCCTCTGAACCAGCAGTGCTCTGTAGGCGTTCAAGAGGCTACGCAAGCAGTCAGGCAAAAAGATGCCATGCGGGCTTCAATTGGTCTGCTTAGGGGACAGGAGCCACTGGGGCAGAGTTTCTGTCAGCTCTGCAGGGGCAGGCTCAGAGGTGGTTGACACCACACCAGCTTCAGCCAGGAATGGTTGTATGCGACAATGGCACCAACCTTCTCTCCGCCCTCCGACAGGGACACTTGACCCATGTTCCATGTTTGGCACACATCCTGAATTTGGTGGTGCAGTGGTTCTTGAGCAGGTACCCAGGCTTACAGGATCTCCTGAGGCAGGCCAGAAAAGTCTGTGGTAATTTCCGCCGGTCATACAATGCCAGTGCTCAGCTGGCTGACATTCAAAGGGAATGCAACCCACCCACCAACTGCCTCATTTGTGACATGCCCACCAGGTGGAACTCAATGCTGGCAATGCTGCAGCGGTTGCAGGCGCAGCAGAGGGCCATCAATGAGTACCTGTGCGAGTATGGCAGGGTCAGGGGAGCTTGGCCTCTTTTTGCCACGCCAGTGGCTACTGATCAAGGATGCATGCACTGTCCTGTCACCATTTGAGGAGGCCACAAAGTTGGTGAGCAGCGACAATGCATGCATCAGTGACACTATCCCTCTAGTCTTCCTGTTGGAGACCACACTTCATGGAATAATGGACAGGGCACTTGAGGCAGAACAGCAGGAGGAAGAGGAGGAATTCCTTACCTCTCTAGGCCCCCTTTATCCAGATAGCATTCCACACAGGAAGAAGAGGAGGAGGAGGAGGATTGTGTCAGCATGGATGTAGAGGAGAACACTCAGCAGCAGTCTTCAAGGGATGGTTTTCGGTCCTCAGAAACCCAAGCAGTTGTACGTGGCTGGGAGGAGGTAGTTACGGATCATGTGATCCTTAGTGACCCAGAGGACTCAGAATCGAATGTCTCTGCAAACTTATGCTGCATGGCCTCCCTGATTCTGCAAGGCCTGCGAAAGGACCCTAGGATTTGTGGTATCAAGGAGAGGGATCATCACTGGCTGGCAACCCTTCTTGATCCACGTTACAAGGGTAAGGTTGCAGAACTCATCCTGCCTTTGCAGAGGGAGCAGAGGATGAAACATCTTCAGGAGACCTTGAAGAAAGGTTTGTGCAATGCATTTCCAGACCCTGGGAGGTTACATTTTCCTGGTGCTGGACAATGTGTTCAGTCAGAGGAAGAGTGGTGGAGAAGGTGACCGGCTGAACCCACAACCCACAGGGCTTTAACCACATGCCGACCAGCGCACGACAATATACGATGGCGCAATGGCACGGCTGGGCAAATGGGCGTACAGATGCATCCCCTTTAAATCGCGGCATTGTGGGCTCGATGTCTGCCGATGGCCCGCGATCGTGTCATGGAGCAGCAGAACGGGGAGATGCCTTTGTAATTTGTAATGCCTAGCAATATGACAGAGATCTACTGCTCCCTGTCATCGGGAGCAGTGATCTCTGTCATGTTCTAGTGAGGCAATCCCCCCCACAGTTAGAATCACTCCCTAGGACACACTTAGCCCCTGATTGCCCCCTTGTGTTTAACCCCTTCCCTGCCAGTGTCATTTCCACAGTAATCACTGCATTTTTATAGCACTGATTGCTGTATAAATGACAATGGTGCCAAAAAAGTGTCAAAAGTGTCCGATGAGTCCTTCATAATGTCGCAGTCACGATAAAATCGCAGATTATCATTACTAATAAAAAATAATAATAATAATGCCATAAATCTATCCCCTATTTTGTAGACGCTATAACTTTTGCGCAAACCAATCAATTTACGCTTATTGCAATTTTTTTACCAAAAATATGTAGAAGAATAAATATCGGCCTAAACTGAGAAAGAAATTAGTTCTTTTATATATTTTTGGGGGATATTTATTATAATATTGCTTTTTTTTTCAAAATTGTTGCTCTTTTGTTGTTTATAGCGCAAAAAATAGAGGTGATCAAATACCACCAAAAGAAAGCTCTATTATTGGGGAAAAAAGGACGTCAATTTTGCAATTTTGTTTGGGTGTAACTTGTAACTTGTGTAACTTGTAACTTGTGTAACTTTGCGCAATTGTCAGTTAAAGCGACTCAGTGCCGTATTGCAAAAAAGTGATCTGGTCAGGAAGTGGGTAAATCCTTCCGGGGATGAAGTGGTTAAACAATTTTTCAGTCCTCAGTGCCAAGGTCTCAAGCAACCATCGCTAGCATCTGTATTACATGGTGCAGGAATATCAAGGGGCAAGAGCAGACTTGGAGACCTTTCCAACAAAGCATCCACTGAGTTACTGGGTCTTGAGGATGGATCACTGGCCAGAACTTGCTCAATATGCAATTGAGCTACTGGCCTGTCCTGCATCCAGCGTTCTTTCTTAATGCACATTTAGTGCTGCTGGAGGGTTTGTAACGAATCATAGAGTGCGCCTGTACACAGACTCCATTGATAGGCTCACATTCATTAAAATTGATCAGTCTTGGATCAGCAGCTATCAAGCACCTGATACTGATGTAACTGATTGAATTTTCTATGGATGTGGGATCCCTTGAAGACTGCCTATGCTGACTATCCTTTTCCTCCTCAATCTTGATAATGCTAGCTTCCAACAATATTTTTGGTTTAGGGCATCACCACCACCCATGGCACAATTTTTGTTTAACAGGGGCATGTAATTACAATTTTTGATCTAATATATCACAGCAGGGCCCGTTCCTGCGCCCAACAAGAGTATCTGTGAGGGGTTACAGTGTTGTGGCACCACCACCAACCAAGGCCCAATTTTTCTGCACCTGTTTAACAGGGGCATGTAATTACAATTTACAGGGGCAATTACAGGGGCCCTGTAATTACAGGCGCATGTAATTACATATTTCAATGCAGGACCCGTTCTTGCTCGCAACAAGAGTATCTGTGAGGGGTTACAGTGTTGTCGCACCACCACCACCAAAGGCCCAATTTTTCTGCCCCTGTATAACAGGGCATGCAATTACAATTCTTGATATAATATTTCATAGCAGGGCCCATTCCTGCACCCAACAAGCGTAACTGTGAGGGCTTACAGTGTTGTGGCACCACCACCACCACCACCAAAGGCCCAATTTTTCTGCCCCTGTATAACAGGGGCATGTAATTCCAAATCTTGATATAATATTTCACAGCAGGGCCCGTTCCAGCACCCAACAAGAGTAACTGTAAGGGCTTACAGTGTTGTGGCACCACCACCACAACCATCAAAGGACAAATTTTAACAGGGGCATGTAATTACAATTCTTGATTTAATATTTCACCAAGAGTAACTGTGAGGGCTTACAGTGTTCTGGTACCACCAACACCTAAGGCCCAATTTTCTACAAAGTATATATAGGGCAGGCCGTATAGTATATATACTGCTGTTCAGAGTATATAGTGCCTGGGGGCCCGGGGGACCACCATGCCATTTTTTTTTAAAATTTGGGGTTCCCCTTAGCATCCAAACCAGACCAAAATGGCCTGGTAATGGACTGGGGGGAACCCATGCCGTCTTTTCAATGATTTTCATCTATATTGCCGGGACCCGACAATACATTACAGCCGCGAGTAGTTTTAAATGACATTTTTTCCTTTAGAAATGTCATTTTGCTGTGGTATTGTTCTAAACATGGGAAATCTTTGCTACTTTACAAGCATACTAAGGACACCCCCCAGGCATGATATTTAAAGGAATATTTAATTTTTATTGTTTCACTTTAAGCATTATTAAAATCACTGCTTCCGAAAAAACTGCCATTTTTGAAAAATTTTTTTGCATTGATACATGTCCCCTGGGGCAAGACCCGGGTCCCCAAACACTTTTAATAGCAATAACTTGCATATAAGCCATTAAAATTAGCACTTTTGATTTTTCATGTTCGTGTCCCATAGATTTTAAAGACCGAACCGGGGGGTGTTCGGCTCCCTATAGAACAAGATGTAAGATGATTTACAGCAGAAATGTGTTTTTTAATTATCTTATCTGCATCCTTGACACCTGACTTGGCTCTTCTGTACAGTACCTTCTGTTTTCCATCTGGTTACTAGTAGGAGGTTTTCTAAAACTATAAAATGAATATCCTTATTCAGCGCTGACCCTATACATCAAACAGCAATGAAAGTCTCATGTCTCTGTTACTTCAGATACCCAGAGTCTTCAGAAGCACAGATATACATGTCTCTACAACCAACATTGATGCATTTTGGGCTGGAAAACTGAAACACAATAGGATGATGAAATCTGCAAAGACTGGTCTAGCTGTAGGGAGGAGCAGATAATGGAGTAAGTACAGTATCTCACAAACGTGAGTACACCCGTCACATTTTTGTAAATATTTTTTTATACTCTTTTCATGTGACAACACCGAAGAAATGACACTTTGCTACAATGTAAAGTAGTGAGTGTACAGTTTGTATAACAGTGTAAATTTGCTGTCTCCTCAAAATAATTAAACACACAGCCATTAATGTCTAAAACACTGGCAACAAAAGTGAGTATACCCCTAAGTGAAAATGTCCGAATTGGGCTCAAAGTGTCAATATTTTGTGTGACCACCATTATTTGCCAGCACCGCCTTAACCCTGTTGGGGATGAAGTTCACCAGAGGTTCATAGGTTACCACTGGAGTCCTCTTCCGTACTTTCATGATGACATCACGGAGCTGGTGGATGTTAGAGACTATGTGTTCCTCCACCTTCCGTTTGAGGATACACCACAGATGCTCAATAGGGTTTAGGTCTGGAGACATGCTTGGCCAGTCCATCACCTTTACCCTCAGCTTCTTTAGCAAGGCAGTGGTAGACTTGGAGGTGTGTTTGGGGTTGTAATCATGTTGGAATACTGCCCTGCGGCCCAGTCTCCGAAGGGAGGGGTTCATGCTCGGCTTCAGTGTATCACAGTACATGTTGGCATTCATGGTTCCCTCAAGGAACTGTAGCTCCCCAGTGCCAGCAGCACTCATGCAGCTGCGGACCATAACACTTCCACCACCATGCTTGACTGTAGGCAAGACACACTTATCTTTGTACTCCTCACCTGTTTACCGCCACACATGCTTGATACCATCTGAACCAAATAAGTTTATCTTGGTCTCATCAGACCACAAGACATGGTGGTCATTACATCTAGTAATCCATGTCCTTAGTTTTCTTGTGTTCAGCAAACTGTTTGCGGCCTTTCTTGTGCATCATCTTTAGAAGAGGCTTCCTTCTGGGACGACAATTTGATGCAGTGTGCGGAGTATGGTATGAGCACTGACAGACTGACCCCCCCTTTCAACCTCTGCAGCAATGCTGGCAGCACTCATATGTCTATTTCCCAAAGACAGCCTTTGGATATGACGCTGAGCACGTGCACTCAACTTCTTTGGTCAACCATGGCGAGCCTGTTCTGAGTGGAACCTGTCCTGTTAAACTGTTGTATGGTTTTGGCCACCGTGCTGCAGCTCAGTTTCAGGGTCTTGGCAGTCTTTTTATAGCCTAGGCCATCTTTATGTAGACAAACAATTTTTTTTTCAGATCCTCAGAGAGTTCTTTGCCATGAGGTGCCATGTTGAACTTTCAGTAACCAGTATGAGAGAGTGGGAGCGATAATGCCAAATTTAACACACCTGCTCCCCATTCACATCTGGGACCCTGTAACACTAACGAGTCACTTGACACCGGGTAGGGAAAATGGCTAATTGGGCCCAATTTGGACATTTTCACATAGGGGTGTACTCACTTTTGTTGCCAACGGTTTAGACATTAATGGCTGTGTGTTGAGTTATTTTGAGGGGACAGCAAATTTACACTGTTATACAAGCTGTACACTCAATACTTTACATTGTAGCAAAGTGTAATTTATTCAGTGTTGTCATATAATAAAATATTTACAAAAATGTGAGGGGTGTACTCACTTTTGTGAGATACTGTAACTTTTAACTAACAAGAGGTACAAGAGCGAGTTAAGAGTATAGGAAAAATAGAAAACCTCTTTAATCAAAGAACAAACAGAAGAAAGAAAAAAATCATCAGTGTGCATATACATGCATCATTTTAATGTCCAAGGGAGTTCTGTATACCCTAGGGCTACACGGGTGACTAATTATCATTGCTACTGAAAAATGAAGCCTCTCATTGGCAGGTACCTAATTTGCAGCATACTGAAATAAATGTGCTGCTAAGAGATGATTGCTAGTGAGGGGTTAAAGCTCTCATCAGCAGTGAGAAGAGATTTATAAGCCCATGTAGCCCTATGCTGAGAAGGTTTCTTGAAAAGATGGCTTGTTTGGAGATATCTCCTGCCTAATGCAAGGTAGATACCATATTTTTGAGGCAGGAAGTGAAGGGCAACCTCTTCTATGTTTTTTTAAATAAACTGACACCGGTTTCACCATACTCAATACTTACAATATCCAAAACTAAACAAAATTTGTGAAAGTGTAGATCTGTTATTCTTGAGACCAAAGAAGTGTACAGCCCAAATAGAAGTGATTGCTAAATCTGCTGCAGTGGATTCCATAAAACTGAGAAAAGAACAAATTGGGTGCCCTTTCTGACATAAATGCAGATTCAGTGTTTTCTGGATAGCATTAGTAGTTGACTGGCTGATGTTACTTGTTACTAAAGTCTCCTACACACACTTAGATTTTCGGACAACAGAACGTCTGATTTTTGGAAAAAGTGCATGTCCATGATTTTGGAGATAATATTGACCATCTGAAATTTTTTGTTCCACAAAGCTATGTACTATGAGTGTATAAAGAGGAAGTTTGTTTTTGTGTGTGACCCCTCTGGGCCCCTTCTGCTAATTTTGTTAGCAGGCTTTCCGTGAACAAGCTATTTCCATAATCCATTCTTTTGTGCGAGGACCAGTTATGGCAGATAATAGAACTCTTGCTATTGTAGAGATAGGAGTAATTGCTCTGACCCGATTTCTTTGCAAAAAAAAGAGGACCTCCTGGATCAATAATTGGTTGCTCAACCGTGAGCAATTTTGCCACATTCCTTTGCTGTGGGAGCTTCAGGAGAATAATCCTGAGGATTTCAGGAATTATCTCCAGATGACGGATCCCTGTTTTCACCGCCAGTTAGCCTTGGTGTCCCCCTTATATCCGGAAGCAGGACGCATGTATGCGGATTTCCATTAAGCCTGAACAGAGGCTAATAGTAACCTTGCGTTATCTGACCACAGGGAGAAGTCTCCAGGATCTGAAATTTACCACGGCGATCTCCCCCCAAGCTCTGGAAGTGATCATTCCAGAGACATGTTCAGCTATTATTCAAATGCGGCAGAAGGAATATATCAAGGTAGGTTTTATATTGATCTAACTTTCATTCCATGTGTTTGTGCTTGCAAATGTTTTTCTGTCAATTTTTTGGATTACATAATTCTCAATATTGTAATATGTTGTGATTGTCCTCTTTGGAATCATGCATACTGTTTGGTTTTCCTGCTCCTTTTTTGGGCTACATGCATATTTACCTACAGTAACCTCCCCAGCATGTTATTCTGTGTCCATACACACCTAGTCTGTTAACTTCACTGTGTTTTTTCCCAGTTACATTTACTTGCTTAACAAAAATTCTAAAAAATGTGGCTTTAAAGAGGATTTTGAAAGATGCAAAATCGTACAGAGTGCATGAGGTCTTATTATTATGCAAGAGCAGTTTGCCCCTCTGCCCCAGGCAAAAATGCAAAGTCAGTAGCTACAAATACTGTAGCTGTTGACTTTAAAGATTATGACACTTCTTACCTGTTCACTGGGCCGGCAATAGAGGAACAAGCACAGGGCCAAACTGACAAGGAATCTTGCTGCATCAAGCTCTCATGGAAGTGGGAAGGGGTACCTGTCCAAAACAGGTACCCATAACCCCCTCCCCCCTGAAAGATGCCAATTGTGGCACCAGAGGGGGGGTGAGGAAGCAGATAAGTTGATCTTCCACTTTTATCTGGAAGTCCTCTTTAGAGTAGAACAAAAGGCCAAACTTTTTGATGCAGGTTTGGACAGAGTGGAGAGGGATTTGAGCCCCTGTCAGTTTTTATTGCAGTATGTGCCACCGTTAGGAAGATTCACCCTCTCTATTTGTCCTGTTTCCCCTTATCATTGAAAGTAAAAGTAAACCTAAAGAGACACAAATTTGGGGTTGTCCCCCCAAAAGTAATAGCTCCGTAATATTAAAATGCAGACACTATTTCTGGTGAGTTTGTTGTCCCCAAGAAATTCCTTATAATTGCTGATATTTTCTTTCACTTCCTGTTTGGCTATAGGACAGGAAGTGAAGGGAAATCATCGCAATGGGACACAGATGGGGCCCCAAAATTATGACAGGGGTTAGAACCCTTCCTTGCTCTATCCAAACTAAAACACCAAAGTTTGGCCCCTAGTTCTACTTTAAGTGTATCTTTATGTTGCCTAAGCATTTGTGTGTCAAATATGTTTGCAATGTTATGTGCCGAAGTAGTAATTTTTATTTCTTTTGTTTTCTCCACAGCTCCCATCCAACCCAGAGCAGTAGCAGGAAGTAGCAGGCCAGTTTCTGGAGGAATGGGATTTACCAAACTTTAGGGGTGCTATCAATGGAAAGCACATCCGCATTGTCCCACTGCACAACTCGGGCTCTTATTATTTCAATTATAAAGGGTTTTGTAGTATCGTAATGCTCGCTGTTGTCAATGCGAATTATGAGTTCCTTTATCTGGACATCGGCAAGAATGGGTGGCACTCAGATAGAGGAGTCATAATGCAAACCAAGTTCTATTGCCGACTTCTGAACGGCTCGTTAAACTTGCCATCCTGCACCTGAAATGTAGATGGCCCAAATTTTGTTTTTGTGGCAGAAGATGCCTTTGCTCTTGGGGAACATCTCCTCAAGCCCTTTCCTCAGCGCAACCTTACCCCAGAGCAAAGTATTTTCAATTATCACCTATCCTGTGCCCGAAGGGTGGTGGAGAATGCTTTCAGGATATTGGCAAACCGGTTCAGGCTCTTTCTGACACCTATCAATATGGCATTATATAAGATAAACCATATTGTCCAGTGCTGCTGTATCCTGCATAATTATTTAAGGAAACATGCAGACAGGTATATCAGCTCCCTGCCAACTGACAGGAACCCTGCAATGCCAGGGCCAAGTGGAGAGGCCGAAGAATGTCACGCTTTTGAGGAGATGACAGCCATTGAAATTGCCCGTGGTGGCTTGCCTGAGAATTGCAGCAAAAATACATGGACAATTTTGTGGGGAGAGGGGCAGTTTCATGGCAGCAATTTCTTCCTGAAGCAGTGTAAACAGGTATTATTGTTTTGTTCTTTGAGGTGGGGCTGTTGTTTTTGTTGTGAAATTAACAATACAACCTGTTTTTTTCATCATGTGTTAAACAAGTCCTTTTGTTTGGCCTTTTGTATAAATTGATAATATGCTTTATCTACTGTTGTTTCTCATTCTATGTGTAAGATATGTTCCAAAATGGGAGTTTGGTTTGACACTTGCTCCAAAAGTGAAATTGTACCTTAATTTAGCCATGATGTCACAATATCCTCTTCAGCTAAGGGGTGGGGGGTGCTGGGGGGCTGCTACACACACACAATTGTTTGGTTCTTAATGTATTGAATTGAATGCATTAAGCATCAAAACATTAGGCCTTTACAACTTCTTTACAATTTGGCATCTGAAATTAGCAAAAGATGTCAACATTTACTAAGAGCACATTGTAACATTAAATATGCCAACTTTCTAAAATTACAGGTATAGAGCAAGAAAATAAGAAGCCACACATTGTTGTGTCCAAACATTTTTACTCCAAGCACATTCACAGGTAAGATGCTTTAACAAAGATCTTTCGTGAGAACATGTATGTTCTTCCACATTTATCCTTGTTTTTTGGTAAGCAGGCATGTGAAAAAACATTAGCTACACTTCAAAAAGGGCAACAGGGATATTGGTATCCCAAGACTGGGTGGATGTTGCCTTTCTCAGATCGGGTGATCTGCTATAAACTCCCCAAAACACAAAATGGAAGGCACGCACAACTAGTGCCTTAGCAATGCCATTTAATACCTGATCAAATTTTGCCTATGGTGGGTACTCCCAAAGAGCAAATCTTCTAAGCCTAAAAATCACATAGTGTCTAAATATGTATTCTATACTACATCACAGGGTATAAACTGACATGTTTCATGGGCACACCCCCTTCCTCAGGGCTAGGCTACACTGAGGAAGGGGGTGTGCCCCAGAAACACGACAGTTTAGACCCCATAATGGGATATAGCACATGTTTAGACACTGTGTGCTTTTAAGGCTTAGAAGAGTTGCTGTTTGTGAGTACCCGCTTTTTAAGAATTTGATCATGGATTAAAGGTTAGCCACTAGGTGTTTGCACCTTCCATTTTTGTCTTTTATACTACCAAAAAGAGCCCAAAATACCGTATAACACACACAGGCGTATAACACACACATTCATTTTAAGAGGAAAGTTTCTGGGAAAAAAATGACATTTTAAATAAGGAACTTTGAAGCAAAATAAGGGTCAGTGCTCATCTGCAGCCTCACAAGTGCCATTAATGCAGCCTCATCAGTCCACATCAATGCAGCCTCGCAAGTGCCATCAATGCAGCAGCCTCACCACTGCCTTCAATGCAGCAGCCTGAACATTGCCATCAGTGCAGCCTGATTGATGCTCATCTGCAGCCTAGAGGGAACAGGGAGGGGGGCGGCATGAGTGCCTACAGATTACATACAGTGAGAATCTTCTATGACAGACAGAACAGTGGTCCAATTGTGGCCCAGGAGATGGTACAGAGGCCACTAAGTAAACAGGAGATTTTCACTGTATGTAATCTGACGGCGCTCATCCCACCCCCTCCCTGTCCCTTCCGAGGCAGCTAAAATTGAAATATCGGTGTATAACACGCACACGCTATTTGCACGTGATTTTCAGGGTGAAAAGTTGCATGTTATACGCCAATAAATACAGTATATTATGTTCCAACATTAAGAGACAAAGTTGTTATTGTAACATGTCAGCACTAAGTTAGATGGGAAAACAGAACTACCCACTGTAATTAGTTTTGAAAAGCATATTGTACCCCACCAAAGCATAAGTAGTCATAACTTCATGCCTCTGCCTCTTGGAGTCATGCCTATGATTGTCGGGGTCTTGCAATGTCTCATGGGACTTGTAGTTTCCAAACAGCTGAAGGGCCGAGTTTGCCTACCCCTGCCCTACATATGGGTTTTGGACAAGATAATAGTAAACATAATAAAATATTTACCTACCCTGTGTCTTGTTGGGTGTAACCTGCTTGACCTTCTGACACCTACACTACTATGAATGTACACACTGCAAATATTCTGTTATCTTGGCCCTCATGTCTTTGTAAATAAAACCATGCTACCTGTCAATACAGACAGCTCCTTCCACCTCTTCATTCTCCATGGTAATGGTTAGGCACTACCTACTTAGCAAATATAGTGAATGTGTGTTTGAATTGTCAAGTTCACTGTCAAGTTCCTCTAAAAAAGTACAATACAAGATTTAGTCCCCCAAAAGCCACATCTGTTTAGGCCATACATTATCAAGAAGTAGTCGACCAACCTTGAACTGGGTGTGGTGGTAATATTGCTTTGCCATCAGTTGACTCCACCATGCTGGACTCTAGACTCCCTGTGCCCTTTTTTGGAGCCATAGTGGTCCCGCAGGATTTTGGGGGACTAGTTCCTGGCAAAACATCCAAAAAAAAGGGAAGGTGTTGCCATTTGTCAGGGGACAAAGACTTGACAAGTGCCAACATTGTTCAAATCCTGCAGCTGAACCCTCTTGATCTCATACCCACTTCTAAATTGGTGTACACTTATTAGCCAATAGGCCTTGTTTGTCTAAATATTGGGACACTATATGTTATTGATCCTCTGCTCATGAGCCAGAACACACCCAATAGCCAAGGAGGAGCTGAGGTGAAGCTTTTGAAGTTTGCTTGGAGCAGTGGGACAGGGGGGACATATCATGCAGGTGCTGTGGACTGCAGTGGGCCTGTACCTGGATGTCCTGCACTAGTGATGGGTCTAGGGCAATGATGTACAGTACACATGTTGTTTCACTTTGTGTGACTGCAAGCACAGGGTAAGTGGTAGTTCCCTGCTATGTGTAGACAACATCTCTACTCTCTTCATGGCTGCACTGGCAAGGCTGCATTGATGGGCACTGCTGAGCCAGGCAGCAACCAGCAAGTGAGATTCAACCCTAAACTTCGTCCCAAAGTCCCTGGGCTTTTTCCCACCTAGCAACACCCCTGTCTGTGGATTAATGATTTAGGAGTTAATGTTTGCACTTAGCTGTTTGTTGGGAATGTGGCCTGGCATCTGGAAGCACTTTATGGGTTTCCTCTAGTGTTGGTGGCCGAGGGATGGTAGATTCCCTTGTTCCATTGCGGTGGCTTTGCTGGAGCTGCATTTTTTTCTTTCCTGTTTCAAGTGAATAAATACAATAATGAAAAAATAGGAAGGAATATAGCAAAACATTAACAAATAATATTCTTCATATATGCTTTAGATTAGCTTCATCTTTTCTAAAGAAAAAGTAATCCCAAAAAAATATTATGAGCTTAGATAGAATTCTCTCTGGCTACTTTTAAAAAGAACATATACATACACATAATTTACACATATACATATTGTTTAGACACAACTATTGCTTACTTTTGTGAAGGATATGATCTAGGTGGTCTGGTTAACGATGTTTGAGATCGGACCATCTTTTTCTGATTTGGTCCTTCGATTGCTCCACATCAAATTTTTCATTTAGAAATGTGATTACCTTCTCCAGAATTATGTCCTTTCTGATGTTGGGCTTTTCATAATTATGCAGCTTGCAGTCATAGTCCTTTTTTTTCGAGTATGGCCACCATCTCCACCATCTTGCCCTTATTCATAGGTGTGGCTTTAGCTCTTCTCCTAGCTCCTTCGGTGATGGCTGGAACTGGTCAAATCCGCCATATTTAACACAAATGTTCCACTGAGTAGCATGTCTGTGTGTTGCATGCAGGATAATATTCTAGCTGTTCATGCCCCTGCATCATCACACACCTGGGGGCGGAGTTCGACGCATGGGCAGTGTATAAAGCCTGAAGGATAGCAACATGAAATGCCATTGGAAAGATCTGTGAGTGGAGGATGATCAAGCGGCAATGCACGAAACTGGTCATAAAACGAAGGTACTACTTTATTTTGTGACATAGATGTTTTAGATTGGGGCCTACATAGAGGTTTAGTGGACTAACCTGCTTAGATTGGGGCCTACATAGAGGTTTAGTGGACTAACCTGCTTAGATTGGGGCCTACATAGAAGTTTAATGGACTAACCTGCTTAGATTGGGGCCTACATAGATGTTTAGTGGGCTAACCTGCCTAGATTGGGGCCTACAAAGAGGTTTAGTGGACTAACCTGCTTAGACTGGGGCCTACATAGAGGTTTAGTGGACTAACCTGCTTAGACTGGGGCCTACATAGAGGTTTAGTGGACTAACCTGCTTATATTTGGGCCTACATAGAGGTTTAGTGAACTAACCTGCTTAGATTGGGGCCTACATAGAGGTTTAGTGGACTAACCTGCTTTGATTGGGGCCTACATAGAGGTTTAGTGGACTAAACTGTATACTGTGGCCTATATTGAGGACAGCTTATGGGGAAGCCAGATGAACTTGCATTATGCTTTGTCTTGTGTTGTGTCTTGCAGGCGTCATGACTGACAAGATCACATCCCTGGATTTTCTGACACAGTTGCCATGCTTGTGGAGAATAAAAAGTAAAGATTAATAAAATTAAAGATCAATAAACAAAAAAGACAGGATGCATTGGAGAAACTTGTGGAGTTATGTAATCCCTTTTGCCCTAATGTGGACACAAGGTATGTGCATGGAAAAATTGCTAATCTACACAGTACCTTCAAGAGGGAGTTGAATAAAATTAGGCATTCGGAAAAGCCAGGAGCAGCAGCAGATGTACCAAGGCTCTGGTACTTTGACAGCCTGAGCTTTCTGACAGAGCAGTGTGACCCCAGACCATTTCTGTCAACCCTACCTTCCACCTCTGCTGAGGGCCCATGTCCTGAATCCCAAGAGGAAGATGTGGAGGAGCCAACCTTGACACAGGTATAGCATTGAAGAACATTTTGTCTCCAAAAAATACAATGATGATAACTAAACATTATTGAGCCAATATTTCAAACTTCACATAGTAGTTTCCATCTCCAAGAACAGTAGTCAAATAACTGATTTTAAGGGTAAATAAAAATGCTGTGGTCAGAATGATAATCTTTTCTATTATACACATTGAATTTGCAACACCTAGGAAAAAAAGTCTTGTTTGATTGATGACCAAATTACAAAAAAAATACTAATAATATCACATTTTCATACACAGGAAAGTGTCAATGTGGGGGAGCAATCTGGAAGCACTGTGTCGGTGATCCCCACACTACCTCCTGCGTCCAAATAAGCAGAAAAAGCGAGAACCTGGAGGATGCTGCTACTTCCTTTTTAACCCACGCCTCTACAGCCCTCCAACGTAATCCTGATGAGGCTGATTCTTTTAGATCCCTGACTGCAAACAAATTGCACCAAATGGCGAAAGACATACGGTACATGTGTGAGGCCATCATATTCCAGGTGCTCAACAAGGGAATCAAAGGGCAAATGACCGAGAACACCCACATGTTAGACTACCAGCCTATACCTCCTCAGCCAGCACAGATACCACAGCCACCACAGCAGCATGCAACTCAGTGGCAATATCAGCCACATGATCCCCATCCGCCATGGTCTTAAGGCTTTCATTATTCCCACTTATTATTTTAATTCAGAATTTGTTCTTTTTACGTTTTCTATTATGCTTATTTTTTCGAGTTGAGCATGGAATGCACTTTTTCTTACTGTAAAATATGATTTCATTTTTGACAGAGGATCTGGAAGTTTCTTTATGTTATTTACATTTTTTGTCCCAAAAATAAAATTGTTGAGCACAATACTTACCTATGTGTTTTTTTTTAATGAATGCCATATTTGGAGTAGGCAGTTACCTAAAAACTAAGGTTGAAAAAAAAACAAGGGACAACAAAATAGTTTTCTTTTTTTCTAGTAATAAATCATGGATAATAGTGTGGGGACATCTTCAAAGAACAATCATAAAACATGCATAATAGTGAATTCATTTACATTACAAGAGTACACATGCCTTTTTAAGTACGTTTTGGTAAAGAAATCAGCATCACCAGCAGCAGCTTCATTCTTATCACATTCAATAAAATATGATAATGTGCTTGATTATGAAATTGTATTTGCCCCGAGACGAACGTTCTTTCTTTTCTTCTTTCTTCTGATTGCTAGTTTACACGCCAGAATTCTTCCGGGTCGTTCTCTGGTTCCGCTCAGGCGTGCTTGTATTTTCGACTTTGGTGTGAGGATTTCTGTACTATCTGAAAATCGGAGGTTCTGTTGACGTACAACAAAAATTATATAGTCTGCACGAAAAGTCTACATTGGACCACACTAACGGTAAGATATTCGGACGATCGGTCATCGTACCACAATTTATGTCTGAAATTCGCATTGTGTGTACGGTCCCTAAGAGTTGTTTTTGACAGTTTTATTTTCAAAATATAACACATGTAAAACAATATAATTTTTAATACAGTCCTTTATATAATTTATATGTGATGTTAACCTGTTCTTGTCTTCTGTCTTCAAGCTTGATAGTTCCCAGTGTAGCTTGCTTCATGCTGCTTCATTTCATATTACAATTAAGAGTAATATTTGTCCCAGACAGTCTAATTTCTCTGATATCAATGCTGAATGACCAGTTGACATTGTAGCAACATGGCCAGGAAAATAAGTATATCTTTATAGTGCCCCATACTAGAGAAAGTGATCTTTCCTGCATGCACTCTGTAAAGGCAAATTCATTGGCATTATACTGTGTTTAATAAGTACAGTATAGGTAACTTTTTATTGTTACAAGAATGTACATAGTACAACTCATCTATACATTGACAGAATGATAAAGTACTGTACATCTAAACTCAATCAATAAAATCTCATATAAAGCCAGCCATACACAGAGCAAATTTCTTTCCTGCAACCATGGGTTTCAGGACAGATATTTGCTTGATTCCCCCATCAACACAGACAGTGATGATGCAGGAATCCCTCCTGCCAAGACATTGTCTGCTGCCGACAGGGGGCGGGGGCAGACGCCCCCGCCGGGAGAAGACAGTGATTGTTGCTAGCGGCTATAGCAGCCGCTAGTGATAATCGCAGGTAAAACCCGGCATGCTGGTTGTACCCATGTTGATTGATCGATCAACATGGTACATTCAGCCGGCCCATACATGGTTCAAATCTCGGCTGGTTCCTGCCTAAGTGTAAAATGTTAATATCATTTTAAAAGTTGTTCTCTGTCCTTTAAATAGCTTTCATTAAGGAAGTACCTGGTGATCCTGCTATCAACTCCCTTTTTTGAGGACTTCCTGTTATGGAGTAATTACTTTATTTCATCCACTTGTGTTCTTGCATTGTCACCTTGTCACATGTGAAGATCTGTGTAGCTGTTTATCTGTCATTGATTTGAACAGGCTGGCTGTACATAACCACTTGTGCCTCCCAAGTGGGTAAACTTGGCCCTTTGCACAAGTGTACTTATTAGTGCACCCATTTGAATGAAGCCTAATGCTGTGTACACACGAACAGAAATGCCGCCAGCAAAACTCTGATGAGAGCTTTTTGTCAGAAAATGCGACTGTGTGTATGCTCCATCGGTCTTTTGCTGACAGAATTCCAGCCAGCAAAAGATTGGGAGCATGTTCTCTATTTTTCGGTTGGGAAAAGTTCCTATCTGAAAATGCGTTCGTCTGTATGCAATTCGGACACGCAAAAAATCACGCATGCTCGGAAACAATTTGACGCATGCTCAGAAGCATTGAACTTCATTTTCACGGCTCGTCGTAGTGTTTTACGTCACCGCGTTCTTGAAGGTCAAAAGTTCAGAGAACTTTTGTGTGACCGTGTGTATGCAAGGCAAGCTTGAGCGGAATTCCGTCGGAAAAACTATCCAGTTTTTTCTGAGGGAAATTCCGATCGTGTGTACGCGGCATAAGACCATCCATGTTGCCTTGCACTCACAGGAAGTCTGCTCAATGACAATGGGCATCATTCAACCCGGGTTTGCAAAGTAGAAAGTCTGTGGGGGCAGCACTGGAAAAGAGGTGAGTATTGCAGTGAAACTGGCAGTTTTTTATTTTTATATTAGGTGGGCTCCCCATTATTAAAAGCAAATAAAACTAGATTTTGGCTGATTCATTCGAAAGTGATCATATCTATGTGTCAGCAACCCCGAACCCTTTCTTGATCTGATAAAGGCAGTGCTCCTGCCAAAAAAACTGTGAATGCAGAAACATTGTTTTAAACATACTATACATGTTGACACACTGCTGATTCTAGCATCTAGATTTAGTATAGATTCTACAGTACTTAAGCCTGACAGTATTCCATATCTTTACGATTAAGAAAATGACCTTGTTAGATGCACATTTTGTTACAGTATTCCTATATAAGTCACTGTGGAGTGTTTAATCGTCATGAACAATACAACAGTTACTGTTATTGCTTCATAATGATGACATTTACAGAGATGTATGATAAGCTTTGGGGTAGTAATAAATATTGCAATGTGTTTAAGTAGCTCAGTTCTTTATTTTGTTTAAAGAAATGATAGCGCTAGATTAATGCAATTTGCTCATGGCAAGACTCCAGTTAAGTCTCTGAGTATTCAGCTCTTCCTCTAGCTCTTTGTACAGGGAGCATTTTCTCACCAATATAAATGCAATGTTTAAAATTTCTCAACAATGAGTCAAATGACATTATTTTTTAAGCTGGTTTCAGCTTTACACTATTTATTAGGTTCTGCTTCTGAACTGCTGATGCCTCTTTGAATCGCCACTAGGGGTGCTCATCCCAATGTGTTTCTAAGCAGTGTATGGACAGTAATGCTAGCTGACCAGATAGCTCTGGGATAACATGTGACCCTCCAGTGCCCTAATGATCATAAAAAAAAGGTATTATTCTAACATGTTTACGATTTTTAATCCAGTCAGAATTTCATATTTGTCTATTACAGGTACTTATATAACCTATAAATATATTTTACGGTACTTTACATATTTTAGATACACATCAGTGCCCACCCTCAAGGAGCTTACAATCTAAGGTGCCTAGCTCACATAAACACACTCTAGGGCCAATTTATCTACCAGCATGTTAACCTACAGACAATCAACCTACCAGCATGTTCTTGGAGTGTGGGAGAAAACACACGCATGCACATGATGAACATGCAAACTTTATTAGACATGTGCATTCGTTTTCGTCTGAATGCATTTTCGTCCGAATTTTGGGGATTTTCGTGTTCGTTTTAACAAAACGATAACGAACGTGCAGAATCCGAAAGATCCAAAATAAGAAATGCTTTATTTTCATATACATTATATTTTTGTATCGTTGCGACAACAGTTCAATACATATAGATAGAATATTCGACATGACGGTGACAATAGTGATCCGTGTCTATCGAACCTGAGGTTGAATGTGCCTAACCTAACTCTATTAGTCCAAGATTATTGGACAGAGAGAAAAGATTTGACATTATAGAGACAATAGTAAAAGAGATGTTAGTGGTCGCTGCTGGAATGAGTGGGGGAAGTAAAATGATGATGGTGTATGTTATTGGCTAATTGTAATCAAAGAGGAGGAGCAGTAAAATAGCTAGAACTTATATACACACATACATCCAACTTCTTTCACTTACGATTGCTAGCAGAGAGAGAGGCGCACACTGAATAATTTCAGACAGTCAATCTTAGCTGGTCCGTTTATTTGTTGAACCAGAACCGTTAGGAGCGCAGAGCGAACAGGAAGGAAGCTTTATGTCGGAATTTCGATACAACGCAATTCCATTGGCTGTTGGGGTAGACAATTCGACATGAACAGAAACAAACAAGTATTGTATCATTCGTTGCTTGACTAGTAATAATAATTATAATTATTACTAGTCAAACAACATTAGAATTCTACTATATCTTGTGGGCGGAGCATTCCACCGGAAATGTACGATCACGGTGCCGTACAGTTTAGCTGCTTCGTCGAATCATCTTAAAATACCCGACAGACACCATAAGCCTTCAATTGACAGATTCGACCTTAACTAATTCGGATTTTCGTACAAACAAAATAAATAAAAACTCATTTCGGGAGTACCTAAATACATTTATTTTTCGGACGAAACCGAAATTCCGAAACAAAATATTTCCGTGTGCACATGTCTAAACTTTATGCAGATAGTGTCCTTACCAGGATTCACACTTTGGACCCCAGTGCTGCAAGGCAGAAGTGTTAACCAATAAGCTACTGTAATATTTTTTTGTAAATTCTTCATGTAGTGTAAATGTCTAAACAGGTTTATAGGTACAAAACTGCTTCCAATTATCAGATGACAGAAGGGAGCAAAAAAAAAAAAAGGCACATACATTTCAAGTGAGGTAGAACATCATGGCTAGTGCATACACCAGAAGGCAGATAAAATTATCCAGCAGGGAGCTTTGTAGCCATACTGAATAATGGTCTAATGCTCAGCATTAGCTGGGACACAAGAGGACCTTGTTTGCGTTTCTTTTAGCAGGGTGAGGATGAGTAGAAAGGGGGGGGGGGGGGGTAGAGAGGAAGACGTTAGTAGAAAAGGGGAAAAAAAAAGAAAAAAAAAATTGGAAAAAAAAAAAAAGTGTGCAGTATGGGAAAAAGAAAGAGGCGTGCTAGGTAGCATTCACTATGTTCAATTCTGGGGATTGCCCTTCAAAATGTTCTTATATTGTTAACAATTGAAATTGGACCAAGTAAAACCAAGTCGTTTCATAAATTTCACATATTTGCCAGAGTAAGGTGTATCGTTTACTTTAGTTCTTTTACTGTTGTGACCCATTACCCTAGATTGGATGGGTAGTGTCTTTCCATTTGGTCCTAGCAGAATTTAGTAAATGAATCGCTAGGGAGAGGTGGTATTTGCTCTCAGAGAGGACTTAGGTTGCCCCCGATATAAATCCAGCGATTTTCTAGATCAGTTCACATATCTCGCTCCAAAAGAGAAAAGTTGAATTCATGGACAGGCTCAAAAGACATGCAAAAGAATACCTTCTAATTCATCTCCAGCAGTTAGAGTTGGCTTCAGGCAACACCCCATGTACAGTATTGTGCAAAGTTTTTGGCAGGTGTGAAGAAATGCTGTAAAATAAGAATGCTTTCATAAATGTGTATTTTAATTATTTATTTTTATCAATTTCTAAAATGCAAAGTGAGCGAGCAGAATAAAAACTAAATAAGATCACTACCCTTTGGCTTCAAACCAGCATCAATTCTTCTAGGTACACACAGTGCTTGTACACACAGCTTTTGAAGGAATTCTGTAGGCAGGTTGTTCCAAAAATCTTGGAGAACTAATCACAGATCTTCTGTGGATGTAGGCTGCCTCAAATCTTTCTGTATCTTCGTGTAATCCCAGACAGACTCAATAATGTTGACATCTGGGCTCTGTGGGAGCCAAACCATAACTTCCAGGACTTCTTGTTCTTCCTGAAGATACTTCTTGAAGGCTGTATGTTTGGGATCATTGTCCTGCTACAGACTAAATATGGGGCCAATCACACGTTTCCCTGATAGTATGGCATGATGGATAAGTATCTGCCTGTATTTCTTAGCATTGAGGACACTATTTATCCTGACCAAATCTCCAACTCCATTTGCAGAAATGTAGCCCTAAACTTGCAAGGAACCTCCACCATGCTTCACTGTTGCAAACAGACACTCTTTATTGATGCAGTTTGAAGCCAAAGTGTGATCAAACTAAATATTGATTTGATTTGGATTTCTCTTCTGTTCATTTACTTTCCAATTTGTTAATTGATAAAAAAATAAACTAACATTTCTATTTCTGAAAGCATTCTTATTTTACAGCATTTTTTCACACCTGCCTAAAACGTTTGCACAGAACTGTAGACTTTGGAGGGATCCTCTACCATCTAGTAAGTAACTTATAGCTGGATTGCTGAAGTCTGCTGTAAATAGAGGATTTATGTGCAAAATGAAATATGTAGTTTTGTTGTTCTGCTTTGAATTGTTGATTGAGGTCTCTCTCCCACTTAGATAAGAATGGGGAAGTAATGAGAGTGGTATAATAGAGGGAGGAAGCATGTCAGAATAGGGCAGAATTCCTCCATAGCATTTTGAATTTTGTGAGCTGGGGAGGTCGTCAGCGTCTTAAGGGGAAAGTTTTTAGGGGTGCTATGCATTTGGTCTTCAGGTCAATCCTAACAGTGGTGCCTATAGCCACTATGCTTTTAAACTTGAATGACATGTATATTTTGTGAGCTTTATTAACTATGTAAACAAGGTAATGCATGAAATAATAAAAGGTAAAGCATGAATGAATATTTATTATTATGATCTTAAGGGGCTCCAGAGTGATGGTTTACAATCGGTCTTAACATCCCTTATGTTTGCAAATGCCCATTAATATTCCTTTCAGTGTCAGTGACTCATCCAGCATAGGTGGATTACCCATTGGCTGTATCTTTGGTTGCCCCTGTGTCTGCTTGTGAGAGATTTTTTAGCAGTCTAAAACTTTTGATAAGGCAAAGTACTAATGCGCTACCAACAGTGTATCAATACAAATAAAGTGCTAATTAATAAAGTGCATACATATAAAGTATATTCCCCCTTTTTTTTTCTCTCGCTCTTCCTTTTTTGCTCTTTCTTTTTTTTTTTTTTTTACCAGTATCTGTCTTTATACTACTTCTTGTGAGTATGTAACTATATTAGTGAGAGTCTTTTGCTTTGCCAATCTGACTTACCCAGAGTCCTTTGCTCTTATGCCTCATTTACATATTGACCATTTACATGATTAGTATTGCTATTTAAGATCACCACCATCACCCAGCACCTATACCGTTGATGAAGTCATGTGTGTTTTGATGCAACTAGTCGGAAGGGGCTTGGTGACATCACTTCCGATTACGGCCGTGACCGGGAGTGTTTTCATTTGTTTGACACGTTTTTTTACTGCCTGGCCTGCTGTTGCCATTTTTATTGTAAAGGAGTTTTTGGATTTTTTAAATAAATTACTTTTGAACCTTTAAACCTACTACACTATGGAGAGCCTTCTTTTTTATCTTCTATCTTGCGGATTGGGAGGAACATTTTTCTAGGAAAGTACAGTGGAGAACGGAGAAAAAGTTACAGCGATCCCTTGGACCTTGTGAGGAAAGCTTCAACAACAGACTGGTTGTTTATTGTTGCCCCACCTATAGGACTGGGAGGAAACTTTCTTCTAGGAAAAGACCGTGGAGACCAGACAAAAGTTGCAGTGATCCCTTGAAAGCTGTGAGGAAAGCTTCAACAACAGGCTGGCGTTCACTGTTGCCCCATTAGACCCGTTGGGGTCTATCTATAAGGTGAGAGGCTAGCACTACTGGGGGAGGATTGCATAAAGACATGTTTACCATGTTACATCTTTAATTTGGACTCTTTCACCTGTCCTTATCCCTCTCGTCTCTTCGGTTATCTACTCTGATTTATATTTTTCACTTTGGAACTGATCATCTCTCTGAGTCACCTGATTTTTTTTGGATGCTGATTACTCCTGGGAAACAATTTAATTTTAGTTTAGTTTTATGTGATACACTTTACTAAATTTCATTGCATTATTGCTCAGATATATATTATGGGATGCACCTTTTAGGACTTTGAACACTTTTATATGAGTTTATATTTGCCATGAGTACATGAGCATCTGAGAAATTTCTTGGTTTTTTGTTTTTTTTGTTTTTTTGACGTGCTTTATTGAGCGCTACTTCCCTATATGATATACAGTCTAAAGCTATTGTCAACTTCTTCTGTACAATTTTGATGTATATATAAAATATTTAAAAGTTGTATGAAAAGGCAATTTCACACATATTGCCGTTTTATTCTGTGCCATTATGTGCTGCTGTACAATCTTTGAAGAAACACTGCCATTCCTTCCTGAAGAAGCAGACCAAGAAGTTTGAGAAACACGTTACAATTTATTCCCATCTCTCCATTCATTGGATAATGTAACATATACTACACTGATAATGTGACTCTATTTAGACATAAGTTGAATCAATGTACATATGCATGGTGTAAGGTGATTGTATAGGGAAGAGTGTAGGAACAGTGGACTGTATATAATCTTTCATTATGCATTATTCATAAAAACATTTAATAATTCTCATTTTAAACATGCTGGGGGTTTTTTTACATTCTGAGTAGAAATTGGCTGTGTGAACTCTCTGCATTTGGTGACTTTAAAGTTCAATTACCTGCTTAAGGCTACCTATGTGACTATGTAATCTAAAAAGACTGAGGAAGAAGAGAATAACATAAGAGTGAAACAGTGTTGCTTTGTTTTTATTCAAAACCTAAAACGTGGTTGTAAACTCTTCCATATACCCAGTGAAGTGACTGGCCTCAGGTGATACACAGAGATTAAACAAATTATCCTACATAAATTGAACCTGTTTATCTGGGTGGCTGGCTATCCTGGCTCTGGCTGCCTGGTGCGGCTGTCTGAGTGGTCATGAGATCAGAGGTCACCTGAAGTCTGACGTTTGCTCATGTCCCGTCAGGTAGGTCAGTGTATGTGTCAGGTAGGTCACTGTAGGTGTCAGGTAGGTCAGTGCATGTGTCAGGTAGGTGTCAGGTAGGTTAGTGCATGTGTCAGGTAGGTGTCACATAGGTCAGTGTATGTGTCAGGTAGGTCAGTGTAGGTGTCAGGTAGATGACAGTGTATGTGTCAGGTAGGTGTCAGTGTATGTGTCAATTTAGGTGTCAGGTAGGTCAGTGTATTTGTCAGGTAGGTGTCAGGTAGGTCAGTGTAGGTCAGTGTAATGGTCAGGTAGGTTAGTGTAGGGGTCAGGTGGGTCAGTATAGGGTTCGGGGGGTTAGTGTAGGGGTGTGGTAGGTTAATGTAGGAGTCAGTGCAGGGGGCAGGTAGGTTAGTTTAGTGGTCAGCATGGATGGACACTGGTGAGGCTGCTTTAATGGGCACTGGTGAGCCAGGCAGCAACCAGCAAGTGAGCCCACCCCCCCATTATGCCGGGCTTGGACTTTAGAAGGTGGGAGAGGTTATCAAATATGCCTTCGGGCTGAAGCCCCTGGTCTTTTTCCCACCTAGCAACACCCCTGGTGCTGGAGCTCTCTCCATTTTCACATTTTTTCTCTTGTCAGGCAAACATGTCAGAAGTGACTCATGCTGGCAGCAGAGGAATGAAGCGGCAGACAGAAATTAGTGCTCTGGATTGAGACAAGTACACACTATAGAGCAGTGGTCATCAACCCTGTCCTGAGGGCCCACCAACAGGCCAGGTTTTGTGTATTACCTTGGGTTAGATGCAGACTAGAATACTGCAATCACTGAGCAGCAAATTATATCACCTGTGATGCATTGCAAACCTGGCCTGTTAGTGGGCCCTGAGGACAGGGTTGATGACCACTGCTATAGAGGGATATGCTTTGTTCATATTTCATGTCTGAGGTTTACAACCACTTTAAAGTGCTATAGACATCTTTGAGATGCTGCTACATAAATATGCAATAAACTTGTAAATGGATATACAATTCCATAAAATCAACCCGTTCAATCCACTCTTGCAATCTGATCCAGTAGATTTACATCGACTAATCTACTGGTACACAAACACACACCACCAGGCATACATGCCATTGCTGATTTGAGCATTTCACTCTGTGCTGATACAAGCCAATGTGCTTTTTAGTATTAGGTATTTACTTCAGGAGGAAGACTGCATTCTGAAAGCACTGCTTCAGATTATGTCAGAATATTGATAATAAATTGTATCTAAATTGTATTTTGTATTTGTATTTAAATTGTATCTATAGCCATTTGTTTACTTTCAGAGTTTACTGTCAGAGGGAGGGAAAAGGACATTTGTTAGATTTGTATTGTTATCTGGGTTCCTGCTGGGGACATTCATTCCTCTATTTGGTGACGGGTTGGCACTGATACAGAAAAGCCTCGTACACACGATCAGATTTTCCGTCAGGAATTGTGTGATGACAGGCTGTTGGCAGAAAATCCGACCGTTTGTACACTCCATCAGACAATTGTTGGCCAACTTTCCGTGGACAAATGTTAGATGGCAGGTTTATAAATTTTTCGTGGACAAATGTCTGTTTACGGATTTTCCGAGTGTGTGTGTACACAAGTCCGTCGGACAAAAGTCCAAAGTACAAACACGCATGCTCGGAAGCAAGGACGAGTCAGAAGCGGTCGGTCTTGTAAACTAGCGCTCGTAATGGAGAATTACCATTCGTGACGCGGCAAATTATGAAATCTAGAAATGCAGCACACAATTCTCTTCTTCTTTAATGTGATAATAATGAAGCTGCTTTACTGGTGATACTGATGGAGTTCTGCCAAACGTATTTTCAAAGGCTTTTTTTGTCTAGTGATATCAAGAATAATATTATTATGCTTTTTTTGGGGGGGGGGGCAAGTTACCACAACACCATTATCCTGTAGTTTTTAAGATCAAAGATACAACTATGTTGGTGTCCCTTGTAAATTTTACATTGTATTTTTTAAAATGTAACTGCCTACTCCCAAACTGTCATTTGAAGTAAAACATATAGCCAAGAACTATTCTCCACAATTTTTTTTATTGTGCATTAAAAAAGAAAACAAATAAAATTAGACATGCTATCTGCCAATAGAACTTAACAAAAAAGTGCATTCTATGCATCCAAAAATATAGACAATATACCAAATCAAATCATTATCCAACCAAAAAATTAAATGCAAGCCTCATGCAAAAAAAAAAAAAAAACAATGCCAAGAGTTAGTGAAAGCAGGGATCCGTCATCTGGAGATAATTCCGAAAATCATCCGGATTATTCTTCTGGAGCTCCCGCAGCAAAGGCATATAACATGATTGGTCACGATTAATAAAGCAACCAATTTTTGGTCCAAGAAACCCTCCTCCTCCTGTTCCTGGACTGGACTTGGGTCAAAGTAATAACTCCAAGGCCAATAAAAAATAACACGTCATCTGCCCCTGATTACGCAACAGGACTGGTTATCGAGCGGCCGTTCAGAAACTAACTGAAAAGCGCAAACTGAAAAGCGTAAAATGAAAAGTGCAAAATGAAAAGCATGAATCAACACTCACCAAATTTCTACTAACATGAAATTAGCAGAAGGAGCCCAAAAGGTGGCGCTAAAGAGCTGAAAAACCACGTAGTACGTTTGTGTTTGTTGGCCGACAATTCCTTGCCGTTTGTATGCAAGACAAGTTCCTGGCCAACGCCCTTCGGACAAAAGTCAGAGGTTTTGTCTGCAGAAAATCCAATCGTGTGTACGAGGTTAAAGTGATGGGAAATCCAACATTTTATGGTTACCAGTGGAACAGAGACAGGTGGTAAAAACTTCCACTCAATAGAGATACCTGTTACATAAAAAAGGTCTAAGGAAAAAATTGCACTTACATACTGTAGTGTCTTTGGGATAAAAGTGAAGGGAAATGTTTTTTGGTTCCCTTTTTTACTCTGAGTAAAGATCTATGTTTGCCCTAAGCATGTATGAAACCACTTACTGTTTACTGACTACCTACCTCTGATGGAAGTCCATTTGAAGCATCAACTACTCTTTCAGTAAAAAAATTTGTTCTACCGTAAGATTAGTTTTGAAAGTTACTCCTGCTAGTTTGAGGCCATGTCCCTGTATGCTTAACTCCACTTTTGTTAAGAAAAAAACAATCCCCTCTGGGTGAGCTAAGGATTTTAACAAACTTTGTTGCAGATTCCTACCTTTTGTTATTCTGAAGAATGTGTCCACATGCAGAGTGAATCTGTAGGGGAGTGTTTTTTTAATTATCAATCAGCTGCTGCATCTGCAGGGTTCTAATGAGGAAATTGGCGAGACCTGCATTCCTTTAGACTTGATTACCCTTTGGAAGTATGTCATGACATTTTTGTTGCAGGGGATGCTCAAAATCTGATTTGTACCTTGGTGCAGACTTCTGGGAAAATCAGTAAGCCAATCACACAAGCAGAAAATTACATATCTGGGGGGCCGTTCTGTACGCCATCTGTATATAGATTGCCTCCAGGTTGCCATATTGCAATGCATTTTACAGAAAATTGAGATTGAAAGAAAAAGCTAATTTTTAATAACAATTACAATATGACTTGTGTCGCAATTGTATACGCTAGATTATTATTTGTTTTTTTAATTAAGTCATTTTTATTGAACATTTTTTTTAAAATTCACAACAAAACTTAAACAAAAAAGTATGTTCATTTAAAAAAAAAAATGTTTTATAGGTGGAATATGTTCCCACTCCTGCAGCCAATAGCCGATTCCCCCCACCCCCCAGGGCCGGACTGGGAATGAAAACCAGCCCTGGAAAAAATGTCATACCAGCCCCATAGCATTATTATACCAGCCCAACAGCATAACGTCATTATTTTCTTGTTCATAAAATGGAAAACCATGCATTTTAAAGCACATTTAAAGAGTGCATTATATATAGATAAGACACAGTGGTGTCAATTTATGGGTACAGTGGCTGCGTTTGATGGTACAGTGGCTGCGTTTGATGGGCACAGTGGCTGCGTTTGATGGGCACAGTGGTAGTGATTAATGAGCACAGTGGTGGCAATTTATGAGTACAGTGGCTGCGTTTGATGGGCACAGTGGTAGCGCTTAATGAGCACAGTGGCGGCAATTTATGGGTACAGTGGCTGCGTTTGATGGGCACAGTGGCTGTGTTTAATGGGCACAGTGGTGGCAATTTATGGGTACAGTGGCTGTGTTTGATGGTACAGTGGCTGCATTTGATGGGCACAGTGGCAGCGTTTAATGGGCACAGTGGTGGCAATTTATGGGCACAGTGGCTGCGTTTGATGGGCACAGTAGCTGTGTTTAATGGGCACAATGGTGGCAATTTATGGGCACAGTGGCTGCGTTTGATGGGCACAGTGGCTGCGTTTGATGGGCACAGTGGTAGCGGTTAATGAGCACAGTGGTGGCAATTTATGGGTACAGTGGCTTCATTTGATGGGCACAGTGGTAGCGCTTAATAAGCACAGTGGCGGAAATTTATGGGTACAGTGGCTGCGTTTGATGGGCACAGTGGCTGCGTTTGATGGGCACAGTGGCTGCGTTTGATGGGCACAGTGGTAGCGCTTAATGAGCACAGTGGCGGCAATTTATGGGTACAGTGGCTGCGTTTGATGGGCACAGTGGCTGTGTTTAATGGGCACAGTGGTGGCAATTTATGGGTACAGTGGCTGTGTTTGATGGTACAGTGGCTGCATTTGATGGGCACAGTGGCAGCGTTTAATGGGCACAGTGGTGGCAATTTATGGGCACAGTGGCTGCGTTTGATGGGAACAGTAGCTGTGTTTAATGGGCACAATGGTGGCAATTTATGGGTACAGTGGCTGCGTTTGATGGTACAGTGGCTGCATTTGATGGGCACAGTGGCTGCGTTTAATGGGCACAGTGGTGGCAATTTATGGGTACAGTGGCTGCGTTTGATGGGCACAGTGGCTGCGTTTGATGGGCACAGTGGCTGCGTTTGATGGGCACAGTGGTAGCGGTTAATGAGCACAGTGGTGGCAATTTATGGGTACAGTGGCTTCATTTGATGGGCACAGTGGTAGCGCTTAATAAGCACAGTGGCGGAAATTTATGGGTACAGTGGCTGCGTTTGATGGGCACAGTGGCTGCGTTTGATGGGCACAGTGGCTGCGTTTGATGGGCACAGTGGTAGCGCTTAATGAGCACAGTGGCGGCAATTTATGGGTACAGTGGCTGCGTTTGATGGGCACAGTGGCTGTGTTTAATGGGCACAGTGGTGGCAATTTATGGGTACAGTGGCTGTGTTTGATGGTACAGTGGCTGCATTTTATGGGCACAGTGGCAGCGTTTAATGGGCACAGTGGTGGCAATTTATGGGCACAGTGGCTGCGTTTGATGGGCACAGTGGCTGTGTTTAATGGGCACAATGGTGGCAATTTATGGGTACAGTGGCTGCGTTTGATGGTACAGTGGCTGCATTTGATGGGCACAGTGGCTGCGTTTAATGGGCACAGTGGTGGCAATTTATGGGTACAGTGGCTGCGTTTGATGGGCACAGTGGCTGCGTTTGATGGGCACAGTGGCTGCGTTTGATGGGCACAGTGGTAGCGCTTAATGAGCACAGTGGTGGCAATTTATGGGTACAGTGGCTTCGTTTGATGGGCACAGTGGTAGCGCTTAATAAGCACAGTGGCGGCAATTTATGGGTACAGTGGCTGCGTTTGATGGGCACAGTGGCTGTGTTTAATGGGCACAGTGGTGGCAATTTATGGGTACAGTGGCTGCGTTTGATGGTACAGTGGCTGCATTTGATGGGCACAGTGGCTGCGTTTAATGGGCACAGTGGTGGCAATTTATGGGTACAGTGGCTGCGTTTGATGGGCACAGTGGCTGCGTTTGATGGGCACAGTGGCTTCGTTTGATGGGCACAGTGGTAGCGCTTAATAAGCACAGTGGTGGCAATTTATGGGTACAGTGGCTGTGTTTGATGGGCACAGTGGCTGTGTTTGATGGGCACAGTGGTGTCAATTTATGGGTACAGTGGCTGCGTTTGATGGTACAGTGGCTGCGTTTGATGGGCACAGTGGTAGTGATTAATGAGCACAGTGGTGGCAATTTATGAGTACAGTGGCTGCGTTTGATGGGCACAGTGGTAGCGCTTAATGAGCACAGTGGCGGCAAATTATGGGTACAGTGGCTGCGTTTGATGGGCACAGTGGCTGTGTTTAATGGGCACAGTGGTGGCAATTTATGGGTACAGTGGCTGTGTTTGATGGTACAGTGGCTGCATTTGATGGGCACAGTGGCAGCGTTTAATGGGCACAGTGGTGGCAATTTATGGGCACAGTGGCTGCGTTTGATGGGCACAGTGGCTGTGTTTAATGGGCACAATGGTGGCAATTTATGGGTACAGTGGCTGCGTTTGATGGTACAGTGGCTGCATTTGATGGGCACAGTGGCTGCGTTTAATGGGCACAGTGGTGGCAATTTATGGGTACAGTGGCTGCATTTGATGGGCACAGTGGCTGCGTTTGATGGGCACATTGGCTGCGTTTGATGGGCACAGTGGTAGCGCTTAATGAGCACAGTGGTGGCAATTTATGGGTACAGTGGCTTCGTTTGATGGGCACAGTGGTAGCGCTTAATAAGCACCGTGGCGGCAATTTATGGGTACAGTGGCTGCGTTTGATGGGCACAGTGGCTGTGTTTAATGGGCACAGTGGTGGCAATTTATGGGTACAGTGGCTGTGTTTGATGGTACAGTGGCTGCATTTGATGGGCACAGTGGCAGCGTTTAATGGGCACAGTGGTGGCAATTTATGGGCACAGTGGCTGCGTTTGATGGGCACAGTGGCTGTGTTTAATGGGCACAGTGGTGGCAATTTATGGGTACAGTGGCTGTGTTTCATGGTACAGTGGCTGCATTTGATGGGCACAGTGGCTGCGTTTAATGGGCACAGTGGTGGCAATTTATGGGTACAGTGGCTGCGTTTGATGGGCACAGTGGCTGCGTTTGATGGGCACAGTGGCAGCGTTGAATGGGCACAGTGGTGGCAATTTATGGGCACAGTGGCTGCGTTTGATGGGCACAGTGGCTGTGTTTGATGGGCACAGTGGTGGCAATGTATGGGTACAGTGGCTGCGTTTGATGGTACAGTGGCTGCGTTTGATGGTACAGTGGCAGCGTTTAATGGGCACAGTGGTGGCAATTTATGGGTACAGTGGCTGTGTTTGATGGGCACAGTGGCTGTGTTTAATGGGCACAGTGGTGGCAATTTATGGGCACAGTGGTTGCGTTTGATGGGCACAGTGGCTGTGTTTAATGGGCACAATGGTGGCAATATATGGGTACAGTGGCTGTGTTTGATGGGCACAGTGGCTGCGTTTGATGGGCACAGTGGCTGCGTTTGATGGGCACAGTGGTAGCGCTTAATGAGCACAGTGGTGGCAATTTATGGGTACAGTGGCTTCGTTTGATGGGCACAGTGGTAGCGCTTAATAAGCACAGTGGCGGCAATTTATGGGTACAGTGGCTGCGTTTGATGGGCACAGTGGCTGTGTTTAATGGGCACAGTGGTGGCAATTTATGGGTATAGTGGCTGTGTTTGATGGTACAGTGGCTGCATTTGATGGGCACAGTGGCAGCGTTTAATGGGCACAGTGGTGGCAATTTATGGGCACAGTGGCTGCGTTTGATGGGCACAGTGGCTGTGTTTAATGGGCACAGTGGTGGCAATTTATGGGTACAGTGGCTGCGTTTGATGGTACAGTGCCTGCATTTGATGGGCACAGTGGCTGCGTTTAATGGGCACAGTGGTGGCAATTTATGGGTACAGTGGCTGCGTTTGATGGGCACAGTGGCTGCGTTTGATGGGCACAGTGGCTGCGTTTAATGGGCACAGTGGTGGCAATTTATGGGCACAGTGGCTGCGTTTGATGGGCACAGTGGCTGTGTTTAATGGGCACAGTGGTGGCAATTTATGGGTACAGTGGCTGCGTTTGATGGTACAGTGGCTGCGTTTGATGGTACAGTGGCAGCGTTTAATGGGCACAGTGGTGACAATTTATGGGTACAGTGGCTGTGTTTGATGGCACAGTGGCTGCAATTGATGGGTACAGTGGCTGCGTTTGATGGTACAGTTGCTGCGTTTGATGGTACAGTCGCTGCGTTTAATGGGCACAGTGGTGGCAATTTATGGGTACAGTTGCTGCGTTTGATGGGCACAGTGGCTGCGTTTGATGGGCACAGTGGCAGCGTTTAATGGGCACAGTGGTGGCAATTTATGGGCACAGTGGCTGTGTTTGATGGGCACAGTGGCTGTGTTTAATGGGCACAGTGGTGGCAATTTATGGGTACAGTGGCTGCGTTTGATGGTACAGTGGCTGCGTTTGATGGTACAGTGGCAGCGTTTAATGGGCACAGTGGTGACAATTTATGGGTACAGTGGCTGTGTTTGATGGCACAGTGGCTGCAATTGATGGGTACAGTGGCTGCGTTTGATGGTACAGTGGCTGCGTTTGATGGTACAGTGGCTGCGTTTAATGGGCACAGTGGTGGCAATTGATGGGTACAGTGGCTGCGTTTGATGGTACAGTGGCTGCGTTTGATGGGCACAGTGGCAGCGGTTAATGGGCACAGTGGTGGCAATTTATGGGCACAGTGGCTGCGTTTGATGGGCACAGTGGCTGTGTTTAATGGGCACAGTGGTGGCAATTTATGGGTACAGTGGCTGCGTTTGATGGTACAGTGGCTGCGTTTGATGGTACAGTGGCAGTGTTTAATGGGCACAGTGGTGGCAATTTATGGGTACAGTGGCTGTGTTTGATGGGCACAGTGTCTGTGTTTAATGGGCACAGTGGTGGCAATTTATGGGTACAGTGGCTGCGTTTGATGGTACAGTGGCTGCGTTTGATGGGCACAGTGGCTGCAATTGATGGGTACAGTGGCTGCGTTTGATGGTACAGTGGCTGCGTTTGATGGTACAGTGGCAGCGTTTAATGGGCACAGTGGCTGCAATTGATGGGTACAGTGGCTGCGTTTGATGGTACAGTGGCTGCGTTTAATGGGCACAGTGGTGGCAATTGATGAGTACAGTGGCTGTGTTTGATGGCACAGTGGCTGCAATTGATGGGTACAGTGGCTGCGTTTGATGGTACAGGGCACAGTGTTGGCAATCTATGGGCAAAGTTTTTAAAGTTATCTGGCACTTGAACAAAACATGAGAGAGAGAGAGAGAGAGAGAGAGAGAGAGAGAGAGAGAGAGAGAGAGAGAGAGAGAGAGAGAGAGAGAGAATAAATACCTTGATTCTTGTGCTGTAGCAGCTGCACTGCCGGCCATTCACTGATATTCTCTCCTCGTGCAGATAGTGGGCGGTGCTGGCTGGCGCCGCACGGGACGAGGCAAAATGGAGCAGCACGGCGTTCTCCTGCTCCTCCCTCTCAGGCACACAGAGAGCGAGGCATGATGATGAGTGTGGTGGGCGGCGCGCCGGCCGAACGGAGGAGACAGTGAGTGACAGACACAGGCAGCCATGGCATAGTGCAGCAACGGCGGCCACCGCTGCTGATCTTTAGGTCAGGACACAGGCAGTGAGCGGCCCCGGAGACACACACAGAGAGTGAGTGAGAGTGACACACAGCTGGCATAGTGCAGCAGCGGCGGCTGCCGCTGCTGCTCTTTAGAGTGCTGATGCTGACACAGGCAGTGAGCGGCCCCAGCGGTACTACAGTGCAGCCAGCCTACCGGGATATTTCCCGGTATCCCGGTAGGCCAGTCCGGCCCTGCCACCCCCTCATTGTGAAAGAGGGCCAGGGATCTTCTCCCCGTACCCGCTGTCACAATTTGAGTAGAACACGGCCATGCGGGGCTCCCTCTATATTCATTCACAGAGATCTGTGATGGAATGAACTACAAGTACTTACAGCCTTTGCGGCTGACAGCTTCTAGTTCTCAATGAACTACCAGGGGGCTAGTGAGCACTCTAGGTTGTTCATTGAGTCTTCCTGTCATTGTGCAACTGCCTGTCTGTACAAGGTATGAACAAACATATACACTGACAGTCTGCAGGAACATGAGATTGCACCTGCAAACTGCTGTAATTTCCTGAGGGTGCCCAACGGCTGGGGAGAAAATGTGTTGGACAGGGCTTTTGGTGACATCACTTTCAACCTGTGTTGTGCACAAAGAGGCGGGACTTTCAGGTCTAGATATGGTTTTCATGTTGTATTTATGTGAGTGCCTAATTGTTATGAGAGTTTTTATAATACAAATTGCTACACTATGGCACTATTTTCCCTTTGTTTTTCTAACACTGCCTGCAGGTGGAATTGACCTACTTTGGAGGTGGTGAAGGAGCCAGGACATAATAAGATTGCTAGAGTATATGGTCCATCTTGAAGGCACCAAGGAGAGCTGGAGAGCATAGAAGAGCCCGGGAGGGGAGGATATATCCATGAGCACAGTTGACTCATATGCTATATAGCAAAGAGGTAAATATCTCTGGTAAATGTGGAAGCAAGAAAGGGGAGCACTAGAGTCACAGTGGATGAACATTTCTTGACACTACTGTATACAGTATTTGGAGGACATTACTCACAAGAACGTGCACTTGATGCTGGAAGAATAAACAGACTTTTTATTTTTTTCTCATTCTATCATAATATTTGTTATCAATATTGTCATGGTTTATTGATTATTTGGTCACTTGTTGTCAAGTAAGGATAATAGGGGGCATTAATTAACCTTGCAAGGATTTTAATAAACTTTGCAACTTTGTTGCATATTCCTACCCATTTCTGCTCTGAGGAAATAGCTGACCGTGTCTTTTGTATACTAATTCTGATCTGGGTGATCTGGCTTACTATAATTAGCTGATGACCTTACAAAGTTCTGATGAGAAAAATTGCAGTGTCAGCATCACAATAGAAGCAGTATCTCATCAAAAATATAATTCCTATTGCAGCGGATGCCTAAAATCAGATTTTTTCCCCCAGTATTTTATTGCATAAAATTAGTGAGCCACAGTGCTCACACAAGCAGGAAAATTACATTTCTGGGGGTATTCTGTACTCCAACTGTGTACAGTAGGCCTCCAGGTTGACATATGACATTTGAATTTTACACAAAATTTTAACAGCTGCACTTTTAAATGAAAAGGTAAATGTTAACATTAAATTATAATATGGCTTGTATAGCAATTGTACTGTGTATGCTATATTGTTATTGCTATTTTTCCAAAAAGTGGAACTACCCTTTAAATTCACAAGTAACATATTCTGAGTTACAGTTTAAAGAAGTCAGAGGCTATTTTGATGAAACCGGTCGATGGTTTTGCCCGTGGATGGGGCACAAATGCTCTGACTGCAAATGTTATATGGATTGAGGCTATTTACAAGATTATAATTTTACAGAGCTAATTAGAATCCTAACAGAATCAACAGTAATTGACCGCACTGGCTTTTGCACTTGCTGGCTAGAGAGCATGTTAGCTGGTTGTGGGCAGCTTAATGGAGAATCCTATGGCTGGGCTGTGTATGAAGTTTAGTCTGTCACCATATGCATGCCTCCCAGAAATCCAAGACTTGAACAACCAGTAATTGAAAGATAACTGATAAGTGACACTCACTTCTTGCCTTTTGAAAGTTTATCTGTCATATTTTTATTGATGACACGTTTGATCATTGTAATAGGGAGTCCTTGTATAGGTAATGGCGCACTGTTATGTTTATACCGATAGTATGAAAATGTTATCTTAAGCAATCACAGTATTGCCACCTGAAAATTAATTGCTGATCCTACTGGACTGAACTTGAAACACTATAGTGCAATGTGTATGTGTGGATTAGGTTTGAGCTGGCTTGGATAAAATTTGCTGCAGTAAATCACACGGGACTGTGCTTACTGAAGGAGATAACCTATCTGATGGAGATCAGCATTAAAATTTCCCATTTTAGCTTTAACGATTCCGCAGCAGTTAAAGCCGCAGTGTAAAGCATTGGTGTCAAGTGTTGAAGCACTTCTGGAAACATGCTTCAAACTGCTCAGGTGTGAATGGGAGCTTAATCAGACCATGTTCCTTCTGATTTACTAAAGCTTATACATGTATGCCAGTACATCAATCAATCAGGTATGGCCAAATCGTATCCTCTAAATTTTTACTATGTACCTGTGAAGCACTGAAAATGGGTCCCACTAACAGGCCAGATTTTATGTATTACCTTGGGGAGATGCAGACTAGATTACTGCAATCACTGAGCAGCAATTGATATCACCTGTGATGTATTTCAGTTATCTTGCAAACCTGGCCTGTTAGTGGGTCCTGGGGACAGGAGTTGAGAACCACTGGCTTAGAAGTTAGCACTCCTGCCTTGCAGCACTAGGGTCTTCGGTTTAAATTTCAAACAGGATGCTACTTGTATGTATGGAGTTTGCATGTTCTCCCCATGCTAACATGGGTTTTCCTGAGTACTCTGGTTTCCACCTACACTGTAAAGACATGCTGGTAGGTTAACTGATTCCTGTCTAAATTAGCTCTAGTATGTGTGCGTATATATGAATTTCGATTGTAAGCTCCTTGAGGACATGGACTGATGCAAATGTAAAATGTCTAAATTATCATTCCTGGGTTGTAAGGGGGACATTTACTACAACTGGAGAGTGCAAAATCTGGTGCAGCTCTGCACAGAAACCAATACACTTACAGGTTTTATTATTAAAGCGTAACTGAGCAAGCTGAAGTTAGAAGCCAATTGGCTATCATGCACAGCTGCACCAGATTCCGAGTGTTCCAGTGTCAGGTCACCTGAGGCCAGGTGACAGATGCACACCTCTGGGGTTAGGCGCCCCCTGCTAAGAGCTCATGCTTAAATGTCCAGGTGTGGGGGCACGCTCTCTAAAGCTGAGACACAGATCTGAGAGGTAAGCAGATAGTCAGAGCATAAAACATTACTGCAGATTCATGATATCCAGTTTTATTAAATCTCTCTCTTTATTTCTGTGTACAGAAGACCTACAGTATGTGGTTGTCAATCACCAGGGTTCTCTCAGTATTTGGAAGATAAATTGGAATGAAGATGTCAGTGAGAGAAAACTGCTAAAAATGGTGGAGCTGAGTGTAGAAGTGCTTCAGAAGGTATTAACAATGCTGAATAGCTGGGAGGGGGTTTAAGCTATAGGGAATAAGGGCAGAAATGGCATGATGCAGTTGTAAAAACTGAAAAAAAACCCATATTATTTGGTAGAGAGAACAAAAGCTTAAGCACATCAGTGGCCAAAGGCCTTTTGGCATAATATGTCTGAGCACGATAATAATGCCATATATAGCTCAGAGAGAAGGATCTGGCACAGTGGACAGATGAGGGAGTTTGGGATTGCCCCACAGTGGGTATGTGGAGAGAAAGTTTTGTCTACCCAGTACTACGCTCTGGCCTGACACCAGACCCATAGGGTCGTCTTCATAGGTGCTGTGATGGCAGGACTTAAATTGGGACAGCGATAGGGGAGATTTCCGAGCTCAGCATAAGAGCCCAAGAGAGCCATCACCAGGATAGCCGCCTAGCAATACACCAAAAAATCAGGGAGGGTCAAGCCACCAAGATTGAGTTGTAAACACAGTGTTGTCTTAGAAGGCCCAAAGAAACAAGAAGATGATACCATCCAACCAGTTAAATAAGGACCTGGAGATAGGAGTGGGGGTCTGTCGAAATACGGCCCCCAGTACCTACTGCCCCCAAGACATACTGCCCCCAGTACATACTGCCCCAGTACATATGGCCCCCATTACATACTGCCCCAGTACATACGACCCCATTACATACTGCCCCCACTACAAATTGCTATCATCATATATAGCCTCAAGTACATATTGCCCAAACTACATACTGCCATCCCTACATACTGCCCCCACTACATACTGCTATCACCACATACTACCCTCACTACATACTGCTATCACCACATATTGCCCCCGATGCATACTGCCCCCTGTACATACTGCTATCACCACATACTGGCCCCACTACATACTGCCCAAACTACATACTGCCATCACTACATACTGCCATCACTACATACTGCTATCACCACATACTGCCCCAGTACATACTGCCCAAACTACATACTGCCATCACTACATACTGCCCCCAGTACAAACTGCTATCACCACATACTGCCCCCCACTACATACTGCCCCCACTACATACTGCCCAAACGAAATACTGCTATCACTATATACTGCTATCACCACATACTGCTCCCACTACATACTGCCCAAACTACATACTGCCATCACTACATACTGCCCCCAGAACATACTGCCCCCCAGAACATACTGCCCTCACTTCATACTGCCCCCAGTACATACTGCCCTCAGTACATACTGCCCTCATGTCATACTGTCCTTACTACATACTGTTCCCAGTAAATATTGCCCTCACTACATACTGCTCCCACACTACATACAGCCCCCACACTACATACTGCTATCTCCACATACTGCCCCCACCAATGGAGCTAATGTTGGCAAGGAAGTGAGAAATTATCCCTGTACAGGCTGCACTTGCCGGTAGATATGCGCAGGGGGTGCAACTATCTGGTCTTGCCTGGGGCGCAGTAGTCTAGCACCGGCCCTGCAAGCCACCACGATTGAGAGGTAAACACAGGGTTGTCTTAGAAAGCCTAAATAAACAAGAAGATGATGCCATCCAACCAGTTAAATAAGTACCTGGAGATGGGAGTGGGGGTCTGTTGAAAGACGTAGGTAAGAAAATCATTTTCAGTAGATTCACGTGCCCAGTGGGGCTGAGAGGGAGTGAGGGAGTGTGGACCACACCAAGCATTTATGTTGGAGATGGTCAAGAGTGGGAGAAGGTTATCTGCAATATAGCAAGAAGGATCACGTTGCATTTCCACTACCTAAATTTAAGGAGCAAAGGGGATGCACAGAGAGGAACCAGGGGTGAGAGGGAAGAGGGAAAACTTGTCCAGGGCCAGACTGGGAATAAAAACCAGCCCTGGAAAGTATTTCATACCAGCCCCATAGCATTATTATACCAGCCCAACATCAAAATGTTGTTATTTTCTTATTAATGAAAGGGAAAACAATGCATTTTAACCAAGTAAATTTGAGGAGTGTATTATATATAGAGTATATAGAGGACAGATATGAAAGCACATATATATATATAAAAGCAAATTCCATTTAAAAGTGGTGAAAGTGGTCAATCATAAAGTGGGGGGGCTCTGTTGACCAGAGACCACCTTCTTCAGAAAGAATACACTGAGATAAGGGGGGTGGGTTACTGTCATAAGGGGGAAACCTTTATTTACTCCCCCTTACATCAGTGCCCCCCCCTCAGGCTGGCCTAGCGGTGCTGTCACTGACCTCCTCTCAGGTGCACCGTGCAGGGCTCAGTCAGTCAGCTCCCAGCTTGGTGGCTCTAGTTTTATCCTATGATCTCCTCTCCACAGTCCACACACATCTCACATCTGACTTCTCCCATGACCCCATTCTGGTGGCACTCCCACTCTTGACTCCTCTCCAGACTCCCTCAGAGACTGCAGACATTATATAAGACAAGAGATGGTTAGAGGTTGCGGACATGATATAAGACATGGTTAGAGGCTATGGACATGATACTGGAGGTGTCAGAGGCTTCGGGCATGATACAGGAGATGGTAAGAGACTGAAGACATCATACTAAAGTTGGTGAGAGAATGCAGACATGATACAAGAGATGGTCAGAGACTGCAGACTTTATACAAGAGATGGTCAGAGACTGCGGACATGATACAAGAGATCAATGCAGCCTCACCAGTGCCCATCAAATGCAGCCTCACTGTGCCCATCAAATGCCCATCAAATGCAGCCTCACTGTGCCCATCAAATGCAGCCTCACTGTGCCCATCAAAGCAGTCTTATTGTGCCCATTATTGCAGCCTCACCGTGTCCATCAAAATGCAACTTAACAGTGCCCATTAATGCAGCCTCACTGTGCCTATGAATGCAGCCTCACTGTTCCCATGAATGCAGCCTCACTGTGCCCATCAAATGCAGCCTCACTGTGCCCATCAATGCAGCCTCACTGTGCCCATCAATGCCGCCTCACTGCCCATCAATTCAGCCTCACTGCGCCCATGAATGCAGCCTCACTGTGCCCATGAATGCAACCTCACTGCCCATGAATGCAGCCTCACTGTGCCCATGATTGCAGCATCACTGTGCCCATGAATGCAGCCTCACTGCTCATGGATGCAGCCTCACTGTGTCCATCAAATGCAGATTTACTATGCCCATGAATTCAGCCTCACTGTACCCGTGAATGCAGCCTCACTGTGCCTATCAATGCAGCCTCACTGCCCATCAATGTAGCCTCACTGTGCCCATCAATGCAGCCTCACTGTGCCCATTAATGCAGTCTCATTGTGCCAATGAATGCAGCCAAACTGTGCCCATGAATGCAGCCTCACTGTGCCCATGAATGCAGCCTCACTGTGCCCATCAATGCAGCCTCACAGTGCCCCTTAATGCAACCTCACTGTGCCCATGAATGCAGCCTCACTGCCCATGAATGCAGCCACAGCCCATCAATGCAGTCTTACTGTGTCCATCAAATGCAGCTTTATGGTGCCTCTGAATGCAGCCTCACTGTGCTCGTGAATGCAGCCTTACTGTCCCCATAAATGCAGCCTCACTGTGTCCGTGAATGCAGTCTCATTGTGCCTGTAAATGCAACCTTGCTGTGCCCCTTAATGCAGCCTTACTGTGCCCATTAATGCAGCCTCACTGTCCATCAAATGCAGCTTTACTGTGCCTGTGAATGCAGCCCCCGTGTGCCCATAAATGCAGCTTAAATGTGCCCTCAAATGCAGCCTCACTGCCCATGAATGCAGCCTCACTGTGCCTCTTAATGCAGCCTCACTGTGCCCCTTAATGCAGCCTCACTGTGCCCCTTAATGCAGCCTCGTTGCCCATCAATACATACACACCATTGCCTGGATCACGCACACATCTCCCGCTGTGTGTCACAGAGCTGGGTCGTGTGATAGGCAGAAAACAGATGCAATCAGTGTTCCATCTACTATCACACGAGCCAGTCTAGGGGGTTCAGGTCAAGCGTCCTACCAGGTAATTTCCCAGTAGACCAGTCCAGCCCTGCACTTGTCCCAATTAGTCTGAATCCCTAAAAAGGTACCAAATACATTTTTACTTACTCAATCCTCCCCCTCCTCAGCAGATGGTGCTACCCCATACTCCAGCAGTGGACTATCTCAGTGATCTCTTGTTCAGTGCAGGGATATGGACCCTGCTTCAGTCTTGATGATGTCAGGACCTTAGATCACTGAAGCATGGGTGAGAAGAAGAAGCCGTGGGGACTGCTCTATCAGATAAATAAAAGTACTTTTCAATGCCCCCCAGACTTTTTTTTAACATAAAGTTTATTTAAAGTACACAGACAAATATACATAACCAGGTTACAGATTTTGTAGACAGAAAAGAAAAGAAAAAAAAAAAGGTTCACATAGTTAGTATTTAGCTTTTATCAAATCACAGCAAGTGTATCAGTCGTATGGCACAGTTCTTACGTCATAGATACAGGAGAGATATGTGTGTGAGGGCGAGACGGGGGGGGGGAGGATTTCCCCCAATTGTCATTCACAAATCACTCCATGGTCAAGTGTTTCGCCTTCACCCAAACCGCCCAGATCTTTTCAATTTTTTTGGGGCAGTTCCTGCCTAAATATGTTAATTTATATAATGGCAATACCGCATTGACTAGAGATTGCCATAATTGTCTGGTAGGTGGAGCGGGCTGACTCCATTGCAATAATATCCCCTTCCTGGCATAAAATGTGGTATAAAAAATAAACAGCTTTTTCCCCAGGGGATTTCCAGAAAATCACAAATACCCAACAAAAGAGGGATTGGGCTATAGGGGACTGTCAGTTTTCCCACTTCATTGATGTCAGCTAGGACCTCTTTCCAGAAAGCGACCACTCCCGGGCACGACCAGACCAAGTGGAAGAAGTCCGCCCCATCTGAGCCACATCTGGGACAATCTGCCCTGCGATCAGGGTAAATTTTGGCCAAGCGTTCCGGGGAGTAGTACGCTCGGTGTATAAACTTCAACTGTATAAATCTATCCCTTGCTGAAATTACCAGGGGCAAGTACTGCTGAGTGCCCTCTTCCCAGTCATCGGCTGCTAACTCCGGAATATCACTTTGCCACAGATTGAATAACCGAGAAATTCTAGATGTATCAAGAGTAGATAAAATATTATATAAAGTGGATAATGTTTTGGCACCATCCGGGGATCTAAGCTCAACCTCCACGACTGACATATCCAGGACCACCAGAGAGGGGAATTGAGAACCAAAGGCATGTCTTAGCTGGAGAAACCTGAAAAACATATGATTTGGTAGGCCCCGCTCCCTCTTGAGGACATCAAAAGAGAGCAGGCTTCCCTGGGAGACTATATCTCCCAGTGTTACGATCCCATATTTAGCCAGTGGATCAGGGATAGTGCGGAAGTGGGGCAAACGAGGATTTCCCCATAGGGGGGTTGCTGGTGACCACACATCTGGCTTAACCAACTGCTTGTTAATGGCATCCCATACTTTAATTGTCGTTTTCATAGGGAGGGTTATCTTCGGGTTAGACCTGGGACCTCTATGGATCAAATTCCTCAGTTCTATATATGAGCCCAGGATTGCCGCCTCCAATGAGCAAGCAGGGTTAGCTGAGTCTTCCGCAAGCCACCACTTAACGGTCACAAGAACCGCAGCCCAGTAATTTTTTAAGAAGCAGGGTAGTGCTAGTCCCCCTAGTGTAAGAGGTAGTTGAAGTGTCGATTTTGCTATTCTAGGGATCTTGCCGTTCCAAACAAAGGAGGTAATAATTGCGTCTAGTCTATTAAAGAAGCTTTTTGGAATGGGCACAGGGGATTGACGAAAAAGATAGGTGAACTTAGGCAAAACTGACATCTTTACTAAATTAACCCTACCCACTGGAGTTAGGGGCAAAGATTTCCATGTGGTGCATTTTTGGGATAATTGGTTGACTACCGGGGACAGATTATGGGGAATATATTGCTTCAGATCTCACTGTATCTCCACTCCTAGATATCTGAACTGGGAGACTCTGCGTAGCTGCCCATCCGCATGCGTGGGACCAGCACGAGAGTGTAGAGGAAACAAAACCGATTTCCCCCAGTTTACACATATTCCGGAGAAGTGTCCAAACTTGTTAATAACAGCGAGAGCTTCCTGCAGTGAAACCCCATCATCTCTAAGGTACAGCAAAGTGTCATCTGCATATAACGGCACTTTTTCCTGAAGTGATCCCCTGGAGATCCCTCTAATATTAGGCGCTGAACGGAGGAGCGCTGCCATGGGCTCAATAGCTAGTGCAAAGAGTCCCGGTGACAGGGGACACCCCTGCCTGGTACCTCTATGTAAAAAAAAGGGCTGGGAGAGGACTGTTCCGGTACGTATTCTAGCCGTCGGGGATTTGTAGACTGCCCTGACCCAGGAGACAAAGGCCGGGCCGAACCCGAATTTGCGGAGGACCTCCCAAAGATAGGCCCACTCTACGGAGTCAAAGGCCTTCTCCGCATCCAGGGAGGCCACCACTTCCTCCTCTCCCTCTTCGTCTCCAGAGGCCAGGATCGTATACAACCTGCGGATATTAATATCAGTGCCCTTGCCTGGCATAAAGCCAGATTGGTCGTCATGAATTAGGGTAAGTATTACTTCATTTAACCGTTTGGCCAGAATTTTAGTCAGTCCTTTAGCGTCCAAATTAAGAAGGGAAATGGGTCAGTAAGAAGAGCATAATTGGGGGTCTTTCCCAGATTTGAATGACTACTATTATGGCTTGCACCATAGATGGTGGGAGGTCGTCATCCCGTAAAGACTTCAAGAACATATCATGCATTTTAGTGGCCACCTCATCCATGTAACTTTTATAAAATTCAGGGGGGAGTCCATCTATACCCAGGGTCTTCCCTGTCTGCATGGAGCTCAACGCAATCTGGACCTCCTCCAACGTAATTGGGGTCTCCAATCTTTCCCTTGCCTCCTCATTAAGGGATGGGAGCTCCACCCCATCCAGGAACTCAGCCAGCTCCATAGATGAGTATTGCGCTCTAGAGGAGTATAATGCCTTATAAAAGTCAGCAAAAGAAAGATTTATATTAATAGGGTCTGTCACTAGAGTACCATCATTTTTGCGTATACTGGCTATGGTTGAGATCTGGGATTGCTCCTTTGAAATCCAGGCCAAAAGCCTGCCCATTTTCTCACCTTGTTCAAAGTTTTTCTGCGTTTGGGTCAATTGTCTTTTATTCGCCTTAGCTACTCTAAGGAGCATCACTTCACGATAGGCTACTTTCATATCCTGGGCTACTATAGGGTTAGCAGTAAGGATAAACTGGGATTCTAGGTCTCAGGCTCTAGTTTCTGCTTCTTCTAATGTAATCCCATCATTTCTCCATTCCCCGGCTATAGATGAGAGATAGCAACCCCTGACATAGGCCATAAAAGCGTCCCAGACCATCCCCGCCGTGGAAGTGGTAGCATTGGTTGTAAAATACTCCTTAATTTCTTTGGCCATTTCTATCGCTATAGTGGGGTGTTCAATCCAATACCTAGATAAGCGCCAGATTCTATCGGGTTGGGGGGTAGCGGACTGGAATGTACATAAGAAGGGGGAGTGATCAGAGATGCCCCGAGGGAGCATCTCCATCTCTGTAATCTTAGGCAGCATATTTGCTCTAGCATAAATTAAGTCAATGCGGGATAGTGTGTTGTGGGAAGTAGAGTGGCAGGTGTACATACGATCTGCTGGGTGTTTCCACCGCCATACATCTTTAAGCCCAAAAACCTAGGCCCAACGGGACAAAACTGAATCCAACGCTGGATCCGGGGACAGTTTATCAAGGGACGGATTGGGAGGAATATTAAAGTCCCCCGCTAGAATTACATTATCCGTATGGAACTGGGCAACCAGGGCAGTCAGTTTATGCAATGGCAGGGGGCGGCAAGTAAAGACCCACCAGGACCATTTCTATCATATCTATCTTTGCATGTACCAGGACATATAGACCCTCAGGGTCTGTGACAATGTCCAGGGGCTCAAAATTAAGCGATTTGTGAACCAATACGCTGACCCCCCGGGCATAGTTAGTATGTGTAGCATGGTAATGGCGGCCAACCCATGGTCTCTTGAGGCCCAATATCCTCCCCCCTACCAAGTGTGTCTCTTGGAGAATGCAAATATGCGGGGCATATTTCTTCAGGTAGTTGAAGACCAAGGAGCGTAATCTTTTGGTTGAGCCCCCTGACTTTCCAGGATAGAAGTTTTATCGGAGCCATATCACTGGAGGCCAGAAGGGACTACCGGACACCTTCGACTTCAAGAACGTGCAAATAGGTAATAGTTTAAAGACCACTACGGCATAAGTGACACACCCGCTGCAATAGGACTGTCTGTTGTACAAAGCATGTGAACAAATAATAAAGGAACCAAAAAATAAAAAAACCCACAGAACATACCCCCCATCCCACCCCACACCCCCATAAAGTAAACCTCGGGGTGTTTGCTTACCCAAACCAAACCTGATAAAACACAAAAATAGGAGAATACTCCTTTGGGGGCGGTGTGTAACAAACGGCACACCTAGGACACCAGTCTTACATGAGTTGCAGGGATGTCATGATAGCTCCGGTAGGCCGCAGAAGACTAAGGAAATATAAAGGGAACAAGACACAACATGAATTTTGAGCTGCGCTATAACACTTAGAAAACTCTAAGGGCCCAGTCTTGGTTACAACTTAAGAAAAAGAGATCAAACCTAAGAAAGAAAAGAATTATTAACATGGCCGATGGGGGGAGGGTAAAACCACCCACTCGCACCTCACCCCATGAGTCTGGAGTCTCCATAAATGTTATATTATAAAGGTACAGTCACAAACATATCCAAAAGAGGGAAGAAAAATATCCAGCAGACCCAAAAGTCAGCCAACGTGGCATAAAGGGGGATCAAAAGAGGTACCCCACCCCCCCCGACCGTACAGGCAACCAATGATGCAAAACCCACCCCCCCACCAGACTCCGGGGAGGTCTGCACCGGGAATGGTGTCCAGGATAAAAAGGGAAAGGCGGGGGTAAGCCCCAGCACCGAACGGCCACAGTTCGCCAAACAATAGGGTGCAACAGGGGAAGGGGGGGGACTAGGGCCCTCATGCTCACCACTGGATATGTCCGTTGTCATATCAGGATAGTAGTAGGAGACAGGACTAAAAGAGTTCAGCGGGGTCTGTGAAGGGATTCCACCCATCTGGACGCCTCTTCCGGGGAATCGAAGAACTTGGTAGCTTCGCCATCAATTACTCTGAGACGCGCTGGGAACATCATGCTGTATTTGAGCCCCTTGGCTCGCAGCTGGGCCTTGACTGGATCGAATGTCCTGCGTTGCCTCTGTGTCTCCACTGAGTAGTCCGGGAATAGCATAATCTTTGCGTTCTCAAATCACAGTTCTCCCATCTTTCTTGCCTCCCGCAGGACGAGATCCCGATCCTTAAAATTTAATAGACGGAAAATAAACGTGCGTGGCGGGGCACCAGGCGGGCCTTGGGCAGATGGCATTCTGTGAGCCCGCTCGACCGCAAAGTGTTGGGAGAATGTTGCTTGAGGGAGGAGTGTTAGTTAGAGTTGCTCTGTATAAGCCTCCGGATCTCAACTCCCTCAGGGAGGCCCACCAGTCGCAAATTGTTCCTGCAATTTCTAGTTTCTTGATCTTCGGCGCGGGATTCCAGCACTTTCATTTTCACCTGCAGCGTGCGGAGGGAGACAGCGTGTTCTCGGAATGTATCTTCAGTCTCCCCTACCCTCCGCTCCGCCTCCGTCAGCCTCTCTCGGTGTCTATCCATATCACGCCTTATAAGTCCCATCTCGAGTTGTATTTGCTCGATTTTAGTAGTCAAGGTTATTTGGCACCCTGTGATGGCCTGCATGAGCGCCTGGAACTGATCTGTTTCCCGACGGAGACGCCATCTTGGAATGTGCCGGCCGACGTGTGTCTCTGACCTGCGGTGGGGTTCCAGGAGCCGGATTCCGCTTCTTATGGGAACCATGACCCCCCCTTCGCATGCCCAGCTCGTGCCGCAGCTTTGCGGGGATATCAGGATGGTGTTAAGACCCGTTCCTCCGGATACAATGCCTACCGAGTGCGGAGCTCTCTTTCCCCACGTCCTATCCGGTCGCCATCTTGACCACGCCCCCGCCCCCTCCAGACTTTAAAGGGTAAGTTCACCTTTGTACACTTTTTCAGTATCAAAGCTTTCCATTAAGTCTAGAGTCACTTACTTTTCTTGTCTAAATCCACGTTTCCAGACATTTCCATTAGTAGTGTCTTCTTCCTGATCAGACTGTAGGTCATGACACAGGAAGGAGTTGACCAGCTGGCCTCATTAGCACACACCCTGCATCATCCACCCTCCCATTCACAGGTGCACGTTTTTTAAATGAATCAATCAATTGGTGTTCACCCTTCTCACTAAGTACACAATATACAATCAGATTGCATAGTGTAAAACATCTGTCTGTAACATGCCTAAAACATATGTAAAATGGACTTAAAATGCATCACACAGATGTTACTTGGCCAAACCACCTGTTTGAGATGATTCTGAGCTCATTAAGAATTCATTGACAGGTGCATTTCACCTGCAGTTGATATTTTTCTGACCTGCATTTGACCTGCTTAAAGCAGGTTTCACATTTTCATTGACTATGGGAATGTCAGGTCTATTTGACGCAAACCAATGCCCCCCTGACACAAGCAGTTTTTTGGATGTTTAACATGCACTGGAAACTTGGGCAGCACAATATGCATTGAACATTAGTGTATGATTTGCTAGGTGGGTTTAAAGGTCACAATTGCAATGTGTGATTATATCCATACACTCATGCAAGCCCTGCTTTTATTTATTTCCTCTAGCAAATCAGGCCCTATAAGTCCACTTTTGGTTTTTGTTACCAAAACATGACAAAGAAATAATAAGACAATCATTCTGAAATGTTATCTGACGTATTACGTGTATTTAATTGCTTTTTTCATGCTTTTCCATACAGCTATGTGGTTATGGCCAATCTATGATTAGTTTGAAAAGAAACACTCAGCAACACGTGTTTCTTGCATAATTCCATATATTAAAGAACGGCTTGGTTCCGGCTGACCAAGTGCTGTCTCATTTTCTGTTTACTCACACTTAAGCAATGACACAGTCACTACAAGCCTATACACAGGGGACATGCGTCATCTGTTATATGGCTTCTTTGTGGCAGTGCTGACGTTCACAGACACAGTGCAGGTGTCTTGGATATGCAGGCATAATAAATCTCCTAAAGGCTTATTTTGTTCATAACTTTATTAATCTAATTGTCAAGAGTAAATTTTCTGTGTAATGGTCTATAATGTATTTTTCTGTAATTTCAGCAAGCAAATTACAAGTGTTATGGTTTGTTTCATTTTATTCTATTCAAACAAGAGACCTAATTAATAAGATATGTGTATAAAAGGAAGAACAAGTCATACATTATAGGGGGGAAAACTAATATAAATGATGAAGGTTGTCAATAGTTTAATATAAATACAGGAAAAGCAAGAACTGCAGTTTTATCTATCTATCTATCTATCTATCTATCTATCTATCTATCTATCTATCTATCTATCTATCTATCTATCTATCTATCTATCTATCTATCTGTCTGTCTGTCTATCTGTCTATCTGTCTGTCTGTCTGTCTGTCTGTCTGTCTGTCTGTCTGTCTGTCTGTCTGTCTGTCTGTCTGTCTATCTATCTATCTATCTGTCTGTAGCGTCCTACCCTTGTTAAATTCATTTTTTGGCTCTCTGCTTTACTCAGTGGAGTAGTGATCTGGTTTTTAGGTCTGGTCAGGTCTCCCTAAACTTGGTGGTTGTTCAGGCCTGTCTCTGGGAGAAGCTTCAAGAAGATAGAATAGGAGGGCCAATCATTGAGGTTATGAATATTTATCTATTCTCAGCCAATCCCTGGGAGGGGAACCCAGAAGGGGGCTAAGGGAGAAGATAAATATTTGGGAGGTTTGCTCAGAATGTTTCTGAAAGCTATTGTGGGGCCTCGGCCTGTACTAGGCTGAGGGTCTGAAGGAATCTGCATTAAATGGCACTTGTTGGAGGGCATTACCTGTGGAGACTGTGGAGACTGACCTAAGGAGGGATCTTGGCGTCATGAAAGAATGTTGCATGGAACCCGGTCGGCGACAGCTATCTTGACATTGTGAGTAAGACTCTTGATAAAGACTCTTGGTGTGCATGTGCTTGGGGAAGTAGGTGTCAGAGGTTGCGTTAAAGACTGGGACTGCCCTCATAGATTAGCTGGCCGTTAACCAGTGGCATAGCGTGGGTTGTCAGTGCCCAGGGCAAAGCAAGTAATTTGCGCCCCTAACTTGTGGACCAGTTGTGTTTGGCAGACGCTACAACTCACCAAATGCAACCCATTCAAATAAAAGGGTCCCATTGCAACTTCCCCACAATCACATGCAATGCACATGGTTGTGGTGGGGTGATGCAGAATTTAGGGGGTTAAAAGCACAGCTACTGTGTGTGTGTGGCTGTGACTCCAGGGGTGACTTCCATCGAGTAATTTCAATTTTTGATATAATATTTCACAGCAGGGCACGTTCCTGCCCCCAACAAGAGCAATGCCGCGTACACACGAGCGGACTTTACGGCAGACTTTGCCCGGCGGACGGTATTTCGTCGGACAATTCGATTGTGTGTGGGCTCTTTGTTTTCTCAAAAGTTGGACGGACTTAAATTTTAAACATGTTTCAAATCTATCCGACGGACTCGAGCTCGGTCGAAAAGTCCGCTTGTCTGTATGCTAGTTCGACGGACAAAAAGCCACGCTAGGGCAGCTATTGGCTACTGGCTATGAACTTCCTTATTTTAGTCCGGTCGTACATCATCACGTACGAATTTGACGGACTTTGGTTGATTGTGTGTAGGCAAGTCCATTCATTCAGAAAGTTCGTCGTAAAGTCCGTCGAAAAGTCCGCCGGGAAAAGTCTGCCGTAAAGTCCGCTCGTGTGTACACGGCATTAGATTTGAAACTTGTTTCAAATCTATCCGACAGACTCGAGTCCGGTCGAAAAGTCCGCTCGTCTGTATGCTAGTTCGACGGACAAAAAGCCACGCTAGGGCAGCTATTGTCTACTGGCTATGAACTTCCTTATTTTAGTCCGGTCGTACGTCATCACGTACAAATTCGATGGACTTTGGTTGATTATGTGTAGGCAAGTCCGTTCTTTCAGAAAGTCCGTCATAAAGTCCGTCGAAAAGTCCGCCGGGCAAAGTCTGCTGTAAAGTCCGCTCGTGTTTACGCGGCATAACTGTGATGGGTTACAGTGTTTTAGTACCACCAACACCTAAGGCCCAGTTTTTCTGCAGAGTATATAGGGCAGGCCGTTTAGTATATATACTACTGTTCAGAGTATATAGTGCCTGGGGGGCCTCCACGCCATTTTTTAAAAATAATTCTGTGCTGGGTTCCCCTTAATATCCATACCAGACCTGAAGGGCCTGGTATGGATTTTGGGGGGACATCCTCGTCATTTTTGTTTTTTTTTTGGTATTTTTATCTATATTGCCGGAATCCGACAATACATTACAGCTGTGAGCAGTTTGAAATTACATTTTTTCCTTTAGAAATGTAATTTTGCTGTGGTACTGTTATAAAGATGGGAACGATGCGCTACTTTACAGGCATACTAAGGACACCCCCCATGCATGATATATAAAGGAATATTTCATTTTTATTGTTTCACTTTAAGCATTAATAAAATCTCTGCTCCCAAAAAAACGGCAGTTTTTAAATTTTTTTTGCATTGATACATGTCCCCTGGGGCAGGACCCGGGTACTTTTATGGCAATAACTTGCATATAAGCCTTTAAAATGAGCACTTTTGATCTTTTCACGTTCGCGTCCTATAGACTTTTTCTTTGCGTGTTCGCACAAATTTTTTGCCTGTTCGCATGTTCTGATGCGAACCGAACCAGGGGGTGTTCGGCTTATCCCTATATGTGACACTTGCAATGATTTGCCAGCAACAGAATTGCTATACAGGTCAGAAAAAATCTCTTGTTTCCATGGTGTCACTCCCTTGCTGGCAAGAGACATTCTGCGGCATTTCTGTCATTTCTCTCTGCCCTTTCCAGTCATCCTGTTGCTGGTAGATTGAAGCCAGAGAGAAGATGGCAAGAGTGTCATGATCCTAAGTGCTCCCCCCATTCTTCTTTTGCTGATTATGAGTGTTGGGATTTGGAAACATGCAGTTTCTTCCCTGCTCTATCCATTTAGTTCATCTGAGAAAGTAAAGCACACTGCTGCATATTAGCAGGAGAGTGCTGCACTGAGATCATACTAAAACACATATGTATGTTCACAGGCAGTTTGTGTTGTTTGTTTTTAAGTACTCCATTTAAAATGACTTGAATAGCAAGCTGCAGTTCAGTATAATCAACATGTAGCACTTCAATACACCATCTATTTTCCATGCATTTGCAAGAGATATTTTGGTATGCATAAACACTTTTAACAAGATTTTAAGACCCCTTCAGGCCTTCATAGTCCATTACCGTATGTGACCACAAGCATGTTAAAATGTGGTATTTTGTTTTTTTTAACCTGCATTGTATTAAGGCATCCCATTCATTTTGAACAGGCTGCCATTTCATGGCAATGGACCAGAAACTGGAGCTGTGGAATTTTTTTGAACAGCATGTGTGTTGCAGTGCACTACAGTGTGAGTACATTTGTAGGATGGGCCTAGGCTCAAGGTACCTGTGACGGACCACCTGACACCCCGCCTGGGTGCCTCCGCCAAACCCTTCCACTAGTCCTGTTGATTCTATACCCCAACCAAAAACAAAAAGGCTCCAAATCTGTATCCGGTCCTCCAGTTCTTAGAGTCTGTGTTTTGGGGAGACATGGACTTGAATCCGAATTAAAACTACTCTAAAAGTCCCCCAGGCACACACCTCCCAAAGAATAGAGCCCCCTCAAACACCAGGACCCATAGTCAGTAGGCAAGAGGCTAGCCTGCAGTGCCCTCCAAAAGGCTCTGTCAGTTGGGTCTGTCACATCCCCCCAAGGCAAAATAACCGGATTCCAGACCTCAAACTGGTCTGAACATGCGTTAGTCGGGTAGAGTGAACAGACATGGTCGGTTCACATGATTTCCATTCTTGGCCACAGGAAAGAGTTGTCATCTGTAGGTGTGGGGCAGAGGTTGTAGACCCTTTTTCTGACTGCCATCACTTCTGCTGGGAGGTCTTTACCTGTCCAGGGCTTGGTCTGCTGCTGGGGAGAGGTCCCGACTGCCCGAATCCTTGGAGCCGTGAAGACACAGTAGGTGCTAGACAGAGGCCAGCGGCACTCTGCCCTGTTACCAGCGCTTCAGCTGAGGATCCCACACCCCCTGCTGTGGCTGACGGTGGGAGGACAACTTACTCTGCATTTAAGTCTTTGATCCATCGCTTGGAGGAAAGGAAGACCACCTCCTCTCCTGTATGGAGAATCTGTCACTAAGGAGGGAGGATGGCTTCATCCTCTCTCTGCTCTTTGGCTTGTCACTGGGGAGGAAGCATTGCTTCCTCCTCTCCCTGGCCTCTGGACTGCCACTGAGGAGCTGAGCCAGCTGTCCAGTCTATGCGCCTATCCAATTAATGTTTTTAAACGAAAACCTTACTTTCAAACCACAAAATTGCTTTCATTATTCAGTGACAAACTTTCTCGTGTACAATAAAATTATTGTGACAGTTCCAGATGACTATAGTTCAATTAGTAGTGCTTTTCTTCTTCCAAATAGTTTTCCATTTAAATGTGCTTCTCATATCCTGCAGTTTATCCACCTTCACCCTTGTGGATTTCAGTTAATACAATTGTGCAATGACTCCCGCCACCTTCCAGCACTGCGCTCAACTCCAGTTTAGACCTGATTCCAGGATTGAAATCACCTACCCCTGCTGGGGTTAATTCCAGGCTCCTCAGCTGTTCGTTCTCCTTCCACTCTCCTCTCTCCTCACTGAGCTGGCTTTGTGTGGACTTCCTTTCCACCACTTCCCCTCAGTAGAAAGATACACTTCCATTGTGTAGTATATTAAGGTTTCACATTTATTGCATAATATCCACTTACATTAAAACTTGAAACAGTGCGATTTAAAAGATCATCCAACAGGGCAGCAGCTCCCGTATGCGCTCTTATGTTTATTTTGTTTGCAGTTTTTGGAACACAATTATTTGGTTGCAGCCATCAGACACAAGTTAGAAGTGAGGGACACATTAGGTTAGGGAGCGCTGGATAATACACACCTCTTTTACAGTCTTCTTAAGACCCATCCAGCTGCAGAGACCACATCTCCATGGCACTGTCTTCCAGGGGCAGGGACCCTTGCTGGGAAGGGGAGATGGCTTCCCCCACTCCTGAGTCACCATACTGCCACTAGGGTATTGAGCCTGTTGCTTCATCTCTCAGATCCCCATTCCGTTGCTGGACAGATGCATTCTCGCGCATCTCATCCTGCGGAGAAAGAAGTTTGTCAAAATGAGTCAACACTTGCTGCATCCACCATAAGAGCTCTGCTTCCATAGCTGTGGGAGGAGGTGGGCAAAGCACACTGTTACTCTGCCCTATAGCAGACACTTCAGCCAGAATTTCAGTGCTGTCGGATAGTACTTCCCGATAGTCCCAGGCAAAGGGAGCCCTGCCCAGCTGCTAAACAGAGTCTTGCAGCTGTCTGTAGGCAATCTCCAGCTCCCACAAACACCCCTCAAACACCAGGGCCCATAGTTAGTAGGCAAAAGGCTAGTCTGCAGTCCCCTCTAAAAGCCCTTGTTCAGGTTGGGTCTGTTACAGTACCCAATCAGGATGAGACCATGAAAAGTCCATGATTGTAGTACTGTATCTATCTTGTATATTTAAATAGGTTAGCGGAAATTACTAATGATAAGCGACAGTGCTTGTAAGTCATGAGACAAGGCAGTATAACAGTTGTTATTTACACAGTGTTACCAAGCTTAAGGTCTATATTACCAGAGGATGACTTCAGCTGGAAAGGTGGTGGTTTGTGGGCTACTGGAACCTGTAAAACTATTGGGAAGAGTCACACACTACTAATCCTCATACTGGGGGATTTCCTCTAGGCAGGTGTTGTCCCTGTTCTGACCCCACTTTTCAGGAACCTTTCCCTGCACTATACACTTTCCTTCACTAGCATGAACTCTGACTAACCGCTTGCTCCAGGAATGACTGAATGATGCAGGAGAAACTATATATAAGGTTCCTGGTCAAGATGGGCACCAGAGGTCTCCAGTGGTTGGAGCATTCAATCAAAGATCTGGCTATTCTGAGACCCCGATGGAGTCCACAAGGGTTCAATTCCCTCACAGACCCCAATCCACTTGTGACCATGGCACAGTGCCACCTACAGTCTACACATTGGCTATTACATTCTTGTGCCGTTCCATATGAATGACACTCCAGTGCACCATACAAAGTACCTTTTTTGTTAAAAAATAAGCTAACTAAAAAATTATATATAATTCTGATATTAAACCTCCAATACGATTAATTTAAGAGAAAACTCAGTGTTATACTGTATGCTTACATAATGCAGATGATGACTCAGTGCTTTTACACAATGTCTAAGTAGCAATTCTCTCAGGAAATCAGATTTCTTTTTTAATCAAATGACTGACACTCTGAGGACTGGGATATACACTATGAAATATTGTCATGTAAGAGAACAGACAAGTTTAAATCTCATATGCAATTTTGTCTGGAATCTCTAAAATCAGACTCAGAAAGGGTAGAAATATTTATTAATTTTCATGTCAAGGTTGCTCTGTTCTTGTCTGTTGTAGTGATGTGTATAGTTTAGAACTTGTAGCCAGTGGGAGGGTTAATTTAGGAAAATCAATCTTACTATGTCACTGTTCAAATCTCTGGGGGAATCAAAAGAAAAATGTACCTCTGCTCAGAATTGTAATACATTTTTAGTACTCTTGCACTTCATAGAACTCCAGCTTATCAAGGACGTGGTGATGCAGATGCTGTGAAAGATTTGCTGTACTACACAGATAAAAAAAACATTCTAACAATAGTTTAGATATGATTGTTGATAATGACTGCTAAATACTTCACAAAGCTGGGCTATAGGTCTCTCTTTCTCTGTCTGTCAGTCTCTCTTTCCTCTTTCTTACCTACTTTCTTCTCTCTCTCCTTTTCCCTTTTCTCGCTCTTCTCTCTCTCTATTCTCCTCTCACTCACTGTCTCCTCTCTGTTCTCTCTTGCTTCTCCCTCTCTCAAAATAAATAAGTTTTATTGGCATGACCAAGTACATTTTTGCATGGCCAAAGAGATTCTTCCCTCTTCTCTGCCACTCACTCTCTCTCCACCTCTGCTTCTCTCCCCCCTCTTATGCAGGCCTCTTGAACCCCTTGGGAAAGAGAGCCCTGACTGATGGGGGCATAACCAGGGCGGAGTAAGGTGACTATGGGGTCACTGCGGATTGGTGGTGGGACGGGACAGGGTTGGGCCCGAGCTCACTAGTGTGGCGCCCCAGGGAATTCTGGGTCTTTTCAGAAGAAGATTGGTAAGAGCTGCCCACCCTCCCACCCTAATTATGGTTGGTACGTCACAGCTTGCTGCGGATTTTGGTGACCTTGCCAGCAAACATGGCTGTAATAGGTACGCCCTTCATGTTAATCGGGAGATAGACGGCCGGTCCGGCACTTATGGTAAAGACAGGCCCCTCAGTTATCTCCCTTTCACCATTTGGAATTGGGTGCTCACAGTGCAACTGTGACTGGCACTGTTGGAATGTTTAATGTTATATGTTCAAGTTAATAAAAGCTGTGTCCTTGCCCTTTCCAACATTAATGGTTGTAAGCGGTCTTTATTGGATGGGACGAAGGGGTAAGGTTAAAAGTTGGCTATAAAATGGTATGGTATGGGACCTGGGCTCATTGCACCTCAGTAGTCATGTATTCTCTTTTCTCCCTCTGTCATCTTTCTCAATTCTCTCTCTCTCTTCTCTCTCTCGCCTCTCTATCTTGCTCTTCTTTTTCACTTCTCTCTCTCTTCTCTTTCTATCCTCTCTCCCTAATCTCTGTCTCATACTCTGTCTTCTCTCCTATCCTCCCTCTCAATCTCCCCCTCCCTTTCTCCTTCTCTGTCTTCTCCTCTCCTCTCCTCTCCATCTCCCCCCTCTCTTTCTCCTTCTCTGTCTTCTCTTCTCCTCTCCTCTCTCCTCTCCTGTTTTCTACCTCACATTTCTCTTTCCCTTTTCACTCTGTTTTTTCCCCTTCTCTTTCTCTATCTTCTCCCCTCTCCTAAAGGTTCTAATGCTGGCCAAACACAACAATCAATCATAGATTCAACTGTTATATCAAAAACAATCGGTATAAATCAGTTAGGTAGAATTCAACAGGATGGTCCAGTAGAATGATCAATTACAATACAAAATTGTGATTTCTTTAGCAACATGATCATATTATCTCACCATTGCATTTTTAAAGTGTGTTTCTAGCCACATTTTTTAAGCAATGTTCTACTTTTGCAGCCATATTGGTATAACACCGACTTTATATTTGTTACACGATTCAATTAACATAGCATAACTTAAAAAATTAAAAATACTGGTTACCTTTTTAAGCTCTTTTTACTTGCTAAAATATCCTTACATACTCTACCTGCTTTGTAATGTTTAGAAGGGGGCTGTAAAAGTAAACATAATGAATCCTGTCTGTACAGGTCTTCCTTATCAGCTGTAAACTAGATTTAAACACTGTATGCCCTAACAATGTTTTAAAACTTTAGAAACCACCCTGCTTTGTATGTTATTGAGGGACAGCTCAGTCTGTTTATTTAGTTTGTTTGAGACAGAAAGTGAAGGGAAACTCACAATTTTATAGTTGTACAACCTTTCATTTTGTTTCCATTTTGTTGTGAAATCTTCCAGTAGGGACACCACACCTACAGTGCCTTGAAAAAGTATTCATACCCCTTGAAATTTTCTACATTTTCTACATTTGTATTTTAATGGGATTTTATGCGATAGACCAACACAAAGTGGCACATAATTACAAACAAATATGTGAAAAGTGTGACGTGCATTTGTATTTAGCCCCCTTTACTCTGATACCCCTAACTAAAATCTAGTGGAACCAATTGCCTTCAGAAGTCACCTAATTAGTAAATAGAGTCCACTTGTGTGTAATTTAATCTCGGTAGAAATAAAGCTGTTCTGTGAAGCCCTCAGAGGTTTGTTAGAGAACCTTAGTGAACAAACAGCATCATGAAGGCCAAGCGACACACCAGACAGGCCAGGGATAAAGTTGTGGGGAAGTTTAAAGCAGGGTTAGATTATAAAAAAATATCCCAAGCTTTGAACATCTCACAGAGCACTGTTAAATCCATCATCCAAAAATGTAAAGAGTATGGCACAGCTGCAGACCTACCAAGACATGGCCATCCACCTAAACTGACAGGCCGGGCAAGAAGAGCATTCATCAGAGAAGCAGCCAAGAGACCCATGGTAACTTTGGAGGAGCTGCAGAGATCCGCAGCTCAGGTGGGAGAATCTGTCCACAGGACAACTATTAATCGTGCACTCCAATAAATCTGGCCTTTATGGAAGAGGGGCAAGAAGAAAGCCACTGTTGAAAGAAAACCATAAGTCCCCTTTCCAGTTTGTGGGAAGCCATGTGGGGGACACAGCAAACATGTGGAAGAAGATGCTCTGGTCAGATGAGACCAAAAGTGAACTTTTTTGCCTAAAAGCAAAATGCTATGTGTGGCAGAAAACTAACACTGCACATCACACTGAACACACCATCCCCACCGTGAAACATGGTGGTGGCAGCATCATGTTGTGGGATGCTTTTCTTCAGCAAGGACAGGGAAACTGGTTCGAGTTAATGGGAATCTTAGAAGAAAACCTGTTGGAGTCTGCAAAAGACTAGAGAGTGGGGCAGAAGTTCACCTTCCAGCAGGACAACGACCCTAAACATACAAACAGAGCTAAAATGAAATGGTTTGGATCAAAGCATAGTTATGTGTTAGAATGGTCCAGTCAAAGTCCAGACCTAAATCCAATTGAGAATCTGTGGCAAGACTTGAAAATTGCTGTTCACAGACGCTCTCCATCTAATCTGACAGAGCTTGAGCTTTTTTGCAAAGAAGAATGGGCAAAAATGTCACTCTCTAGATGTGCAAAGCTGGTGGAGACATCCCCAAAAATACCTGCAGCTGTAATTACAGTGAAAGTTGGTTCTACAAAGTATTGACTCAGGGCGGCTGAATACAAATGCACCCCACACTTTTCACATATTTATATGTAAAAAACTTTGAAAAACATTTATCATTTTCCTTCCACTTCACAATTTTGTTCCACGTAAATTTGCTGTCCCCTCAAAATAACTCAACACACAGCCAATAATGTCTAAACCACTGGCAACAAAATTGAGTATGAAAATGAAAATGTCCAAATTGGGCTGAATTAGCTATTTTCCCTCCCCGGTGTCATGTAACTCATTAGTGTTACAAGGTCTCAGGTGTGAATGGGGAGCAGGTGTGTTAAATTTGGTGTTTTTGCTCTCACTCTCTCCTACTGGTCACTGGAAGTTCAACGTGGCACCTCATGGCAAAAAACTCTCTGAGGATCTGAAAAAAAGAATTGTTGCTCTACATAAAGACGGCCTAGGCTATAAGAAGATTGCCAAGACCCTGAAACTGAGCTGCAGCATGGTGCAAAAAGACCATACAGCAGTTTAACAGGACAGGTTTCACTCAGAACAGGCTTCGCCATGGTCAACCAAAGAAGTTGAGTGCATTTGCTCAGCGTCATATCCAGAGGTTGTCTTTGGGAAATAGACATATGAGTGCTGCCAGCATTGCTGCAGAGGTTGAAGGGATGGAGGGTCAGCCTGTCAGTGCTCAGACCATACGCCGAACACTGCATAAAATTGGTCTGCGTGGCTGTCATCCCAGAAGGAAGCCTCTTCTAAAGATGATGCACAAGAAAGTCTGCAAACAGTCTGCTGGAGACAAACAGACTAAGGACATGGATTACTGGAACCATATCCTGTAAGCTGATGAGACCAAGATAAACTTATTTGGTTCAAATGGTGTCAAGCGTGTGTGGCGGCAACCAGGTGAGGAGTACAAAGACAAGTGTGTCTTGCCTACAGTCAAGCATGGTGGTGGAAGTGTCATGTTCTGGGCCTGCATGAGTGCTCCTGGCACTGTGGAGCTACAGTTCATTGAGGGAACCATGAATGAAAAACATGTACTGTGACATACTGAAGCAGCGCATGATCCCCCTCCCTTCAGAGACTGGGCCGCAGGGCAGTATTCCAACATGATAAACGACCCCAAACACACCTCCAAGATGATCACTGCCTTGCTAAAGAAGCTGAGGGTTAAGGTGATGGACTGGCAAAGCATGTCCATCACAGGTCTCTACCATCCTCCAGCTCCGTGATGTCTTCATGGAGGAGTGGAAGAGGACCCCACTGGCAACTTGTGAAGCCCTGGTGGATTCCATGCCCAAGAGGGCTAAGGCAGTGCTGGAAATTAATTGTGGCCACACAAAATATTAACATTTTGGGCCCAATTTGGACATTTTTACTTAGGCCCCCTTCACATTGGGTTGGTGGGTGCGTCGGCGGTAAAGCGGCGGTTTTTAGCGGCGCTTTACCGTCAATTTTGCGGCGCTATTCGGCCGCTAGCGGGGCGCTTTTACCACCCGCTATTGGCCGAGAAAGGGTTAAAACCACCCGCAAAGCGCTGTTGCAGCAGCGCTTTGCCAGCGGTATAGCTGCGCTACCCAGTGATTTCAATGGGGAGGAGCCGCTCCTTCACCGCTCCAAAGATGCTGCTAGCAGGACATTTTTTAGCGTCCTGCCAGCACACCGCTCCAGTGTGAAAGCCCTTGGGCTTTCACATCGGAGACACAGGGCACTTTGCAGGTGCTATTTTTAGCGCTGTAGTGCCTGCAAAGCGCCCAAGTGTAAAAGGGGTCTTAGGGGGGTACTCACTTTTGTTTCCAGCGGTTTAGACATTAACCACTTCAGCCCCGGAAGATTTGGCTGCTCAATGACCAGGCCATTTTTTGCAGTTCGGCACTGCGTCTCTTTAACTGACAATTGCACGATCGTACGACGCTGTACCCAAACAAAGTTGACGTTCTTTTTTCCCCACAAACAGAGCTTTCTTTTGGTGGTATTTGATTGCCTCTGCAGTTTTTATTTTTTGCTCTATCAATAAAAGAAGAGCGACAATTTTGAAAAAACACAATATCTTTTACTTTTTGCTATAATAAATATCCCACATTTTTTATCACAAAAACTAATTTTTTCCTCAGTTTAGGCTGATATATATTCCTCTACATATTTCTGGTAAAAAAAAATCGCAATAAGTGTATATTGATTGGTTTTCACAAAAGTTATAGCATCTACCAAATAGGAGATAGATCTAGGGCATTTTTATTATTTTTTTTTTACTAGTAAGGCAACGATCTGCGATCTTTTTATTGGGACTGCGACATTAGGGTGGACATATCGGACACTTTTGACACATTTTTTAAACCATTAACAATTATACAGCGATCAGTGCTATAAAAATGCACTGATTACTGTGTAAATGTCACTGGCCCAGCCGAGCCAACCTTCCGCAGTAAAACTGCGGTGGCTGGTCGGCAAGCGGTTAATGGCTGTGTGTTGAGTTATTTAGAGGGGACAGCAAATTTACAGTGTCATACAAGCTGTACACTTACTACTTTAAAGTGTAGCAAAGTGTCATATCTTCAGTGTTGTCACATAAAAAGATATAATAAAATATTTACAAAAATGTGAGGGGTGTACTCACTCAGCAGGGCAGTTGAACAGAAGTCAATTGCAAGGTCAACTTCTGTTCATCCGTAGTGACCACACATGGATCAAAACTTAGCTGGTCCCTGATGAATCAGTTGAATTTTGATCTATGTATAACCAGCTTAAGGGAGATTCCTCTCATTTTGGAAAGATTTCCTCTCACTCTCTGTTGCATCTTGGTGCAGTCTGCCACATCATACTCAAGACAAGCAGGACTATTTAATAATGATGTCCATAGCAACCAAATTGCAGTCACAACAATGAAAGTTGATTGTGGTTTGCTATTACACATTGCACATTCCTCTTTGCTTTATTAAATAAGGATGGACAATTACAATTATGACTCTTGGTTCTAAAAAAAAATATGCTGTTTTCTGGTCACAAAATCAAGTGTGCTTATTAGGAGCTCTGTACAGTAACTGACTAATAAAGGAAAATCTATTGATTCAACAATGGTGCAATTATATGTAGGAAATTACACCTTTGATGGCTCTAATATGTAGAAACCATACCAGTAGTAATAATAATAATATCATAATCATTGTTATTATAATGATTATGCTTTATCTACTTATAAAAGCTTTTTAGTAAGCACCTCTTGTCTCACAGCATTAGGCAGAAGGAACCTACAGTGAAATTCCAGACCTACTTCCACTATCTCGGTGCTATGTAAGTATCAGGTTTCATAGAATTTAGAACTCACAAAAATGCACAAAATATGCGCTAACGTTATATGCAAATTAAGTATAACGGAAGTATATATAATACTAATATTTTATAATACTATTAGAAGAAACAGTACCCCTACTCTTCCCTAAATGTTATAACAAAACAGAAAAACAAAAAAAAATATCATAGCAAACTGAACTAATATTAAGAGCAACTACATAGATTCCAAATAAAGTTAAAATACATGGTTGGCTGAAAAAAAGGTCATTAAAATACCTATTGAGTTCAACCCAAAAAAGGAAAATAACTTGCATTCTCAGCGCTTTAAACCTGTAGTTGATCAAAAATCCCTTTGTAAAGTTTGAGCCAATTTACTCCAATATTCTAATATGAAAAATGATTTCTGACCCTTAAAGGGCAACATTATAAAATGTATGTTTCCCCAGGAGGATTAGTAGCTGTTCATATTTTGTATATTTATAAATACATTCAGCTCTTTTCTGAAACAATCTACAGAGTAAGCACCTGTGGAAGTCTATTACACATTTTTACAGCTCTTATAGTATTTTTTTTTCAGTCTTGCCTTCCAGTTATCAATAAAACTTTTACAGCAAATGAGACAAGGTTAGACTTTGCTTTCTTTTTTTAACTGCCCTAGTAAAGGTATAGCCATATTTTAGTTGGTTTTCATGGGCAAAACAATTCCCTTTCCTTAAAAATAGACAGCTAGCAAAGAACATTTTTAAGATTCTGAATCTTTACTTCTAAAAGGATACTAAAATATTTTTGGGTCAGTTTTATTTAAATTTTTTAAGTATATATATATTTTCTTTTTATATTTGTATACAGTCTATGCTTTAAAAATAAAAAAAGCACAATGATTTAGTAAAATAGAGAGGAGTGCAATAAACATCCTCTTTCAGGCAGACTCACAGGCCGAGTGGCAGCTGGTATCAGCAGGTTCCACAGGAACCTGCCAACACCAGAATCCAATCAGCAATCACAGCCAATGGCTGCAATTGCTGATTAGTGTGTTCTGACTTGGGGGCAGTCCCCCTGTCATAACACAAAGCCAAAGCTGAACTGTGTCCTGTCTGAGCTAGGGGCTAAAAGAGAATTACTCTCAATGAATTAATCATTAATTGGGCATTAGTGTCAGTGAAATAATCTTTAATGTAATTTTCATTAGGGTTGCACCGACACCACTTTTTTAAGACCGAGTACAAGTACCAATACTTTTTTCCAGTACTTGCTGATATTTTTTTTTAATGCCATGTGACAGTGCCATTAATATGCAGCATTGATGGGCACTGATAGGTGGCACTGATGGGCACTGATGAAGCGTGGACTGTGTCAGTATTTTTTTTAAATTCTTATTTGATTTTTTTTTACAATTTTATTTTTGATTATTTTTTACAATTTATATTTTTCTGTTGTGTTTTTTTTACAATTCTTTCTTTGGGGGGGGGGGGGGGGGGAAGGGGGAAAGTGGACAGTGTCAGTTTTTTTGTTTTGTTTTTTTTTTAATTATTTTTACAATTTTACTTTTAAATATTTATTTATTACAATTTTTCCTTTTTTTTTTAGTTTTTTTTTATCAACCCTGTTGGGGGGCTTTGGTGAGATATCAGGGGTCTAAACAGACCCCTGACATCTCCCCTTTGAGGCAGGACACAGATTCCCCAGTCCCTTTCTCAGCAGCCTCAGCTGCACTGAAGATGAATGTACAGGAGACAGTGATCAGATTGACTGGCTTCTTCCTCTGCTCTCCATCATGACAGATCAGGAGGAGGACCCGGGGAGCCGGGGAGGACACACATGGGTGTCCGCAAGTAGGGGCAAGGGGGGTCGAGTGCCCCCCCTGGAATCAGGTATTGGATTGGCACATTCAGCACAGTGGCATCGCTATGGGGGTGCGGGCAGCCAGCGGGGTGACACCATCAAGGTGCTGTCAAGCCCCCCCATCAGTGTAGTGTGATTGCGGGATCTTTTCCCTGCTCAGACCAGCAGAGAACTCGGCGGCGCTGTGTCAGGAGAAAGGCGAGCTGCGGGCTGTCAGAGGTTTCCCCCGCTCGCCCCCCTTTCTCCTGTCAGGGAGAAGAGACGGCAGCTCTCACCAGGTTCCCCGCCCAGCTTCCTACCCGCTCATTTGCCATAACTGAGGGCCAATCAAAGGAGACTATGAGAGCATCATGGGACATGTAGTCCTGAAGATTGGTGGCCCCGTTTTCCACAGGAAGGAGGCTATAGCTCGATCAAGAGAGAGATTGAGAGACTCCAGCCTGGAAAAAAGCTGAGGGAGTGATTGCTACAGGACAAAGAGGCTGCCCAGTGTCACCAGAGAGAGCGCCACACTGCACAGTGTCACCAGAGAGAGCGCCACGCTGCCCAGCATCACCAGAGAGAGCACCACACTACCCAGTGCCACGAGAGAGCGCGCCACACTACCCAGCACCACCAAAGAGAGCCACGCTACCCAGTGCCACCAGAGAAAAAGCCACACTACCCAGCGCCACAAGAGAGAGCCATGCTACCCAGCGCCACCAGAGAGAGCCATGCTACCCAGCGCCACCAGAAAGAGAAAGACTGAGCCACTGCCAGGGTACAGACATGGTACACTACTGAACAGAATCGCCCCCGGGGAACCCAGAGTGAGCGATCGTTCAGCTGGAGGGATCACTTCTGTAGTTTCGCTGGCACTGGTAAGAGGGCCTGCCAGCCATTATCCATTACTTATCCTAGGGACTTTACTACGCCTGCAGTCTCTGACCATGACAATGTCATAATGACATTGTCAAAAAGGGGCGGCGCATGGGTGACCCTAAAATGATGCCCCCCACTGAAAAAAGTTCTGCGGACGCCCATGAGGACACAGGGAACAATTGGCGATGATCGGTGCAGTGGTAGGGGCAGTTACAAGCATCGATCTCCCTGACAGCTGCGATAAATACTTCTTTTGCCTGCGTTTTTTCGGTGAAGGAAGGTTCGACTCCAGTGAGTAAATGATTGTATAGAATATATATACACTTACATGTTGTATATAATGTTTCTTTTTTATAAACAATAATGCTCTTCTTTATGAGTGCTTAGGCTGGCCATACATTATACAATTTTCTTGTACAAAATTCCTTTAGATTTACCAAAACCATAAAATATGAGGTCAAACCTGAACACTTTCAATTTGTATGCAATCAGGCAGGCCCTTGCACTACATAGTTGAAGGTGAATCTTAAGGAAATTGAACAAAAAAAATTGTATAATGTATATTCAGCTTTAGAGTGTATTATCCCTGCAGTCTTCTCGAAGAAGCGAGTATATCTCATGAAATGCATAGAAGCATAAGAGACATAGTGGGATGCTTACAAGGACCCCATATTTACTGTATACATTGCGACAATCAGATCAAGTGTAATATTGGTAACTGGAGGGGGATCCTATGCAGCAGGGATCTACATTCAATTTTAAGGCTGTCTGAATATGTTTTTACCACCTTAAATATCCACAGTATCTATTAATTACTATTGTGCTATGTGCCTTAGGATTAGGTTCTTGATACACTGACCTTCTTGCTTACTCAATCATCCCTAATAGAGAAAAATTGGATAAATATTGTATAAAAATTAAAGTAGATATTGGTAAAGCAAAACAGAACAGTGATGTCTCCAAATGGTAATTTTTGTATATGGTTTGACAAAATTGTTCCAGTATGATTAAATGTTAATGTTTAATATTCAAGCAGGGTTTTGTTTCATGATATGAGACTTCTTTTCTTGTGGAAGTCAACATGTTATGTAAATGATTAAGTACTCTTGTGGATATTGATATTTGCACAGACATCTTGGAATGTTCAAGTGTGATTGAGCATTTTGAGATCCTGAAATTGGTAAGAAACCCTTGAAATAAACTTGTCCAAGGGTTGGGAACTCTTGAGAGGTGGAGATCTACCTTAACAAAATGGAAGAGATCGAGATCACAGGGGTGCTAACAAGGCCCCAATAAAAAGTAAAGATGGTATGGAGACGTAGAAAAATATAATAAAACAAATGTCACAGGGGGCGCATGCACGCAGCAGACCTGAATGGCAGCATTCTAGACCAAATCCACACACCCGGGCAATTCAACCGTTCACCCTGCGAGCTACACAGAAGATACAGACCCGCTTTAAGTCTCCTCAGACCGTGGTAGGATCAGCACGCATTTGAGTGTTGGGACAGACAGATAAAATGAAGCCCCGGTCTACGGGAGATTAAAAGACTCAGCAGCGCCCTGCTTCCAAGATGGCACAGAGCCTGCCAAAGGACGAGACCATGCCGCTCTCTATGAGTGAATTTCAGCGGGTCTCCTGGCAGTCTGCAACAATTCCCCTCAGCATTCCAGTCACAGCTAGCCGATCCGGACCCAGGATGGCTGGAAAAGATCCGGGACATAGTGCGAGAGGAACTAGCTGAGACTTACCACTGACCTCCGGAGGGATATCAAAGATTTGGGGCAACGTACAGGAGGCAAGAATGGATGCGGCTGCCACAATCCTGGATGCACATGAAACTGATCTGGAAAACCTGCATGGTGAGATTGCTTTTCTGAGATCCCAGTTAGAGGATGCAGAAAATAGGGCAAGAAGGAGTAACATCCGTATTAGGGGAATCCCAGAGTGTGTCACAGACCTCCAGGGCTCCACTCTGGCCCTGTTGCAAGAAGTAGTGCTTGGCATTCCTGCTGACAGGTTGGAGATGAACCATGTCCGTAGAGCACTAACTAGAAGGCAATCTGATGGTCCGCCTAGAGACATTGTTCTAAAGTTTCATTTTTTACGCATGAAGGAAGCCGTGATGCAAGCAGCCAGGGAATCGCAGAACCTTTCCATCTAGGGACACCCCTACCCAATTTTTACTGATCTCTCACAATCCACCATTTTGAAGTGGAGAGTGTTGAAACCCCTACTGCAAATCCTCCAATCTAATGACATACGGTATCATTGGGGCTTCCCCTTCAAAGTACAATTTGAACATGGCGATGCTCACTTTGAGGCCACCACCTTCCTAGAGCTTCGGAAATGCCTCCGGGATGCTGGCCTGGTTGTTCTGGCAGAAATAGGGTCCCAAAACCAAGCCACCTCACAGCAACCAAATAGCTTTAAGCAGCCTTCATCTGACCCTGGCCAGGGTCCTCGGTACACAAGATCTCAACGAGCTCAAGCAATTCAACACCTTCACTCGCAGACCTTTCAGTTACAAGCAGCAGGTTGATCGAAAGTGTTGCGGCTCCTATCTGATGACTCATTGTCACCCTTTCTCTTCTCCCTGCCTGATCTGGGAAGGAACTCAACTACCAGTTGCCTGGTCTGAACTTGTCTTGTGAGCCCCTCTTTATTTTTTGTTTGGATATGTTGAACAGCTCACTCAGGGATGAGCTTGCTTCCTTTCCTAAACTTCTCAGCTGGTAGTAGCCAATTTCTCTGTGTTCTCTTCATGGCCCCTATGGCAGCTAAGGTCTCCATCTGTATGAGCCCTGTACATCACATTTTGTTTTTTTCTAGCTTACAAACTATGGGGCATTTTCATTTTTACCTTTTGCTGTATAAGGCCCTCCCTGGAGAATCTCCAGGACAGACATGTGAATTTGTTGGGTTTCTGGAAGGGCCGGTTTTAGTCAGGCCCACTAGTCGAACCACACAGCTCTAACATTTAATATTGTCTCAGTTGTTTATGTGCCACACCATTATATGGTCCCTGTCATTTCCTGCTGACCACATAAAATTTGCACTGCAACACTCTGCTCCCTCAAAATGGGCTCACAGGATCACTACAGGAGCCTGTTTTGATTGGAACTAGTGTTAGATCCATAGGACTCTGATCTTTTTATGCCTATCACGCTGGTTATGTTGTCATTACATTATGTCATTCACTTCACTTGTCTGATTAGGATTAAACTCCAAGGCCTACAGAGTGACAGTGTCCCTATTTTGGAAATAGCGGTAGCACCTTGTTATCTTTATGGAGTTTTTTTTTGTTTGTTTTTTTCATCAATGCGACTCTATGTCGCCTAGCTTAAATAATGGTTGCTTCATAGTCATAGAGGCTGAGGCCCTCCACCCAGGCAGAGGAGTCATTTTCTTACTCCTCCCTGGTGGGACATCTCTTTTTCCCTCCTCGGCTCCAGCATTGTTCCTTACCCCTGCTTCCACCACTTACTTCCCCTTCCCCCACCCCCTTCACTTTAGCCTTTTCCCTTCCCTCCCCCCACCTACTTCCTGAATGCTTAGGGTCTCAACTCTCCTCAGAAGAGGTCAAAAGTCTTCCGGTTCCTCCGCTATTGCAAAATAGATGTTGCGTGCTTTCAAAATACACATTTCGGCTCCTCGTCTGTCCCGCACTATTTCAATGCCACAAATCTATCATGCCTCAGCCTCAGACAAAAGACGTAGGGACATGGTGGTATTCCATAAAAGGGTCCCCTTCACATGTCACAGGTCCATTGCAGATCCACAGGGGTGCTATCTTTTGCTGCTCGGTACATTGATGGACACGGAGGTAACGATTTTCGTATCTATTATGCACCAAACGAGGGACAGCTCCCTTTTCTGTCTCATTTGTTAGCTGTAATCCAATCTCATCTGAAACTTGGTCCTCAGTACTAGACTTGATCACTCCTCTCCTAGTCCATCACAGTCAGACAACTTCTCTGAGGCATACTGTGACCTCTTGGATAAACATGGGCTTGTGGATATTTGGAGGGAGCTTCATCCAATAGCAAGAGACTATACATTTTATTACTCTCGCATCAACCATGTGTTTACCCAAAAACAATTCCTTCCTCAAGCTGTATCTGCCTCTATCCTGATGGTACCTTGGTCAGACAATGATCCTAACTTAGTTACATGTAGGTCTCTTTTGCTTAAACCCCAACTAACTTCCTGGTGTCCAAATGACTTTCTCCTGTCTTGCTCTAAAGTAGTGGAGGAGCTTTGCACTAAATTGACAGAGTATTTCACTCTTAACACAGGTTCTGTTTGCTCCTCCGTCACTTTATGGGAAGCATACAAAGCTGTCATTCGTGGTCATTAATACAACAGGCATATAAATGAAAGAAGGAGAGGTTAGCTCACATAGCACACCTAGAATTGGAGCTAGATGCAGCTACAGCTATTTTGAAGCAAGATCCCTCCTGATCTAAGCGTGACAGGGTTGAGTGCTTTTGAGCAAATTTTGACCTATGCTTGATGGATAAAGTGGAACGCCATCTCCGTTGGACCAAACAAAAATTCTATGCTAGCAGTAACAAGATAGGCTCGATGTTAGCCAATAATTAAATCCTTTGCTCCCAAGTGCTCACCTTTTCCACTTAAAACTAGGTGCCAGATACAGACTGCTAACCCGGTCAAGATCCTTGATGAATTACAACATCTGTCTAAACTATATTCAGCCCTGGATGCCTGTCATACTATAAACATTAACACTTTCCTTGCTGAATTCCCTCTTCCGGCTTTATCGAACACACAGCGCGACAACTTGGGTGCGCCTATCACGGAGCAAGAGGTACATTAGGTAAGTAAGGATCTGAAGGCCCATAAATGCCCAGGCCTGGATAGCTTTTCAGCCCTTTTCTATAAAAAGCTACCAAACATGGTGTTGTCAGGAACTAGGAATCAGACGGAGACAGAAAATGCAGTAAAAATTACACCTTTTAATAAAATGGTAAAAATTGTACAAAAAGTAAACATAGTCAAAACATAGCCGGGGTTCAGTAGCCAAAGCGGGTAGTCAGAACAAGCCAGTAAATCAGGAAGCCAGAGATCAGCGTAGTCGGAGGCAGCAGACAGAATCAGGAACCAGAAGGTACGTCAGCAAGGCAAGTCTTCAACAGGAACACAGCAGAGAATCTCCAGATATGTTTGACCAAGGCAAAGGCATGGAAGGAATGAACCAGGCAGTTAAAATTGCCAGAAGGGACTGGCTGTAGGCTGGACTGACGAGCAGGAAATGATCACCAGGTGAGCCACTGTGGAACGATGAGTGTTGGCAATTAACCGACAGCTGAGCAACCTGAGCACTGTGAAGGGAGGGCTGGGAGTCCAGCCCTGACACATGTTCAATAGCCTTAGGGATGAAGCTAGCCTTAGCCCCAACATTCTGAGAGCCAACATAGTTATGATACCAAAGCCAGATAAGGACACACAATCTTAGGCTAACTTTTGCCCAATATCTCTTCTGAACATTGATCTTAAACTATTGACTAAAATACTTGCATCTTGACTGAATAAAATCATTCACCCTTTAATCCATGAGGATCAGGTGGGCTTTGTTCCCTTAGATCAGGCAGCGGATAATATCCGACACACGATCCTTCTCACTTATTATGCATGTCAAAGGTTGCAGCAGCTTATGCTGCTCTCTCTGGACCTCCGGGAAGCCTTTGACACCCTCTCCTGGACCTATCTTCGAGCAGTGTTACACCACAGAGAGCTGGGCGACAGGTTCCTGTCTTGGTTTGACTCCCTGTATAGCTCCCCTTGAGCCTTGGTGAAATACATGGGCTATAAGTCTCCTACTTTTTCCATTGCGAGAGGCACAAGGCAGTCCCTTGCCCCGATTTTGTTCATTATCACACTAGAACCTTTAGCGCCCCATATACGTGCTAGTCCGAACATAAGAGGGGTGGAGTTGGCTGGAGTAACCCACAAGTTGGCAATGTTTCTGGACGACATGCTTATATATATGCCTCCTCTCTGCATACTCTTCACCAAACCTTCTCTGCCTCATGGGCAACTTTGCAACCATTTTGGGTCTTCATATTAATCCGTCCAAATAACAGGCCTTAAATGTTTCTTTACCTGATCCCCTTTATGATTATTTGTGAGCCCAATTCCCATTCCAGTGGATGTCCTCGCTACCGTACTTGGGGGATCATCTTACCTCTTTCTTCCATTCTCTATAGGCCGCCAATTATCCCCCTCTTATATTTTCTCTGAAACGCCTACTAGATACTTGGGATTTTCCCCAAATCTCATGGATGGGTCGTATCCACGCTATCAAAATGTGCCTCCTTCCCAAAATACTATATTCATCTAGGGCTCTTCCTATCCACATTCACACTCATGTAATTCTTATTTTACAATGCCTTATCTTAAAATTCATCTAGGGTAGAATCAGACCCTGGCCTAATAGATCCCTTCTGTACACTCTGAAAGTCAGGGGAGGGTTGGGCATTCCCAATATTGCCTACTATTAAAAAGCAGCCCAGATCACTCACTTTGTCCAACTACGTGCAGGTAAATTGGCACCCCTATGGACCCTTATATATGTCTTGGATGTCGACCCAATTCCTCCTTCTTCTATACCATGGATTCCTCCCGCACACCGTCTTAAATCTGTAAACGCGATTTTAGCCCCTACCCTTTCAGTCTGGGATTCTATTACTGCCTTCACCAGCATGTGGAAGGTAATGTTTCCATGTCACTATACTACATGATCAATAACAGGATCCACATGAGTACAGACATGTGTGGGTGCACTCCCGAGTCCAGCATTTGCGTCCATAGACACAGAATGCCGGACTCAGCCCCACCACCCGGCGCCCGCTTCATTGGATTTGATTGACAGCAGCGGGAGCCAATGGCTGCGCTGCTATTAATCTATCCAATCAAGAGCCGAGAACCTTGAGCAGAGAGGAATTACAGGGCTCAGGTGAGTAAAACGGGGAGGGGGGGGGGGGGCTAGGGGGCCGGTCACTGTCAGAAGTTTTTTTACCTTAATGCATAGGTTGCATTTTTTTTTCTTCAAAAAAACAAATTGTTTCCTCAGTTTAGGCCGATATGTACTCTTTTTTGGTAAAAAAATCGCAATAAGCGTATATTGATTGGTTTGAGCAAAAGTTATAGCATCAATAGGGGATAGATTTATGGCATGTTTATTATTATTTTTTATTTTAACTCGTAATGGCGGCAATCTGCGAATTTTTATCGTGATTTTTATCTGCGATATTGCGGCGGACAAATTGGACATTGACACATTTTTGGGACCATTGACACTTATACAGCGATCAGTGCTATGAAAATGCACTGATTACTGTATAAATGTCACTGTCAGGGAAGGGGTTAACACTAGGGGGTAATCAAGGGGTTAACTGTGTTCCCTTACTGTGTTCTAACTGTAGGGGGATGGGACTGTCTAAGAGGAGAGAGATCGGTGTTCATACTTAGTATGAACACACGATCTGTCTCTACTCCCCTGAAAGAACCGGGATTTGTGTGTTTACCACAAAAGGTAAACACGCTAAAAGAAAAAGCGACGTAAGGTAACATCGATTTGCCCAGCCGAGCCAACCTGCCGCAGTAAAACTGCAGCGGCTGGTCCGGAAGTGGTTAATAAACCAGCTTTATATGTATTAATGTACTATGAGCGTCTTCCATTATCTTTTATATGATGTGATTAACGAGATTAACCACTTGCCAAAAGCTGCACGCCGATATACGTCGTTTATATGCATTAATGTACTATGAGCGTCTTCCATTATCTTTTATATGATGTGATTAATGAGATTATCCACTTGTCGAAAGCTGCACGCCGATATACGTCGGCACAATGCCAGCGGTGGGAAAATGGGCACGTTAATTGGCGGAACTGAGGGCGCATGCGCGCCCACCACGTACACCGTGACCCTGCCAGCCAGACTGGTGGACTCAATGACTCAATGTCCACCGGTCTGTCATCGGGAGCAGTGATCGCTGTCATCTGAGTGGAAGCCCATCCCCCCAACAGTTAGAATCACTCCCTTGGACACACTTAACCCCTTGATCACCCCTTAGTGTTTAACCCATTCCCTGTCAGTGTCATTTACACAGTAATCAGTGCATTTTTATAGCACTGATCGCTGTATGAAGGACAATGGTCCCAAAATAGTGTCAAAAGTGTCTGATGTGTCCGCCATAATGTCGCAGTCACGATAAAAATCGCAGATCGCCTTCATTACTAGTAAAATCAAAATTAATAATAAAAATGCCATAAAACTAGAAAAAAAAAATTTTGTAGACGCTATAACTTTTGCGCAAACCAATCAATATACGCTTATTGCAATTTTTTTTTTTTACCAAAAATATGTAGAAGAATACATATCGGCCTAAACTGAGGAAAAAATTTGTTTTTTTTATATATTAATTATTATATTTGGGGGATATTTATTATAGCAGGGCCCTCCTATTGTATTGTATTGTACTGTCCCCCCTCTACATTGTAAAGCGCTGCGAAAACTGTTGGTGCTATATAAATCATGAATAATAATAATAATAATAGCAAAAAGTAATAAATATTGCCTTTTTTTCAAAATTGTCACTCTTTTTTTGTTTTTAGCGCAAAAAATAAAAACCACAGGGGTGATCAAATACCACCAAAAGAAAGCTCTATTTGTGGGAAAATAAGACGTCAATTTTGTTTCGATGCAGTGCCGAATCGCAAAAAGTGCTCCGGTCAGAAAGGGGGTAAAATCTTGCAGGGCTGAAGCGGTTAAGGAGCACATAAGCCTGGATACATTCCCTGGAGCTGGCTGACTACTTCTTCAGAAGCGCTTCCATTCACATGCATATGATCTCTTGGTGGGATCATTTGATTCGGTAACAGGACAATTTTCACGTATAGAGCACAGTGGTGACACACTTTCCATTGTGGATAATTTTTTGCATGTGGGAAAAGTTGGAGTATCATCTTTTCACTAAACACATTGAATTGTGGAGCACTGGACTATTTATGAACTTTTTGCACCATTTATTATTTGTCATTTTTGGTGAACAGATCGTGGCTATTTACCTAAGAAATTATTTTTTATGTAATTCACTTGATACACCATTCTAGGTAACAAGAGTTTCACTTATCCAGTGACACTTTGCCATTTGAACATTAAATATTGTTTGATTTTGCTTGTTGCACCTTGTTTGTTGCATCTGTTACCTAATTATTTTTAGGATAATCCCCCAGTCAAAAACAGCACATTTTATTTATTTCACAACAGTTCTGTAGATTTGATGACGGACTGTAGAATATTGTTATTGCATTTTTTGTGAGGTCGTGATATCACCCACAGTACATCTTGTACAATATACTGTGCGGCAGAGCGTTGCCCTGCCAGGGTCTAGAAAGAGATTTTGACCCAGAATTCTCAACCAGGCAGGTTCGAGGGACTCCAGGGGGTTTGCTTAATGCAGAGGAAACTGTCTTTTCAGTTTCCTCATTGTTTCTAAAGTCTGTTTTGGAACCTGGAGCCTGGAGATTTCAAAGTGATCTGGGTGGGAGAAAATCTTCAATCCTGAGTCCAGGTATTCAAAATAGCCAGCAAACGAATTGGTCAGGTGTGTGCTGGTCTTTTTGTAGACACCTGACCATGGTTCTGGGCTACACCCTGGCAGACAGGAGGTTGTTGCCCAGGAGAGCTCCACCTAGGAGAGAGGTGGGAGACACTGCAGCAAGAGGCTGCTAGCTGTGTGCATTGAGTTGGTGAGCGACCAGTCTGTGGAAGACAGACCAAAGGCCTAAAGGGTAAGGCCAGAGCAGGAGTGCTGCATGTACAAGCATGGAGGCTGAGTGATGGTTTGTTTTGAAGCAAGAGTGAAATGCTGAAAACCCCTGTGAGGGAAACCTGTCTTTTTGTGTCTGCTGAACTTTCTTTTAATAAAAATGGGAAAGAAAAGCCCTTAAAAAGAAGAAAAGTGAGTGGCTGTGTCCTTTAAAGCTCCACCTTTTGATGTTAGTTCTCACAACTGTTATTAACGAACAATCTTCTGCATGCAGAGTCAGTCCTGGTTTAGTACCGGTGTTTTGGTCAGTATACTGGAAGTTTGACATGTTAAAAGATGGATTGTATCTACCACACATAGAACTGAGTGCTGGAGATTAAATGATCTATATATAATATGTGAGATACAGAATATCAAGATCTGAGCAGCGTCTTTCCTGAATGGATAAGCCATCTTCATTACATGGGGACTAAAACTGCCAATTATGAAATGTGGATGGTGATTAATTACATTTATTCTTGGACAAGATTTTTTATCTTTGTCCTTTGTATTGTTATTAATAAAGTGGTGGTATTTTTATATATTAGCTTGTGCACTGTGTGCTGAGGTATATGATTTTTATACCATTTAGTGACGGTGGGTGATTTAAGAATCATAGTCATATGATTGGTTTTTAACCACTTCAGACCTGGAAGGATTTACCCCCTTCCTGACCAGAGCACTTTTTACAATTTGGCACTGCGTCGCTTTAACTGCTAATTGCGCGGTCATGCAATGCTGTACCCAAACGAAATTTGCGTCCTTTTCTTCCCACAAATAGAACTTTCGTTTGATGGTATTTGATCACCTCTGTGGTTTTTATTTTTTGCGCTATAAACGGAAAATTTTGAAAATAAATGATATTTTCTACTTTTTGTTAATAAAAAAAAATTCCAATAAACTCAATTTTAGTCATACATTTAGGCCAAAATGTATTCGGCCACATGTCTTTGGTAAAAAAAATGTCAATAAGCGTATATTTATTGGTTTGCGCAAAAGTTATAGCGTCTACAAACTAGGGTACATTTTCTGGAATTTACATAGCTTTTAGTTTGACTGCCTATGTCATTTCTTGAGGTGCTAAAATGGCAGGGCAGTACAACCCCCCCCCCCCCCCAAATGACCCCATTTTGGAAAGTAGACACCCCAAGCTATTTGCTGAGAGGCATGGTGAGTATTTTGCAGCTCTTATTTGTTTTTGAAAGTGAAGAAATTCAAGAGAATTTTTTTTCTTCAAAACTTTGTGACAAAAAGTTAGGTCTGCAAAATACTCACTATACCTCTCAGAAAATAGCTTGGGGTGTCTACTTTCCAAAATAGGGTCATTTAGGGGGGGGGGGGGTTTGCGGCACCTGGGCATTCCATGGCCTTCCAAACTGTGATAGGCAGTGAAGAGTGAAATCAAAAATTTACGCCCTTAGAAAGCCTGAAGGTGGTGCTTGGTTTTCGGGGTCCCGTACGCGGCTAGGCTCCCAAAAAGTCTCACACGTGGTATCCCCATACTCAGGAGAAATTTCACATATTCCCATGGCATGTTTGAGCAATATATCATTTAGTGACACTTTTTGTTTACATGAAAGAAAATGTTTTGTTTTTTTTTTTGCAAGAAAACTACTTTGAACCCCCAAACATTATATATTTTTTTTAAAGCAAATGCTCTACAGATTAAAATGGTGGGTGTTTCATTTTTTTTTTTTCACAGTATTTGCGCATCGATTTTTCAAACGCATTTTTTGGGGAAAAAACACACTTTTTTAAAAAATTTTAATGCACTAAAACACACTATATTGCCCAAATGTTTGAAATGAAAAAAGATGATCTTCGGCCGAGTACATGGATACCAAACATGACATGCTTTAAAATTGCGCACAAACGTGCAGTGACGACAAACTAAATACATTTTTAAAAGCCTTTACAGGTTACCACTTTAGATTTACAGAGGAGGTCTACTGCTAAAATTACTGCCCTCGATCTGACCTTTGCGGTGATACCTCACATGAATGGTGCAATTGCTGTTTACATTTGTCGCCAGACCGACGCTTGCGCTTACCTTTGCACGAGAACAGGGGGGGATAGGGGTGCATTTTTTTTTTTTTCTTTTATTATTTTTTTTGCTTTTTTATCTTATTTTTAAACTGTTCCTTTTCATTTTTTTTTTTTTTTACTCATTTTTATTGTTATCTCAGGGAATGTAAATATCCCCTATGATAGCAATAGGTAGTGACAGGTACTCCTTTTTTTGAAAAAATTGGGGTCTATTAGACCCTAGATCTCTCCTCTGCCCTCAAAGCATCTGACCATACCAAGATCGGTGTGATAAAATGCTTTCCCAATTTCCCAATGGCGCTGTTTACATCCGGCGAAATCTAAGTCATGAAATGCTCGTAGTTTCCTGTTTCTTAGGCCATAGAGATGTTTGGAGCCATTCTGGTCTCTGATCAGCTCTATGGTCAGCTGACTGAATCACCGGCTGCATTCTCATGTTCCCTGTTGGGATAGGAGAGCCAGAGAAAAACATGGAAGACTGTGGGGGGCATTCCCTCCCACTGCTTGTAAAAGCAGTCTAGAGGCTAATTAGCTGCTAGGATTGCTTTTACATGAAAGCCAACTGCTGGCTGAAAAGAATGATACCAAGATGATGCCTAAACCTGCAGGCATCATTCTGGTATAACCACTCAAAGTCCAGCAACATACCAGTACGTTGCTGGTCCGTGTTGGGCATATATTGTAAACTTTTTTATTTTTTCATGCAGCCTGTGGGCTGAACGAAAAAAAGAGATTGATCGTGGGTATGCCCACCATTAGAAAACCTCCCTTCATCCACCCACTTCTAATGATGGGCATACATGTACCGTATATATATGCTGAAGCATGGGGGCATCTGCCCCAAAAGGTAGGAGCAAATCGCTCCTCCGCCCCTGCTGCCCCCATGCTTTGGCATATATGCTCCTTTTTTTTTATTTTTCTTTTTTTTTTTTAACTGTGGTGGTGAAATCACCTCCTACAGCGCTGGAGTCACGGCTTTATGTATCGTGGGAGCAAACGCTGTTGCTGTCAAGATAAATAAATCTGTGCTGCAACTGAATGGCGTACCTGCTAAGCAAATGATGGTTAACAATAAAACAAAGTAACATTACAGTATAACAGTAATGCCCTGTACACACGGTCGGACATTGATCGGACATTCCGACAACAAAATCCATGTTTTTTTTCCGACGGATGTTGGCTCAAACTTGTCTTGCATACACATGGTCACACAAAGTTGTCGGAAAATCCGATTGTTCTGAACGCGGTGACATAAAACACGTACGTCGGGTCTATAAACCGGGCAGTAGCCAATAGCTTTCGTCTCTTAATTTATTCTGAGCATGCGTGGCACTTTGTGCGTCGGATTTGTGTACACACGATTGGAATTTCCAACAACGGATTTTGTTGTCAGAAAATTTTATAGCCTGCTCTCAAACTTTGTGTGTCGGAAAATCCGATGGAGCCCACACACGGTCGGAATTTCCGACAACACGCTCCGATCGCACATTTTCCGTCGTAAAATCCGACCGTGTGTATGGGGCATAAGACTTACCATACCTGCAAAGCAAAAAAAAAAAAACATAGTAAAAAATAAAACATTTAACGCAAACCTGTGTGTGTGTGTGTGTGTGTGTGTGTGTGTATGCCAAAGCATGGGGGCATCCTCCCGCAAAAGGTAGGAGCAAATCGCTCCTCCGCTCTCTACTGCCCCCATGCTTCGGCATATATGCTGAAGTATGTAACTGTGGTGGTGAAATCACCTCCGACAGCGCTGGAGTCACGGTTTTATGTATCATGGGAGCAAACGCTGTTGCTGTCAAGATAAATAAATCCGCTCTGCAGCTGAATGGCGTACCTGAAAATAAAGAAATGGTTAACAATAAAACAGTAAAGTATAAAAAAAAAAATTGCATACCTATAAAGCAAACATGATAAAAACATAATAACAATAAAACATTGCAGAATAGAATACAGTAAAGAGCAGAACAATAGAGAGAGAACAATAAAATGACAACTCTTTTTTGTTTTTTTATTTTATATATTTTTTTGTTACTTTTTTTTTTTTTTTGTAACTAATTTTTATAACTCCTAACCGTTTCCAGGTTTGGGTCTCTCAAAATGCAATGGCATCTTGGGAGACCCTGTGAAAGTGTGTCCTAGTCTGTGCAGTGCTGTACCCCACGCTAATACTCAACTAGTGTATGGTAGCGTTCAAAACATTCACCAATGCAAAGACCAGGATTGTCAGGACAGGCGGGACAGTAATAGCGGGTGTCACGCCTATCTCCGCGCTTGCTGCAGACACGACATCTTTTTTGGGGGGCTCGTTGGGTAGGGGTACTCGGGAGGACATAAAGAAAATGCCTTTCATGCAGCCGGCTTTCTGCATTTGGTTGGGGAAGGTGAGGTGGAGCACCGTCTGGAAACAGAAGTGCTCTGACGATCTCTTCCTGGAATTTAAGGAAGGATCCAGTCCGTCCTGAAGCTCTGTATAGCACATAAGCGTTCAGCAAAGCCAATTGAAATAAATAAACAGACACTTTTTTGTACCAACGTCTGGCCTTACGGACAACTGGTCGTTGAGGTCCACCGCTCCCATGTTAAGGTTTTATTCGTGGACACAGAGGGGTTTCTTCACAACACCAGTTGCCGTAGTAATTTGGACCGTCGTGTCTGCATGAAGGGAGGCAAGGACGAAAACATTCTTATTATCCCTCCACTTCATAGCGAGCAAATTATTACACTGCAAGCAGGCTCTCTCCCCCAGCCTAAGACGGGAATCTACAAGCAGCTGGGGAAAGCCCCAGCGATTGGGTCGCACGGTGCCACATGCTCCAATCTGATGATCAAAAAGGTGACTAAAAAGTGGCACGCTCGTGTAATAATTGTCCACGTACAAGTGGTACCCCTTTCTGAATAAGGGTGACACAAAGTCCCACACAATCTTGCCAGCGCTTCCTATGTAGCCAGGGCAGTTTGTCGGCTCTATGTGACTATCTTTTCCCTCGTAAACCATAAAACTACATGTATAGCCTGTGGCCCTGTCACAGAGCTTATACATCTTGACACCGTATCTGGCACGCTTGCTGGGAAGGTACTGTTTGAATGACAAGCGGCCAGAAAACTTAATCAGGGACTCATCAACGCAGACAACTTGATGGGGAGTAAACAAGTCTGCAAAACGTTGGTTGAAGTGGTTTACGAGGGGCCGAATTTTGTAGAGCCAATCGTATTCAGGGTCTCCATGAGGACGACAGAGTTCATTGTCATTGAAGTGCATGAACTGCAAGATCTGCTCGTATCATGCCCTGGTCATGGAGGCAGTGAACAAGGGCATATGGTGAATTGGGTCAGTGGACCAATATGACCGCAACTCACTCTTTTTGGTTATGCCCATGTTGAGGGAAAGGCCCAGAAAGAGCTTAAATTTGGAGACCATAATTGGTCTCCAATCTCTGGCAAGGGAGGACTGGGGAATAGTGGTGATGTGTTGACCAGCGTACAAATTGCTTTGGTGCACAACAGATCTATAGAGATCTTCGGTGAAAAAACAGCGAATAAAAATCCAGTGATGTAAAATCAACTGTTTCCACCTGAATGCCGGGTTGGCCAGTGAATGGGGGAAGTACGGGTGCTGCAGAAGTGGTGGGTTCCAAATTAGGATTGGCGAATGCAGCAGGAAGGGCACTATGGGCACGACGGGCCTGTATTCATCTTCTTGGTGGCAGCGGGACACTACTTGTGCTTGCCACCTCGCCAGCTTGAACTGCACTTATGGGAGTCGCGACGTCACCACGTGATACTGCAGTGCTGGATGTACGACCAGGGTGTACTAGGCCGCTGGTGCTTGCTAGTTCACCAGAAGGAATAGCGGCGCTAGTACTGCTCTGCTCCATACGAGGGACCTGCGGTTGACTTGCACATCAACGACAGAAGGAGTTCGGGGTCTGGTACGCCTGACTTTGGCAGGGACCACAACTCCGTCGTCAGAGCTATCTGTTATGGAGCCGCTGTCACCAACAGGATCGTATTCTGAGCCTGAATCTGACAGATGAGTGACTTCTTCTTCACTATCTGTCATGCTCAGAAACGTGCAGGCCTCTTCACTAGTGTACCTTCGATTTTGCCATTTTGGGCTCTAAATTTAGTGGTACACTAGTGAGACTCACAGGCAAAAAAGCTCCTGACTGTTAGCGACTGTATCAAAACGCTACCAACTAAAACTGTTAGCGATCGCAGGGATCAGGCCTGACTCTGCGAACGCTGCAGTTATGTGTGTTTAGTGTTTTGTAAGTGACAGTGATCGATCGATACTGTACTTGGGTGGGCTGGGCAGGGCTGGGCCGAGGGGCAAAACGCAGGTGCTAGCAGGTATCTGGGCTGATCTAACACTGCGTTTTTGGGAACCCTAAACTGCTGGGGACGCTAGCATAGATCTGATCAGATCAGATATTGATCCGTTCAGATACTATACCACTAAGGGAGGTGTATACTGCGTGCATGGGTGTTAGCAGTACTGGCGCTGCCTGGGGCGACGCAGACATTATCTGACCCTAAAACTTAACTTGTATCACCGCCGGGCATTAGGGGGTTAAACCTTTATTAGGTAATAAATGGCAGGTGCCCTGAAACTATAAAAACCAAACTGACTAACCAGCGTCACCCGTAACAGTTATACGGTGATCACTGGTGAAAGGGTTAACTAGGGGGCAATCAGGGGGTTAAAACCTTTATTAGGTAGTATATGGGGGTCCCTGTCGCTATAAAACACTGACGGCGAACCTATATACTTACCTCCCTAACTAGCGTCACCTGTGACACTAATACAGCGATCAGAAAACGATCGCTTAGTGACACTGGCGACGGGGGGTGATCAAGGGGTTAAAACTTTATTAGGGGGGTATCCTAGACCTAAAGTGGGCTAATACTAACTGCCCTACCACTTATAACTGTCACAAACTGACACCAATGCAAAAAAAAAACTTCTATTGGTGTCACTGTGACAGGGGGGGTGATCGAGGGGTGATGGGGGGTGAAAAGTGTGCCAGAACGAAAATACCGGCTCGAGGAAAGATGACATCACTTCCTCTGCCTCTGTTTACATTACAGCAGCAGAGGAAGATTTTCATTCATTGGGAGCGATCGCGAGGGGGTGGCCACGAATGAGTGGCCTCCCCCTTAGCCTGGATCGCTCCCCTAATGAAGCCAACCGCTTCAGGCACCGGGGGGGTGCGATGCGCCCCCCGCCCGCGAGAGGCAGATCATGTACCAGGTACGTAATTTTGCCTGGCCGTGCCATTCTGCCACAGTATATCTGCGTTAGGCGGTCGGCAAGTGGTTTAACGTGAAAAGTCTGGATGGCAGCACTCCTAAAAAAACAAAAAAAAACAAAAAAAAAAAACCTTTATTGATCCATAAGACACATTTGCTCATCCTTAATCATGCTACTATGGGGCACATAAGAGGCTTTTATACTGTATGTGTTTCTATCATTCTGTACCAAGGGTAGAGAAATTGGATTGGAGTAAAAGAACACTGACATCTGTCCTAAACAGCTGTGTTATACAGCATCCCTTAAGGTGGAGTTCCACCCAAAAATTTAACTTCCGCTTTAAGTGATGGTGACCCAGAACACACCAAAGCCCTCCGCACACTCCAAATAAAAATCCGTGCCCTGGAGTATAAAGCGGAGGACGCAGAGAACAGCTTGGATGCAATAATCTGCGGATTGTGGGGCTGGCGGAGGGTGCCGAAGGATCCAATCCTACGGTCTTCATAGAAGATGCATTGCGCAATCTGCTACCTGATGCTCATCTTTCACCACACTACATGGTAGAAAGGGCGCATCACATCCCACCTAAACCGGGGCCCCCGGACTCATCACCTCAGACCTTCATCCTGAAGCTGCTCAATTTTCGTGACAGAGATGAGATACTTCGGTCTTCCTGTGCCCTAGGGAACTGCGCTACCAAGTGATGGTGACTGCCTGACATGCCACATTTGGCATGTCATTTTTTTTGGGGGGGAGGGGGTACCCAGTTTTTAAGGGCACCAAGCTCCCACTTCCTCCTCTGGCCCCGTGGTGCCGGAAGGAGGTTCACCTCTCCGCTCTCCCTCCCTGCAATCTTCTGGGACACATCACAGGTCCCAAAAGATTGCCCGGCCATTCACAGCGCCCAGCATGGCTTGCGCATGTGCAGTGCGCGCCCATATGCAAACGAGAAGATCTGGACAGCCGCACTCCAGGAAGTAATAATCCAAGTTTCTTTATTTTAAAATCAGGAACACATCAGATACAGGACATCATAGACAGAGTGTACAGATCATAGGCTAACGCGTTTCACACTTGTCCAAGTGCTTACTCATAGCTAGTGTAATCCAAGTGTGAAACGCGTTAGCCTATGATCTGTACACTCTGTCTATGATGTCCTGTATCTGATGTGTTCCTGATTTTAAAATAAAGAAACTTGGATTATTACTTCCTGGAGTGCGGCTGTCCAGATCTTCTCGTTTGCATATAGTCTCTACCAGCATGAGCCAGCACCTGGAACCTCTCATCTCTGGAGAGCAAGATCAGCTTTACACCTGGTGAGACCTAAACTAGTGCGGGGATAACTTTTGTATTGCAGTGCGCGCCCAGCTGTGAAGCCACAGCCGGGCGCCCACAGTTAGAATGCCGGCGCCGAGGAGAGGAGCGAGGCTTCATGCACCCCACATCGCTGGACTGTGGGACAGGTGAGTGTCTGATTATTAAAAGTCAGCAGCTACTCTTTTTGTAGCTGCTGACTTTTAAAAGGGTGGAACTCCGCTTTTAACATATAATATTAGGAAGCATGTATCTTTAGATTTCCCTGTTACAGTTTATGGCAATGTCAATAAAAAATAAAAAATATATAAAGACACTCATGGCTCTTGGAGACTTCAAGGACAGAGGAGCAACTACTATCTATCAGAGGGCTTAAGAGTGTCATTTGGCTGTCATGAATGCATTACATTGTATTTGTTTTACCTTGGTTTTTCTCCACAGAATGAGCTGGTTGATTAAATTGACTGCTTATAAATAGTCAATATTGCAATTCAAAATGGTGGTGACAGAGAACAGTGAGCTGCACTGTATAGGAAACATGCAGTGCTGAAAAAAATCTGGTGGAGGGAAGGGTCAGCTTTATCCCACCATAACTGATAGTTCATGGTCCACAGATGGGATAAAGCAAGCTACTGGCTTTCTGTATACCTCATGGGTACTCTGGATGGGAGCAAATTCAGCTCTGACCCCCCCCCCCCCCCCCATCTGATTTAAATTTTCATTCTTGTTTTAAACTGTCATAATGTCCACAGTAGATGCTCAAAGCTAGAAACAAAAACTGAGTTCACTATCACTGGAAAAGCTTTAAAAACCTGCACATGAGCTATTCAACCTTTGAGAACACTAAGGATCACTAAACAAATTCATGTAAGTAAGAACTCATAACAAATCTACCCTCTCACTTGCAGACAGGGATTCACTAGACCCCCAAACCTTCTCCAAGAGAATATGGACCTCCAATTGAACCCCAGTAATGTTGCCGCCCAGTACAACACTTGCTTAATAGGATGACGTTTATGCTACTTCATTATTACTTTAAAGATATCAAAGTGGACATGGATTCTTTGTTTCTATTTCCCTGTGTGTTAAAAGCTGAATCTGCATCACTTTCTGCAAGTTAGAGTGTATACTTTTTTGGAGGGTGGGCTTCCAGTCTGCTGTGCCCTTTCGTGTTCTGGTAGGTGTTTTTGAACAACTTCTTGCCAGTTTACTAATTATACCAGATTCAATATTCACTCTGTACAGTGAATAACCGGTTCCCCATTTTTCATTAGTTGCACATTTTTTTTAGTTTAGGGTGTGCTGACAGTTTAATACTTCTAGTAATACTTCTACTTCTGTATTCCATGGACGCTGACTCAGACTGCTGCATGCATTAATATTCTCCACATATATATTTGAATGCATTCAATGACCTTTACTGCAAAAAAAAAAAAAAAAATCGTTTTCTCTTGGTTTGTTTGTACTAATACCAGGATTCTATTATCCTGCAATATCATTCTCATTATCAACAAGTATAAATTAGTTTCTATATGGAGATTTATTATCAAGGCTTGTCAGAATATCTTCTTAAAAGCATTATCAGCCAAATCTAACGCAGAACACAAACTTCTAAATAAAATGACAACCAATTAACAGAAAGAAAATTGTGCTACTAAGAATGACAGGTTTATATCAGGATGAGGAATTATTTTTTCCCCAATACAATAAGTCATTCAACCCAGCTGCTTTAATATAATACATATACAGTAAATCCCTGTGTCATTTAATGCTATAACTGTGTTAAAAACAGTATTAACAAATGTGTCTGTTTTTATTATTGGTGACAGAACCTTTTGGATCTAATAACTTAAAGAGCAGTGGTGTGTGGTAACCAATACCAACCAATTATATTTACTTTCAATCAATCACTTACTCTAAGCTACCAGAAAACTTATGTCAGATAGCATCTGATGAGTCTTAGTTAATAATTGTTGAGCTCTATTTTCAAACTGGTAAATTATCAATAACTACCGGTAGTTGTGCTTGAATGTGTTTCATGTTTTGTTAAAAAATAAGAGACCACACATACAGTATGAAGATATCTACAGGGAATTTAGAAAGCTCCATATGGAACCATTTTGCAATTAATCGTAGTTATAATACCAGACACTTTGAAATTCCTAGCATTAGCAAGGATTCATTAGAATCCTGGAGGGGGTGATGTGGATGGGAGGATCATATAGGTAGAGGTGAGATGGATACACATACTCAAAGAAACACAGGAACTGGGACTTAATAATTTCATTATTTTGATTCCATTTCTTGATTAGTATGAAATTGTTGTTTATCGTTTTGTGATTTTATTTTAATGTGATTACGTGTTGGGCTTTGATGTCTGTTAGAGAGACAGAGCCCGATTGAGGGTGTCCTTTTACTTAATTTCTATCTTTGGTTCTTTTATTCTTTCTTATTCCTCATTTTCTTTTATCCCCCCCCCCCTTTTTTTTTTTTGCAGTGTGCTCCTTTTGTTAGTGGGTGGGGGTGGATGTGTCTGTCCAACCTGTGTCCTTGTATCTCAATATGTTTGCTTGCAGCACAGCTCCTCCTCCCCCCTGGGGGCCTTTTGATCATTATTGGGGGGCCCCCGGTGTGTATCCCAATATGTTTGCAGCACAGTTCCTCCTCCCCCTGGGAGCCTTTGATCATTAATGGGGACCCCGGTGTGGTGTAATGTGTTTTCTTCCACCTGGGCATATGCACTGATAATTTTTCTGATGCATGTGATGTGTGGGGCCATATCCTGCAGCATGGCGCACACGGGTTTTGAGGGAAGTGCAGGGAGAGGGAAGTGATTTCATATAAGCATGCAAACAGTTGCAGCGCGGAAAGTTGGTAGTGGAAGGGGATGCTGTAGTGGACCTCCTCCCCCATTTTGAGGATGCTATGCAGGTGTGTGGGGCAAGTTGTTCCTTCCAGTGTATATTTACCGGGCAGGAGTGGGCCGTCATGTCCGGGAATGCAGCACCAGTCATATACAAGTCCATCCATCAAGGTACATCTATTGTTTCAGTTAGTAGTTTATGGGACATGTTTTGGGCTTATATGCACTGTAATTTTGGGCTTTAAGAATTTGGAACTATACATTTTATTTTAACTTACCTTTTTCCTATATTACCATTTAGGGTCTAAGTGTGTTGGTCCAAATTGGTTTAACCTGGCCAAATATATTCTCTGAATTTACATTAAGTGCTGGTCCCTGAGATTGTGAATATTAATTTTTTTGTGACTGTTTTGGTTGGCATAAGTTATAGCCTGTGGCTACATTTTTAACCTTTTGGTTGTTAATGAATACGTGGTAACCCACTGTTTCCTTTTGTACCCTAGAGTCTCCACACAAGGTGGTGGGACCTCCTGACTGCATACTACTGGGTCAACTTGGTTTAGGCCGCTGGTCTACTTAGTGCTTCATACTGCTTTCTTTTATGGGAGTCATCTCATCTCCCTCTGTCTTCACATTATGTTCTATCTTCCTGACTACTCAGTGTGGGAGCTGGCATTTGAGATGACATTATAGACCCTAATGACAGATTTTAGCCTATGAAAAATCTTTGTGAGATCATGCCATAGTATCTGTAAGTGAATTTGTTATATTTATTTATTTTATGTGATGTTACAATGTACATTATTATATTTGTCATAGATGGACTATACATTCAAAGACCGTCATCCTATTAGCCAGTCCTGAGGAAGTGGTATATCTGTAAAACGCATTGACTCTTATGGACTAAGGATGAGCTGCAGCATGTTCGCATGCTGCGCTTGCAGAGCCCGCCAGGAATTCGGCATGGCGCAGCGCTAATCGCAGGCAGTGAGACATTTCCAAATCTCTGCAGCCGCACATCGGGAAATGTCTCATTGCTTGTGGTTAGCACTGCGCCGTGGCGACTTCCTGGCGGGCTCGGCACATGCAGCATGCGAACACGCCGGAGCTCATCCTTCTTGTGGACGTATGTGAATGTAGTCCATTGCTGTAATATGTATTTTACAAATTTTTGTTATATGTATGCTCCTCATATGTGGGCAAATTTTAATATTGTTTGCATAATAACAATATCACTTGTTTTATCATAAATTAGTATTGTTTGGAGTTGTATTTTCCTGCCAGCACACTTAAAGTCCTATATTTTTTTTTGGTTTAGTTTGTGTTTGTTAGTAATTTTGGATGGTACCCCAGGAGAATCCATACACTCAGTTCTTGATATGAGATTCCACTAGATATATCACTAGTGACATTGTACTTGCAATCTCTATTAATGTGTGTCATCCAAAACGTTATAATCAAATCTTTTTTTCAGATTTGGACAGAGTGGTTGAAGGTGTGTTTATTTATTTTTTTTTTTTCTGTCATTTATATTCTGATGAGATTTACTTTCTATATACAGTAGCTCAAAAAAGTGAGTACAACCCTCACATTTTTGTAAATATTTTATTCTATCTTTTTATTTGACAACATTGAAGAAATCACACTTTGCTACAATGTAAAGTAGTGAGTGTACAGCTTGTATAACAGTGTAAATTTGCTGCCCCCTCAAAATAACTCAACACACAGCCATTATTGTCTAAACCGCTGGGAACAAATGTGAGTACACCTCTAAGTGAAATTAACCATTTTCCCTCCCCCGGTGTCATGTGACTTGTTAGTATTACAAGGTCTCAGGTGTGAATGGGGAGCAGGTGTGTTCAATTTGGTATTATCACTCTCGCTCTCTGACTGATCACTGCAAGTTCAACATGGCACCTCATGGCAAAGAACTCTCTGAGGATCTGAAAAAAAGAATTGTTGCTCTACATAAAGATGGCTGAGGCTATAAGAAGATTGCCAAGACCCTGAAACTAAGCTGTAGCACAGTGGCCAAGACCATACAGCGGTTTAACAGGACAGGTTCCACTCAGAACAGGCCTCGCCATGGTCAACCAAAGAAGTTAAGTGAACGTGCTCAACATCATATCCAGAGGTTGTCTTTGGGAAATAGATGAATGAGTGCTGCCAGCATTGCTGCAGAGATTGAAGGGGTGGGGGGGTCAGCCTGTCAGTGCTCAGACCATATGCCTCAAATTGCATCAAATTGATCTGCATGGCTGTCATCCCAGAAGGAAGCCCCTTCTAAAGATGATGAACAAGAAAGCCCACAAACAGTCTGCTGAAGACAAGCAGACTAAGGACATGGATTACTGGAACCATGTCCTGTGGTCTGATGGGACCAAGATAAACTTATTTGGTTCAGATGGTGTCAAGCGTGTGTGGCGGCAACCAGGTGAGGAGTACAAAGATAAGTGTGTCTTGCCAATCTATCTTGTCATGGTCTGGGGCTGCATGAGTGCTGCCAGCACTGGGGAGCTACAGTTCATTGAGGGAACCATGAATGCCAACATGTACTGTGACATACTGAAGCAGAGCATGATTCCCTCCCTTCAGAGACTGGGCCTTACAGTTATTTGACGCCACTGTACTTCTCTCCTCTAAGGAAGGTGTGTCTGGGGGTGGAGTTTGGGTGTAGTTTGGGGTGGGGTTTGGGCGTGGTTGTGGGCAGGGATTTGGGCTGGAAGGGTGAGTTCCTGCACCTATTTTCCGAGAAAAAAAGCCCTGGATAAGCGTGTTAACCAGCAGGGTCAGGTAAGTGGATTACCTACAGGGCTATGGCACAAGTGGTGTGGTGATGGAGACTTGGGATCGCTGCTAATATTTTCTTCTATTGTTTTCTCAATATTTTCTCTGTGTGCACTGAGGGAGGACAACTTTAAGAAGGGCACAAGCTTTACATGGTATTTCTCCAAAATAAAATTCCTGTTGCAGGGAATGTCTGCGATGGGACTTTTACTTCAGTGCAGACTTCTGGGGGATTTAGAAAGCCAACCACACAGGAAGGACATAACAATACAATACTAGTCTAGTGTACAGGTTGACATACTCCAGGGAAACTGCATTTAAACTTTATGAAAAGTACAGAGGCAGCAGATAGAAATGAAAAAGGTTAATTTTAATAACTTTAAGACCCCTTTCACACTGAGGCGCTTTACTGGTGCTATAGCCCTAAAAATATGCAAAGCACCTGTAAAGCGCCTCTCCTGTCACTCCGAGGGCTTTCACACTGGAGTGGTGCGCTGGCAGGACGCTCAAAAAAAGTCCTGCAAGCAGCTTCTTTGAGGCGCTTTAGGAGTGGTGTATACATCGCCCCTAAAGTGCCCCTGCTCATTGAATCAATGGGCAGCGCCGGCGCTTTTAACCCTTTTTCGGCTGCTAGCGGGGATTAAAAGCACCCTGCTAAAATGACGGTAAAGCGTTGCTAAAATAGCGGCGCTTTACCGCTGACGCCCGGGCGCTGTGAGTGTGAAAGGGCTCTAAATTACAACATTGCTTGTGTATTAACTTTATATTTTTTGTGAAAGTGAATATTTATTTTAATTCTTTTCAGCTTTAGCTAGTGCTCAATGGTTCTAATTTTTCATCCTGGTGTTCCTCTAACTCTAGTGTATGATAAATCCCTGTCCTTATCTTCTGAATGAACCTGAAATAGAGCTTGTGCAAATGCAAGATAGCATGTATACCAGCATCGCTGTCTTTCTTCACTCACTGCAGTCACCCCTATTGACACTTCAAGGCTATATAGCTTAAAATCCTGTGATGAGTTACTGCATTAAAAATGGAGATGTACAGTATTTTAAATTTTGTTTGAAGAGTAACTCAAATTTAGTTTTAAAAAATGTAATTTATTTATATGTGTTTTAATTGCAACACACGCCATCATGTAATTCAGTGGTATTATAACTTACCTTTGTACCTCCATCTGCAGTAAGCTATGGCTTTCTAAAATTAACAAAATATTAAAATAATGTGTTTGTAGCCATGGCAAGTGGGGGTGTCCTGTTTTGGGGTGTAATCATAAGTATGCCCACACGGTGTGTGAACCATAACTTATTATGACAACTCTGTGGGAAAAAAAAACAATGTTATTTAATTTCTTAATTTTCCAAAAAATTGTGACAAAAAATTAAAATGTCAGAAAACTCGCCATGCATCTTACTAAATACATTGGACTTTCTACTTTCCAAAAAGGGGGTCTTTTGGGGGGTATTTGTACTCTCCTGGCATTTTATGGCTTCAAGAAATTAAATGAGGCAGTCAGTACATTCGGACTGATCCATTTTCTTAGATATTCAGTTTGTAGACTACGGTATATAGTTTTCACTCAGACTAAATAATATACACAGATTTGGGTTATTTTTTACCAAAGAAATGTAGTAGAATACATTTTGGCCTAGGGTTATGAAGAAAGATTATGTATTTGCAAAATTGTATAATATAAAATAATGTTTGGTGTTTTTTCATTTATATAGCAAAAAAAAAAATAAAAAACAAAACAATAGTGATTAAATACCACCAAAAGAAAGCTCTGTCTAGAAAAAAAAAAGGTAAAACATTAATTTGGGTAAAGTGTTGCATTTCTCTTGCCATTCAAATTATGACAGTACTGAAAGCTAAAAATTGGCCTGGGCAGGAAGGGGGTGAAAGTGTTCCGTATTGAGGTGGTTAAGTTTGCTAAAATCATTGCATTTAATGTAACTGTCAAAAAGTGCAGTTACACTTTAAGATAAACGTAATGTATTTTCTGACCTTAGCACAGCTTTAATGGTGCCCAGAAAAGATTAGCAGAACACTGATTGATGTCACTTGTCACCTAGAGTTGACAAATTTGCAGTAGGTGTGGAGCACATTTTTACTTTTACTACCAGCTGCCTACAATACAGTAGAAAAGCACCAGACTTTAAAATCACTGAAACAAATCCAAATCTAGCATAGCGAAGGGGATAAGGCTGTTACAGCATCCCAAAATAATACTTAACTGGTGATAAAACATAATAAAAACAGCAATTGAGAAAGATAGTTGCTTTTAGCTGTGCAAAAAGCTAATGAGCCATGAAAGGGTGAAGGAGTGAGACGGAAAATTTCCTGCCTTGCACATTGACAAAACCCACAATTAAACCTCGTCTTGTGTCATTTGTTTACACAATACCACTGGAGGAATATTTTACTGTAAATTGAAATTGTAGTTGAATATTCGGGGGAGGGAGGCAGGTCATAAGAAAATGACTACTTTGCCGTGACATTTTCTATGCAATGTCTGCTCAGGGATTACATGATTAGATTTGTAGACATGTCCATATATTCTGAAAATGGAAAGTGAAATGTATTCTTTAACAAACATAAGAGGAAGTAAGAGCCTACATGAGATTATTAGGTTGATCGATATACACTATATTACCAAAAGTATTGGGACGCCTGACTTTACACACACATGAACTTTAATGGTATCCCAGTCTTAGTCAGTAGGGTTCAGTATTGAGTTGGCTCACCCTTTGAAGCTATGACAACTTCAGCTCCTCTGGGAAGGCCGTCCACAAGGTTTAGGAGTGTGTCTGTGGGAATGTTTGACCATTCTTTCAGAAGCGCATTTGTGAGGTCAGGCACTGATGTTACATGAGAAGGTCTGGCTCACAGTCTCCGCTCTAATTCATCACAAAAGTGTTCTGTCGAGTTGAGGTCAGGACTCTGTGCAGGCCAGTCAAGTTCCTCCACCCCAAACTCTCTCATCTATGTCTTTATGGACCTTGCTTTGTGCACTGGTGCTCAGTCATGTTGGAACATGAAGGGGCCATCCCCACACTGTCCCTACAAAGTTGGGAGCATGAAATTGTCCAAAATGTCTTGGTATTCCTTAAGAGTTCCCTTCATTGGAACTCAGGGGCCAAGCCCAACCCCTGAAAAAACAACCCCACACCATAATCCCCTCTCCACCAAATGATTTGAACCAGTGCACAAAGCAAGGTCCATATAGACATGGATGAGTACGTTTGGAGTGGAGGAATTGACGGGCCTGCACAGAGTCCTGACCTCAACCTGATAGAACATCTTTGGGATGATTTAGAGCGGAGACTGCGAGCCAGGCCTTCTCATCCAACATCAGTGACTGACCTCACAAATGTGCCTCTGGAAGAATGGTCAAACATTCCCATAGACACTCTCCTAAACTTTGTGGACAGCCTTCCAAGAAGAGCTGTTATAGCTGCAAAGGGTGGGCCAACTCAATATTGAAGCTTAAGGACTAAGAGTGGGATACCATTAAAGTTCATATGCGTGTAAAGACAGGCGTTCCAATACTTTTGGTAATATATATTATATATTAAACAGAAATGTTTAAACTCTAATGCCCTGTACACACGGTCGGATTTTCAGACAGAAAAAGTGCGATCGGATTGTGTTGTCGGAAATTCCGATCGTGTGTGGGCTCCATCTGACTTTTTCCTTTGGAATTTCCGACACATAAAGTTTGAGAGCAGGCTAAAAAGTTTTCCGACAACAAAATCCGATCGGTTAAATTAAATTAATACATAAACTAGACGCACAAAGTGCCACGCATGCTCAGAATAAATTAGGAGATGAAAGCTACTGCCCCGTTTATAGTCCCGACGTACATGTTTTACGTCGCTGCGTTCAGAACGATCGGATTTTCTGACAACTTTGTGTGACTGTGTGTATGCAAGACAAGTTTGAGCCAACATCCGTCGGAAAAAATCCATGGATTTTGTTGTCCGATCGTGTGTACAGGGCATAAAGAAAACTTATTGTGAGTGAAAGATGGGGGCTGCCTTTTGCTGACATTTTTTAAATTGCCCGACTATATCTGGTTTCAGTTCTTGATTTAGGACAAGCATGCGGCCAGTGAAGACAGAGTTAGGTCAAACTTGCTCCAAGCCAGTGAAGAATTGAAGCCACTGTATCTTTTTTTGATGGCAATCATTTTCAGAAGAAGAGGTCAATGCCAGCCTAAATATTTCTTAGTACAAGTGTCCATTAGATTGACTATAAGCAAACTATATGTAGTCACCTGATATGGTTGGTAATGAAGTAGGCAGAGAAATGGATTAATAATGGTAATAACTAGGGATGGGCGAACGGTTCAGCCCGAGCATAAGTTTGGGCCGAACTCTGTGAACACCGAACAATATGCGGTGTTCGGGGCAAATTCAAAAGCCGCCGGAACACCGTCTCGGCAATATAGTTAAAACTCATTGAAAAAAAGAGCATGGAATCCCCCCCCCCCCCCCGTCCATTACCAAGCCCTTTGGGTCTAGTATGAATATTAAGGGGAACCCCGAACCAAAATTACAAAAAAATTGCGTGGGGGTCCCCCTAAAATCAATACCAGGCCCTTCAAGGTCTGATATGGAAATTACGGGGAACCCTGCGCCAAATCAGAGTAGGGGTCCTCCCAAATCCATACCAGACCCTTCAGATCTAATATGGATTCTAAGGGGAACCCTGCCCAAAATCCATACCAGACCCTTATCCGAGCACGCAACCTGGTAGGCCGCAGGAAAAGAGGGGGGATGAGAAAGCAGCCCCCCTCCTGACCCATACAAGGCCACATGCCCTCAACATGAGGAGGGTGCTTTGGGGTAGCCACCCAAAGCACCTTGTCGCCATGTTGATGGGGACAAGGGCCTCATCTCCACAACCCTTGCCCGGTGATTGTGGGGGTATGTGGGCGGGGGGCTTATCGGAATATCTGGAAGCCCCCTTTAACAATGGGACCCCCAGATCCCGCCCCCCCCCGTGTGAAATGGTAACAGGGTACAAATGTACCCCTACCAGGTCCCCAAACACTTTTTATGACAATAACTTGCAGATAAGCCTTTAAAATGAGCACTTTTGATTTATTCATGTTCGTGTCCCATAGACTTTAACGGTGTTCGTGACAAATTTTTTGCCTGTTCACATGTTCTGCTGTGAACCGAACAGGAGGGTGTTTGGCTCATCCCTAGTAATAACACAATTGGGCAGTAGAAGAGAAGAATCTGGTTGGCCGCACATCCAAGAAAATCACCTTTATTTAGACCTATTCAATAAAGACTCTCCACACTACATACAGGGGAACATAGCACTCCAGCTTATGTATTTGATGCCAACATCAGTGCTTAGTCATAGCTACAGTAAGCTAACACAATTTGGCATATAGGGTTATTAGTAATGTAGCAACCTCTAGTGTGTTACTAGCGGTAGTACAGGCAAATTTATCTGGCCCAGGGATAAACCTGAGGCATGGAATCTGGGTCAGGGTTATTAGAGGTCAGGACTGGATGACTCATCCAGGAATATCTCTGGTGCCTCCCCCTGGTTCTAGAATGATGGAGAACATTCTAGAAGATAGTGGTCAGGAGTTAGGAGGGGTTGCCTTGACTATTTAAGGGCCCTTAACCAATTCCCAGGAAGTGGGCCTGGCAGAGGACTAAGTCAGGTAGTCGGGTGGAAGATGGAGAAGCAGTGTTGAGGGTCTGTCGGTGGCCCTTGAGGGTCCCCTACCGGAGAGAGGTTTTATCTTGGGCTGGAGTTTGGGAGGCTGGCCTAGAAGGATCACACCACAGGAGGCAGTTGAAGAGACTAACTGGAAAGGCAGAGGAGCAAGGAGAAACAGTGAGTAGATCATCACAGTGCAGGGACAGACAAAGGGAGAGTCTGCCAGCTGTAGCAAGTGAAGTTGAAAAAAAATCGCGCTTAGGACAAGTATATAGGCCAAGTGTTTACAGGTTGCTGCCTCCCTTAAACAGAGACACTCCCTAGGAATGTCCTGCAGAAATAAGAAATATTAGGGGATAAATAGGGAAAAACGGCGCTACCCGAGAGACCTGTTTGGCTCAGCCTATACACGGAACGTTGTATAAACGTAAATTTTATATATATCACAAGATTTCAAACCAATATGGGTGAAAGGGTGCTGTAATTAAATGGAAAACGGAAAATGTTGCAGAGTCACACTCCATTGGCTAAAGTACATATGTGTGGGTCAGTATATAATCGCATACAGAGATAATCAGAAAAGACTCTGTATGTGCTACAATATCATATGCTTTTCATAGGACAGTGTAGTTTTACCCATCACAACACACATTCAGCACTTAGTACAAAATAAAGACATCTAGTTTATAGCGACAAAAATGCATGAAACATGCGTGGATCCACTTATGTTGGTTCCTATGGGGAAAAGGATTCCATATACAATATCGCAACAGTATCTCTATGTCTCAGTGCACATATAGTTCATATGTTGTAGCAATTGCACAAATGTGTAATAGTCTCATGTATTTCATGCGGCAATCAGACTTGATATTATCCCCAAAGTGACTTGGTGTGTACAGGGTAGGATGGTGACTTCTGTGATCCCCCTCAGATTGCTCACTCACCAGATGTCGGAACCCCTACAGGGGTATCAGGCCTGTAATGCTGCACGGAAGACTGCTACTGCTGCGATGCTTCAGATGGCTCCAATGATCATGTTGCAATTAGCCCTCATATCAGGGAAAGAAAAAGGCTTCCATAGTATAATATAGTCCCAAAAAGTATTTATTTAAAAAGTAGTATAAAAGACAAAAAAAAAAATATATACTCGAGTATAAGTCGTTCCGAGTATAAGTCGAGGCCCTAATTTACCACAAAAAAAATGGGAAAACTTATTGACCCGAGTATAAGACGAGGGTGAGAAATGCACAGCTACTGTAAGTGGAAAAGAGGGTCAACAATGCCCATTTGCAGCCTCACTGTGCCCATTTGCAGCCATAGGTCCCCTGAACTTCAAACTCTGTAGTTAAGGGTTCCTAGATGCCCCCTAGCTGCAGCCAAAATATGGGGTCTCTGAACCCAAAGGGTCCCGAAATGACATTGCTGCAGATGGACACAGTTGACCGAATTTGGGGCCCCGTATCTCGGGGCCACTTAGTGCTAGGAACCCCAAATTTGGTGTGCAAACCCAGTGGAACTAGCACCATAACATTTCCAAAGCTGGGGTTTCTAGCTCTAAGTGGCCCCGAGATATAGGGCCCCAAAAATCAGTTCAGAAAATGTCAAGCACTTTTCTACAGGAGAGAATGACATTTTCCGAACCGGATTTGGGGCCCCGTATCTCAGGGCCACTTGGTGCTAGGAACCCCAGCTTTGACTATGTTATGGTACCAGTTCCACTGGGTTTGCATACCAAATTTGGGGTTCCTAGCACTAAGTGGCCCTGAGATATGGGGCCCCAAAATCGGTTCAGAAAATGTCAAGCACTTTTCTGCAGCAGAGAATGACATTTTCCGAACCGATTTTGGGGCCCCGTATCTCAGGGCCACTTGGTGCTAGGAACCCCAGCTTTGAATATGTTATGGTACCAGTTCCACTGGGTTTGTACACCAAATTTTGGGTTCCTAGCACCAAGTGGCCCTGAGATACGGGGCCCCAAAATCGGTTCAGAAAATGACATTTTTTGCTGAAGAAAAGTGCTTGACTCGCGTATAAGTCGAGGGGGGCACTTTCAGCACAAAAAAATGTGCTGAAAAATTCGACTTATACTCGAGTATATACGGTATATAAAATAAAACAAAAATAAAAATAAAAAAAGTTGCAAACATCCAACAGGTCCCGTTCGTTCACCCCCCCCTTGGCCACTGGGGAGGGATATCACTCAAAAGTGGGTTTCGTTGGTGTTTGGTTGTTCAGTCACTCTTCAGTCACTGAAACCCAAGCAGGTACAAGTGGGGGAAGTAGCGATCAGCTGGAGATGTATTCCTCCCACTGTGCCGCCGCTGAAGACGTTAGAGAACGAAGCGCGCACGACGGACCAGCGCCTACACATCACTTCCTGGCAGAACAGTGGGAGGAATACATCTCCAGCTGATCGCTACTTCCCCCACTTGTACCTGCTTGGGTTTCAGTGACTAAAGAGTGACTGAACAACCAAACACCAACGAAACCCACTTTTGAGTGATATCCCTCCCCAGTGGCCAAGGGGGGGTGAACGAACGGGACCTGTTGGATGTTTGCAACTTTTTTTATTTTTATTTTTGTTTTATTTTATATTTTTTTGTCTTTTATGCTACTTTTTAAATAAATACTTTTTGGGACTATATTATACTATGGAAGCCTTTTTCTTTCCCTGATATGAGGGCTAATTGCAACATGATCATTGGAGCCATCTGAAGCATCGCAGCAGTAGCAGTCTTCCGTGCAGCATTACAGGCCTGATACCCCTGTAGGGGTTCCGACATCTGGTGAGTGAGCAATCTGAGGGGGATCACAGAAGTCACCATCCTACCCTGTACACACCAAGTCATTTTGGGGATAATATCAAGTCTGATTGCCGCATGAAATACATGAGACTATTACACATTTGTGCAATTGCTACAACATATGAACTATATGTGCACTGAGACATAGAGATACTGTTGCGATATTGTATATGGAATCCTTTTCCCCATAGGAACCAACATAAGTGGATCCACGCATGTTTCATGCATTTTTGTCGCTATAAACTAGATGTCTTTATTTTGTACTAAGTGCTGAATGTGTGTTGTGATGGGTAAAACTACACTGTCCTATGAAAAGCATATGATATTGTAGCACATACAGAGTCTTTTCTGATTATCTCTGTATGCGATTATATACTGACCCACACATATGTACTTTAGCCAATGGAGTGTGACTCTGCAACATTTTCCGTTTTCCATTTAATTACAGCACCCTTTCACCCATATTGGTTTAAAATCTTGTGATATATATAAAATTTACGTTTATACAACGTTCCGTGTATAGGCTGAGCCAAACAGGTCTCTCGGGTAGCGCCGTTTTTCCCTATTTATCCCCTAATATTTCTTATTTCTGCAGGACATTCCTAGGGAGTGTCTCTGTTTAAGGCAGGCAGCAACCTGTAAACACTTGGCCTATATACTTGGTTCATCCATAGGAACCAACATAAGTGGATCCACGCATGTTTCATGCATTTTTGTCGCTATAAACAAGATGTCTTTATTTTGTACTAAGTGCTGAATGTGTGTTGTGAGGGGTAAAACTACACTGTCCTATGAAAAGCATATGATATTTTAGCACATACAGAGTCTTTTCTGATTATCTCTGTATGCGATTATATACTGACCCACACATATGTACTTTAGCCAATTGAGTGTGACTCTGCAACATTTTTCGTTTTCCATTTAATTATAGCACCCTTTTACCCATATTGGTTTGAAATCTTGTGATATATATAAAATTACGTTTACCGTATATACTCGAGTATAAGTCGAATTTTTCAGCACATTTTTTTGTGCTGAATGTGCCCCCCTCGACTTATACTGGAGTCAAGCACTTTTCTGCAGCAAAAAATTTCATTTTCCGAACCGATTTTGGGGCCCTGTATCTCAGGGCCACTTGATGCTAGGAACCCCAAATTTGGTATGCAAACCCACTGGAACTGGTACCACAACATATCCAAAGATGACGTTCCTAGCACTAAGTGGCCCCGAGATACGGGGCCCCAAAATCGGTTCCGAAAATGTCATTCTCTGCTGAAGAAAAGTGCTTGACATTTTCTGAACCGACTTTGGGGCCCCATATCTCAGGGCCACTTGATGCTAGGAACCCCAAATTTTATGGAAATTTTATGGTGCTAGTTCCACTGGGTTTGCACACCAAATTTGGGGTTCCTAGCACTAAGTGGCCCCGAGATACGGGGCCCCAAATTCGGTCAACTGTGTCCATCTGCAGCAATGCCATTTCAGGACCCTTTGGGTTCAGAGACCCCAAATTTTGGCTGCAGCTAGGGGGCATCTAGGAACCCTTAACTACCGAGTTTGAAGTTCAGGGGACCTATGGCTGCAAATGGGCACAGTGAGGCATGCAAATGGGCACAGTGAGGCTGCAAATGGGCATTGTTGACCCTCTTTTCCACTTACAGTAGCTGTGCATTTCTCACCCTCGTCTTATACTCGGGTCAATAAGTTTTTCCCATTTTTTTTTTTTTTTTGTGGTAAATTAGGGCCTCGACTTATACTCGGAACGACTTATACTCGAGTATATACGGTATACAACGTTCCCTGTATAGGCTGAGCCAAACAGGTCTTTCGGCTAGCGCCGTTTTTCCCTATTTATCCCCTAATATTTCTTATGCCAGCTGTAGCAAGTCTCTCTTGAAGACAGCGATATGCCAAGTATGCATTCAACCTTGCCCTGGGGAATCTCCATGTGTGTGTCAGTCAGGAGGACTGAGAAAAGAAAACAGCCAGGTGGGCTAGCATTTCTGCAAGCAGTAGAGCTGAGATAAGTGTCTACGGGGAAGCAGAAGGTGGTGTAAGAGGCTGTTCATTCCACATGTACTACTTTACCAAGGGACTGAGAGTTCCTAGCCCGTAATGGGTTGCTATTGAGCTAATGAGGGACTGTTAGTTCCTCCAGGAGTGATCCAGGAGAAGCTGTACAAAAAGGGAACCAAGCTTGTGCAGGAGAAGTTGTCCTTGGTTTTGTTTGTTGAACATTTTCAAGTTAGGCATCCCATAATCCCTTATTACCCTATCCAAGTTATCATCCCCTAATAAAACAGCAAAAAAACAAAAACAAACCAATGGACTGACTTTTGTGTCTGCATGCAATAAGGAAATGATGTGTGATTGGCTGTGCAGCAGTGGGGAACCCTGACATCAGCAACTCCTACGGGGGTAGTACTACAGTGCAAAGAACTAGGCATAAGATGACACTTGGCATCCTGATCAGCATAAACAGTAGCAATGTTCTCTAATGCGTAGCAGTGACCAATAATAATTGATTTACAGAACGCATCGACTATATTGCCAGGCCTAGACGGACTGGATGTGCACTGTCCATAGAAATTACGAAAAAGGGAACAATGAGAATTTCAGGACGGTTTAACCACTTCAATACCAGGCACTTATACACCTTCCTGCCCAGACCAATTTTCAGCTTTCAGCGCTGTCACACTTTGAATGACAATTGCGCAGTCATGCTATACTGTACCCTAACTACATTTTTATCATTTTGTTCCCACAAATAGAGCTTTCTTTTGGTGGTATTTGATCACCTCTGGGATTTTTATTTTCTGCTAAACGAATAAAAAAAAGACAGAAAATTTTGAAAAATAAAAGTTTTTTTTTTTTGTTTTTTTTTGTTTCTGTTACAAAACTTGGTAAATAAGTCACTTTCCTCCTTCACTGATGGGGCGGCACTAATATGCGGCACTGATGGGGCACTGATAGGCGGCACTGATGGGCACTGATAGGTGGCACTGATATGCAGCACTGATGGGTACACATAGATGGCACTGATGGGCACTGAAAGGCTGCACTGATAGGTGGTATGGATGGGCATGGATAAATGGTACTGATGGATGCCAAACAATAATGCCTGCCAATCAGTGATGCCCATTGTGGGCACTGATTGGCATCCGTTGTAAGCACTGGCATCATTGGTGGTCTAGGGTGGCATACCTGGTGGGGACTTGTGGTGGCATCAGACTGATACACCGCAACAACAATTGCCGTGATTTGTGCCAACAGGGGAGTGCAGCGGTTTGATATCCTGGCAACGTCATATGACAGCAGTGGGAGGTAGAGGGTGGGAGGATGCTCTGGTCTCCCTGCGGCAACAGTGCAGATTCGATCTCAGCAGTCTGCGCTGCGCTGCCTCGGGCGTCTCTGCTGGTCTGGCTAGATGTACTCTCATGGGTACCCTTGTCCCCAAGAAAAAGAACCTAGCTGAACAGTCTCAGAAAAGCATAACAGCAGAAAGTGAAAGCAAACTGGTTGTAAAGAGGGAAATGTCTCCTCCATGTTCTTGTAGTCCAGCACCTGGCTACCTATGCTTTTGCATTTTTGTATTTCCTTGTTTTATGAATGTATTCCTTGCTTTGGGACTATACTATACTATACTGCTCTAATTTATGGGGATGGCAGCTGAATAGATATAGAGATATAATCACATACTACTCTTCTGCAGTGGAAGCCATTTATTTAGAATGCCAAAATACTGTACAGCACCAGCCAAATATTTAAAATAAAACATATTATCATTACTGTCATGTATAATACATACCATTTCCAGTCGATGTCGATACATTGCAAAGAAACGACTCTAGCCAGATTTATTAATAATCATTGTTGCCATTATGCCAACAGTATTTTCAGGGAGATTATATGGTGTAACTCTCATAGCAATATCATTCTCTATATTTCCTATATATTAAAATCCTGACAGTACAAATTTTAAAAATCCTCCAAAAAATAGCATGAAATAAAGAGCTATTGGTTTAACATTTATACTGTATAAGCTGTCTATGCTGATCACCCTGCTGGAAAAAGAAGTGCAATTATTGCCCAAGATATGTCCGTATGCTGGAGATCATCGCAGAAAGCGTTTCATGAATGAGGTTAGCGTGTATGCCTACTAACAGTAGAGCCTGGGAAAATATTACCACCATAGAAATAATTTGTCCCTGGGTAATCTTTCTAACATTGCAAATAGGCTATTATCCTAAACCTGTGTTGAGAATAAAGAGGCTGGTATTGCTGTTCTCTCTATTGCTAGTTTTCATTCCAATCCAAACACTTTCTGACTGAAAACTAAAAAACCCAGAACTTTCAACTGTCTTTACTATCTGCATGCTTGTTCCAGGTCAGTGATTCGGAAACTACTTAAGGCAGAGCTAACCCAGGCAAAAAGTGTGTGTTTTTGTTTTTTTTAACCTATTGCATGATGGCCTCCCAGCCCTTTAAAAGTTCTAAAAGCTGGGAGGTGGAGGTGGGCAGTTACATTGGCAGGCAAAAACCACTCTGAGCCTGGGTGACAGGATGAGGAGGGCTTTGTTATCCATTCCACCAACTCTTCTGCATGTTGTGGCTCAATAACACGGCCAGCTGCAGAAAAACAGGGCAAGCATGCCCCACGGCCACGTGCTGAGGATGCACCGTGTCCACGACCAGCACTGTAGACAGAGCTTGCTTGCCCTCATTTAGTGGCCTGTGAGTGTCTGCCTCTCTTTGGTGGCCCTCCCGGACATGCGGTAAATTTTATTTAGCAAAACCACACCACACTACACTGTATTGTGTACTGTGTACACCACCAGAAAAGTACTAGCAAGTGCACGGTACTGTGTACACCAAGTAGTAGCAACTGCACTAGGGGTGCACGGTACTGTGTACACCAACAGAAGTGTAATAACAACTATGGGTGCACTGTATGTATTGTGTACACCAAGTGGTAGCAACTGCACTAGGGTTGCACGGTACTGTGTACACCAACAGAAGTGTAATAACAACTATGGGTGTACTGTGTACACCACCACAAAAGTAGTAGCAACTGCACTATGGGTGCACAGTACTGTGTACACCGCCTGAAGTATATTAGAAAAAGTACACCAGTACAACGACCTGCAGTCAGATATAACTAAACTGGATACGTGTGTGTGTGTGTGTGTGTGTGTGTGTGTGTGTGTATATGTATGTGTATATATATAATATAATATATTTCTCTATCAGTGGGGATCGAAAGTTTGGGCACCCCAGGTAAAAATGTGTATTATTGTGCATAACGAAGCCAAGGAAAGATGGAAAAATCTCCAAACGGCATCAAATTACAGATTAGACATTCTTATATGTCAAAAAAAGTTAGATTTTATTTCCATCATTTACACTTTCAAAATGACAGAAAACAAAAAAATGGCGTCTGCAAAAGTTTGGGCACCCTGCAGAATTTATAGCATGCACTGCCCCCTTTGCAAAGCTGAGACCTGCCAGTGTCATGGATTGTTCTCAATCATCATCTAGGAAGACCAGGCGATGTCAATCTCAAAGGTTTTAAATGGCCAGACTCATCTGACCTTGCCCCAACAATCAGCACCATGGGTTCTTCTAAGCAGTTGTCTAGAAAACTGAAACTGAAAATAGTTGACGCTCACAAAGCTGGAGAAGGCTATAAGAAGATAGCAAAGCATTTTCAGATGTCAATATCCTCTGTTCAGAATGTAATTAAGAAACGGCAGTCATCAGGAACAGTGGAAGTTAAAGCAAGATCTGGAAGACCAAGAAAAATATCAGACAGAACAGCTTGCAGGATTGTGAGAAAAGCAATTCAAAACCCACGTTTGACTGCACGATCCCTCCAGAAAGATCTGGCAGACACTGGAGTTGTGGTACACTATTCCACTATAAAGAGATACTTGTACAAATATGGTCTTCATGGAAGAGTCATCAGAAGAAAACCTCTTCTACGTCCTCATCATAAAAATCAGCGTTTTAACTTTGCAAATGAACATATAGACAAGCCTGAGGCATTTTGGAAACAAGTTCTGTGGACCGATGAGGTTAAAATAGAAATTTTTGGCTGGAATGAGCAAAGGTATGTTTGGAGAAGAAAGGGCACAGAATTTAATGAAGAGAACCTCTGTCTAACGTCCAACTGTTAAGCATGGGGGTGGATCAATCATGCTTTGGGGTTGTATTGCAGCCAGTGGCACAGGCAACATTTCACGGGTAGAAGGAAAAATGGATTCAATAAAATTTCAGCAAATTTTGGATGGTAACTTGATGCCATCTGTGAAAAAGCTGAAGTTAAAGAGCGGATGGCTTCTACAAATGGATAATGATCCTAAACGCACCTCAAAATCCACGGGGGATTACATCAAGAGGCGTAAACTGAATGTTTTGCCATGGCCTTCACAATCTCCTGACCTCAACATTATTGAAAATCTATGGATAGACCTTAAAAGAGCAATTCGTGACAGACATCCCAGAAGTCTCAAAGAACTGGAAGACTTTTGTAAGGAAGAATGGGCAAAGATACCTCAAACAAGAATTGAAAGACTCTTGGCTGGCTATAAAAAGCGTTTACAAGCTGTGATACTTGCCAAAGGGGGCAGTACAAGATATTAACTCTGCAGGGTGCCCAAACTTTTGCAGACACCATTTTTTTTGTTTTCTGTAATTTTGAAAGTGTAAATGATGGAAATAAAATCTAACTTTTTGACATATTTTAAGAATGTCTAATCTGTAATTTGATGCCATTTGGAGATTTTTCCATCTTTCTTTGGCTTCGTTATGCACATTAATACACATTTTTACCTGGGGTGCCCAAACTTTCGATCCCCACTGGTATATTAAATACACTGCAGCTAACTGAATAACCTTCCTGCCTGCTCAATCTAAATGACATTCTCTCACCGTCCACGCCAACAACACACTACACTGGGCTGATGTGCAGGCAGCCTTATATAGTGTGGGGCGTGGACTTCGTTCCCCTGAGCCATGATTGGCAAAAGGCACCCTGCCTTTGGCCAATTATGGCTCTCTTAGCTGAGGGCGCTGGGTTTGGCCAAAGCATGCAGGTCATAGTCCATGCTTTTGCCAATCATCCTCCCGCTCCCGCAGTGCATAATGGGCTGCTCGAATTTGGCGTGAACGGCCCATAATGTTCAGTTTTTGATGAACGGGCGAACAGCCAATGTTGGAGTTGAACTCATGTTCGACCCGAAACAGAAAGCTCATCCCTAGTAGAAACTGTGTACTAGATACTGTGTACACTGCCTGCACTGTATTAGAAACTGTACTACAGCTGCATTGTATTGTGTACTGTCTACTACACTTCTGGTGGTGTACAAACTGTACACACTGTATTTTATACTGTGTACACCACCAGAAAAGTAGTAGAAACTGTACTACAGCTGCAGTGTACTGTGGACACCACCAATAGTGTAGTAGAAACTGTACATACTGTATTAGATACAGTGTACACCGCCTGCACTGTATTAGAAACTTTACTAAGGCTGCACTGTATTGTGTACTGTGTACACCACCAGAAGTGTGTTGCTGAGCTCACCGGTACGTTCTTTCTTTTTAAGGATGTTCCAAACAGTTGATTTGGCCACACCTAATGTTTTTGCTATCTCTCTGATGGGTTTGTTTTGTTTCTTCAGCCTAATGATGGCTTGCTTCACTGATAGTGACAGCTCTTTGGATCTCATATTGAGAGTTGACAGCAACAGATTATAAATGCAAATAGCACACTTGAAATTAATTCTGGACCTTTTTATCTGCTCCTTGTAAATGGGATAATGAGGGAATAACACACACCTGGCCACGGAACAGCTGAGCAGCCAATTGTCCCATTACTTTTGGTCCCTTTAAGTGGGAGGCACATATACAAACCATTGTAATTTCTACACCGTTCACCAGATTTGGATGTAAATACCCTCAAATTAAATTAAATAACGGGTATTCCACGCTTAGGAGGTAAAAGAACTGCAGCCTCCCTGTATGGGACACCACTGGGTGGAGTCCAAAATAATAAAACTGTACTGAAAGGGAAGTGGCGCTGTTCAAAGGGTAGTGATAACATGAAATGAACCCCTGTGTGAATAAATGATGTGGATAAGCCTATGCCTATAAGTGAATGATGCTACAATCAAAAGTAAACCAGGTAGGTGTACCAATCAACAAATGAAGAAACCAAAGTGTAGGAGAAAAAATGAACATGAATAAATGTAAATAATGCATAAATAAGGGTGTGTGTGTGTATATTATATAATGTGTATATATATATATATATATATATATAATCTCTATCTCCAATCACGCATGTATACGGCAAAAATAAGGTGCAGAAATAAAGTGACAAGTGCTATGTCTTCTGAGGTGGTATCCCCGGGTACTTGTATGAATCCACCTACAGTAAGTGTAAATATGTACATAAGCACAAATAAAAAGCAAGCAAAAAATGTAAATGTAAAATATCCACAAAAGTCTGTGTGTAAAAACCAAACAAAAAAATGGAATAAAAAATGGAAAAGCAAAAATGTATAAAAATATTATAGAAAATATATACATAAATGTATGTATAAAAGGTGAAAAGTCCCAAACAGTCAATCAAATGATGATCTGTGAGTAGTAGACTGTGCACAAGCAAAATAGAAGTGACTCTTCAGTGCTCCCCACTTCCATCCGCATCCCCCTCCTGTGATTGCACTCACCAGAGCGCCTCACCCCCGCAGGGGTAACAGACTTGATAGCTGTATCCAGATGGCGATGTCCCCCTTGACAAGATATCCCTCTAGTTCACACAGCTCCCATCAGCCTCTCCAATGCGGTTTCGAAATCCTCAACAACGGACATCCCTCTATAAGGAAGTTGGTGATGTGCCGGTGTACAGAACTCAATTCTGTGTCTCACACTGCATAATTTGTTGATTGGTACACTTACCTGGTTTACTTTTGATTTGTAGCATCATTCACTTGTAAGCATAGGCTTATCCACATCATTTATTCACACAGAGGTTCATTTAATTTTTTCACTACCCTTTGAACAGCGCCACTTCCCTTTCAGTACCCTCAAATTAAAGCTGAAAGTCTGCACTTAAAGCACATCTTGTTCGTTTCATTTCAAATCCATTGTGGATGTATTGGAAAAAAAAAAGTAGATATTTTGTAGACTCAGTATTGAAGTATATGGACTGGGCTGCATTTTGAAAATGACACACATCATGCAGCTTTTCATGCAAAAAAAAAGGAAAAAGGCAGAAATATTTTGCTCACTACATTGACAGCATTTAATCATTTAGAGCATGGGTGTCCAACCTGTGGCCCCCCAGCTGTTGCGGAACTACCGGATCCATGAGCCATTACAAGGAAAGTCACATGAGGCATTGCAAGGCTCACAGTTGCAAGCATGACTCCCAAAGGAAGATGGTACTTTCGCAAAAACTGCAGGTTGAACACCCATGACTGGGAGTATGCTGCATTTTAGAAATGTTCTGGATGGCAATGATCTGCAGATTCTTAGAGCCTCTGCAGCGTTGCCACCACAATACGCATGCTACCCTTTTTCTACTAAGCAAGCCATGTCCTCAGCTTGCTGGTAATCCTCCTAATGTATAGGTCAGCATGGCACTGGTTGGAGGGGGGGCAGGTCACATACTTTTCCAGGCTTTCCCCACAGGCCATATGCAGAGCAAAGCTGAACTTTCTGGAAGCTTACTGCAAATATGTATTTCCTTCTCCAGCAGTGCCAGGACAAGGTCATCCAGTGCCCAGGGCAAAGATGCCAAAAGGCACCCTCACCTCCCTCCTTCATTGTGCCCGAAGTCAGAGTCTCACAGACAAAAAAAAAACTTAAGCACAATCATTTTTATAGTTTATGTGCAGCCAAAATTGTTATTTCTATGTTTTACCCAGAGTGGGTAGGATTAGAACCACTGCCAGGTTATTACTGCTATTTGGGGAGCGTTCCTCTCACTTCCTCTTGCTGATATTGTTTTACCAGCCAAGAAGCAAGAGGAACACTCCAAAAGCAACACAGACAGAAAAAAAATATATACTGTATATTTTTTTTGTTTAGTATAGTCAGGGAACTCTAGCATCTTTGTCAGATGTTTATGTCTGTTACCCTGTTGCAGAATTTCCCCATAAGTCCTGTTTCGTCAAACTGTTGTCGGGAGATGAGGGTAAATCTCCTTAAGAGAGCCCCAGAGAGCAGTGAAAACAGAACAGGAGTTCTAATCCCTTCCCAATCTAAAAATAGAAAAAAATGTGGGCTTGACACACACTTTAAAAATGTAAACTCCTCTATTACATATGCATTCTCTGCATACAAAATATAGACAAAGAACTAACACTTTTCTGAGCCTAACTTGAAGAATGTCATTAAAATAGCCGGGGCCTGTTTAACAGCCAACAAGTGTTACCCGTGTATGCTTGGTGGAGCACTGCTACCTCTATGACTAAGCCCGGGGAGAGGGCACAATGTGCCAGGGGGCGTGGCCTATCGGGGGGAGCTAAGACTAAGGCCATTCTGTACCCTTCAAGCACTCAGAGCTGTCCAGTGTGCAGTGTTCACTAATAATTTACCAACAACTGTTGACATACAACACTTTTGTCAGGAACATGTAATTACATAATTGTATATTAAGTGCAGGAATATGTTGTGTACAATGTGCAGTAGTCAGGAGTATGTAACATACCGTGCAAGTGCCATAAATACAAATGCTCAGCAGTAAAGGGCATGCACTGTATAGCACTGTGAACAGAATATGGTGGTAGAAGTGTAATGTATACAGATCATTATATAATAATGACCTCTGCACTCTTTATGCTGCACCAGAAACTACACACTCTGGACCACTGCACGTCCAGCATACAGAGTATATCGCTTAGAGTGTGGGCATTCAGTCAACAATTCTCACCAAGCAAAAATCTCCCTCATAACTCCCCTTTGGAAAAACCATACAGCTCTTACCAAGTAAACCACCCACAAGTAACCCTCCTCAAGCAGACCTCCTCCCTAGTGAAAATTATTGCCACAAGAAAAAAAAATCCTGCTCACCTCTCCATCCCATACCACTCTCTCTGCCCCACAAATGTCCCCTCTTTACTGACCTTTGCACCCAACCCCCTTTTCTGTTCACAGCTGCACTTCAATGCGCCTCATTCTTTTTACCCTCTGCACCCCAATTCCCTCTCTCTGATAACCTTTGCATCACAATGCCTCCCCCTCTGCTATCCTACATCTCCCAAATCCCTGCTTTCTGCTCACTTTTGCAACCCAACTCCCCTTTCATCCCCTCTGCCCACCTTTACATCCAAACCCCCTTCTCTGATGAACTCTGCACTCCAAACCACTCCCCCTCTGCTAACCTCTGTTCCCCACTCCCCCCTTTCTGATCATCTCCGAACCCCAAACCCAATTCTCTGCTTACATCTATACTCACCTTTTTTTGCACCCCAACTCCCCATTCTTTTCCCATTCTGTTCTTTTTTGTACCCTACCCCCCTTTTCTCACCCCTGCAATACAACACCCCCTGCTCACCTCTGAATACCCATCACTTCTAAGCTCTGAACCACAACTCCCCCTCTCTGTCAACCACTGCATAACAACCCCTCTCCCTGGTCTCACCTCTATTCCCCTCAACTTCTGCACCCCACTCTGTCTGCTAGCCACTAAACCTCAATTTAACTTTGTTAACCTTTGCAACCCACTCTCTCTGCTAACCTCTGTACTCCAACACTATCCCCCCACCTTTCTCACACTCTGATCCCCTCCGCACCCTTCTTTCCTCACCAGTGCTTCAGGAAAGTAACCCTCTCCTTTAAGAATCCACAAGGCTTTGGGTGGTGCTATAGCTTGGGAAGAAGGCAATGATGATTGTAGCCAGCAGGCTTCCAGGTGAAGCTCTGCAGTGGTGGCCAGTCAACAAATGTATAAGCATCCGCACACCATCTGTGAACAGAACGCCTCCAGGCTGTCATATTGTATTTTACAGAAAATTATAGTGCTGCATATTGAAAAGGAAAGGTCATTTTTAATGACATTCATTTACAATATAACTTGTGTAGCAATTTTTTTTTAGCTATTATTTTCCCACAAAAGTGGAGCTACTGTTTAAATAATAAACATGGGTCAAAAATGAGTCAAGAGACACTTGGCAGTTGGCGCTATGAGCAGTGCCAGGGTAAGTTTTCTTTAATTGGGAAACCATTGATTGGGATAAAGGGCAGGGCTGTATCGTGACTGTAAATGTTAGTTTTTATCTGACCACCATGGACCCCCTAAAATTCATCTATGAACCACTTAGGTGTCCATATAAACCAAGTTACCACTTGCCGCTCGCCCACTGTCAAATGACGGAAGGACAGTGCGGCTCTCATTCTGGGTAGACGTCATATGGCGTCGCCCCAAAACTGCCGATCTTGCACGCCCGCGGGGGCGTGCATAGTGGCGACTGCAGCCACTCCATGTTGCTAGGACACGGCATGACCCCAATCTCTGTGAAGAGCTGATGATGCGGCTCTTTAACCATATGATCGTCTCTGTTCGATCATCAGTGCCCTGATTACAGTAAAGCCCCCATCAGTGACACCAATCAGTACCCATCAGTGACACCAATCAGTACCCATCAGTAACACCAATACGTGCCCATCAGTGACACCAATTAGTACCCATTAGTGATGCCAGTTAGTGCTGCCTTTCAGTGCCCATCAGTGCCGCCTATCCGTGCCCATCAGTGACGCCTATCCGTGCCACCTATCAGTGCGCACAAGTGCCACCTATCAGTGCCCATCAGTGCAGCCTATCAGTGCTCATCAATGCCTCATATAAGTGCCCATCAGTGCGGCATATTAGTGCCTCCTGATCAGTGCCACCTAATCAGTGCCCATAAGAGCCACCTAATCAGTGCCCATAAGTGCCACCTCATCAGTGCCCATCAGTCCAGCCTCATCAGCGCACATCGGTGAAGGAGAAAAATCACTTATTTACAAAATTTACTAACAGAAACTAAGACAAACGTATTTATTTATTTTTTTCAAAATTTTCAGTCTATTTTCTTTTTTATTTTGTAAAAAATAAAAAACCTAGCAGTGAAAACCTTGACCAAACATTTACAGGTGGTGAATCAATCACTGTCAATTAACATGCACCAGGAAGATTCACCTGCAGTAAATGCTTGGCAAATGTCACATTTACTACTTTAAGAATATTTACATTTTTTTGGCCTGTTGCTGCCTCCATACTTTGGTGCCATATACACTGGCCCTCAGGGGGTAGGTGATAAATGCGACCATTGCTTTACTAACTGCAGAGATTCTGATAAAGTATATTACCATATAATGTAGTAGTCACAATGCTAATATTCTCACCGCCTATTACAATGTCTACAACAGGAAATTAAATGTGTACATGTGTATCTTCTTTTGTACATGTTCCATTCCAGATTTTCTATTGTTACAGGTATTGCTTGTGATTGTTATGGTAAAAAAAGATAAGATTATCATTAGGATGCAAAATGTTTTTGTGCATCACATAGCTAAATTGTACCCTTAATGCAATATATATCAAATAGACACATTATGTTAAATCTATAGCTTTCATAGGTTCTCTGGGCAATACACCATACATGCATGTAAATCACATTTCAGTTCATTTATATTTTCTGCAAATATTTTATGTACCACCAAAAGACAAACACAGTAAGTGGTAAAATTCAAACAAACCAGCTACTGTGTATATTTCTAGTTAAACTAGGCTACCTGTCAGTTAGCAATGTCCGTGAGGCAGTTTATATGTGTATTTGTGACCTGTAAACATAGGTAGCCAATAGGTGCAAACCTTATTCCATTGCAATCATATTTTAAACTAGTGTGGGTGGAGGTATGAAGCTAAGTATAATAAATGTCTCAAATCTGCCCCTTTGCTCCTTGTTAATATTGCCTAGCTTGAGGACAGGATTGCTAATTGTCCTCTGATTAGTTTGAATTATATTTAAAAAGATATTATAAAAAACATGTTTAAAAATAAAAGTGACTAGAACAAAAGTCGTACAACTAAATAAAATTATAACAATAAATATATATATGTGTGTATGTATGTGTGTGTGTGTGTGTGTGTGTGTATATATATATATATATATATATATATATATATAATGTATGTAGCGCTGGTAGATTTTTTACTCTACCGCTTATATGTAAATTTAGTGGGTCATCTGTTCTGTATATAGTTCAGATTCAATTTATTGTTAATTTAGCCTCTGTTCCAGCTTGGCTGTGTTGCGTGCAGTTCCACATTGTGCCTGTGGGTGTCGTTGTCACCATAGGTCGGTGTTGGAAAGCAACAAGCTGAAGTATATGAGTGCTCTTCTCTACCGGAGACGAATTGGCGGAGGTGGTCCTCTGTGTTGCATTCTGGGAGAGAGTATTTATGGGACAGATGCCATGTTTCTAGAGTCTTTGCCTCGTGGCCCTCCTGGCCTAAAGGTATGTGCTAGTCTGTCCTACCTCATAACCCTCTAGGCTGGAGGACTGCGTTGCTGCAGCCGTGCAGGTAGGCCCAGAAGCCTGTCTGGGGCCTGCTACTGCTGGGATGGTCCTGTGCTGTCTGTCCTGCGGGAAGAAGCCGGACAATTGAAAAGAATCCAAGGGAGGACCCATCTTGGAAGAGACCATGCGGAGCACTGGTCTGGAGAAGGGCCTGATGACTCAATTGGAGGACGCATCTTAAGTCAATCTACCGCACAAGTACTGCCGGGTCGGCTTAAAGGTTCCGGTACTGTGTTTGCTGTTCATCTAAAACTACTACATCCTGTGGCAGAGGATCGTACAGTTTGTTCTACTCAAGTCTGTGGCAGAGACTTTTTGTTCGTGCTGCGCTCTGGCTGCTAGGTTGGTGAGAGAGACCTATCCGGGTGGGCAAAGATTTAATCCTGAATGGAGGATACATTCATCCCTGAGATTTCAATTACTTTGTGCTACACCGAGAAAAGGTATTTGAACTTCCCTACAACTCTTCTTCTACCTCTTTCCTGATACTTCTTCCAGTTATCTCCCATTAAAGCATTGGAAAAGTACTAAAGTGACTGGTGCCTACATTGTCAGATAATACGCTCAAAGTGGACTCTGAGTCTGGTATTGGTGAAACTACAGGTAAAAAGGTGACGGTAACAGCCCGCTTTAAATCAGCAGCTCCACCGTGAGTTAGTGCTATATATATATATATATATATATATATATATATATATATATATATATATATATATATATATATATATAATGTGTGTGTGTGTGTGTAGCAAGGCCCCAGGCCTCCTCCAGTCTGATGAGAACCTTTAGAGCCAAGAACTACTGACATCCTTCCATATAGAGCGGGTTGTGAGGCATAGTGGGTGTAATGCAAGTTAGATTCATGGGCGCCAGACACTTCTTGAATGCAAAGAGATTTTATTTTTTTCTTAAACAGAACTTTGGGGGAGAGGGTTAGGGCTAGGACACCCTTAGATAGTTTTAATGTTAATCGGCAGACTCAGAGACTTTCTACAGGTAGACAGCCATGCAGGGAAGGCATCCAGCAAGACGCCACATCTGCATGTGTAGGAGTGATGTCTCCTACGGGAACAGTATTTAACAGTTTCTAACACAAAGTGTAACAGTTCCTTCACTTCCACTACAATCACTTATTTTAGTTCTTCAGCTCTCTGAGCTCCCACTCTCTCTCTCACTAGACTAGATGATTCACTGCCACTGAATCCCTTGAGCTCCTCCAATCTTCACTGTAGTATCTTCCTCAAGCATCACCTCCGCTGGGTCCCTAGCTTGGCACTCCAGATATTTATTAAAGCTTCACCCCACTTGGTCCCTGGCTTGACACACAAGGCTGCTCTACAAGCGTCACCTCTGCAGGCTGGGTCCCTGGCTTGATACCCGCTGAAGTTTCCCGATTCTTCGCTTGATACCCGCTGAAGTTTCCCGATTCTTCACTGTCCCGGGTTGGCGAGAATTCTGCTCCGGTACTTGCTTCAGCTACTCAATGTGGTCCTTGGTAAAAAGGTAGATGGGCCCTTAGTGGCGACAGCTTTCCCTTCTTACTCCGACCACTACAGGTTCTCTGGCCGACAGAACTGTCACTTCTGGTTGGACTGCAAGCCGCAATCCCAACCCTGTGCTGCTCTCTTCCTTCTGGATAGGCCCTCAGACAGCCTAGCAGCCAGATGTGCCCGGGATAGGCCCAAACTCCAACCTAGCAGCCCGGGCACTACAACACAAGTCCACCCAGACAGCTGTCCAGATGGCACTGAACACCGATCACCTGACTCCACCCAAATATATAGGTTGTCCCAGAAGGCCAAGGGATTTAAGAAAACCCCTGCCCATTGGCTGAGACACCCCATATACCCATAATCTGACCTTACAGTGCCCTTGTCTTATCTAATGCCACCAAGTGCCCGGCCACCTAGCGGCAAAATAGAGAAGTGCAGCAATTACAGAGTGAAATCAGTTGAACCTCAACAATTAGCCAAGGTAGCTATACCTGGCAGGTAAATTCAGGAGCAACCCTGCCTAAACATCAGGGTGCTATATATATATATATATATATATATATATATATATATATATATATATATATATATATATATATATATATATATATATATATATATATATATATATATATATATATATGAGCTTTAATGGCATCCCAGTCTTAGTCCGTAGGGTTCAATATTGAGTTGGCCCACCCTTTGCGGCTATAGCAGCTTCAAATCCTCTGAGAAGGCTGTCCACAAGGTTTAGGAGTGTGTCTATGGGAATGTTTGACCATTCTTGCAGAAGCACATTTGTGAGGTCAGGTAATGATGTTGGACGAGAAGGCCTGGCTCACAGTCTCTGCTCTAATTCCTCCCAAAGGTATTCTATCAGGTTGAGGTTAGGAATCTGTGCAGACCAGTCAAGTTCCTCCCCCAAACTGTCTCAATGACTTTATGGACCTTGCTTTGTTCACTGGTCCAAATAACTTGGTAAAGGGGGGATTACGGTGTGGGCTTGTTTTTCAGGGGTTGAGCTTCGCCACTTAGTTCCATTGAAGGGAACTCTTAAGGCATCAACATACAAAGACATTTTGGACAATTTTGTGCTCCCAACTTTGTGGTAACAGTTTGGGGATGGCCCCTTCCTGTTCCAACATGACTACGCACCAGTGCACAATGCAAGGTCCATAAAGACATGAATGAGCAAGTTTGGGGTGGAGGAACTTGACTGGCCTGCACGGAGTCCTGACCTCAACCTGATAGAACAACTTTGGGATGAATTAGAGCATAGACTGTGAGCCAGGCCTTCTTGTCCACATCAGAGCCTGACCTCACAAATGTGCTTCTGGAAGAATGGTCAAATATTCCCATAGACACACTCCTAAACCTTGTGGACAGCCTTCCCAGAAGAGTAGAAGCTGTTATAGATGTAAAGGGTGGACCAACTCAATATTGAACACTACGGACGAAGACTGGGATGCCATTAAAGTTCATGTGCAGTTAAAAGCAGGTGTTCCAATACTTTTGGTAATATAGTATTTATATGTATATTTATTTTTGTTAAATGTTTTTTTTTAGTATTTGCCTAATACTGTATGAACCTACGTTCTACCTATATTAAGCATAGGTTCACTTCTGGCAAGTGCATGCCTTCTGTTTAGTCCCCTGGGAAGCCATTTGGCTGCCATAAGATGCCAAAGTTAGCCCTGTGTAAAATTCCAAGTCATGATTTAGCCCTTACCCAGGAATAAGAACTCTCTCCCCAACCCCTTGTGAAAGTGCTTGGTGTTGGAGCAGCCAGTTAATAAGTACCAGCCTAACATATGTGGGGAAGGGAATGAGTTACATGCTTCCCCATACCTTGAAGTAACTTATGTTTCTCTTCATTCCAGTAGTTGAGGGAGTGAAGGGAAGGGTCAATATGTGCTGCTGGTGAGGCAACCTAATACAGTATATTGCCCTGTAAGAGCTAAGCGCATGTTCACTTTAAAACTGTATTATAGCAGTTTAAATACTGTACCTTTTTATTAGCTGTCTATATCGGGGTATATAACATTAGTCTTGCAACATATATTTAGTATTTTTTTATAATGTGCTTAAATTATTTAGTAAATATCCAGTCATCTTCTATGGGTGCACTAGGGCTATAAAAGTGAGGGTACAATAACATGCAAAATATTAAGTGTTGTCCTTTCCGGGATTATTTTCCCCCTCTGTATGTACTGTATATGAAAGGAAGCAGACATTTATTTAGCTTTATGTCACAAAGACCTGATTTCGATGAAAAAGCATTATGATAAATGTCAAAGCATAAGACAATATTAATGAAAGGATGCAATAATAAGTAGCAAACATAATTCCAAATATGGAATGGCTAAGGCTGACCTTCAGGCACACAGGAAAAATACACAGGAAAAATTAATTAACTAAATAAATGGGAGCCATGTTACTGGCCAAAGGATTTGTATTTCTGCCCATCAATTCATGAGATTTTCACAGCTCTGCTACACAACACAGCCCTATAAATAATACAACAGGCATAAGTATAGTGTAAAGGTTTGTGCTAGCATACTGTGTGTAACCAAATCAATTTAAGTATATAAAGAGCTGTACTAATTTGAGATATATAAAGTGCAAACCTCTAATAGTGATAATACAAATAACAACATCAAACTCTGAAAGTGATATTATTTTTTTTGATAAATCCCATGAAGTCCAAATAAGTGAAACATAGACACTGTGCTTGATAATGGCGAATCTTCACTCAATCGAAATGTTGATGAAAATGGTGTGATAAAAAAACCTCCACCAAATTCCCCAAAGGTGTGCATTCACCTTGGGGTTTGATCCCCGCTACAAAGGCCAAATTTGCATGTGGACAAGTATTCTAATGCCCCGTACACATGATCGGACATTGATCAGACATTCCGACAACAAAATCCTTGGGTCAAACTTGTTTTTTCTACACACGATCACACAAAGTTGTCGGAATTTCCGAACGCCAAGAACGCAGTAACGTACACCACGTAAGTCAAGACTATAAAAGGGCAGTTCAATCACAAGCGCGGCACCCTTTGGGCTCCTTTTGCTAATCTCATGTTAGTAAAAGTTTGGTGAGAGACGATTCGCGTTTTTCCAGACTCGTGGTTTTCAGATCGTTTTCTGCTGTTTAGTTTGTGCTTGTGGGTTTGTATCTGGTCTTCAGTGCGTGCAGCGAGTTACCCTTGACTTTGTCATTGTGTTCTTGTTCGTTCGTTACTGATTTTCAGGTCGCTCTTCACTGGCCTTGCTGTTCTTCAGTGCGTTCTGTTACATCGTTCTGAGCAGTCGACCGTTTTCTAGCCATGTTGCGTGTACGTACTCATCGTAGAGTTTGTGCTATGCGGGAGCTTGGTGTTGGGGTCCTTACTTTGACACAAGCCCAGTCCATGAACAGGGTGGGGAGGAGTTCATGGACCAAGAATTGGTTGCTCCAGCGTGACCAGTTCTGTCGCATGCATTTTGCTCCGTAAGATCCGTGAGAATAATCCTGACGATTTCAGGAACTTTCTCAGGATGACGGACCCCGTATTTCACCGTTTGTTGGCTTTGCTGACCCCCTATATCAGCAGGCAGGATACCTGCATGAGGCAAGCCATCACTCCGGAGCAGAGGTTAGTCACCACCCTGCGGTACTTGGCGACGGGGAGAAGCCTGCAGGACCTCAAGTTCTTGACAGGCATCTTCCCCCAGGCTCTGGGGATAATTATCCTGGAGACCTGTTCTGCCATCATTCAAGTCCTACAGAAGGACTATATTAAGGTAAGATTTTTATCCTTTAACATCACATTTTATTGTATATAATGTTTGATAATATACTGTATTTCTTTCCTCATTCCTTAATTACCATGATTGTAATATGCTGTGAATGTCCTCTTTGTCCTCATGCATGCTGGAATTTTTTTAAAATTTATTTTTTTGGTCCTTCATACATATTTGCCTTCACTTACCTCCCCAGCATACTCTCCTGGCCCTATATTCACCTCATGTAGTCACTTAACAATGTATTTTGTCAGCTCCATAGTAGTGCTTTAACATAATACCCCCTAAAATGTTTAAAATTGTGATTTGTGCTTTAAATTTTTTTTTTTTTTAGGTCCCAAAATCATTTGGAAACCTTCCTCCCCCCAACTGCTAACTCAGCTGATACCAATCTTCTATCTGCTGACTTTGCCAAACCCATACACACTATACCCACCTCTTTTGTGGTCATATTTATGGATGAATTCCCCAAAGCATGTAGTGCAAGGGCCAGCCTGAATACTTTCAAATGGTACTTTTTTAAGTTTCTGTAACCTATTATTATCTTGATAGGTAATAGTAGAATGTAAAAATGAGCTAAAATGTGTACAGTGTGTATTTATCTCTTTGTATTATGACACTTCTTACCTGTCCAGTGGGCTGCCAATAGTGTAAGTAAGGAGGGGCTGGTCAAAGTAATACACATTTTTTAGGCATTCATCTCTCAATGAAGTGGAGAGGGTTACCTGTCCAAAACATCCCCCCCCATAAAATTTATAAAATGGCCCATGAGAGGGGGGGGGGGGGGATCTGATAGGTGGACCTTATACCTTTTTGTCTTTAAATACTCCCTAAAATAAATGTAATACTGATGTTGGCCAAGAATGTTTGTGTCTGCTTTCCATGTTTATGTGCAAAATGATTAATTTTTATTTCTTGTTTGACTCCACAGTTTCCTTCCAACCCACAGGAATGGCAGACTGTGGCATCCCACTTTGCCCAGCGGTGGGACTTTCCTAACTGCGGAGGGGCAATTTATGGGAAACACGTCCACATCGTCCCACCACCCAACTCGGAGTCATACTATTACAACTACAAGGGGTTCAATAGTATTGTGATGTTGGCGGTGGTGTCGGCTACTTACGAGTTCCTGTATGTGGACGTTGGGGAAGAATGGCCGGATGTCGGATGGTGGAGTCATCGCCCAGACGGAGTTCTACAGGCGTCTCCAGAATGGCAGCTTGGACTTGCTACCTCCAGAAGACAATGCAGAAGGACTTCCATTCGTCTTTGTTGCGGATGAAGCGTTTGCGCTGGGGGACCATCTTATGCGGCCATTCCCTATGAGGGCCCTCACCTCGGACCAGAGGGTTTTTAATTACTGGCTGGCCAGAGCCAGAAGAGTGGTGGAGAACACATTTGGAATAATGGCCAGCCGGTTCCGCCTATTTCTTACACCCATACACATGGCGGAGTATAAACTGAATCACATCATCCTGGCTTGCTTTGTTCTCCACAACTTTTTAAGGAGAAATTCTGTGAACTATGCTGGCTCAGTTGGGATTGAATCCGGAATTAATCTCAATGAACCAACCCTGACGGCGCTTGAAGCTGACCGTCCTGGCTTGCCCCCCCTGAGTGCCCGCGAGGTCCATCTAAGATACATGGAATACTTTGCGGGTAGGGGGGGGCCATCAATATGCCAGACAATGTCAGACATTTTTTAAATAAAAAAAAATGTAACTACTAAAATATTAGCTGACATTTACTGCTTGTGTTTCTTTTAAACGGTTACAGCGCTGATAATCATACAATAACGTGCTACGTGCTGAAAAATTAGATATTGATTATGTTATACATGTAACTACTAGTTACCACAATGTAAGTGATGAGTCAGTCAGTGTTACCTGACTAGACACCACCTGAGAAATGTATTAGTGAATGGTTGCCATATCAAAATAAAATACCAAAGGTGACTCTGATCACAATATACCAGTGCAAGAAATAATGTGAAAAAAACATATATAAAATATATATATAGTCCCGACCCAACTCGCCCCAGCTGGGCATAGATCTCAGACAGACAGCTTAATGGTATCCCGACAGCTCCTATGTGGACAAGTCAATCCGTACTCTAATCCAACATCAGGTGTTTCTATATGGATAAGTGGATATTATCTTATGGAGCCATATATCTTGCAAACGGTCACCCAAAATAGAAGGACGTCACATCCGGCCTTCAAACAACCAAGTGACGCTTTTTTACCTTCCTGGCTTCGTGGAGCGCACGCTACCAGGCGGCGACCGCGGAAGCATCTGATATGCCTGTTATGCCTGACTGTCACCAGGGAAAGCGTGAGTAGCGGTCTGTAGTGCGATTGGCTCTTACACCCCGCAGTACTTCACCATATATATATTTTATCTCCTTCTATTTTGGGTGACCGTTTGCAAGATATATGGCTCCATAAGATAATATCCACTTATCCATATAGAAACACCTGATGTTGGATTAGAGTACGGATTGACTTGTCCACATAGGAGCTGTCGGGATACCATTAAGCTGTCTGTCTGAGATCTATGCCCAGCTGGGGCGAGTTGGGTCGGGACTATATATATATTTTATATATGTTTTTTTCACATTATTTCTTGCACTGGTATATTGTGATCAGAGTCACCTTTGGTATTTTATTTTGATATGGCAACCATTCACTAATACATTTCTCAGGTGGTGTCTAGTCAGGTAACACTGACTGACTCATCACTTACATTGTGGTAACTAGTAGTTACATGTATAACATAATCAATATCTAATTTTTCAGCACGTAGCACGTTATTGTATGATTATCAGCGCTGTAACCGTTTATCATTTTTTCAAAAGTTTATACACTTTGCTACAGCAGCGATAGCATATAGCCTAATTAAGTCTAATTTTTGTTGTGAGCGCTGTTCCTTCTATTTATTTGTGTTTCTTTTAGCTGACCCTGACTGGAATTTGGGGAGTCCTGAAAATGGCGTGATTGTGTAACATTAGAAAGCACTGTTGGGTGTTATTTACTAAAGGCAAAGGCACATTGCACTACAAGTGCACTTGAGACTGCACTTGTAGTGCAAAGTGAATTTGCCCTTAGTAAATAACCCCCATTGTCACAGAAAACACAAATTTTACCACACAAAAAGTTTAGGAGCATTGAAAGAAGAAGCCACACATAGTTGATTATCAATCTTTTTAATACAAGCATAATCACATGTGCATTTATAAAAGGTTGTTTAAAACAAACCAACATGTTTGTTGTATAACAATTTTTTTGGTCACATTAATAAAAGTAGAAATGTCCATTTAAGGTAAAACAGGTATGTTTAAAACCAACAAGAAATACACAAATCTGGAACTTACAAAGTTCAACTTTGTTAGAAATTGAGGCAATATCAGACATGAGTATTTATAAACTGTGTTTGATATTGCGTTCAGATGGGGTGAAGTCACCCCTGGAAATGCCAAATTTTAAAGATGCACACAAATTGCCGAATGTCAACGTGTGCTAGCTGCCATCACGGAGGATCAAGGGACGTGTTTTGGGGGTGCAACCCCTTCCTCTCAGCTACTTTATTATTGAGGAAGGGGTTGCACCCCTAAAACGCATACATTGATCTCCCGTGATGGCAGATAGCACATGTTGACACACTGTGTGCATCTTCAAAATTTGGCTTTTTCGAGAATATGTCAATGAATGAGAAAAATATTTTCTGTAAAAAAAGCACAACTAAGTAAGGGATTTCGAGGGGTTTTAAACTCTCCCTAAAACATCAATGATGTTCTTCATTTTGTTTTGAACATCATTGATGTTTTGCTTGATGTTTTCCAAGTCCCTATTACACCCCATGATCTCCCCGATCAGGATCTGGGCACTTTCACTGGTGAAATGACCTTCATCCACAACATCACTATCACCTAAAAATATAGAAACAAAAACACACCATGTATTATAAATATGCCGGCTTCCATCTCTTACCTGAGCCTGTGGTCGCAGACACTCACCTGTTGTGGTGACTATTTTGATTACGTCTCCCTCCTCCTCCTCCTGTTGGCTTTGGGGGATTTCCACTTCTTCATGAGGTGGGGGGGTCTGTTGTCTCCTCTGATGAGTGGTGTCCTCCGAGTCTTTTCTCCCCTATGTTAAAAAAAATAGGTATACTTAGCACACAGATATTTGATGGCAGAAATAGGAATATGAAACATTGCTTGGAAGTGGGTTACAATTGTCTATTTTGGCAGAGTTACAAGATGAATAAATATTTTTTCCCTTTGTCAAGCTTGAATACTTACCTGTTTTGTACAAGCTTCACAGATGGAGTCACCCCTATAGTATCCACTGGAGCACCTGTGTGGGCCCCCTAATAAAAAGGGTGTTCTGGTGTCCCACACTAGTGCTCCAGCGTCCAGATGTGTAAACATCTGCTGAGTGTCCTTTCCTTACACAAAATCTAGTTTGCATTTCATTCTAGTTACAAACCCATCTAGACAACAAACTTATTTTAAGAGAAGTAGGCTAGCAAAAATTTATTGAAATGTATCTGGCCAAAACATGGTGTTTTCTAGGTCGAACAAACAATGTTTCCTACGAAAGAATAATGTGTCCATGAACATGAAAGTTGCCATTTTAAACTACAACAGTAAAGAAAAGCACATGGAGCAGCATGAACGTTCTAAAAATAATGAATAGGAACACAGCACAACTTTTTACTTTTTTGCAGCACTCTCCTGATCCTTCTATACTGATTGTGCTCCCTTAATTTGAGGTCCGACCACCGTTTCCGGAGTTGATCCTTGGAACGCCGTACCCCAAAATTCTTCTGCAGACTCTTCACAACTTTCGCCATGATCTTGGCCTTTCTGACATTGGGGTTAGGGTAAGGTCCATACTTCCCATCATAGTCGGCCCTTTTCAAGATGTCCACCATCTCCAACGTCTCCCCAAAGGACATATTTGAGGCCTTAAATCGTCTCCTCCAGGATCGGATGTTTCTGGCTCCGGGCTTTCCTCCTCATTGCTGTAATTAGCACGCACCTGCTCTGTCTCCGCCATGTGCTCTTCCCCACTGCGCCGTACGAGAAGGGGCGGGGAATAGACTAGAAAGAACGTCAGGGGCAAGCGGAGTTTCACGCATGCGCAGGGTATATAAAGTGTAACACGCGTGCGTAGTATGTACGATCTGTGAGCGGAGGAAGCAGGGCCGATCCTAGGGTCACAGGCACCTGGGTGCAGAAATATTTCTAGCGCCCCCACATGGGCGTGGTCATTTTAGTAACTCCTCCCCTTTACAAATATTTCTATGTCAACGACTCAACCACAGAGATGCTCCACCACAAAGTCTTCATTACCCTGGGATCCTTACAGGTACAATAAACAAAATACAGGCTGCAGACATAGTACAGGAGATGGTCAGAGACTGCAGACATGTTACAGGAGATGGTCAAAGACTGCAGACATAGTACAGGAGATGGTCAGAGACTGCAGACATGGTACAGAAGATGGTCAGAGACTGCAGACATGGTACAGGAGCTGGTCAGAGACTGCAGACATAGTACAGGAGATGGTCAGAGACATGCAGTTATAATACAGGAGATGGTCAGAGTCTACAGACATAGTACAGGAGATGGTCAGAGACTGCACACATAGTACAGGAGACGATCAGAGACTGCAGACATAATACAGGAGATGGTCAAAGACTGCAGATATATTACAGGAGATGGTCAGAGACTGCAGACATGATATAGGAGACGGTCAGGGACTGCAGACATGATATAGGAGATGGTCAGAGACTACAGACATAGTACAGGAGATGGTTAGAGACTGCAGACATGGCACAGAAGATGGTCAGAGACTGCAAACATGGTACAGGAGCTGGTCAGAGACTACAAATATAGTACAGCTGATGGTTAGAGACTGCAGACATAGTACAGGAGATGATCAGAGACTGCAGACATAGTACAGGAGATGGCCAGAGACTGCAGACATGATAGAGGAGACGGTTAGAGACTGCAGGCTTGGTACAGGAGATGGTCAGAGACTGCAGACATAGTACAGGAGATGGTCAGAGACTGCAGACATGGTACAGAAGATGGTCAGAGACTGCAGACATGGTACAGAAGATGGTCAGAGACTGCAGACATGGTACAGGAGCTGGTCAGAGACTGCAGACATAGTACAGGAGATGGTTATGTATGGTATGTATGGTCTTGGCCACTGTGCTGCAGCTCAGATTCAGGGTCTTGGCAATCTTCTTATAGCCTAGGCCATCTTTGTGTAGAGCAACAATATTTTTTTTATTTAGATCTTTTTTTTTAGATTTTTTTTCACTTAGGGGTGTACTCACTTTTTTGCCAGTTATTCTGAGGGGACAGCAAATTGACACTGTTATACAAGCTGTACACTCACTACTTTACATTGTACCAAGTGTAATTTCTTCAGTGTTGTCACATGAAAATTATAATAAAATATTTACAAAAATGTGAGGGGTGTACTCCCTTTTGTGAGATACTGTGTATACATGATCCTGCAGTTCCGGGTAGGGGGCGTAAATGCATGCCTCCAGCGGATCACTTCCGCTGTGATTGTACACAGCGGGAGCTTATCGGCAGGCACCGTGGACCTAATGTCTGTCTGCACCAGCCGATCATCAGCCAGAGACAGAATGTAAATAAGGCAGATTGCTGTTCTGACAGGAGGGAAGGCATGGATCCTGTGTCTCTGCAAAGCAGGGACTAGGATCCATGTTTTTCCCTAGTAAAAGCACCTCCCACAGTTTAGTAAAACACAGTCCAGGCACACAGTTAACCCTTTGATCGCCCCTGATGTTAACCCCTTCTCAGCCAGTGTCATTAGTACAGTGATAGTGAATATTTTTAGCACTGATCACTGTATTAGTGTCACCAAAAAGTGCCAAAAGTGTTAGTGTCCGAATGCAATTTTATATATATTGTAATATTGCAGTCCCGCTATAAGTCACTGATCGCCACCATTACTAGTAAAAAAAGAAATAAAAATATCCCATAGTTTGTAGAAACTATAACTTTGCGCAAACCAATCAATATATGCTTATTGATATTTTTTTTACCAAAAATATGTAGTAGAATACATATTGTCCTAAATTTATGAAGAAATTTGTTTTTTTTTCAGTTTTTTTATCGGATATGTTTTATAACAGAAAGTAAAAAAAATGTGTGTTTTTTTTTCTAAACCGTTGGTCTTTTTTTGTTAATAGCGCAAAAAATAAAAAAACGCAGAGGTGATCAAATACCACCAAAAGAAAGCTCTATTTGTGAGAAAAAAAAGGCATAAACTTTATTTGGGTACAGTGTCACGTGTAATTGTCTATTAAAAAATGGCCTGGTCATAAAGGGGGGTAAATATTCTGGAGGTCAAGTGGTTGAAAACTATAGAGAAAATATTGTAATAATGTAATGTACCCAATAACAGTTTAAAGTGGAACTAAGTCATCCTATCCTTTTCAGCCAAGTAAGCTGCCATCTTGGCAGTGGGGTACCAATGGGGGGGCGGTCCGCCCCAGGTGCCACACATTGAGGGGGGTGCAGACCGTGCAGTAAATTTGTTTTTTTCTTTTGTCATTAGCAGTCCCCATGGAGCGAGCTGGCAGCTCCGCTCCTTCTCTCACTGCAGCCGAGCGATGTGCAGGGAAGGAGGCAGGCAAAGGCAGACAGTCAGGAGAGGACTCAAGCCTGCTATAAAGTGGTGTGGGGAGAGGCTCTATGGTGCCCCACATCTCCTTTTACACCTACGGCCACCATTACATACTTTACAGTGGAGGGGGGGTGTCTGACCGGGACAGGCACTGGCTTGTGTGAGTTGCTCGGCCGCTATAGCAGGCATCACAGAGCTGCTAATCGTTAGTGCAGCAGTGCAGTTTTGTGTGTGTGTGGGCGGGAAGGGGGTTGCAGAGATGTTCAGCAGAGTACATGTGCTGGGGGGGGGGGGGGTGCAGAGACTTATGGAGACTTACTGAAGGATACTGATGTATACAGATTAATGCTGGGGGTGCAGCATGGGTGGCACTGTCTGCAGTACATTATGGCATTGGCAACATATGTGGCACTGTCTGCAGTACATTATGGCATAGACGGCATATGTGGCACTGTCTGCAGCACATTATAGCATGGGTGGCACTGTCTGCAGTACATTATGGCATTGGTGGCATGGGTGGCACTGTCTGCAGCACATTATGGCATTGGCGGCATGGGTGGCACTGTCTGCAGTACTTTATGGCATGGGTGGCACTGTCTGCAGGACATTATGTCTCTTCTCCAGTCTCACTGTCTCAGGCCGAGTGGAGAGCAGAGCAGAGCGCCATGAGCGGAGCAAGAGGAATCACTCCACCAGGGAAAGCAAATTATGCAGGCCAGGACTTGAGCCAGCATGAGGAGCGGGCTCGGAAGAGACATGCTTCCAAAAAAGAAGAAGTAGTCCCTCCCACCCACAAGAACATCACTACGGAGGTGACAAAAGAAACACTGAAAAGTCAGAGGGGGAGGTTGGATGGAATAGGTAAGGTTGGTTGATGATGGGTCATGGGGTGCTGGCTGAAGGAATATATATATTTTTTTATTCTGCATGAATTCGGTCCCTGTGCAGATTGCCCAGGTCCCCCTGCTGGCCGGGCCCGGTACAACAGGGTCAGTTGTACTGGCCTATCAGTGGCCCTGCTGGGGAGTACAAAGATATCTGGGGGTTCAGAGGTATGTTGGGATACAAAGGTTTGCTGGGGTTACAGAGGTGTACTTGGGGATACATATGAGGGGTACCGAGGATTGTGGGGGGGATGGAAGTGTGCTGGGGGCTGTGAAGGTGTGTAAGGGGGTGCAAAGATGTGTGTGGGGGTGCAGAGATGAGCAAGGGGGTACTGGTGTGTCCTGGGGGGTTCCAGGATAAAATGTGGCTATGGAGATGTGCTGGGGGCACAGAGGCATGCTAAGGGCTTCAGATGCATTCTGGGAGTACAGAGATGTCCAAAGAGGTACAAAAGCATGCCGGGGGTACAGAGATGTGCTGGGGAGTACAGGGGTGTTCTGGGGGTACAAAGATGTGCTGAGGTATTATGGGGGTGTGCTGTGCTATTTGTGGAACAGCATAATGTAATATTAGTGGTGGAGCATAATGTAATATCCGTGGAGCAACTGTAATGCAAACTACACTTTCACTTGTGTAGAAAAAAAAAATCCTTGCACCAGCCCTGCAGTCCACTTTTAAGGTAGGCTAATCTCATATTTTTGCAATGACAAATCTTTGTGCGTGTCTTTACATATTAAATGGGGGGGGGGGGGGTGCCAGATATAGGATCTGCCCCAGGTGCCACATGTTCTAGGTACACCCCTGCATCTTGGCCTCTGTTTGACCTGCAACTGCCATGGTGCTGCACATGTGATTCATTATGACACCAGCCATTTCGTGGTTTTGGCATGCAGCAACCTCATCTATTGATAGCAAGCTGCAATATATTACATTTTTGTTTTTGGGTTTAATACCGCTTTAAGAGTTACCTAAAACTCAAGCTTAATATAACATAACTAAATCTTTTTCGTCCTTCACCACCCAAAGCACTACCTGACATAACTGGCACTGCCACCCTATCTACCACTCAGCCTTGCTGCCTTGTTGTCCCTTGGCCCTAACCTGAACTCCTCACATCCAGAACATCTCCAACTCCCTCTTGGTGTGAACCATCAATGACCAAGTAACTAGTACCCATTACCTACAACCTGCCTGTCACCTCTATTACCCAGATAATAAGCAATGGTGCTGCAAGTTTGAAAATGACTTGCTAAGCTATTGCTAGACTTGCCAGGCTTCACAAGTTTGTTGCACAACTGCAGCAAGTCTGCATCTCATGACTCCAAATCCACAAAAAAACATTCTGCAAGTCTGCTGCGTGTTCTGGTTCAGTTATGTTGTGCAATAGTCATCCCACCACAGGGGTCACTGTGGCTGAATTTTCATGCTGTAGACTTGCAGAGCTCTTGCTGTAGACTCACCACTACAACTTTGCTACAAATTGGAAAAGTGTCAACTAGAACTTGTGCTTCAACTGCACCAAGTGAGTTTAATTACCACCTTAATCAAACACAGAACCTGTGTAATTAATGTGTGTCCTGGATTAAAGGGATGATGTGGCAACCCTAGCAATCTGCAAGTGTACAACTTGCCAGTGAAAATGTGCAGCAAGTTACCAGACTTACAATTCAACACTGCCACAAATTTGTGGCAAGTTATCCTTGCTACCTGGGTACCTATTTTTTCTAATGTTTCTCCACCTCTTAGAACTTGAAGTTATCAGTGCTGGATTAAACTCTGTGGAGGCCCTTAGGCATTTTAAACATTGGAACCCCCCTCTGGAGGTTTCTGGAGATTTCTCATGCGAGTACTCTAGTAGGATAACATTGAACTAAGCAGTGTGCACACCCACCACCAGGGCCGATCCTAGGGTCACAGGCACCTGGGTGCAGAAATATTTCTAGCGCCCCCACATGGGCGTGGTCATTTTAGTGACTCCTCCCCTTTACAAATATTTCTATGTCAACGACTCAACCACAGAGATGCTCCACCACAAAGTCTTCATTACCCTGGGATCCTTACAGGTACAATAAACAAAATACAGGCTGCAGACATAGTACAGGAGATGGTCAGAGACTGCAGACATGTTACAGGAGATGGTCAAAGACTGCAGACATAGTACAGGAGATGGTCAGAGACTGCAGACATGGTACAGAAGATGGTCAGAGACTGCAGACATGGTACAGGAGCTGGTCAGAGACTGCAGACATAGTACAGGAGATGGTCAGAGACATGCAGTTATAATACAGGAGATGGTCAGAGTCTACAGACATAGTACAGGAGATGGTCAGAGACTGCACACATAGTACAGGAGACGATCAGAGACTGCAGACATAATACAGGAGATGGTCAAAGACTGCAGATATATTACAGGAGATGGTCAGAGACTGCAGACATGATATAGGAGACGGTCAGGGACTGCAGACATGATATAGGAGATGGTCAGAGACTACAGACATAGTACAGGAGATGGTTAGAGACTGCAGACATGGCACAGAAGATGGTCAGAGACTGCAAACATGGTACAGGAGCTGGTCAGAGACTACAAATATAGTACAGCTGATGGTTAGAGACTGCAGACATAGTACAGGAGATGATCAGAGACTGCAGACATAGTACAGGAGATGGTCAGAGACTGCAGACATAGTACAGGAGATGGTCAGAGACTGCAGACATGATAGAGGAGACGGTTAGAGACTGCAGGCTTGGTACAGGAGATGGTCAGAGACTGCAGACATAGTACAGGAGATGGTCAGAGACTGCAGACATGGTACAGAAGATGGTTAGAGACTGCAGACATGGTACAGAAGATGGTCAGAGACTGCAGACATGGTACAGAAGATGGTCAGAGACTGCAGACATGGTACAGGAGCTGGTTAGAGACTGCAGACATAGTACAGGAGATGGTTAGAGACATGCAGTCATAATACAGGAGATGGTCAGAGTCTACAGACATAGTACAGGAGATGGTCAGAGACTGCACACATAGTACAGGAGAGGGTCAGAGACTGCAGACATAATACAGGAGATGGTCAAAGACCACAGATATATTACAGAAGATGGTCAGAGACTGCAGACATGATATAGGAGACGGTCAGAGACTGCAGACATGATATAGGAGACGGTTAGAGACTGCAGACATAGTACAGGAGATAGTCAGAGACTGCAGACATAGTACAGGAGATGGTCAGAGACTGCAGACATAGTACAGGAGATGGTCAGAGACTACAGACATAGTACAGGAGATGGTCAGAGACTGCAGACATAATACAGGAGATGGTCAGAGACTACAGACATAGTACAGGAGATGATCAGAGACTGCAGACATAATACAGGAGATGGTCAGAGACTGCACACATAGTACAGGAGATGATCAGAGACTGCAGACATAGTACAGGAGATGGTCAGAGACTGCACACATAGTACAGGAGACGATCAGAGACTGCAGACATAATACAGAAGATGGTCAAAGACCGCAGATATATTACAGGAGACGGTCAGAGACTGCAGACATGATATAGGAGACGGTTAGAGACTGCAGACTTAGTACAGGAGATGGTCAAAGACTGCAGACATAGTACAGGAGATGGTCAGAGACTACAGACATAATACAGGAGATGGTCAGAGACTACAGACATAGTACAGGAGATGATCAGAGACTGCAGACATAGTACAGGAGATGGTCAGAGACTGCACACATAGTACAGGAGACGATCAGAGACTGCAGACATAATACAGGAGATGGTCAAAGACCGGAAGATATATTACAGGAGATGGTCAGAGACTGCAGACATGATATAGGAGACAGTCAGAGACTGCAGACATGGTACAGGAGATGGTCAGAGACTGCAGACATAGTACAGGAAATGGTCAGAGACTGCAGACATAGTACAGGAGATGGTCAGAGACTGCAGGCATAATACAGGAGATGGTCAGAGACTACAGACATAGTACAGGAGATGATCAGAGACTGCAGACATGGTACAGGAGATGGTCAGAGACTGCAGACATAATACAAGAGATGGTCAGAGACTGCAGACATAGTACAGGAGATGGTCAGAGACTGCAGACATAGTACAGGAGATGGTCAGAGACTGCAGACATGGCACAGAAGATGGTCAGAGACTGCAGACATGGTGCAGGAGCTGGTCAGAGACTACAGACATAGTACAGGAGATGGTTAGAGACTGCAGACATAGTACAGGAGATGGTCAGAGACTGCAGACATGATATAGGAGACGGTTATAGACTACAGACGTGGTACAGCTGATGGTTAGAGACTGCAGACATAGTACAGGAGACGATCAGAGACTGCAGACATGATATAGGAGACGGTTAGAGACTGCAGGCTTGGTACAGGAGATGGTCAGAGACTGCAGACATAGTACAGGAGATGGTCAAAGACCACAGACATAGTACAGGAGATGGTCCGAGACTGCAGACATAGTACAGGAGATGGTCAGAGACTGCAGACATAGTATAGGAGATGGTCCGAGACTGCAGACATGATACAAGAGATGGTCCGAGACTGAAGACATGATACAGGAGATGGTCCGAGACTGCAGACATAGTACAGGAGATGGTCAAAGATTGCAAACATAATACAGGAGATGATCAGAGACTGCAGTCATAATACAGGAGATGGTCAGAGTCTACAGACATAGTACAGTAGATGGTCAGAGACTGCACACATAGTACAGGAGAGGGTCAGAGACTGCAGACATAGTACAGGAGATGGTCAGAGACTGCAGACATGATATAGGAGATGATTAGAGACTGCAGACATAGTACAGGAGATGGTCAGAGACATGCAGTCATAATACAGGAGATGGTCAGAGACTGCAGACATAGTACAGGAGATGGTCAGAGACTGCAGACATGATAAAGGAGATGGTCCGGAGACTGCAGACATAGTACAGAAGATGGTCAGAGACTGCAGACATGATATAAGAGATATGCCAGAGACTGCAGACATAGTACAGGAGACGGTCAGAGACTGCAGACATAGTACAGGAGATGGTCAGAGACTGCAGACATGATATAGGAGACGGTTAGAGACTGCAGACGTAGTACAGGAGATGGTCAGAGACTGCAGACATAGTACAGAAGATGGTCAGAGACTGCAGACTTAGTACAGGAGATGGTCAGAGACTGCAGACTTAGTACAGGAGATGGTCAGAGACTGCAGACATGATATAGGAGACGGTTAGAGACTGCAGACATAGTGCAGGAGATGGTCAGAGACTGCAGACATAGTACAGAAGATGGCCAGAGACTACAGACATAGTACAGGAGATGGTCAGAGACTACTGACATAATACAGGAGATGATCAGAGACTGCAGACATGATATAGGAGACGGTTAGAGACTGCAGACATAGTACAGGAGATGGTCAGAGACTGCAGACATAAAACAAGAGATGGTCAGAGACTGCTGACATAGTACAGGAGATGGTCAGAGACTGCAGACATGGTACAGAAGATGGTCAGAGACTGCAGACATGGTACAGAAGCTAGTCAGAGACTGCAGACATAGTACAGGAGATGGTCAGAGACATGCAGTCATAATACAGGAGATGGGCAGAGTCTACAGACATAGTACAGGAGATGGTCAGAGACTGCAGACATGGCACAGAAGATGGTCAGAGACTGCAGACATGGTACAGGAGCTGGTCAGAGACTACAGACATAGTACAGGAGATGGTTAGAGACTGCAGACATAGTACAGGAGATGGTCAGAGACTGCAGACATAGTACAGGAGATGGTCAGAGACTGCAGACATGATATAGGAGACGGTTAGAGACTGGAGGCTTAGTACAGGAGATGGTCAGAGACTGCAGACATAGTACAGGAGATGGTCAGAGACTGCAGACATAGTACAGGACATGGTCAGAGACCGCAGACATAGTATAGGAGACGGTCCGAGACTGCAGACATGATACAGGATATGGTCCGAGACTGCAGACATGATACAGGGGATGGTCCGAGACTGCAGACATAGTACAGGATGTGGTCAGAGACTGCAGTCATAATACAGGAGATGGTCAGAGTCTACAGACATAGTACAGGAGATGGTTAGAGACTGCACACATAGTACAGGAGATGGTCAGAGACTGCAGACATAGTACAGGAGATGGTCATAGACTGCAGACATAATACAGGAGATGGTCAGAGATAACAGACATAGTACAGGAGATGATCAGAGACTGCAGACATGATATAGGAGACAGTTAGAGACTGCAGACATGATATAGGAGACGGTTAGAGACTGCAGACATGGTATAGGAGACGGTCCGAGACTGCAGACATGATACAGGATATGGTCCGAGACTGCAGACATGATACAGGGGATGGTCTGAGACTGCAGACATAGTACAGGATGTGGTCAGAGACTGCAGTCATAATACAGGAGATGGTCAGAGTCTACAGACATAGTACAGGAGATGGTTAGAGACTGCACACATAGTACAGGAGATGGTCAGAGACTGCAGACATAGTACAGGAGATGGTCAGAGACTACAGACATAGTACAGGAGATGGTCATAGACTGCAGACATAATACAGGAGATGGTCAGAGATAACAGACATAGTACAGGAGATGATCAGAGACTGCAGACATGATATAGGAGACAGTTAGAGACTGCAGACATGATATAGGAGACGGTTAGAGACTGCAGAAATAGTACAGGAGATGGTCAGAGACTGCAGACATAGTACAGGAGATGTATCACAATCTCCCAATCCTAATCTGAATCATTTAGATCAGGGGTCCTCAAACTACGGCACGCGGGCCACATGCGGCCCGCCGAGGACATTTATCCACCCCACCCCACCCAGGGCCGGATTCCCGACAGGCCAGGCTCGGGCCGGGGCCAGGTCGGCTCGGCTTGGGCAGGTCCACTCTGCTTTGGCAGGGAGCATATCTGCTCCGCTCAAGCCGCCTCCCCCACCCCAGTCATTGATGGAGGGCTCCGTGTGCCGCGCTGCATGCTGGGAAGTGTAGTTTCCAGCACAGTCCCGCGCGGATTCACGTCTTCCTCACGTGGCAGACAGGAGGCGCGAAGAGTGACAGCGAGAGCGGAGGCTTCAGGCAACAGCCTACTAACAAGTGAGGACCCCTGTCCACCCCACTGTCCCCTGTCCACCCCACTGTCCCTCTGTCCCCCTGTCCACCCCACTGTCCCCCTGTCCACCCCACTGTCCCCCTGTCCATCCCTCTGTCCATCCCTCTGTCCATCCCACTGTCCCCCGGCCAACCCCCTGTCCATCCCACAGTCCCTCTGTCCCCCTGTCCATCCCACAGTCCCTCTGTCCCCCTGTCCATCCCTCTGTCCATCCCACTGTCCCCCTGTCCATCCCACTGTCCCCCTGTCCATCCCACTGTCCCCCCCACTGTCCACCCCACTGTCCCCCCCATTGTCCACCCCACTGTCCCCCTGTCCACCCCTCTGTCCCCCTGTCCACCCCACTGTCCCCCCTCTGTCCCCCCCTTTGTCCCCCTGTCCACCCCTCTGTCCATCCCACTGTCCCCCTGTCCATCCCTCTGTCCATCCCTCTGTCCACCCCTCTGTCCATCTCACTGTCCCTCTGTCCATCCCACTGTCCCCCTGTCCATCCCTCTGTCCTCCTGTCCATCCCACAGTCCCTCTGTCCATCCCTCTGTCCCCCTGTACATCCCTCTGTCCCCCTGTACATCCCACAGTCCCCCTGTCCATCCCACAGTCCCCCTGTCCATCCCACAGTCCCCCTGTCCATCCCTCTGTCCCCCTGTCCATCCCACAGTCCCCCTGTCCATCCCACAGTCCCCCTGTTCATCTCACAGTCCCCCTGTCCATCTCACAGTCCCCCTGTCCATCTCACAGTCCCCCTGTCCATCTCACAGTCCCCCTGTCCATCCCTCTGTCCATCTCACAGTCCCCCTGTCCATCCCTCTGTGCATCTCACAGTCCCCCTGTCCATCCCACTGTCCATCCCACTGTCCCCCTCTCCATCTCACTGCCCCCTGTCCATCCCACAGTCCCCCTCTCCATCTCACTGCCCCCTGTCCATCTCACTGCCCCCTGTCCATCCCACAGTCCCCCTCTTTATCCTACTTTCCCCCTGTCCATCCCACAGTCCCCCTCTCCATCTCACTGCCCCCTGTCCATCCCACAGTCCCCCTCTCCATCCTACTTTCCCCCTGTCCATCCCACAGTCCCCCTCTCCATCCTACTTTCCCTTGTCCATCCTCTCCATCCCACTGTCCCCCTGTCCATCCCACTGTTCTCCTGTGCATCCCACTGTCCTTCTGTCCACTCTGCAGCCCCCCCCTCCACCCCACTGTCTCCCCCTGTGCATCCCGCTAGTGTGGGGTTCTTTGGGGTGCTGTGGTTAGGGTGGTCCACTTTGGGGTGCCTTAGATATGATGGACTGATTTGGAGTGTTGAGATAGAATGAGCCACAAGCTGGTCTAGGTAGGAGGAGGGCGGGACTTTTATCACAGCGCGTCCGAACTATAGTCCGGCCCTCTAACAGTCTGACCGATAGTGAACTGGCCCCCTGTTTAAAAAGTTTGAGGACCCCTGATTTAGATGTTCATTGGCAAACTGAGGGATGGAGTACACCCCTCACAATTTTTGTAAATATTTTATTCTATCTTTTCATGTGACAACACTGAAGAAATGACACTTTGCTACAATGTAAAGTAGTGAGTGTACAGCTTGTATAACAGTGTAAATTCGTTGTTTCCCCAAAATAACTCAACACACACCCATTAATGTCTAAACCACTGGCAACAAGTGAGTTCACCCCTAAGTGCAAATGTCCAAATTGGGCCCAATTAGCCATTTTCCCTCCCTGATGTCATGTGACTCATTAGTGTTACAAGGTCTCAGGTGTGAACGGGGAGCAGATGCGTCAACATGGCACCTCATGGCAAAGAACTCTCTAAGGATCAGAAAAAAAGAATTGTTGCTCTACATAAAGATGGCCTAGGCTGTAACAAGATTGCCAAGACCCTGAAACAGCTGCAGCACGGTGACCAAGACCATACTGCGGTTTAACAGGACAGGTTCCACTCAGAACAGGCCTCGCCATGGTCCACCAAAGAAGTTGAGGTCACGTGCTCAGCGTTATATCTAGAGGTTGTCTTTGGGAAATAGACGTATGAGTGCTGCCAGCATTGCTGCAGAGGTTGAAGGGGTGGGGGGGTCAACCTGTCAGTGCTCAGACCATATGCTGCCATCCCAGAAGGAAGCCTCTTCTAAAGAAGATGCACAAGAAAGCTCACCAACAGTTTGCTGAAGACAAGCAGACTAAGGACATGGATTACTGGAACCATGTCCTGTGGTCTGATGAGACCAAGATAAACGTATTTGGTTCAGATGGTGTCAAGCGTGTGTGGCGGCAACCAGGTGAGAAGTATAAAGACAAGTGTGTCTTGCCTACAATCAAGCATGGTGGTGGGAGTGTCATGGTCTGGGGCTGCATTAGTGCTGCCAGAACTGGGGAACTACAGTTCATTGAGGGAACCATGAATGCCAACATGTACTGTGACATACTGAAGCAGAGCATGATCCCCTCCCTTCGGAGACTGGGCCGCAGGGCAGTATTCCAACATGATAACGACCCCAAACACACCTCCAAGATGACCACTGCCTTGCTACACAAGCTGAGGGTAAAGGTGATGGACTGGCCAAACATGTCTCCAGACCTAAAGCCTATTGAGCATCTGTGGGGCATCCTCAAATGGAAGGTGGAGGAGTGCAAGGTCTCTAACATCCACCAGCTCCGTGATGTCGTCATGGAGGAGTGGAAGAGGACTTCAGTGGCAACCTGTGAAGCTCTGGTGACCTCCATGCCCAAGAGGGTTAAGGCAGTGCTGGAAAATAATGGTGGCCACACAAAGTGTTGACACTTTGGACCCAATTTGGACATTTTCACTTTGGGGTGTACTGACTTTTGTTGCCAACGGTTTAGATATTAATGGCTGTGTGTTGAGTTATTTTGAAGGGACAGCAAATTTACACTGTTATACAAGCTGTACACTCACTACTTTACATTGTAGAAAAGTGTCATTTCTTCAGTGTTGTCACATGAAAAGATAGAATAAAATATTTACAAAAATGCGAGGGGTGTACTCACTTTTGTGAGATACTGTAGATAGATAGATAGATAGATAGATAGATAGATAATATATATTTTTTTATCTTGTATCTTAATTAGCTTTAAATGCATAGGGGGAGGAGCTATTGTTGCTGGAGGTCTATTGTTTCAGGGGGAGGGGGTCAGTCTATTGTAGCCAGCTGCAGGAGATCCATTTTACCGCTTTTCTTTTCATTAACCACTTCAATACCAGACACTTTCACCCCCCTCCTGCCCAGGCCAATTTTCAGCTTTCAACGCTGTCACACTTTGAATGACAATTGCGTGATCATGTAACACTGTACGCAGATGAAATTTTTATATTTTTTTTTCACACAACTAGAGCTTTTGGTGGCATTTAATCACTACTGTTTTTTTTTTTATTTATTTGTATTATATAAACAAAAAAAGACCAAAAAAAAATGAAAAACACTTTTTTCTTTGTTTCTGTTATAAAATGGAACAAATAAATAATTCTTCATACATTTAGGCCAAAATGTATTCTGCTACATTTCTTTGGTGAATATAACCCAAATTAGAGTATATTATTTGGTCCGTAGGAAAGTTAGAGAGTCCACAAGCTATGGGATATCTATCTGAAAATTGATCAATTCTGATGTACTGACAGTCAATCCCATTTTTGGAGGCCCCAAAAATGACAGGACAGTACAAATGCCCCCTTTTTGGAACGTAGACAGTCTGATGTAATTAGTAAGAGGCACAGCAGTTTTTTTTAAGTTGTAATCCTTTGTTGCATTTTTTTGGAAAATGAAGAAAAAAAAAACAGTTCCCCATTTATCTTTTTTTACATAATGTCACCAGTGCACTACAGTGTCCTCATATAACTGGTGTAGCAGTATATATATTTTTTCCATTTTCAGTTTTCTAAATTCATTTTCCTTTTTTATTAATTTTTTTTAATGATTTTTTTTTTTACATACTGTGACCAGAGCAATATAGTAACACTGTACTACTCTGGGGAGGTGATCGGGATTTTTATTTTTACACACTATGATTGCTTATATTTCACTGGTATAAGCAACCATTTTTTCTGAATTAAATCTATTCATTCCATGTTTACTATTGCTAATCACATGGTACAGATAGACTGTGATTGGACCTGTCTGTGCCATGTGATCACTGTGGCCAATAGCAGAGAGCAACACAATAGTACACAATCAATGGCATGAATAGAAGCCATTCATTGTGTACAATTGTCATGTTGGTCTGCGGTGATTGGTCACAGCAATCACATGGCACCGGCAGCATGCCAGTACACTGATATGTCATCCGTTGTGTCCGGCTGCAGCGCGGTATGTGAGGCACGTGAGGTGCATTCTGGGGAGGACTTTATATGACGTCCACTGAGAACAGCGAAAATCCCGTTCAGCCCTTTTACGGCGGGGCGGGAAGGTGTTAAAGGTACAGGGACTCTCACCGCCGACCCGGTCGCTGCCTCCTGGGTGACTGTCTTGCCTCGCAACGCTGTGGGTCCTGAGAGGAGTGCGGAGGAGCGAAGGGGATCGAGAAGTGGTGGACAGCCCCGGGCTCGGCTGAGTAGCTGTGATATACCGGGGTGCGGGAAGCTCCTCGGAAGCCATCGGAGGTCACGTGGGCGCCTTCGGTAACTCTCGGGAGTTGCTGGTCATCTGGTCACCTGATCCATTCTGCCAGGTCGGGGCCCCTGGGAGAACCTCAGGGAAGGCCGAGACATTGGTGCGGCAGGCGCCCGAGAGGTCCATCTATCCCTGCATCTGAAAAAAGCAGAACAGAGCAGCAGCAAGAGCCAATGAGGTATATCGAGGACTGAAATATTGAGTGAGTAAAAAAAAAAAACGATCTGTAATGAGACTGGATGAGAGGATTGTGACTGTAAAAAACTGAGCATAAATTAGCCTTTAACCTACATCCCTGGAACTGAAATTGCATAGATACCTGCATACCTATGTTGCAACCCTTGCAATAACTATATCATAATCTGCATATCTGCATAAACTGAGAGCAAAATCTATACTATTCAGCAGCCGTATAAAAAAGATCTACATAGCTACGCTCATAACTGCTAACAATCTGCTGAGAATACCTGCATGTCTCCTTCTATATACCCATTATAACAAAAATCTGAACTTCTGTACACTTGCTGGTGAAAATTGCTTAACCAACATATTATTATTCGTATTCGTATGGGGCGGCACAGTGGCGTAGTGGGTAGCACTCTCGCCTAGCAGTAAGAAGGGTCGCTGGTTCGAATCCTGACCACGACACTACCTGCCTGGAGTTTGCATGTTCTCCCTGTGTCTGCGTGGGTTTCCTCCGGGTACTCCGGTTTCCTCCCACACTCCAAAGACATGCTGGTAGGTTAATTGGATCCTATCTAAATTGACCCTAGTATGTATGAATGTGAGTTAGGGACCTTAGATTGTAAGCTCCTTGAGGGTGTAGGGACTGATGTGAATGTATAATGTATATGTAAAGCGCTGCGTAAATTGACGGCGCTATACAAGTACCTGAAATAAATAAATAAAATAAATAAATAAATACCTGCAGGTTTCTTTACGCTGATAAGATCGTTAATCAGTAAATATGTCTGGAACAGAAGATGAGCCAGGCTTGCTAGGACCCTCCTCATTAGACTCAAAAGGGAAGTGGGCTTAGCCCTACCATATTTTAAAAGATATTTCTTGGCAATTGTGTTGAATGGAATATCTGATTGGAGGTATCACAAAGACTCTAAGCTTGGGGTTCACCTGGAAACTGAGCTCAGTGGCACAGATCTTTTCACACGAATTTGGATCCCTAGGAAATACAGAACTTTGTCCTCTACCACATTACCGCTTACATGCTCCACCCTCATGGTGTGGGACTCACTGTGCAAGACGAATAAATGGACATATAACTCTCCTCTCTTGCCATTGACTGGTCATAACTACTTTCCCCCGGGTAACATTGACCCCGGGATTCACGTTTGGAATTTTGGGGCTACGGCCCAACTACATCAAGTAACTACTCCATCGGGTATCGTGCCTTTGTCTATAATACATAGCTCGACAGTGACACTCATGGACCAGTGGAGATACCGCAAACTAGCAGCTTTTGTGCATTCTCTCCCAAAACCGTTACGGTCCGTCTCGGATCTGACACTCTTAGAAGCCGCTTTTTCTGAGGACCAACCAGTGGAGAAGCCTGTCTCCCACTTTTAACAAGCATTGCAAATGCTAACCTCCACAAGAGATCCTACTTTCTTACGCAATTGAGAACAAGACCTCCGCAAAGAGTTGTCAGCAGCCCAAAGATCCACCATTATCATAATGGCTCATACCTCCTCTGGGGCTTCCAAAACCGCGGAGGTGAACTATAAATTGTTGACGAGATGGCACTACACACCCCTGTGGTGCTGCACAAGACCTTTCCACAAGCATCACCTCTGTGCTGGAGGGGATGCGGTGAACGAGCAACACATGCTCACATCTGGTGGTTTTGCCCACTTATACGCCCATATTGGCTAGCTATTCTACACTGGGCCAAGGAGATCCAAGGTTTTGAGATTCCCAATGATCCGTGGATTGTATTACTACATTGTACAGGCAAACCAGTGGGAACGTATAAAAAATCTATAACACCACACCTCCTTAATGCTGCAAAGGCACTTATCTCCCAATATTGGAAGCAACCGACCATACCTACGCTACGCCAATGGCTAGTGAAAGTAGACCATATATACTATATGGAAAGCTTGACTCTCTCCCTTAGAAATAAATCTTACCTAGCAAAGAAAATATGGTCCTGCTGGTTTGCCTTCAAATACACATCTGCTTACGCGGAAATTATGTCTCAACCTAGGTAATGCGATGTTGGCTAGTTATATTGCATAAGAGGGATTGGACCGAGGCGGACACACTCCCCCTCCCTCCCCACCTTGTCTCTTGTTCTCTACTTTCACTCTTCTCTTTTACTTACATTCTGTCTTCTCAAGGTTTTATGCCTAAGTAAAGGGCTTTTACAGGGAAGATACTGGAGCCTATGCCCTGAATATGTCGCTGATTTTGACAAGCTGGTAAGAACTGAGCGCATTGAGCCTCGATATATGTCATAGATGGTATTTGAATATGTATATAGATGTTTATTCCTGCATATATGGTTAACTGACTGTTCTGTTACTACGAGGTTCACTCGTCAACTTGTTTAAATCTTCTCTGTATTGTACATTGTGCATTATACATACTATTCTTCAATAAAAACTAAAGAAACAAAAAATAAAAGTTGTATACCTTTAACTTATTACACAGCAACAACTCCTTTTTTCTGTGTCTAGCGGCTTGTGAAAACCAAAGCGGCAGGGATTGGTCTTTCAATCTACATATCTAATAGTATTTATTACTGTGTCTGCGTATCCACTCGGGGACTGAAGGCTGTGAAGGTTGTGCTTATCTGACACTACAAAATTACCCAGAGTAGGGATTACTGCTTTCAGTGATCTCCATTCGAGGAAATAATGGTGAAAAAGGGAACTAAAGCAAACCAGGCGGAAGTGGGGAGCCGTAACACCAATAAAACCATACTTGGTCCAGGAGGGGTTAGACCAAACAGTAGAAAATATAAGTGCGAACGTAACACCATTGCTGACAGGGTATAACTTGCCTTTGCAGTAAGGTGCACATGGAAGGAGCAAAAAGCAAATCCACACAAAAACCTCCTGCGCTTGGGAGTGAACCCACACAATGTAAGTTGGCTATATATCCGTCCTGGCTTGTATAGATGCACTTCGTCTTGCTGCCTCTTAGGACTGGGGGAGTCTGGAACAACTGAGACCATAAAAAGACAGAGAGGGCGTCCAGACTTAGTGCTCTAGACCCCTTTCACACAGGAGGCAGTTTTCAGTCGTTTTAGCGCTAGAAATATCGCCTGTAAACTGCCTCCCATGCGCCCGAAGGTGAAAGCCGGAGTGCTTACACACTGGGGCTTGTGGGATGTTACAAAAAGTCCTGCAAGCAGCATCTTTGGGGAGGTTTTGGAGCATTATATACAGCGCTCCCAAACTGCCCCTGCCCATTGGAATGAATGGGCAGTGATTCCGAAGCGCCTGAAAAGCCATTTGGACGCGCCATTTTAACCCCATCTTCGGCCGCTATCGGGGTTAAGAGCGCCCCAAAAACACTGATTATACAGCGCTAAAGCGCCGCTAAAACAAGCGGCGCTTTAGCGCTAATGCAGCCCCAATGTGAAAGTAGCCTTATCCTTAACCACTTACCGACCGCCGCACGACGATGTACGTCCAAACTTTGGCGGCGGATATCGTTGTTATGGCAGCAGCTAGCTGCCATAACCCCGGTATCCCCGTTTTCGTGCGGCGGCCGGCTTTCAGATAAAAGTGGTCCCTGCGGCGGATTCACCGCGAGATCACTTTTATCGGTGGCGGGAGAGGACCCCCCCTCCCGCCGCAATCCGGTGCCCTCCGCCGCTTACCAGGGCCGTCGGTAGCGGCGGAGGCGATCGCACCCGTCTCCGTCCTGTGTCTGGAGACGAGTGAGGCTAAGATGTCGCTCACTCGTCTCTATGACACTGCTGGGCGGAAGCGACGTCAAAACATCACTTCCGTCCACGTTTCTTAAAAGGCACATTTTTTTAAATGACTTTTTTTTTTATTGCATTTTAGTGTAAATATGAGATCTGAGGTCTTTTTAACCCCAGATCTCATATTTAAGAGGTCCTGCCATGCTTTTTGCTATTACAAGGGATATTTACATTCCTTGTAATAGGAATAAAAGTGACACCATTTTTTTTTAAAACAGTGTAAAAATAAATAAAATATTGTAAAATAAATAATAATACATTTTTTAAATTTAAAACCCCCCCGTCCCGACGAGCTCACGCGCAGAAGCGAACGCATACGCGAGTAGCGCCCGCATATGAAAACGGTGGTCAAACCACACATGTGAGGTATCGCAGCGACCGGTAGAGTTAGAGCAATAATTCTAGCCCTAGACCCCCTCTGTCCCGCAAAATATGCAACCTGTAGAATTTTTTAAACGTCGCCTATGGAGATTTTTGAGGGTAAAAGTTTGACGCCATTCCACGAGCGGGCGCAATTTTCAAGCGTGACATGTTGGGTATCAATTTACTTGGCGTAACATTATATTTCACAATATAAAAAAAATTGGGCTAACTTTACTGTTGTCTTAAGTGAATTTTTTCCAAAAAAAGGGCGCTTTTAAGACCGCTGCGCAAATACGGTGCAAAAAAAAAGTATTGCAACGACCGCCATTTTATTCTCTAGGGTGTTAGAAGAAAAACCATATATAATGTTTGGGGGTTCTAAGTAATTTTCTAGCAAAAAAAACTGTTTTAAACATGTAAACACCTAAAATCCAAAACGAGGCTGGTCCTTAAGTGGTTAAACCATCACTTTATTAATATAAAAAGTGGTAAGTATTATACTCACAAGATGACAAATGTATCAAGCACATCACATAGTACACCGTCATCTAATCCACATTGCATCAGATCATGTGGTAGGAGAAGGTGAAGAGCCAATAGGCTAACATGTTTCCAGGACTAGCCTCTTCCTCAGAGCCCTGAAGAAGCTAGTCCTCGAAATGCATTAGCGTATTGGATCTTCACCTTCTCCTACCACATGATGCAATGTGGATTGGATGACGGTGTACTATTTGATGTGCTTGATACATTTGTCATTTTGTGAGTATAATACTTACCACTTTTTATATTAATAAAGGGATGGTTTTAGGATAAAGCACTAGGTCTGGGCGCCCTCTCTGTCTTTTTACGGTTGCACATGGAAGGAGATTGCACAATACAGGCAAAAAAAAAATTCCCAGCAGACTTACCAGCCAGCCAGCAAAAGAAACAAATTGTCCTGTCTAACAATTCAGGGTAAAAACAGAGGCTTTTGTTGCACTCATTTGCAAATCTGTGGAAGCCGCAGCGCCCCGCCAAGGCTCCTCTGTAAAGTGCGGCCCTAACTCTATAAATATGTTTAGTTGCAGGTTTGTCCCTACATAAGATTGTTACTCTTTATTGCTTTTACTAAATATCCTATAAAGAGACCCAGTCACCAGCTACAACTTTTCAATTTACAGGATTTTATTGACGCATAAATGTACTTTATTTATCAGAAGAATTTCTATAATGCAGACAATTTACACATTTATATTGCACATTCATATCAGCCCTCTCGGATCTTACAATCTATAGCCGGCCACAGAAGGATTGAACCTCGGCTGGTTCAGCAGGGACAGGCCTGAGATTCAATCTATCCATGGGCAGGCTGGTTGTACTGAAATCGATTGACCTCAGTACAATCAGTCTGTGGGATTTTTATTCAGGCAATCACAGCTGGCAATGATCATTCTGTTCTGCCAGCAGGGAAAGCACCCCACTGGCAAAACACAATAGCGCTATGGGAGGGATGCCCCCATCTGTGTTGATGGGGGAAATCAAGCAAATTTCTTTCCAATCACCCATTGTGTGAAAGAAAGTTGCATAATCTATGGGCTGCTAAAGTCCTTAAGGTTGGCCATAGAAGTGTATTTTTTATTTTTTTTCAATCAGGCAGTGGGCGGATCGGAAAAACCAAATGGAATCCCCATCCCCATCTGTTTACATAAAGCAAACACCCCAAAGAACACAGTTATATAGAAATGTAACAGTACCGCACCAGTATTGTTAAGTAATAGTAGTAAAATTTTATTACAATATGCAATAAAAAAATCCCATAGATGGGACTATATTGCAAATGTAGAAAATACTTTACAGTAAAAGGCATTGCCACCCTTGGTGGTAGATCAGTGGGTGTAGCTGAGCCTAAGAGGTATTGCCACCCTTGCTGGTACAAAAAAGTGGTTACTGCCCGCCCCCACCTGTAACTGGTCACTGCAGAAAGGAGCATTGCAAAGGCAAACACATAAAAATAAGACATTTCCACACTCAACTTACCGACCAGCCTGTGACCAACCAAACTGTCCTGTTGAGCAGTATGTGTCAAAGACAGGGGTTTAGTTGCACACATTTACAAATGCATGCGTAAGCCACAGAGCCACGGCAAGGCACCCCATTTTCTGTGGAACCAAAGAGGCATTGTCACCCTTGGTGGTAGATAATTGCATATAGCTGGGGGCAGGGGGTATTACCAGTATGCTGGGCATTGGGAAGTGAGGGCAGATAAAACTTGGGGGGAAGTTCCACTGGCCACACTAACCCCCTACCCAGGGTGGTAGCGTCCCCTCTTGGTGGTAGATGGATGGGTGTAGGTGGGGGCAGGGGGTATTACCAGTATGCTGAGCATGGGGGAGTGAGGGCAGATGAAACTTGGGGGGAAGTTCCACTGGCCACACTCACCCCCTACCCAGGGTGGTAGCGTCCCCTCTTGGTGGTAGATGGGTGGGTGTAGGTGGGGGCAGGGGGTATTACCAGTATGCTGGGCATGGGGGAGTTAGGGCAGATGAAACTTGGGGGGAAGTTCCACTGGCCACACTCACCCCCTACCCAGGCTGGTAGCGTCCCCTCTTGGTGGTAGATGGGTGGGTGTAGGTGGGGGCAGGGCGTATTACCATTACGCTGGGCATGGGGGAGTGAGGGCAGATGAAACTTGGGGGGAAGTTCCACTGGCCACACTCACCCCCTACCCAGGCTGGTAGCGTCCCCTCTTGGTGGTAGATGGGTGGGTGTAGGTGGAGGCAGGGCGTATTACCATTACGCTGGGCATGGGGGAGTGAGGGCAGATGAAACTTGGGGGGAAGTTCCACTGGCCACACTCGCCCCATGCCCTGGGTGGTAGCGCCCCGCTTGGTGGTAGAAGAGTGGGTGTATTGGGTTGTGAGGCAGTTGATCCAGAGGAAGGCGAAAAACCCCAGCAAAGCATGATCCAATGAGCTCCAGCTGGGGAAAAAAATTCCTTCCTGATCCCCGAGAGGCAATCGAATATTTCCTGGATCGGCCCTGTGTGTGGGGGAGGGCAGGCAATTGGAGCCCCACCCTCGGTGGTAGGTGAGTGGAGATGTGGGTGTCAGTGTGTGGAGAGCGGGGGAGGAGAGACCATCCCCCACACAGAGCTCTGGAGGGAGGAGCCATTGTCCGGACTACAGCTGGGTCACGGCGTGTGTGTGATCTGCCTCCTCTGTTCAGGCTCTAAAGCAACTACAAGTCCCAGCAATCTGGGAGTTGCAGTTCCTCAGAGTCTGAGCAGAGTAGGCAGGTTCCCCGGACACACAGACACGCTGTGACCCGGCTGTAGTCCGGACAATGGCTCCTCCCTCCGGAGCTCTGTGGTGGAGATGTTTCCTGGATCGGCCCCGTGTGGGGGGGGCGAGCAATTGGAGCCCCACCCTCGGTGGTAGGTGAGTGGAGATGTGGGTGTCAGTGTGTGGAGAGCGGGGGAGGAGGGACCATCCCCCACACAGAGCTCTGGAGGGAGGAGCCATTGTCCGGACTACAGCCGGGTCACGCCGTGTGTGTGATCTGCCTCCTCTGTTCAGGCTCTAAAGCAACAAGTCCCAGCAATCTGGGAGTTGCAGTTCCTCAGAGTCTGAGCAGAGGAGGCAGGTTCCCCGGACACACAGACACGCTGTGACCCGGCTGTAGTCCGGACAATGGCTCCTCCCTCCGCAGCTCTGTGGTGGAGATGTTTCCTGGATCGGCCCCGTGTGGGGGGGAGGGCGAGCAATTGGAGCCCCACCCTCGGTGGTAGGTGAGTGGAGATGTGGGTGTCAGTGTGTGGAGAGCGGGGGAGGAGGGACCATCCCCCACACAGAGCTCCGGAGGGAGGAGCCATTGTCCGGACTACAGCCGGGTCACGGCGTGTCTGTGTGATCTGCATCCTCTGCTCAGGCTCTAAAGGAACTACAAGTCCCAGCAATCTCTGTCCACATGAGGAACTACAACTCCCAGCCTGCACTGTGTAAGTAATGGGGGTTCAGTTCCCAGCCTGGAATAAGATGCTGTGGGACTACATATCCCAGCATGATTTTCTCTATGGAGATATTTCAGGTCCAGTGATCTCTACATACCCCAGTCTGCTCCCCGGCCCCTCCCCCTCTTCAGGGGCAATTGCACCTCCCCAGTCCCGACCAGCCCTCCCTCATCCTGGAGGGAGGGGACCCACCACCTGTGGTGGGAAAGGAGTGTGGGGTGCAATTACCCCTGAGGAGGGGGAGGGCAGCAGGCTGGGGTATGTAGAGATTGCTGGGACTTGTAGTACATCTATAGAAGAAATCATGCTGGGATACGTAGTCCTGTAACATCCTATTCCAGGCTGGGAGCTGAACCCCCATTACTTACACAGCACATGCTGGGAGTTGTAGTTCCTCATGTGGACAGAGATTGCTGGGAGTTGTAGTGCCTCAGAGGCTGAGCAGAGGAGGCAGGTTCCCCGGACACACAGACACGCTGTGACCCGGCTGTAGTCCGGACAACGGCTCCTCCCTCCGGAGCTCTGTACTGGAGATATTTCCTCCTCTTCGCTCTCCTCACACTGACGCGCTCCCTTTGCGCGCTCGGCTATTTATCTGATCAAGCCGTGACGTCACAAGTGTAACGGCTCCAGCCTCCAGCTCCTGATTGGCTATTCATCCTCTGGTCACGCGCGTCCCATGCGCTGATCACGCCCACTCCCACCTGAGCCGTTAGGTCGCTCTCTCCAGCAGTCACGTGTTGCACATAACGAGGCCACGTGACTTCACAGGAGAAGCATGAAATCCTCCCTGCAGCTACTGCGCATGTGCGGGTCAGAGACGGCAGAAGGTAAACAAGCCGAGGTGATGATTTCCATGGAAACCATTAGCCCCGTAAATGCACCTGGAGTCTCCGCCCCCTGCAGGTTCCCAGCCTATCTCCTGCAGGCTGCTGCTTGAGTGGGCGGGATGGGGGGTGTGGCCTGGAAGAGTGAGGAGTTCCTGGAGGTGCATTACTTTCCAGGCCTGAAACTCCCCCTCGTCAGTGTTGTGTTTGGTCAGGGTGAGTAGGAAGCTTTCTTCACCTCCTCCTCCCTGAGTCCTGACCTCTGACCCCCCTCCCTCCAGATCATACTGTCACTGCTCTATGTTCACTGAACTCCAGGGTTTGGATGGAGTAGTACTTCTGCTGGAGGGGAACAAAGTCACAAAACTTTAGGATTTTGGAGAGAGGTGAATATAGCGCCAACCTAGAAGTGCAGAGAGCTGTCACTGCAGTGCTGAGCAAGAAGCCAGTGAAGACATCTCTATGTCTCTACATCTGCCAAGAATCTCTGCCCAGCCATTTCTATATACCAGGGATCTGCAATAAGTGGACCTCCAGCTGTTGCAAAACTACAAGTCCCATCATGCCTCTGCCTCTGAGTGTCATGCTTGTGGCTGTCAGTCTTGCTATGCATCATGGGACTTGTAGTTCTGCAACAGCTGGAGGTCCACTAATTGCATATCCATGCTATATACCATCCCTAAGGTCCCTGTATACTTCACATAACAAACATTCCTCATCACATTTCCTTGTTTCTTGTTTTTCGCACATAGGGGAACCCATTCACTTGAATGGGCCGCCATATATGTGACAAACACATCATAGAGGCTTTAGAAACTTTTAAGGCATGCAGCTTTGCCACAAGACAAAACACATGTCTGATCATTGCATTTGGGGCGCAATTAACAATTATTGGGCACCACAAGTTCTTTACGCATGTGAAGTACATTTCCGAAATGCGCTGCAGATTGCCGGTTACCTGTGCACTTTGTCACACATTCAGCTGACCTCAAATGTCAATGTGGCCCAATGTCTCGTATACACTGCTAGTTTTCTTTTGATTTCCAGGGGGGGGGGGCCCTGTCAGGTAGGTTGTAGGGGGCCCCGTGATTTCTAACAGTGGCCCTGCGTGACCAATCGGGTGCCATCCCCTCCTCATGTATCCCGTGTGTCATGCATGTAATCTGTGACTATCCCGTGTGTCATGTATGTAATCTGTGACCATCTCGTGATCATGTATGTAATTTGTGACTGTCCCTTGTTTCATGTATGTAATCTGTGACCGTCCCGTGTGTCATGTATGTAATCTGTGACCATCCCCTGTGTCATGTATTTAATCTATGACTGTCCCATGTGTCATGTATGTAATCTATGACTGTCCCTTGTGTCTTGTATGCAATCTCTGACCATCCCGTGTGTCATGTATGTAATCTATGACTGTCCCGTGTGTCATGTATGTAATCTTTGACTTTCCCTTGTGTCATGTATGTAATCTGTAACTGTCCCTTGTGTCATGTATGTAATCTGTGACTGTCCCTTGTGTCATGTATGTAATCTTTGACTGTCCCATGTGTCATGTGTGTAATCTGTGACCGTCCCGTGTCATGTATGTAATCTGTGACCGTCCCGTGTGTCATGTATGTAATCTCTGACCATCCCGTGCGTCATGTATGTAATCTATGACTGTCCCGTGTGTCATGTATGTAATCTTTGACTTTCCCTTGTGTCATGTATGTAATCTGTAACTGTCCCTTGTGTCATGTATGTAATCTGTGACTGTCCCTTGTGTCATGTATGTAATCTTTGACTGTCCCATGTTTCATGTGTGTAATCTGTGACCGTCCCGTGTGTCATGTATGTAATCTGTGACCGTCCCGTGTGTCATGTATGTAATCTGTGACCGTCCCGTGTGTCATGTATGTAATCTGTGACTGTCCCGTGTGTCATGTATGTAATCAGTGACCATCTCGTGATCATGTATGTAATCTATGACTGTCCCGTGCGTCATATATGTAATCTGTGACCATCTCGTGATCATGTATGTAATTTGTGACAGTCCCTTGTGTCATGTATGTAATCTCTGACCATCCCGTGTGTCATGTATGTAATCTATGACTGTCCCGTGTGTCATATATGTAATCTTTGACTGTCCCTTGTGTCATGTTTGTAATCTGTGACTGTCCCTTGTGTCATGTGTGTAATCTTTGACCGTCCCTTGTGTCATGTATGTAATCTTTGACCGTCCCATGTGTCATGTATGTAATCTGTGACTGTCCCATGTATCATGTATGTAATCTGTGACCGTCCCGTGTCTCATGTATGTAATCTGTGACCATCTTGTGATCATGTATGTAATCTATGACTGTCCCGTGTGTCATGTATGTAATTTGTGACTGTCCATTGTGTCATGTATGTAATCTATGACCGTCCCTTGTGTCTTGTATGCAATCTCTGACCATCCCGTGTGTCATGTATGTAATCTGTGACTGTCCCTTGTGTCATGTATGTAATCTGTGACTGTCCCTTGTGTCATGTATGTAATCTGTGACTGTCCCTTGTGTCATGTATGCAATCTCTGACCATCCCATGTGTCATGTATGTAATCTGTGACTGTCCCGTGTGTCATGTATGTAATCTCTGACTCTTGTATCATGTATGTAATCTCTGACTGTCCCAAGGGTTTCCCCTGGGGGGTATTGCTCTCCTCTGATCATACAGAATGGAATCAGGGGGGCCCCAGCTAAACCCCCCCTAAAATGTCTGATAGATCCCCCATCAGGGGGCGCTCTGGGCTCCTCCGGGGACAAAGTTCCCCCTTTGGTGTCATAATGAGTGGCGGCAGAATCGCCTCTTGAAGCGCACATGTGACTTTCCCTGACAATGGCGCGGTCATGTGACGCCGTACACAAATCTCATTTTTATCATTTTATCCCACAAATAGCACTTTTTATTGGTGGGATTTCATCACCTTGCTGCTTTTTTAATTTTTTTGCGCCATAAACAGGAAAAAAACTACAGTTTTGAAAAAAAAATTATATCTTTTTACTTCCCACTATAAAACATTTCCAATAATAATATTTTTTTTTTAAATCGAATTTCTTCATCAATTTAAGCGACATGTTTTTGGTAAAAATATCCCAATAAGGCCCCTTTCACACGGAGCGGCGTCGGCGGTAAAGCGCCGCTATTGTTAGCGGCGCTTTACCGTTGGTATTCGGCCACTAGCGGGGCGATTTTACCCCCGCTAGCGGCCGAGAAAGGGTTAAAATCCACCGCAAAGCGCCTCTGCAGAGGCGCTTTGCCGGTGGAATAGCCGCGCTGTCCCATTGATTTCAATGGGCAGGAGCGGTGAAGGAGCGGTGTATACACCGCTCCTCCACTGCTCCGAAGATGCTGCTATCAGGACTTTTTTTCCCGGCCTGCTAGCGCACCGCTCCAGTGTGAAAGCCCTCGGGGCTTTCACACTGGAGAGACAGCAGCGGCTGTTTTGGGTCGGTTTGCAGGCGCTATTTTTAGCGCAATAGCGCCTGCAAACCGCCCCAGTGTGAAAGGGGCCTAAGTGTAAATTGATTGGTTTACAGAAACGTTATCACATCTACAAACTATGCGATATATACTGGAATTTAAATTGTTTTTTTCATACTAGTAATGGCGGCAATCAGCGACTTCTAGCGGGACTGCAATATTGCGGCGGACAATCTGACACTGACTGACACATTGTGGGAACCAGTGACACCAATACAGTGATCACTGCTAATATTATACACCAGGGGTGCCGAACTGCTGGCCCACGCCGCCCTCTGATGTGACCCGCCACCTCCTGCTCTGGGGTGGCCAGTCAGCAAGCCCAGATCACGGGTTCTCCGACCCGCCATCCCCGAGAATCGGTGTGAATGGAGCCGTCGCTAGAGTAAGCATGCGGCTGCAGTAGAGAGCAGAGCCAATGAGTCCTGTATAGTGCCGGCTCCTGTCACAGGCGGAGTGATACCAAATGTACTCTGCCTGAGACGAAAGCCGCCAACGATACCCACCAGGAGTACCCAGCAGCAATACCCGCTAGCAGTAACTGCTAACAGTACCCACCAGTAGTATCAGCAAAACCCACCAGCACCCGCCAACAGTACCCACCAGCAGTATCCACAATACCCGCCAGAAGTACCAGCAAAACTGACCATCTATATTCATCCAGGGGGACAGCCAGCAGCAGCCGCCAGCCATACCCGCTTGGGGGACAGCAACTGCCAACGATACCTGCAGGAATCCTGAGGAAGAAGTGAAGATTGAGGTCAGTTTTTAATAAAAAATCAAACAGCAATGGGGATATCTGCACTCTGCACTCGCTACACTGGGCTTCTTTCACACTGATCTGCAGGTGCGGTGCAATGTACCTGTACTGACCCATAGACTTCTGTTATTACCTGTACTGAGCCATAGACTTCTATTATTACCTGTACTGACCCATAGACTTCTATTATTACCTGTACTGACCCATAGACTTCTGTTATTACCTGTACTGAGCCATAGACTTCTATTATTACCTGTACTGACCCATAGACTTCTGTTATTGCCTGTACTGAGCCATATACTTCTATTAATACCTGTACTGAACCATAGACTTCTATTATTACTTCTACTGAGCCATAGACTTCTGTTGTTACCTGTACTGAGCCATAGACTTCTGTTATTACCTGTACTGAGCCATAGACTTCTATTATTACCCGTACTGAGCCATATACTTCTATTAATACCCGTACTGAACCATAGACTTCTATTATTACTTCTACTGAGCCATAGACTTCTGTTATTACCTGTACAGAGCCATAGACTTCTGTTGTTACCTGTACTGAGCCATAGACTTCTGTTATTACCTGTACTGAGCCATAGACTTCTGTTATTACCTGTACTGAGCCATAGACTTCTATTATTACCTGTACTGACCCATAGACTTCTGTTATTACCTGTACTGAGCCATAGACTTCTGGTATTACCTGTACTGAGCCCCATAGACTTTTATTGGTACCTGTACTGAGCCATAGACTTCTGTTATTACCTGCGGGTTTGGTGTGCTTTCAGAAAGTGCATCACACCTGCAGGATATAATAGAATTCTATGGCAAAGTGCAGCTAACCCACAGGAAAGCCACAGGCGCACTGCGCTCAACCCACGGTGCAGGTAAACTGTAGCGCATCAGTGTGAAAGCAGCCTTAGCACTCATTCAATCGGTCCCTGCTTTGCGGGAAAGCAAAATCCAGCACATCCCCCACTGACAGGACAGAGCTCAGAGCTCTGTTCTGTGTCTCTCCTCGCTAATCAGCAGGTGTCGGAGGACATGCATTGGCCGAAGGACATGCATACTTACCTCCTCTATGCAGTTGGTTTTGCACAGAGCAGCCCGGATCATCCTCTTCTCGGGTCCCTCAACGGTGCTCCTGGCCCCTCCCTCCTGTTGAGTGCCCACACAGCAAGCAGCTTGCTATGGGGGCACCCGAGCCGAGTCACCAGGGCCACTGTTAGAAATCATGGGGCCTCCGCACAGCCTACCTGATGGGGCCTCTTTCAACCACACCCTTGACCCCACCCCTGACCTCGGCTCAAAACAAAATGCAGGTTTGTTGCCATTTACATATATGTGTGTGTTTGAAATTGCACAAAGGAGTGGGGGCAGTATAAATTGTATTTTATTATTATTTTTTTTTTAAATAAAAAAATCTTACACTGTATCTTTTACATTTTTTTTCTTTGTTTTTTCCTTTCACAAGGGATGTACAACATCCCTTGTGATAGTATAGGCCATGACAGGTCCTCTTTATGGAGAGATCTGGGGTCTTTTAGACCCTCTTATCTGTCCTCTGGCCTCCAAAGCACCTGATCAAACCAAGATCAGTCTGATCAGATGCTTGTTCAGGCCGGTAATGGATTGTTTACATGATAATAAAACCGGAAGTAATACAATTCTCGCCACTCCTGGTTTGTGACGTCACGCAGTGGGAGGAACGACATCCACCCCTCTCACCGTGTCTCAGGAACTGGATGCTACTGGTCCCATCTTAAAGGTGGTGGTTGGGGGACCCCCTTCCACTGCCTGGAAAATTTATCCAGCGGCTTCTTAGCCCCTACAATTACTTTTAGTTTGTGCAGAATTGCTGGGGCTAAAAAATGATATCATTGCTGCAGTAATGACCGAGATATCACCCTTCCAATCCAGAGACGTACTGGTACATCGCTGGACGGGAAGAGGTTAAAGTGGATTTGTTTGGGGGGCAGTAAAAATGCAGCTCTGTTGCACATCTTTACTGCTCCCCCCAAATGAAGAGTAAAGTAGCAGCATCTCACGTCTTATGATCATCAGTATTACAATAATCACACAGACAGCACAGTAAGCAGGTGCTCTATCATGGCTCTATCATGGCTCTATCATGGCTCTATCATGGCTCTATCATGGCTCTATCATATCCCTATCATGGCCCTATCATGCCTCTATCATGGCTCTACCATATCCCTATCATGGCCCTATCATATCCCTATTATGGCCCTATTATGGCCTTATCATATCCCTATCATGGCCCTACCATAGCTCGATCATATCCCTATCATGGCCTTATCATAGCGCTAACATATCCCTACCATGGCTTTACCATGGTTCTACCATGGCCCTATTATATCCCTATCATGCCTCTATCATGCCTCTACCATGGCCCTATCAGGGCTCTATCATATCTCTATCATATCCCTATCACGCCTCTATCATGGCTATATCATGCCTCTATCATGGCCCTATTATGGCTCTATCATATCCCTATCATGGCCCTACCATGGTTTTATCATGGCCCTATCATATCCCTATTATGGCCCTATCATGGCATTATCATAGCTCTATCATATCCCTACCATGGACCTACCATGGCTCTATGATGACTCTACCATGGCCCTATCATGGCCCTATAATATCTCTATCATATCCCTATCATGGCTCTATCATATCTCTATCATGGCTCTGCTTTTGAATGAACAAAAGACTATTTGAATTTAAAAAAAAAAAAAATTCTAAAACGAAATTTGAAAGAACGAAAAACATTTGGATAATTTTGTTTTTCGTATTTTCTAACATAAATAAATTATTAACCATTATTATAGTTTTTATTATTTTAATAATAAATAATATTAACCTATAATAATAGTTATAAACTATTAAATTATAGGTATTGGAATTTCTTTTCAAATTTGGCAAACTGAACGTAACGAATTTTTTCACGGGACTCCCTCTTTAACCTCACCTACTATGTAACTATGTTTTTTGAGAAGCGCAGCTCCTTACGTTTATCTATTTATGCTTGTGTACATTTCACTTTGAGCTGCAGCTGTAGTTGTAGGTTTGGAAGCAGCGCAGTTTTTTTGTGTTACATACTACAGGAGATGGTCAGAGACTGCAGACATACTACAGGAGACTGTCAGAGACTGCAGACATGATACAGGAGACGGTCAGAGACTGCAGGCATGATACAGGAGACGGTCAGAGACTGCAGACATGATACAGGAGACGGTCAGAGACTGCAGACATGATACAGGAGACGGTCAGAGACTGCGGACATGATACAGGAGACGGTCAGAGACTGCAGACATGATACAGGAGACGGTCAGAGACTGCAGACATGATACAGGAGACGGTCAGAGACTGCAGACATGATACAGGAGACGGTCAGAGACTTCAGACATGATACAGGAGATGGTCAGAGACTGCAGACATGATACAGGAGACGGTCAGAGACTGCAGACATGATACAGGAGCTGGTCAGAGACTGCAGACATATTACAGGAGATGATCAGAGACTGCAATCATAATACAGGGATGGTCAGAGACTGCAGACATGATATAGGAGATGGTTAGAGACTGCAGATATAGTACAGGAGATGGTCAGAGACTGCAGACATGATATAGGAGACGGTTAGAGACTGCAGACATAGTACAGGAGATGGTCAGAGACTGCAGACATGGTATAGGAGACGGTCAGAGACTGCAGACACGGTACAGGAGATGGTCAGAGACTGCAGACATAGTACAGGAGATGGTCAGAGACTGCAGACATGATATAGGAGACGGTTAGAGACTGCAGACATAGTACAGGAGATGGTCAGAGACTGCAGACATAGTACAGGAGATAGTCAGAGACTGCAGACATAGTACAGGAGATGGTCAGAGACTGCAGACATAGTACAGGAGATGGTCAGAGACTGCAGACATAGTACAAGAGATGGTCAGAGACTGCAGACATAATACAGGAGATGGTCAGAGACTGCAGACATAGTACAAGAAATGGTCAGAGACTGCAGACATAGTAGAAGAGATGGTCAGAGACTGCAGACATAATACAGGAGATAGTCAGAGACTACAGACATAGTACAGGTGATGGTCAGAGACTGCAGACAAAGTACAGGAGATGGTCAGAGACTGCAGACATGGTACAGGAGATGGTCAGAGACTGCAGAAATGGTACAGGAGATGGTCAGAGACTGCAGACATAGTACAGGAGATGGTCAGAGACTGCAGACATGGTAAGGAGCTGGTCAGAGACTACAAACATAGTACAGGAGATGGTCAGAGACTGCAGACAGACATGATATAGGAGACGGTTAGAGACTGCGGAGATGGTACAGGAGACGGTCAAAGACCGCAGATATGGTATAGGAGATGGTCAGAGACTGCAGACATGATATAGGAGATGGTTGGAGACTGCAGACATGGTACAGGAGATGGTCAGAGACTGCAGACATAATACAAGAGATGGTCAGAGACTGCGGACATAGAACAGGAGATGGTCCGAGACTGCAGACATAATACAAGAGATGGTCAGAGACTGCAGACACAATACAAGAGATGGTCAGAGACTGCAGACATGGTACAGGAGATGGTCAGAGACTGCAGACATAATACAAGAGATGGTCAGAGACTGCAGACATAATACAAGAAATGGTCAGAGACTGCAGGCATAATACAAGAGATGGTCAGAGACTGCAGACATAGTACAGGAGACGATCAGAGACTGCAGATATACTACAGGAGACGGTCAGAGACTGCAGACATACTACAGGAGATGGTCCGAGACTGCAGACTAAGGATGAGCTCCGGTGTGTTCGCAAGCTGCACGTGCAGAGCCCACCAGGAAGTCGGCACTGCACATCGCTAATCGCAGGCAGTGACACATTTCCCAATCTCTGAAGCCGCACATCGGGAAATGTCTCACTGCCTGTGATTAGCGCTGTGCAGTGCCGACTTCCTGGCGGGCTCTGCACGTGCAGCTTGCGAACACGCTGGAGCTCATCCTTACTGCAGACATAGTACAGGTGATGGTCCATTAGACCCCTTTCACACTGGAGGCGTTTTTCAGGCGCTTCAGTGTTAAAAATAGCGCCTGGAAAAAGCCTTATCTACAATCCCACTGTGAGAGCCCGAATGCTTTCACACTGGAGCAGAGTACTGGCACGACGTCCAAATAATTCCTGCAAGTAGCTCCTTTGAGTCGCTTTAGGAGCGGTGTATACACCGCTCCTAAAGCGCCCTTGCCCATTGAAATCAATGGGCAGTGCCTGCAAAGCGCCTCCGCAGTTGCGCCTTTAGTGGGGGTTAAATGTACCTCTAAAGCGACGGTAAAGTGCCACTAAAAGTTGCGGCGCATTACCGCCAACGCCCCCACACTGTCAGTGTGAAAGAGCTCTTAGTACATCTCATAATACATCATATCTGTAGATGGACTACTGAGGTGCAGGAAGGGACAGGGCCTGTGTATCCTATGTAATCTATCATGCCATAAAACATCTCCTAGCAGGGGCAGCCCAGAGCAAATGTAAAGGTGTGCTGGGGATACCATTCCCACACACAGCACACCGAACACTGTGACTCACCTTGGTTCTCTCTCCTTGCAGCCCGAGATAGAGATGGGAGGGGGGGGGCATTCCAACTGGAGTTGGTGGAGACAGTGCGGGATCCCAGTGTGAGGAATTCATTCCCGCACAAAAGCACTCAGCTGCCACTGACTAGAACCCTCATGTCAGGAAGAAGAGCACCCCTCTCCCCGAGCACTGCCAGGCTGGACGGGCTGCCCTACGCTCACACTAGTGTTCTGGACGGACACTCACAAGGAGAGAAGGAGGGAGGAGAGAACTCTGGCACTATGGCGCCCCCACCTCTGCAGGCGCCTGGGTGCAAAGCACCCTGCGCACCCCAGGTAGGATCGGCCCTGGGAGGAAGGAGTATCGGAAGTGCCGATCGTGATAACGAAGGTAACAATTAAACTTGGGCCTATACTGCTTAGAAATTGAGGCCTATATTGGGACAAGATTAGGAGACTTTAGCCCGACATTAGGGTTTGTCTTGTGTTGTGTCTTGCAGAGAAAATGGATATATTGAAGGATCAGGATCAGGACTTTATCCCCATATTCATTGATCTGTTCAGGGAGCTGCCCCGATTATAAGAACCAAACAAAGAGGAAGGCAGCGATGGATAATTTGCTGCAATTTGTGAAGCCGGTGATCCCCACGGCAGACATCCCCTATTTAAAGGCCCTAATTGGTGGCATGAGGAGCACTTATCTAAGGGAGCGCAAGAAGGTCCAGGATTCCCAGAGATCAGGAGCTGCAGATGACATTTATCTCCCCAGGCTGTGGTACTATGACAGGCTGCATTTTCTGGCAGGTCAGACTGAACCCAGGCCAGCACTCTCCAGTCTTCCTTCCATGCTTCCTTCCACCTCAGCTGAGGCTTCTGATGCCCAACCTGGGCCTTCCAGGCAGCAACATGTGGAGGAGCCCAGCTTGAGCCAGGTATAGCATTCTTCTAAAGATTTCTGTTGGTCAAATTAATGATGTTAAATCTATGTTATTTTGGATTACTAATTTCTGATTGTGATTGATGAACCAAAAACTAAAACGATGTCCCTTTTTCCATACACAGAAAAGTCTCAGCCAGGAGGTGGCCGGGTCCAGTAGCCTGCCCGATACCCAGGTCCCTCCCCTCTGCCTTCAAAGAAAAAGTGGCAGGAAGAGGAGTAACCTGGAGAAGGCTGCAATTAGCCTATTTTGGAAGGCCCTCAGAACACCCCACAGTGTGGAAGAGGATTTTGCTGACCTAACAGCATGCAAAATGCTGCAAATGGAGGAGGGCCAACGCCTCTTATGTGAGTTTCTCATTTTAGAAGCTCTAAATAAGGGGTTGAGGGGCCAACTCACATGCGAAAGCCACATTTGTGAGCTCACCCATGGTCCTCCTCCTCCTCCAGGTCCTTCTCCTCCTCCTCTTCCTCCGGGTCTTACTCCACCTCCTGCCACACCTCCAACAACCGGGAAGGAAGCGTGTAAGGAAGACCAAAGAGTGATGTCCCTGGGTTAAGTCTGGTCTGCCAAAAGATGCAGGCTCTTGTATGACCACAGCCTGGGAACATACATGTCATCTGCTGCTTTCATGAGCTCTTGGACTTCTGGACCAGATTGTACTCCCTTATATATGGACTCCTCAGGCCACCAATTTTGCAGTAAAATAATTGATGACTGCCCCGGGGGGCCAAAGGCTCAGGGCCGGTCCTGGGAGGGTGCACGGGGTGCACTGCACCCCGGCGCCGCAGAGCGGGGGGCGCCAAAGTGCCAGGGTATCGTCAGTCCCATCCCGAGTGTGCTGTCTCGCGCCCGCAGCAGTGTGCATATTCCCTGCCCCCCCGGCGCGCCCGCAGCACTGTGTATAAATTAGCATATTCCCTGCCCCACGGGGAGTGTTCAGATAGCATATGCCCCGAATCCCCGCCCAACGGCAGTGTGCATATAGCATATTCCCACCCGCGCTCCCCGCCCGCTGCACATCCCTCGCCCGGCGCCCGCTGTATATTCAGTACGAGGAGGAGGTAGGCTAGGTCTGCCCCACCTCCTCCCCATGTCCCCCCTGTGCCCGCCCACAACCCCTTCATGCAGCCAATCTGTGCCTGGGAAAGGAGTGTGGGCGGGAGGTTTCAAATCAGCCAGTGAGCCAGCGATCCTGCCTGATGTCGCTGCCTGAGTGCCTGTGCCTCTGAAGACAGTGCAGCCTGGGTGAGTGATCTCTCCCCTCTCTCTTTTTTCTAAATGTGCCATAGTGTTCCAAGCTTCCATGTATAGTCTTCCATGTGCCATAGCCTTCCATGTTCCATAGCCTTCCAGCCTTCCATGTTCCATAGCCTTCCAGCCTTTCATGTTCCATAGCCTTCCAGCCTTTCATGTTCCATAGCCTTCCAGCCTTTCATGTTCCATAGTCTTCCAGCCTTCCATGTGCCATAGCCTTCCATGTTCCATAGCCTTCCAGCCTTCCATGTTCCATAGTCTTCCAGCCTTTCATGTTCCATAGTCTTCCAGCCTTCCATGTGCCATAGTCTTCCAGCCGTCCATGTGCCATAGCCTTCCATGTGCCATAGCCTTCCATGTCCCATAGTCTTCCAGCCTTCCATGTCCCATAGCCTTCCATGTGTCAGTCTTCCAGCCTTCCATGTATCATAGTGATCCTTCCTGCCTTCCATATACCATAGTGGTCCTTCCTTCCTGCCTTCCATGTGCCATAGTGATCCCTCTTTCCTGCCTTCCATGTACCATAGTAATTCTTCCTGCCTTCCAGGTGTCATAGTGATCCTTCCTGCCTTCTGTGTGCCATAGTGGTCCTTCCTTCCTGCCTTTCATGTGCCATAGTGATCCTTCTTTCCTATCTTCCATGTACCATAGTAATCCTTCCTGCCTTCCAGATGTCATAGTGATCCTTCCTGCCTTCTGCGTACCATAGTGGTTCTTACTTCCTGCCTTCCATGTGCCATAGTGATCCCTCTTTCCTGCCTTCCATGTACCATAGTAATCCTTCCTGCCTTCTATGTGCCATAGTGATCCTTCCATGTACCATAGTGATCCCTCCTTCCTTTCTTCCATGTATCATAGTGATCCTTCCTGCCTTCCATGTACCATAGTGAGTCCTCTTTCCTTTCTTCCATGTACCATAGTGATCCTTCCTGCCTTCTGTGTGCCATAGTGGTCCTTCCTTCCTGCCTTCCATGTGCCATAGTGATCCCTCTTTCCTGCCTTCCATGTACCATAGTAATCCTTCCTGCCTTCTATGTGCCATAGTGATCCTTCCATGTACCATTGTGATCCTTCCTGCCTTCTATGTACCATAGTGATCCCTCCTCCCTTTCTTCCATGTATCATAGTGATCCTTTCTGCCTTCCATGTACCATAGTGAGTCCTCTTTCTTTTCTTCCATGTACCATAGTGATCCTTCCTGCCTTCTGTGTGCCATAGTGGTCCTTCCTTCCTGCCTTCCATGTGCTATAGTGATCCCTCTTTCCTGCCTTCCATGTACCATAGTAATCCTTCCTGCCTTCCAGGTGTCATGGTGATCCTTCCTGTCTTCTGTGTGCCATAGTGATCCTTCCTTCCTGCCTTTCATGTGCCATAGTGATCCCTCTTTCCTGCCTTCCATGTACCATAGTAATTCTTCCTGCCTTCCAGGTGTCATAGTGATCCTTCCTGCCTTCTGTGTGCCATAATGGTCCTTCCTTCCTGCCTTCCATGTGCCATAGTCATCCCTCTTTCCTGCCTTCCATGTACCATAGTAATCCTTCCTGCCTTCTGGGTACCATAGTGTTTCTTCCTTCCTGCCTTCCATAAAGCATAGTGTTCCCCCTTTCTTTCTTCCATATACCATAGTGATCCCTCCTTTCTTCCATGTACCAAAGTGATCCTTCCTTCCATGTACCATAGTGACCCCTCCTTCCATGCACCATAGTGATCCCTCCTTCCTTTCTTCCATGTACCATAGGGACTCTTCCTTCCTGTCTTCCATGTACCATAGTGATCCCTCCTTCCTTTCTTCCATGTACCATAGTGACCCCCCTTTCTTTCTTCCATGTACCATAGCTATACCTCCTTCCTGCCTTCCATGTACCATAGTGATCCCTCCTTCCTTTTTTACCATGTGCCATAGTGATCCCTCCTTCCTGCCTTCCATGTACCATAGTGATTCCTCCTTCCTTTCTTCCATAGTGATCCTTCCTTCCTGCCTTCAAGTCTGCATCTGGTGGGCACAGGTAGGCTACAATTGGTGGGCACTGGTAGGCTGCAATTGATGGGCACTGGTGAGGCTGCATTTGATGGGTACTGGTAGGCTACAATTGGTGGGCACTGGTAGGCTGCAATTGGTGGGCACCGATAAGGCTGCAATTGGTGGGGACTAATGAGGCTACATTGAACTCTTGTATCATGTCTGCAATCTTTGACCATCTCCTGTATCATGTCTGCAATCTTTGACCATCTCCTGTATCATGTCTGCAGTCTCTGACCATCTCCTGTATCATGTCTGCAGTCTCTGACCATCTATTGTATCATGTCTGCAGTCTCTGACCATCTCCTGTATCATGTCTGCAGTCTCTGACCATCTATTGTATCATGTCTGCAGTCTCTGACCATCCATTGTATCATGTCTGCAGTCTCTGGCCATCTATTGTATCATGTCTGCAGTCTCTGACCATCCATTGTATCATGTCTGCAGTCTCTGACCATCCATTGTATCATGTCTGCAGTCTCTGGCCATCTATTGTATCATGTCTGCAGTCTCTGACCATCCATTGTATCATGTCTGCAGTCTCTGACCATCCATTGTATCCTGTCTGCAGTCTCTGACCATCTATTGTATCATGTCTGCAGTCTCTGGCCATCTATTGTATCATGTCTGCAGTCTCTGACCATCTATTGTATCCTGTCTGCAGTCTATGGCCATCTATTGTATCATGTCTGCAGTCTCTGACCATCTATTGTAGTATGTCAGGTGGCTCTGTGTACATTAGAGAGACTCCTCCTCCAAGTCCCATTAGAGTACTTCGCTTCTCTTTCTGTATTTTGTTTATTGTTAAGAGATCATGGGAGGATCCCAGGGTAGCGAAGACTCCTTAAGGGAGCATCTCTGTGTTTGAGTCGTTGCCATAGAAACTTTTGTAAAGGGGAGGAGTTAGTAAGATAACCACGCCCATGTGAAGGCGCCAGAAATATTTCTGCACCCAGGCGTCTGTGACCCTAGGATAGGCCCTGCAAAGGCTTCGCCAATTTCTGATGTTTATCCATCGTTGCCTTCCTCTTTGTTTGGTTATGACCCCTTATTAAAGGAATTTTTGTTTCAATAATACTCGCCTATGTGTGTTTTCATTCAAAAAGGATAGTTTGTTTGTGAGGAGGCAGGTACATTTTAAAAATAGAATGTCAAATTAACAAGAGACACCAACACCAAACAATCTCCTAGAGATTAATAAATAATACAAGATAATAATGGTGTTGTGGTAACTTGATACACAAAACACACCCAAAACTATTCTGTATTAAAAAAAAAAAAAAAAAAAAAAAAAAAAAGATCAGGCTTTAAAAAAATACAAAACCAAAAAAAAAAAAATGACAAAATTAAAATTTTTAAATTTTTTAGTCAGATGTGACAAATAAAATAATGATGAAATCACGAGAAATAATAAAGAAAGAAGTTTGTGAGAAGTCTGTGTGAATATGAGCAGCAAAACAACTTAATTCTTCTAGCATTATAAAGAAGAAGAGATTGCGCTGCAACAATTTAAAACATTGCAGCGTGACGAAAGTGCTATATCCATTCCGAACGCTAATTTTACCAGACCGAGCAGTTCCGTCTCGGAATTTCTTCTGAGCATGCGTGGCACTTTGTGCGTCGGAATTGTCCACACACGGTCGGAATTGACGCAATCAGATTTTGTTGTCGGAACATTTTATAGCCTGCTCTCAAACTTTGTGTTTCGGAAAATCTTATGGAAAAAGTCCGATGGAGCCCACACACGGTCGGAATTTCCGACAACAAGCTCCGATCGCACATTTTCTGTTGGAAAATCCGACCATGTGTACAGGGCATAAGATGAATTACCGATATAAACTCTGAAGGATAATATAGATAATTGGAAAAACATCAAGGCACTTCCAGATAATGCTTGATCTCCATGAAACCAACCAGTAGTAGCCACAGAAGATCTGCATGCCGCAAAGCAGTTTGGGACGATCTCTTGCATAAAGAGTTCTAAGGGACTTGAATGAAACACTTGGTAAGTTTACAGGCTCTTAGTTACAAGGTCAGTATGTCTCATGGGTCTCTTCCAGGGACTGGTACTGCCAGCTCTCCTATCAGCCAGCAGTGATCAAGGGACTAAGAGGTGGAAAGTGCTGGAGGGTGCTGGTGTGGATGTCATTGCTGGCTGATGGGACAGCTGGCAGTGCTGATCCCTAGAGGAAGGCCATGAAACATATAGACCTTATCAATGTGAACCTGTAATTTTACCAAATGCAGCAGGCCTGATTTTCTTTTTTCAATTGCAGTTCAGTAACACTTACAGGTCTTGTCGCTCTCTCGCCTTTGACTGGACAGTGAAAGGAAAAGCAGCATACTGATGAGCTCATTTCTCTGTCACTCTGCTTTCTTCTGATATCAGATTGATCTTTTTTAGCACATATTCACTTCAGCACAACTGATTCTTTGTGCTGCTTTCACCACTCCCAGTTTACACTTTGCTAAATGTGTAGAATTCAATTAAGGTACTTACACAAACCCATTTGCTTGGCACCTCCTGGCCCTTTAAGAGGTTTCAGATGTTGTGAGGCTGAGCAGGGTTTATGATAATGCAACCGTCGTGATTGGCTGTCATGGCGATCACACGATTGGAAAGCTTTCCGCCAGTAACTGTGCCAGGAGCACACTTTTGACACAGCTGTGTCTAATTGGTACGCAAATATGCGACCACTCTGCGCAAAGGTCCACCTGCCTTGAGGCCGCATATTTGCGTACTGTCGGTGCCTAGGGGTTAATGATGATTTAATAATTAAAGAGCTGCAATAATGTTTTTCTTCTGCCTCTTCTGCCTCAAGTTTAGGTCTAAGAATTCACGAGACTTTGAAATATGATGTTAGCTAAGTGAAGTTGATTTACATTTCGAATAGCAATTTGTAAGAGTTACAGTTGTTACACTTCGGGAGTTCAACCCATGCTCTTTCATCTGATCCCCTCTCATATAAAAGCATTTGTTTTTTTTTAAACTAGAAGTCACTCCTCTCTAACAGAAATAATTAAATGATCCCACTCTAATAGAATATAAATGAAACAATTATCTATAACCTGCCATAAACCTTCCAAGTTTTGTTCAAAACTAAGAAACCCCCTAAGGTACTGTTAACATTAGTTTTCTTAATCTGTCATGGATGCTGAACTGGCAGACTGCCCAAGCATACATAGCAGAGCATTAAACTTTTATTTATTTTTCTGTCTACTTTCATCTTTTTGCAGAATGTTGCCATCATAAAACATGACCTGAAAACTTGGTTTGGCACAGATAAATGGCCAAATTTTTAGTACATCTGGATCTGGAAAGGAGACTGGAGTTTTATTTCAAGATAAAACAATATGTATGAAATTATAAAAGAAACTAGGTTTTTGACCTGAGAAGAATCTCCAGCAACCTACAATAGCAGACTATAACGGCCAAAGCAATGGAGACAAATAGTAATTAAAAAAGTAATCTTTATTATACAATATTAAAAAAGCATAAAAATCAAAGTGCCCTACCCCAAACATCTGGTTGAAAATAATACCTTATAATGGGTATACATAGCTCATTAAAAATGCATAAGTCATATATATATGTAGCATTGTCCCTGTAGGGCTTGCTGAGTGTTGACTTCATAGGCCTCTCTCTGGTTACATGCAGCTGGTTTCTAGTAGTTCCCACTTAGTTGCTGAGGGTTCCCAATTGGTTGCTGAGGGTTTCCCACTTAGTTGCTAGGAATCGTTACTCAATGACCAGTCTAGGGTATTTGTGCTTTTGTATTTTATTTTGGAACATGGATGGGAGAAGTGATAAGTGGGATACTCCAACTGAAACTATCCACAAAGGATAAGGAAACTCTCACTTGTGATTGTGCATCAAACCAAGTTCGTACAGGGTTAAATCCAGCTGAACACCTTCACCACACCTCATGCAATACTCCCCCAAGGTAATGAACTTACCAGACAACAATAGATGTTGCTCTTGTATTTTTGCAATCATTGGCAGCAGGCACTGCGTCTCTCCATCTGTACCTCTCCGCCGTTCCATTCTCCGCCTCCATTTATAAACTCTTCACCTAGTTTCAGAAAGCTCTCTTCCGCCAGACCAGCGCGACACTTCCACCTCTGGCCCCGTCCTCCGAGCAAGAGACTACGGGTTCCCAGGATCAGGCGGTCAATCAGGACATTACCCTGAGGGGATCCTGAGATGTCTCTCGTGACAACCAGAGGCAGAGCCGCAGGGTTATCCAAGGAAATCTCCAGGGATCTCCCTGTGTTGGAACTGGAGGTTGCCCAGGACCGCTTTGGTGCTACTCTGAGTGAACAAGGCGGAATGATGCACAAGAAAGCCCTCAAACAGTTTGCTGAAGACAGGCAGACTAAGGACATGGATTACTGGAACCATGTCCTGTGGTCTGATGAGACCAAGATAAACTTTTTTGGTTCAGATGGTGTCAAGCGTGAGTGGCGGCAACCAGGTGAGAAGTACAAAGACAAGTGTGTCTTGCCTACAGTCAAGCATGGTGGTGGGAGTGTCATGGTCTGGGGCTGCATAAGTACTGCCGGCACTGGGGAGCTACAGTTCATTGGGGGAACCATGAATGCCAATATGTACTGTGACATACTGAAGCAGAGCATGATCCCCTCCCTTTGGAGACTGGGATGCAGTCTCCGAAGGGAGGGTAAAGGTTAGAAGCTGAGGGTAGAGGTTATGGACTGGCCAAGCATGTCTCTAGACCTAAACCCTATTGAGCATCTGTGGGGCGTCCTCGAACAGAATGTGGGGGAGTGCAAGCTCTCTAACATCCACCAGCTCTGTGATGTCATCATGGAGGAGTGGAAGAGGACTCCAGTGGCAACCTATGAAGCTCTGGTGAACTCCATGCCCAAGAGGGTTAAGGCAGTGCTGGAAAATAATGGTGGCCACACAAAATATTGACACTTTGGGCCCAATTTGGACATTTTCACTTAGGGGTGTACTCACTTTTGTTGCCAGCAGTTTAGACAATAATGGCTGTGTGTTGAGTTATTTTGAGGGGGGAGCAAATTTACACTGTTATACAAGCTGTACACTCACTACTTTACATTGTAGCAAAGTGTAATTTCTTCAGTGTTGTCACATGAAAAAATATAATAAAATATTTACAAAAATGTGAGGGGTGTACTCACTTTTTTGAGATACTGTACTTACCCCATTGTCTGCTCCTCCCTACAGCTAGGCCAGTCTTCGCAGTTTCATAACAGTCTAGGTTCTTGACATCATCAAGACCAAAGCAGGATTCATAGCAATTTCCTTAATTATGAACTGCCTGGTATCTACCTCTGAAATAGTGGCCTATCAGAAATCACAAAAAACAGCAGATAAAATGTCACAGGAAAACTGCAATAACATTTTTGAACTAAGATGCAGTCTGCCTGCATTTAAAAAAAAAAACTAAGATTATGTGCAGCAAATGTGTATGATTGGTATAATCTGTCTGAAAATATAAAGTCTAATTTAATATTTCTTGCTGGAATCTTCCTGTTCTCTCCCTTTTAAATTGCATACAGTTAAAAAAGATACTATGTGCAGCAAATCTGTAAAAAGGTTTATATTCTGTGTCAGAAAAACACAGTCTAATGTAACATTTATGGAAGAAATCTGTCTGCTGTCTCCCTCTGAAATAGCAATATATCCAATATATCCATATATATCCATATAGGCTTAAAAGCTGTGGTGCAATTATGTAATTTTTTTCTTTCAGATGCAATCTACCTGCTCTCTCTTTCAGAAATTGTAGCTAATCCAAATACGATTTAAAGGTATGCTGCTAATTGGTGCACTTTTTCTGTTTTTCTGTTTAAAAATTAAAATAAAAAGGCAATATTTTTTTAATTTCCCAATAAAATTAGCTTGCTCTATCCCTCAGAAATTGCAGCCTGTCCAAAAAGTGCTTTTAAGAGGAGGTCCAGCCTGGGTGAAAAAACATGTCAGTAGCTGCTGGCTTTTAATATTAGGGCTCTTACCTGTCCATGGAGCCCGCGATGTCAGCACCCCAACCGATCTTGAGACCGGGTACTGCCTCCCCCATTCTTGGTAAGGGAACCCGGTTGTGAAGCCATTGTAATTAAAAGGAAACTGTATTATTTATCAAGCCAACTACTTAAAATGAAACCGTAATATTTATCCTCCATATCTCCCAGGAAATATATAAAGACTATTCCTGGTTTATTTGATTCTGAACTATACATGTTAATTGAATTAAATCTTTTAACAACAAGGTTGGTCTTTATTTGAGAAAAGATGGTACACAATACAAAACATATTTTGAATACAGTAAAGTGGGTACATAGGTAAGCCAGATCCTTCATATACAAGAAACAATAAACAGTATAGAAGTGGAATATCTGATCCGTGAGGGCAGTGAAGGGGGGGGGGGAGTCAGCCATCGCAGTACATAATACAGCACTTAGAAGAGAGAAAGGGGTTAGGTCTCAGTGAGTGAGTACTCAAATGGGATGAGTCCAAGGTTGCCACACTCTCGTGTACTTCTGGGAGCATCCTCTACTCATATAAGTCAATTTGTACATAGGTAAAACAGCATTGACTGAGTTCTCCCATGCCCTTACCATGGGAGGCATATGAGAATTCCATTTTAATAAGATCTCTTTTTTTGCGTAGAAGAGCAACAGCGAAACGAGAAACTTAGTATATCTAGGCCTCTGGTCATTGTCCTGTATGCCTAACAGAGCCAATTCGGGCGTCAGGGGTATTTCTAGTTGCAGATGGACATTAATGACCTCCATTATGGCAGACCAATATCGGGAAAGCCTGGGACAGGCCCAAAACATGTGAATATAGGTGCTGTCAGGAGACTAACAGCACGGACAATTTGGGGACCTCTGCGGGTATATTCTATGCAGTCTCTGAGGCGTGAGGTATATTCTATGTAAGAATTTTGCTTGTATTAGTTTATCCCTAGAGGATATCACCAGTCTAGAGCTGTCCTCAAAACACTCCTCCCATGTTTCCCTATCCAGGGTCGGAATCTCCACCATCCATTTGGTCCACAGAGCATAACACAAAATCTTTAACAAAGATCTAAAACCCACTGAATTACCACTTTTTACTGATGTAAAGAGAAATGTGCAATGTTTATTATCCCACAGTAACCAAATTATCTTATATTTAGGGTTGTCCTGATACCACTTTTTTAAGACCGAGTACAAGTACCTATACTTTTTTCAAGTACTCCCCGACACCAATTACCGATACTTATTTTTAATGTCATGTGACAGTGGCACTAATATGCAGCACTGATGGGCACTGATAGGTGGCACTGATGAGGCGTGGACTGTGTCAGTAGCTTTTTATTTAATTTTTTTTTACAATTTAATTTTTTACAATTTATTTTTTTACATATATATATAACAGACCCCTGACATCTCCCCTTTGAGACATGGAAAGGGACTGAGAATAGGGATTCCCCAGTCCCTTTCTCAGCAGCCTCAGATACACTGGAGATGAATGGACAGGAGACAGCGGCTCCTGTCAATTCATAAACTGAAGCATCGTAAACACAGTTTACGATGCTCAGTTATGAATGGACAGTCAGTGATCACTGACTCCGTGCATTCGGAAAAGGAAGAAGCCAGTAAATGACATATATACAGCTCCTTCCTCCGTTCCTCACCCTGACAGATCTAGGACAGGTGGGGGTGGAGTAGAACGAGGGGGGGGACCAGAGGAGCACATGGAGGGGGACCGGAGGAGGATGGGGGGGCCGGAGGGGCACACAGAGTGGGACCAGAGAAGCCCCTAGAGGAGCACAGAGGAGGACACAGAGGGAAGCCGGAGGAGAATACAGGGGACACTCAGGAATGATCGGTGTGCCTAATAAAGCAGCTGAAAGCCACGGAGGGGAGAGGAGGAGAAGCAGCTGTCAGCTGCCACACTGATCCTCCCTGAGTGTCCAGGTATTAGACTAGGCATCGGGAGCATTTGCAGGAGTACAAGCACCGATATGATACTAGTATCGGTATTGGGACAACCCTACTTATATACAGTGGGGACGGAAAGTATTCAGACCCCCTTAAATTTTTCACTCTTTGTTATATTACAGCCATTTGCTAAAATCATTTAAGTTCATTTTTTTTCCTCATTAATGTACACACAGCACCCCATATTGACAGAAAAACACAGAATTGTTGACACTTTTGCAGATTTATTAAAAAATAAAAACTGAAATATCACATGGTCCTAAGTATTCAGACCCTTTGCTCAGTATTTAGTAGAAGCACATTAATACAGCCATGAGTCTTTTTGGGAAAGATGCAACAAGTTTTTCACACCTGGATTTGGGGACCCTCTGCCATTCCTCCTTGCAGATCCTCTCCAGTTCTGTCATGTTGGATGGTAAACTTTGGTGGACAGCCATTTTTAGGTCTCTCCAGAGATGCTCAATTGGGTTTAAGTCGGGGCTCTGGCTGGGCCATTCAAGAACAGTCACGGAGTTGTTGTGAAGCCGCTCCATTATTTTAGCTGTGTGCCTAGGGTCATTGTCTTGTTGGAAGGTAAACGTCCAGCCCAGTCTGAGGTCCTGAGCACTCTGGAGAAGGTTTTCGTCCAGGATATCCCTGTACTTGGCCGTATTCATCTTTCCCTCAATTGCAACCAGTCGTCCTGTCCCTGCAGCTGAAAAAGCACCCCCACAGCATGATGCTGCCACCACCATGCTTCACTGTTGGGACTATATTGGACAGGTGATGAGCAGTGCCTGGTTTTCTCCACACATACCGCTTAGAATTAGGCCAAAAAGTTCTATCTTGGTCTCATCAGACCAGAGAATCTTATTTCTCACCATCTTGGAGTCCTTCAGGTGTTTTTTAGCAAACTCCATGCAGGCTTTCATGTGTCATGCACTGAGGAGAGGCTTCCGTTGGGCCACTCTGCCATAAAGCCCCGACTGGTGGAGGGCTGCAGTGATGGTTGAATTTCTACAACTTTCTCCCATCTCCTGACTGCTTATTTAATTTTATTTAATAACTTTTTTATTTTTACACTGTCCCTTTAGTTTTATTTATCACTTTTATTCCTATCACAAGAAATGTAAACATCCCTTGTGATAGAAATAAAGCATGACAGGTCCTACTTATAGAGACATCTGTGGTCTATAAGACCCCAGATCTCTCTTCTACCCTTAAAAGCATGAGATCAAAAAAAAAAAAAAACATTGATCATATGCTTTCTAGAAAATAAATGGCAATGTTTACATTTGCCCTAGGGCCAGCCATACACAGAGCAAATTTCTTTCCTGCAACCAGGGGTTGCTGGGAAGAAATTCACTTGATTCCCCCATCAACACAGGCAGTGTTGATGCAGGAATCCTTCCTGCCGGACCATTGTCTTCTCCCGGCAGGGGGACGGAGGAGGGCGGGAGAGGCCATCCCCGCCAAGAGAAGAAAGTGATTATTGCTACCGGCTACAGCAGCCGCTTGCGATAATCGCAGGTAAAACCCGGCTTGATGGTTGTCCCAAAGTTGATTGATCGATCAACTTGGTACTTTTAGCCTGCCCATAAACGGTGCAAATCTCCGCTGGTTCCAGCTGAACCTGTGGAGGCTCTCACCATGTATGGTCTGTCTAACCAGAAGTGATGAAAATGCTTGTTGCTTCCAGTCTCCTAGACCATAGAGGTGACCAGAGATGATCCAGTCTCTGAACACCTCTATTGTAAGCCGCTACAACCACTGGGTTGGATCCTGGGCTCCCCGCCGGGACAGGGGAAGGAGGAGGGCCCTAATTAGCCACTAGGATTGCTTTTACTTTGTAGAGCAGCTAAAGATAACTATGCCAGGGTTATGCTTACAGCTGCAGCCATAACCCCAGTATAACTACTTGAAGTCAATCACGTAAATGAACATGATTTGGCGGCAAATGGTTAATATATACAGTATTATTTCATATTTAACAGACTGTTGAGTTTGAAAGTACAGGCAAAGTAAAAAATCCCTTTGCTTTTTACTCTGCTGTCAGTCAAATTCAAATCAGTTTGTATGAAATTGCTTTTTAAATGATGGCCCCAATCTATGCACATAAAATTCAGCACGCAATATAAAAATATAGCCAAAATAGACAAGTTTCATTGCAAATCTAGCTTCATAAAATCTGAAATCGTTCTAAGAATAGGAATTCAGAATCAAAATAATTATGTAGGATATTATATACATGGATAACAAGTATTATACAGAATAAAACAATGTGCACCACTGGCATACATAAAATAAAGTGCAGTAATAACTTGTTTTTCAATTTCTGTTCTGCAACCCCCCCCCCCCCCATCTTTTTCCAGTGCTGCAGTTTTGAACATAAAGTGCAATATATACCAAACCCATTTTGGTTTTAATTACATTTTTACTTTACCGTGTAGAAAAACTGAAGCTTCTAGGAGAAAAGCATCAATGTTTTTTTCCTGAAGCTGGTAACATTGAACATGATTCAACTTTTGGCTGTAAAGTGCTGAGAAGTATAATGAAGCAATAACATCCACTGACTGGCCACCTGTTCCATACCTCCAAGGGGAACCTTTGCTTAGTAAGAAACAGGCAGCAGTAATTTACTGTGTAGCCGTTTATTGTGCCTTGGCAACAGGATGAAACAGCAACTTGTTACAGACTGATTCAGAATAAAAAGAACCAAAAGCTATGAAATTACACTAAAACAAACTTAACTTCGCAAATTATCTTGCTGTGTTTAATGTTCAGGCTTTGTGATTTTGTGTGTAAACAAATGAGAAATACTTTAGAATGAAAATCACCATGAGTAAAATAAAAAACTAAAAAAATGTTTCATAACTATACATAAATGAGCCCAATTTATGGTAAAATTGGAAAGATTAAACTGGCCCTGTAGATTACATCTGAGAATAGTGTTAAGTAGATAATACTGCTGACATAATACTCAATTCCCTGTAGAGTAAACACCATGGTAACAAAAGAAAATATAAATACATAAGAAATGCACAGAGGTGTTTATGATACAGCTAAGCAACCAGAAAACATAAATGAAAAAAGAAACACTCTTATAAATAATAACATTAATTTTAAGCCAAAAGAAATGATATTTTTTGTATTAAAAATCTTAATGTTATTGATGTAATCATGTCCGAGGCCACTCTGATCATGTATCATTACAAAATCTACTGGATATACTAGTAGCAAATGTAATGAAAATGGTGTGCACTCTGATTCTTTTTCCCCTTTATCCTTCGAGTAAAACCCAGGAAGTCCCCCTGTTTCATGGCTGGCACATGTGGGTAGGGGGGCAAGAGGGGCAGCTATGTTGGGCACAGTGTGCTCCAGATAAGTATTTAAAACACCCTCACAAGTATAGGAGCACACAAAAGATGGAGCTGCTTTTAAGACCTCTGCAATCCTCAGATCCAGCTTACTGGTGCTCATCAGTTCAGAAGCCACTTCCAAATAATAAAAAGTAAACTTTATTGTTCAGCACAAGCACAGACACTATAGTCAGAATCTTCCTTCCACCTATTACTGGAGCTTAATCATAGAGCAAGAGGACAAGGGAGCGAAAATGTTTTATATATATATATATATATATATATATATATATATATATAATATACACACACACTATATTGTCAAAAGTAGGTAGTAGTTACCTCATTTGCACTTTTATTGCACATGCCACTTTATTCCATGTTATATTGGTCTTTAAGATAAAGCACATATTATTACCACATAGCGCCCCCTGTCATCTATTTTTCCATACAAGGTTAATAGATGATTTTATACCTTTAAGGCACTCTATTTTGAGACAGCACACTTATTGTCTATAGTATTTTTGTACTAGGGTATTCACTACTTTTTGTGCAGCAGTCTAATTACTAATAGCCAAACGCGAAACCCAGCCCCCTCCCGCCCTATTTTGAACAATACTGCAGATACCTACGACTGGGACACCAGGTGTTCTGATCAGTGGCGGCAGCTCTGCCTGTATAACCCGAAGACAGGCAGAAAGGAGCTGTTACTTTCTGCAGCTATAAGTATGTATATCCATGTAATAAAAATACCTACATGATGATTGGGGACTCTCAATGCCTCCAGATAAATATAGTGAGCTTCACCAAATTATTTTAAATAAAAAAGTATTTTTATTATACAGATAAAGCATACAAATTGTGTCACACCTTGCACAAATAATCCTTACACATAAAATATATATATTTATGAGCATTATGCCCATTTTAGGTCAACGCGTTTCATGGCTCTGCCGCTTCTTCAGGAGTGGGACAAGCTTATGGTATTGCACATCGCAGAGGTGTTCCATATATAGTGTATTATTCCATCAACAAGGGAGACAAGGACACAATCATAGTACCTTGTTAAAATTAAATACATACATGCAAAAAATATTTTTACCACATAGACCTCACAAATATACAAATATATTGATGCAATATGCAATGTAAACATTGAATAGCATCCGTGTGTAGGTAACACTGAAAATGCATCTCTAACCTTTGCATCCATGGTGTAGGTCCAGAGGGTCTCGATCACCAGATGTAATAAAAAAATACAGTGACACCCCAAGAAAGAAAGTAAGTGCCAGGAGAACATAGATGGTGCTTCCAGATAAAGATACATGTAGTTTATATTTGTCAATGATTATACTACCCGTATATGTTTGTGGTTATGTATTCCCATCTATCTGCACATCCATCAGTTACTTCTGATTAGCAACAGATACATGTGCATAGGTTCTTACAGCTACAAACAGCCTCGGTGCATTTTGGCATGTCATTGATTGTACAGGCTGAACGTCTGCCTATACAGGGCCTATAACAAATAACAGAACCCTGTCCAGTCATTACGCCTCAATCTGAAAACAGTATCAGTGAGTTTGAAAACAACTGTCCCCACAAGCCAGGCAAGTTGCAAAATAAGCCCACCCCCCCGGACCAAGACCATCTTAATTGCTTACGGTAAATTAGCAATAAGTATATCAAATGTCTATATCGCATGGACAGTGTCACCAGTGTAAAGGCCACATATACCAACTTCCATTTATACAGTATGTGTCTGAATATTAAAGCACCTATTGAAGGCATAAACTTCTCAGTCGCCCTTTTTTTTCTCTTTTTTTTCCTCAAAATTTAACATTCTAACTAGCAAAGTCTGGGAATAATCTCAGAAAAGACAGTCATCATGTTTGGGGAAGACCTCCTGAAACAATGAAGGAAATTCCTAAATGTAAAAATGAAATCAAGGTTTTTTTTGTGTCAAATGTCATTGCCCCAAGGTGTAACATTAGGATGTCAGGGGTGAGCCATAAGTGATATAAGTTACCAAACTCAAAAAATAAATCATCCCATAACACACACACCCCTGCCAGTCCAAACCTTGTTTACTAAGGGAGGATTAAAATATAAATTATCAGTGTAAGACCCCATACGCACTATACAACTTTTGTTGTCAGATTTCCTTTAGATTTACCAAAACCATGTACAGTGCAAGGGCTTGCCTGAATGCATACACATTGAAACTCTTAAGGTTTGACCTCATATTATATAGTTTTGGTAAATCTGAAGACAAAAATCTGCAGAAAATCTAATAGTGTGTATGGGGTCTTACAAACGATCGGACATTCCGACAACAAATCCTAGATTTATTTCCGACGGATGTTGGCTCAAACCTGTCTTGCATACACACGTTCGCACAAATGTTGTCGGAAATTCTGAACGTCAAGAACGCGGTGACGTACACGTACGACGAGCCGAGAAAAATGAAGTTCAATAGTCAGTGCGGCTCTTCTGTTTGATTCCGAGCATGCGTGGAATTTTGTACGTCGGAATTGTGTACACACGATCGGAATTTCCGACACAGGATTTTGTTGTCGTAAAATTTGAGAACCAGCTCTCAAAATTTTTTTTTGTCAAAATTTCCGACAACAAATGTCCGATGGAGCCTACACACAGTCGGAATTTCTGACAACAGGCTCACATCGAACATTTGTTGTCGGAAATGTGTACGCGGCATTAGACTTGAAGTTCACCTTGGGGTACAAAAAAAATTAGGAATTTCCACAATCCATACAGAATTTTTTTTTTTACTAATCTGAACTCCATCTAACTAATTTTTTACTATTCCCTCTGTTTCAGCACATACATTTAAAGAATGAAATGAGAACTATATTATATGATACAGATTCAAAGCTTTTAAGCATTTTTTTACACTATTGAACTGGTATTTTGTTAAAGGAAGCCCATCCTGATGAATAAAAATATAATACCAGCCATAGACCTCACTTCAATTCTTTTAATGAAATTACAGGGCAAATAACAGAACCAGGAAAGGAGTTTACAAGCCACATTCCTTAACCCAAATGCTATCCTTCATTTCTTTAAATAAAACATCATTATAGGAAAACACCCGATTTACCTTCCTTTTTTCCAGCTATCATCTCAAAATTTCTTGAAGCTGCAAAAAAGGCTAGGGAAAAAGCTGTTCTAAATAAAATTCCTTTAAATGTAGAGATATACTCAGTGCCAGTAATAGAGCAAAGCTTCAAAATACTGACAAGGGTGATTGTATTCATATCATCAGGTTTAAATTTTTTTTTTTCTAGCCTCCCAAGACTTGTCTTACTGAGAAGAAACTATTACAAGCAGGGATATTTTGTAATTTAAGAAGGAAATACCTAATTTTGTTTTATTAACGTGATACCAGGAATGAACCTTAGGTATAAACTGACTTAAAAAAACAAAAACAGAAAGAAAACTTAAATGCTCTGAAATCGCTAAATGGTCCTCATTTAACCACTTCCCGCCTGCTGTATGCAGAATGACGGCCGGGAGGTGGTTCTGTTATCCTGACTGGGCGTCATATGACGTCCAGCAGGATAACATGCCAGTGCTCGTTGCTATCGCGAGTGCAGCGTGTCAGTCTGACACCCCGCCTCTCTGATTGTGATAAGAAGTACCCTGACAGAGGCTTCTTATCACGTGATCAGCCGTGATCAATCACAGCTGATCATCGCGTGAACCAGGAAGTGCCAGTAAATGGCATTCCTCGGTTCACGCTGACAGGGAGAGCTGATCGGCGGCTCTCCCTGTTAATGGGGGGGCCTGTGCTGATAATCAGCACATTAATTATCAGCACAGCCCCATCAAATGTACAAATCACCTGCCAACCACTGCCCAGCAATGTAAAAAAAAACTAAAAAAAAACATTTTTTTCAAAAATTTTGGTCTTTTTTAGTTTGTTTAGCAATGAATAAAAACCGCAGAGGTGATCAAATACCACCAAAAGAAAGCTCTATTTGTGGGAAGAAAATTATAAAAATGTACTTTGAGTACAGTGATGCAATTGTCATTCAAAGTGTGACAGCGCTGAAAGCTGAAAATTGTCCTGGGCAGGAAGGGGTGTAAGTTAAAGGGTCCACTTTTGTGGAAAAAATATAAAGTTATAAAAAAAATAATATAGCATATAAAATTGCTACGCAAGCTATATTGTAATTTAGTGTTATTAAAAAACACCTTTTCATATCCATTTGCAATGCTGACATTTTCTGTAAAATTCAATGCAATATGGCAACCTTTTGGGTGTTGTGTAAACCGTTGTTCTACAAAATTCCTCTGGACCAGAAATGTCAGTCTGACAAGATACTCCCTAGGGTCTCCATATTTCTAAGGTGATGCAGAGACTGCAATTTTTCTCATTAGAACACAGAACGTGCACCAACTGGTTATAATGAACCAATCAGAATCAGTATAGAAGAGAAATGGTCAAACAATTATTTCTTCAGGGCAGAAACAGGCAGAAATCTGCAACAAATTTGTTCAAATCTATGCAATGTACATTGACCACCCAGAGGGGATTTTTTTATTTATATGTTTGAACAAAAGTTGAGGCTACTCTTTAACAAATTCAAGCACAGCCATAAAAACCTCACTGCTGAGTAAGCAGCCATCAGGCAAGGTGCAATGGATCTTATTGTTTTATTAGATACGGCCCAAGTAAAATCCCATAGATCCTGAGAACACAACATTTCTATGTTTTATAGCATATAAAACATCTTTATTGAATGTACTAAAAAGGATATTTGTATCCCTAAAATGATCACCCCAAATTTCAGTTGCTCTCTGTTACAAAATCCCTTTGAAAAAATGATCTATCAATAAAATTAACTAGAAAGTTTGCCCAAATAAGCATACTTTCTCGCATATTTTATTTATTTTAATGTGAGAGGAAGGAGATTTGATACCAGAAATGGATAAATAGAAAATTTGATGAAAATTTGATGAACTGGGAGGACTCTAGAAGTAAAAGCTAGAATACCGGATAAAAGTACACTCGCTGGTAAAAATGTTCAGTAAATTCTTACAAAAATCTGATCTTTGCTGGACCATAAAAACAAAAACGTCTTAATAATGAATGGCAAATTGGGAGCCTTATATGACTTGTAGCACCAATTCAATAACGATGCAAAATGTCTCAAAACTGAAACAAAATAATGAGCATCCCAAAGGGAATGCTCAAAACAAAACCCCGAGTTAAAAGACTTAGATAAGAGAGCCATGTTACCCAAAACTTTCATTTTAATGACAGCTTCTTTAAAAGACACATAGCTAATGGATGAAACATTTTCATCTATTTGATCAAGACATTTTCTCTCAGGAATAAAAAGATAATGGATAGGCCTAAAGGTATTCAGCTTTTTCTTTGTTAAAATCCCTGGCATAGAGTTCCTGAAGGAGAGGAACTAAAAGGGCCGGTGGCCTATCCTTTCTCAATGTCTACTTCCCTCACCCTCCCTAAAATCTTCACATTTTTGAAGTAAAAAAACACCTCAAAACTTTTAATTAGAATCCACTACCACTTTATGTAAAGCAAAGCAGCATTTTTGCAGCATCCCTGGGGTTTATGCCTTTGAGGAACAATCCCTACCCTGTTACTGGTTTGGTTGAGAATATTTTTGAAACCCTTTTCAATAGGGTGGGCTGCTGCACAAAAGACCCATTCTGTCAGGGATCTGTCAGCACCAGACCGGCGCATGTGCGTGCGCCAATGCGCCGACGCGTTCCTGCTCAGGCAATTCAGCAATCTCCAGCTGTTACCATGTGTCGGCGTGGCGCTCGGGCGCGGCGCGCGTGCGGGTGCATGTGCGCGCGTTCGCATTAGTGCCGTTTTGGTGCCAAGAGGTGCATAAAAGTTCTCAGGCGCTCCTTCTCAGGCAATTCAGCAATCTCCGGCTGTTACTGTGCGTTGGCGCAGCATGCGGGCGCGTGCCTGTGCGCGGCGCGTGTGTGTGCACGCGCGGGTGCGTGTGCGCGCGCGTTTGCATCAGCGACGTTTTGGCGCCAAGAGGTGCATAAAAGTTCTCCTGTTTCAGGAATGCGCTGCTGTTTCGTCTCAGCTCTGTGGATCTGCTTAACCTGTACCTGATTGATTGATTACCCTTTGACCCGGCTTGTCTGACCATTCCTCCTTCTCCAATCCGACCCGGCCTGCCTGATTCTGCTACTGCATCTGCCAATACCGTTGCCGACCTCTGCCTGCCTACCAACTCTGCCTCTGCCTACTGTATTAACCGCCTTACTGCCTGCTGACCCGGACTGTTTGACCTTGCCTGTGCCAGCCGTTTGCTGCTGTGCTGTTGCACCCTCAGCTCCAGCTCCAGTGACTTCTGCATCTGCATCTTCAGTGCTGCAGCCTGCTGCTTCCTGTTATCACCTTACCTACAGTCCAGTCATCCCTGGAGGGATCTCTACTCTGCTCCAGCATCAGAGCCTTCATCTCAGCAGGCTCTCCTACCCCACTGTGCTCACGAGACCACTGTCCCCACTCCAGTGGCTCTTGAACCAGCGTTGTATGAGAGGTCTTCTCCTACAAGTCAGGCTCACTACCAGGTACCTAACAGTATGAAACAGCCATGACTGAGCCTGCAGGAGATACCTCCCCGATGAAGGAGATCTGCACGCACCTTGCGGCCCTCACTCAATCGGTGCAAGCCCTTCAGGACAATTATACCAGACTTGAGGGACAAGTTCAGAATCTCGCTGGCCCTAGTCCCATGGCTTGCTCCTCAGCTGCAGCTCCAACACCGCCTGCTCATGCTCCCTCCGTTGTGATGCTCCCACCTGAACCAAGGGTCCCCATCCCAGAGAGGTTTTCCGGAGATCGGACCAAGTTTCGGGCCTTTCGCAATGCCTGCCAACTCTTCTTTGCTCTACAACCCCGAACCTTTTCACTGGAAGTTACTAAAGTGGGGTTTGTGATTTCCCTCCTACAAGGGGAACCCCCAGACCTGGGCTCACCGTTTACTGGAGGGGGACTCAGCCTTAACCCAATCGTTACCCTCTTTTTTTGAAGCCATGGCTCAACTCTATGAGGACCCTCAGCGGACTGCCACAGCTGAGTCAGCTCTATTCACGCTCCAGCAAGGCCGCAGACCGGCTGAGGACTATGTCACTGACTTCAGACGCTGGAGCGCGGACACGCAGTGGAACGACGTGGCCCTGCGTCATCAGTTTCGCATGGGCCTTTCTAAAGGGTTAAACAATGAACTTGCTTGAGTTGGCATACCAGACACTCTTGAAGCGTTAATTTCTTTGGCAACTCAGATTGATCGTCGTCTTCGAGAACGTCGATCCGAATTCTCTGCCCAGCAAACCCGCCTGGCCTGGATGACAGCACGGGCTCCAGTTCCTGCAGCACGTTACTTACCTTCACCCAGTATAAATCCAGTCAACACCACGCCAGACACTTCGGAACCCATGCAGCTAGGACTGATGCGACCTGCCTTGTCCCCTGAAGAACGGGCACGTCGTCGTCAACTTAACCTGTGCCTCTATTGCGGTGGAACTGGTCACTATGTCCATAATTGCCCAGTCAAGATAAGTAAGTGCTCATCCTCTATGTCTACCAATCTCTCTGCTTTGTCTGCCAACTCGACCCATCTTGCCATCCCTCTCTCATTACAGCTCCAGGAAGAGATAATTCCAGTCAACGCCATCATTGACTCCGGAGCTTGCAGCTGCTTTATCGACTTGACCTTTGCCAGCCAACATAACATCCTGTTACGGACTAAAACCCATGGACTTTCTGTTTTCTTAGCTGATGGCTCCCGCATTAGATCTGGACAAGTAATTCAGGAAACTCTTCCCTTGCCTGCTACTACTTCTTCTCAACATAAGGAACTGCTGACCCTTGATGCCATTACGTCTCCTCTTTTTCCAATTATATTGGGCATTCCCTGACTTCAAGCTCACAATCCGCACATCAACTGGGTCTCTGGAGAAGTAAAATTTGTATCATGCTACTGTCAGGAACACTGTCTGGTGGGAGACCCCAACTCGTCAGCTACCCTGTTATGCCTGGACACTGACCAGAAACTAAGCCAGTCCATACCTAAACATTACCATGAATTCATCAATGTTTTCAGTAAGAAGGGGGCAGACTCCCTTCCGCCTCATCGCCCCTACGACTGCCCAATTGAGTTGTTGCCAGGATCCGAGATTCCATTCGGACGTATCTTCCCTTTATCGGAGAAGGAGCAAGAGGCACTAAAAACATATGTTGATGAGAACTTGGCTAAGGGGTTCATCCGCCACTCCACTTCCCCAGCAGGTGCCGGAATACTTTTTGTCACCAAGAAGGACAAGACTCTTCGCCCGTGTATAGATTACCGGGAACTGAACAAAATTACGGTTAAAAATCGGTATCCCCTACCCTTGATACCTGAACTGTTCCAAAAGTTAAGGACTGCGGTTATCTTTACTAAACTCGATCTAAGAGGGGCTTACAACCTGATCCGCATTCAGGCCGGGCATGAGTGGAAAACAGCTTTTCGGACCCGATTCGGGCACTACGAATACTTGATTATGCCCTTCGGACTCTGCAACGCCCCTGCGACTTTCCAATACCTGATTAACGATGTTCTCAGGGACTTTCTAGACGTGTTTGTGATCGCATACCTGGATGATATCCTGATCTTTTCTGAATCTCTTGATCTGCATCGAGAACATGTCCGCAGGGTGTTAGGTCGCCTCCGTTTACACAGACTTTATGCAAAGGCAGAGAAATGCGAGTTCGAACAACAAAGCATCCAATTTCTGGGACTGATAATCTCTCCAACAGGCATTAAAATGGATCCCCAGAAGGTGTCCGCTGTGCTGGACTGGCCGGTACCCCTAGACAAGAAGGGAATTCAGCGGTTTATCGGGTTTGCAAACTTTTATAGAAAATTCATCAGGGGATTCTCAGCCATAATTGCACCCATCACTCAGTTAACCAAACAGAATGCCCATTTTTCCTGAAACCAGTCAGCCCAAGATGCCTTTGAGGATCTCAAAAGACTGTTTACCTGGGCCCTAATCCTCAGCCATCCTGAACCGTCACTACCGTTCATTTTGGAAGTTGACGCTTCTGAAATAGCAGTGGGTGCAATACTATCACAACGAAGGGGCAGCAAAGACCTAATGCATCCTGTGGGGTTTTTCTCCCTTAAACTTTCCCCTGCAGAGAAGAACTATGATGTTGGCGACCGGGAGCTCCTCGCTATTAAAACTGCTCTGGAGGAGTGGAGATACCTGTTGGAGGGAGCTGTGCATCCGGTATTAATATACACTGACCACAAAAACCTGGAGTACTTGAGATCTGCTAAACGACTGAAGCCTCGGCAAGCCCGCTGGGCCCTGTTTTTCTCCTGTTTTTGTTTTCATATAACTTACAGGCCATGCTCAAAAAATATCAAACCGGATGCATTATCACGCATGCATGACAACCCGAAGGACTCATCCATTCCTGACACCATCTTGCCCGCAAATAATTTCCTACTCCTGCAAGCGGATCTACTCTCCCAGATTACAGAAGCATCCTCTGAGTCATCTAGGCCTACAGGGATTACTCTGACATCCAGAGATGGATTGCTATGGAAGGGGAGTCAAATTTTTGTCCCTGAGAAGGTTTGGATCAAGGTCTTGACGCTTCTTCATGATCATCCACTGGCAGGCCATTTTGGGGTCCGTAAGACCCTGGAACTTGTGCAACACACATTCTGGTGGCCCAATCTGAAGGACTTTTGTGAGAAATATATCAGCTCCTGCCCTACCTGCACCGAGAATAAGACGTCTAGAAATCGAGCTTGGGGTCTGTTAAAACCTTTGCCTGTACCTGATAGACCCTGGAAAATGATTTCCATGGACTTTATAGTAGAGCTTCCATGTTGTGAGGGGTGTTCAGCCATCTTTGTGGTGGTAGACCGTCTAACCAAGATGGCCCACTTCCTTCCGTTAAGGGAACTACCTTTGCTATTGAAACCGCCCGCATATTCATTAAGGAAATCATCAGACTACATGGAGTACCTGCAAGCATAGTTTCAGACAGAGGGGTACAATTCACCTCACATTTTTGGAGAGCCCTGTGTGAAATCTTAAAAATTGAACTGGCCTTGTCCTTGGCCTATCATGCTCAAACTAATGGGCAGACAGAGAGGACCAATCAGACTCTTGAACAGTATATCACATGCTTTACTTCCTTCACACAGGATGATTGGGTGTCCCTGCTACCCTTAGCAGAATTCGCATACAACAATGCCAAACATTCAGCCACCTATCAATCTCCTTTTTTCGCCAATTATGGCTTCCATTTAACCTTTCTACCCGATTTCCTTTCAGAATCCTCAGTTCCGGCAGTGCAGAATACAGTGGATTTCCTCAGCCACAACAACCAGATGTTGCAAGAGGCGGTGTCCAAGGCCCAGGCGAACAGCAAGAGAGTCTTCGATCGAAGAAGAAGAGGGGAGTTGAAGTTACAACTTGGTGATCAGGTATGGCTTTTTACTACCAATATCAAGTTAGCATGTCCATCTAAGAAGTTGGCACCTAGTTTTTTGGGACCCTTTCCGGTTAAGAGAAAAATGAATGAAGTGTCTTATGAACTGACTTTGCCTGATTCTCTCAAGATTCATCCAGTATTTCATGTGTCTCTGCTCAAACCTGCTATACCTGATCCCTTCCCTGATAGAGGAACTAGACCTCCTGAACCCGTCTTAGTAGATGGAAGCGAGGAATTTGAGGTTGAGGCTATTCTTGACTGTAGAAGAAGACAAGGACAAAATCAATTTCTCATTAAATGGAAAGATTACGGCCCAGAAAGTAACTCATGGGAACCAGACAGCAATGTCCACGCCAGGCGATTAGTCCGCGCTTTCTTCTCTGCCCACCCTGAGAAAAGAAGGCGTATGGGCATCCGGAGGCTGCTCTTTGGAGGGGGGCAATGTGTCACGGACAAATACTCACCGAGGCCGAGATGCCGAGAGCGGCTCGCCCTTACGACCACGCGCACCCAGACCCCCGAAATGGGTACAGGAGGCTGAGGACACGCGGAGGCACGGGCTTCCAGAAGGATAGTAGGTTCAGAAGCTGGAAGCGGGTGTCCTGGGATCCGCAGGGAGCAGGGCTGAAAACACAAGCAGAGGTTAGGGAACAGGCAGGTAATAATCAGGGTATCACAAGATCCAGCAGTGCGGTGGTTAAGCAGGCCAGGGTTCGGTGCACAGATCTGGCAGGTATAATCAAGATAGTCCAGCAGAGTAGTAGTTAAACAGGCCAGGGGTTTGGTACACAGATCAGGCAGGTTATAGATAGGATTGTCCAGCAGAGCAGTGGTTAAAGGGGCCAGGGGTTTGGTACACAGATCAGGCAGGTTATTGATAGGATTGTCCAGCAGAGCAGTGGTTAAACAGGCCAGGGTTCGGTACACAGATCAGGCAGAAGTACAAGGGACAATCCGGGAGAGTAGTGGTTAACAGTCCAGCAGAGGTTCGGTACACAGATCAGGCAAAAGTACAAGGGACAATCCGGGAGAGTAGTGGTTAAACAGGCCAGCATAGGTTCGGTACACAGATCAGGCAGAAGTACAAGGTAACACAGGCTCAGAGAACAGGGAGAGCTGACGACAAACCAGCAACCCGACTGGGTGCTGGAGCCGTCAGATATAGCCCCCCTGCCCGGCGAGCGCGTCAGTGTGACGCGCTATCGGGCACCCGCACGGGCTACGGCGCGCACACGGGAACCGCCGTGCACCCGCGCGCGCCGCACCATCAGGCCGCGGATGGGTGTGCGGCGAAGCGCTCGTCCCGTGCGCATGCGCACCGGAGCCCGGCGAGCGGAGACGCTCCCTGGCTCCTGACAGTGGCCCCCTCCTAAGGGCGGACACTGGACGCCAAGGCTGGCCATTAGTTCCGGACGATCTTGAAGAAACGCTCGAATTAACTGTGGAGCGTGCAGATTCCTGGCGGGCTCCCAGGAATTATCTTCGAGGGGGTACCCCTTTCATTGAATCAGGTACTGTAACTGTCTGCCCCTCTTCTTGCAACCAAGAATGGATTCCACTTTGAATTCATTCTCGCCATCGATTCTGACTGGCGGAGGAGGAGGTTCTCTTCTTCCTGGAAAAGGGCTGGACACCACAGGCTTCAATAGTGACACATGGAAAACGGGGTGAATCCGATATGTCTTGGGAAGTGTCAACTCCACAGCCACAGGGTTGATAATCCTCCTGACTTGAAAAGGCCCAATGAATTTAGGCCCGAGCTTTCGAGATGGCAGCGGTAATCTCAAATTAACGGTGGACAGCCAGACCTCGTCTCCTACGTCAAATTTTGGGTTTGCCTTTCTGCCCCGGTCATACTGTTTCTTGTAGTCCTCCTGGGTTTTGCGTAGTGTGTCTTGAATTTTCTGAAAGTTGGATTGTAACGAAATTATCCTATCCTGGACTGCAGGAACTGCCGTTTCGGGGATGTTGTTAGCGAAGGATGTGGGATGGAACCCGCAATTGGTCCAGAAAGGAGTCTGGTTGGTGGAGGCATGGATAGAGTTATTGTACGCAAATTCAGCGTAGGAGAGGAGGCTCGCCCAATCATCCTGAGAACCCGAGCAGAAGCAGCGGAGGTATTGCTCTAGCGTCTGATTGGTCCTCTCCGTCTGGCCATTGCTTTGGGGATGATAAGCTGAAGAAAGACAAATGTTGATACCCAAAGCCTTGCATAGTTCCCTCCAGAATTTGGACGTGAACTGGACGCCTCTGTCCGACACGATGCTCCTTGGTATCCCATGGAGCCTAACAACCTCCTTTAGAAAGATGTTGGCCATGTCTACGGCAGAGGGAGTACCCCTCATGGGCAGAAAGTGGGCCATTTTGGAAAGGCGGTCGACAACCACAAGGATGGTGGAGAAACTCTCTGAGCTGGGTAGGTCAACGATGAAGTCCATGGACACATCAGCCCATGGTCATTCCGGAATGGGCAAAGGTCTGAGCAGACCCCAGGATTTGGTGTTTTGGCCCTTGTTTCTCTGGCACAGGGAACAGGACGCCACATATTCCTTACAATCCCTTCTCCATCCTGGCCACCAAAAAGAACGAGAAAGGAGTTCAGCCATCTTCTTATTCCCAAAATGTCCTGCCATCTTGTGATCATGACACATCTGAAGGGCTAAGGGCCGAGTCACTTGTGGTACAAATATTTTTCCTTTAATCCAGAAAAGATCTTCGTATCTTTTCAGGGAATGCACAGCTGGTTCCGTACATGCGCCTGATGAAGATTTGATGGAGGATATTAAGTCTGCTTGAGTTAGTCCGAGGAAATTTTGAGGAGAGAGGATCGTGCTGGGTGTTGGTATTTGGGAATCTGCGGAAAACATCCGTGAAAGGGCATTAGCCTTCCCGTTCTTTGCCCCAGGTCTGTATGCTATATGGAAATTAAAGCGAGAGAAGAAAAGGGCCCAACGGGCTTGGCGGGGTTTTAACTGTCTTGCTGTTCTGAGGTACTCAAGATTTTTGTGACCCGTAAAGATCATCACCGGATGAACTGCCCCCTCCAGCAGATACCTCCATTCCTCCAAAGCAAACTTTATAGCCAACAGCTCTCTGTCCCCCACGTCGTAATTGAGTTCCGGTGGGCTGAGTTTCCGAGAAGCGAAAGCTACTGGATGTAGAATGGCCTTTGGTCCCTGTCTCTGGGAAAGAATTGCTCCGGTTGCGATTTCCGATGCGTCTACCTCCAGTACGAAGGGTTGAGTCGGGTCAGGATGGCAGAGGATTGGAGCGGAACTGAATAGTTCTTTTAACTTAAGGAAAGCCTCTTGAGCAGCTGCGGACCACTGGAAAGAATGATGCTGCCGAGTTAATTGGGTAATAGGTGCCACAATGGCCGAGAATCCCACAATAAATTTCTGATAGAAATTGGCGAATCCTATAAACCTCTGTACTCCTTTTTTATTAGATGGAGCTGGCCACTCCTGAATTGCCTGAATCTTCTGGGGATCCATTGCAACCCCATTGGTAGAGAGTATGAATCCCAAGAATTGTATGGTTGATCTCTCAAACTCACACTTTTCGGCTTTCAGGTATAGCTTGTGTTGTAGAAGAATAGCAAGAACCGTTTTAACGTGCCTCCTGTGCATCTCTAGCGTAGGGGAGAAGATAAGGATATCGTCCAGATACACCACAAGGAAGTCATCTAGATATTGTCGAAATATGTCATTCACTAGATGTTGGAAGGTGGCTGGAGCGTTGCAGAGACCGAATGGCATCACTAAATACTCGAAGTGACCGAATCTGGATCTAAAGGCCGTCTTCCATTCGTCTCCAGCCCTGATCCTGACGAGATTGTAGGCCCCTCGGAGGTCAAGTTTAGAGAACACCTTGGCTGATCGGAACCTCTGGAATAACTCAGGAATGAGCGGCAACGGTTACCGGTTCTTAATTGTGATGTTGTTAAGTTGTCGATAGTCTACGCAGGGTCTTGGGGTACCATCTTTCTTCCCAACGAAAAAGATACCCGCTCCGGCGGGTGAGGATGAAGGGCGGATGAAACCTTTCTCAAGATTTTCGTCTATGTACTGCTTTAGAGCTTCCAGCTCGGTTTCAGAAAGGGGAAATATCCGGCCAAATGGAATCTCGGATTCAGGAAGAAGGTCAATTGGACAGTCGTAGGCCCTGTGAGGTGGTAGGTGGTCAGCCATTTGTTTACTGAAAACCTCTTGAAACTCGAGGTACTCGGAGGGGACGTGTTGGAGATTGTCTGGTGGTACCGCCATTGTGGCGCAAACTTTGGAATCCGGGAGTAGGCAGTGCTGAGAGCAATACTGAGAAGAGAAGGATACTGACTTGGTGCTCCATTTGATTAGTGGATCGTGAGCTTGTAACCATGGTAGGCCAAGTATGATGGGAAAGATTGGTGAACGAATCAGGTCAAGCCGTAAGAACTCCCGGTGGCCGGAGTCTGTGACTACTGAAATAGGTTGGGTCTCCTGGGTGATGGGACCAGAGCAAGGAAGGGATCCGTCGGCCAGATGTATTTGTAGATCCTGCTCTTTGGTTTGTAGAGGGATCTTCAATCTGTGTGCCAAGGTGGAATCTATGAAACAACTGCAGGCCCCGGAATCAACGATGGCCTGCAGGCGAGTCTCCCTTTCCGGAAGCTGTAGAGAAACAAACAACATCACATAAGCCTTGGGAATGTTATTGTTTGGAAAGTTCAATACGTTTGACTGAGGGAACTTACTAGGCCTGATCGGACAGCTGCGCAGGAAGTGTCCGGTTCCTCCGCAATAGAGGCAAAGGTTAGACTGCCGCCTGTGCTGCTTCTCTTCGGAGGTCAACGGACCTCGGACCAAGCCGAGCTGCATTGGTTTGACCTCAGGGACCGATGCAGTGGTAACTGAAGATGAAGTTGAGGGTACCGTAGAGTGAGGTCTTGGCGACGCCCAGGCAGGGCGAGGCAGCTGAAACCGTTCTGAGCGCCGCTCCCGAAGACGCCGATCGAGCTTTGTAGCTGCTTGAATCAGTTTCTCTAGGGAAGCAGGGGTCTCCATCCTAGCTAACTCATCTTTGAGTAATTCAGACAAGCCTTGACGGTATTGATAACGCAGGGCCGGCTCATTCCAGTTGGTGTCGGCCGCCCACTTACGGAACTCCACTGTATAGTCCTCAATAGGTCTTCTTCCTTGGGACAAATGGTGCAAGATAGCTTCGGCTGTGGCCATGCGTTTCGGATCATCGTAGAGCTGGGTCATGCTCTCAAAGAAGGCCTCGATAGTGTTCAGGGCAGGACTGCTCTGTTCCATCAGGCTGTGGGCCCAAGCCTGGGGTTCTTCGGATAGCAGGGAAATCACAAACCCCACCTTGACGATTTCTGAGGAGAAGGTTCTCGGCTGTAGGGCGAAGTAGAGGGAACATGCGTTTTTAAAAGCCCTAAACTTCTTGCGGTCTCCCAAGAACCGTTCAGGTGTAGGGACCCTGGGCTCAGGAAGAGCCATGACCACAGTGGGGTTGGCCGAAGCTTGGGGAAGTGGACCCCCACTGCTGGGTGCAGGAGCTGCGGCTGCGGAGGGTAGTAACCCGGTGATCTGCTGCAGACGGTTATCAATTTGTGTATAACCTTCTTGTAACTTCTGTATGGAGTCCGCGAGGGTAGATACTTGTTGGCACAGGATCTCCAGAGGAGAGTGCGCTCTGTCGGCCTCAGACATCTGGCTGGTTTGTACTGTCACGGACAAATACTCACCGAGGCCGAGATGCCGAGAGCGGCTCGCCCTTACGACCACGCGCACCCAGACCCCCAAAATGGGTACAGGAGGCTGAGGGCACGCGGAGGCACGGGCTTCCAGAAGGATAGTAGGTTCAGAAGCTGGAAGCGGGTGTCCTGGGATCCGCAGGGAGCAGGGCTGAAAACACAAGCAGAGGTTAGGGAACAGGCAGGTAATAATCAGGGTATCACAAGATTCAGCAGCGCGGTGGTTAAGCAGGCCAGGGTTCGGTGCACAGATCTGGCAGGTATAATCAAGATAGTCCAGCAGAGTAGTAGTTAAACAGGCCAGGGGTTTGGTACACAGATCAGGCAGGTTATAGATAGGATTGTCCAGCAGAGCAGTGGTTAAACAGGCCAGGGGTTTGGTACACAGATCAGGCAGGTTATTGATAGGATTGTCCAGCAGAGCAGTGGTTAAACAGGCCAGGGTTCGGTACACAGATCAGGCAGAAGTACAAGGGACAATCCGGGAGAGTAGTGGTTAACAGTCCAGCAGAGGTTCGGTACACAGATCAGGCAAAAGTACAAGGGACAATCCGGGAGAGTAGTGGTTAAACAGGCCAGCAGAGGTTCGGTACACAGATCAGGCAGAAGTACAAGGTAACACAGGCTCAGAGAACAGGGAGAGCTGACGACAAACCAGCAACCCGACTGGGTGCTGGAGCCGTCAGATATAGCCCCCCTGCCCGGCGAGCGCGTCAGTGTGACGCGCTACCGGGCACCCGCACGGGCTACGGCGCGCACAAGGGGACCGCCGTGCACCCGCGCGCGCCACACCATCAGGCCGCGGACGGGTGTGCGGCGAAGCGCTCGTCCCGTGCGCATGCGCACCGGAGCCCGGCGAGCGGAGACGCTCCCTGGCGCCTGACACAATGTCAGGGATCTGTCAGCACCAGACCGGCGCATGTGCGTGCGGCAATGCGCGAACGCGCTCCTTCTCAGGCAATTCAGCAATCTCCGGCTGTTACCGTGCGTTGGCGCGGCACGCGGGCGCGTGCCTGTGCGCGGCGCGTGTGTGTGCACGCGCGGGTGCGTGTGCGCGCGCGTTTGCATCAGCGACGTTTTGGCGCCAAGAGGTGCATAAAAGTTCTCCTGTTGCAGGAATGCGCTGCTGTTTCGTCTCAGCTCTGTGGATCTGCTTAACCTGTACCTGATTGATTGATTACCCTTTGATCAGGCTTTTCTGACCATTCCTCCTTCTCCAATCTGACCCGGCCTGCCTGATTCTGCTACTGCATCTGCCAATACCGTTGCCGACCTCTGCCTGCCTACCGACTCTGCCTACTGTATTAACCGCCTTACTGCCTGCTGACCCGGACTGTTTGACCTTGCCTGTGCCTGCCGTTTGCTGCTGTGCTGTTGCACCCTCAGCTCCAGCTCCAGTAACTTCTGCATCTGCATCTTCAGTGCTGCAGCCTGCTGCTTCCTGTTATCACCTTACCTACAGACCAGTCATCCCTGGAGGGATCTCTACTCTGCTCCAGCATCAGAGCCTTCATCTCAGCAGGCTCTCCTACCCCACTGTGCTCACGAGACCACTGTCCCCACTCCAGTGACTCTTGAACCAGCGTTGTATGAGAGGTCTTCTCCTACAAGTCAGGCTCACTACCAGGTACCTAACACATTCAATGTTGTATCTATATAAGCCAGGCCATTCACACTGTTTAGTGTTGAAAGAAAAGATGGAAAGTTGTATCAAATACTTACCGTAATGTTCTTTTCCTGGTGCCAATCTATGGCAGCATACTACCACATGTATGCTGCCATGTTGGCGCCAGAAAATTGGAAAATTGTATAAAATACTTACTGTCATCCATAGCAGCATACATGTGAATGTATGCTGCCATGTTGGTGCCAGGTACTGTAAACACATGTTTTTACAGCTGGGCAGTATGGCCACAGTGTTAGTTTTCTTAGCAGCACCTGAGCTTTGAATTAAAAAAGCCGTAGCACAGCAACCACCAACATTCACTTTAAACTTGGAAGAATCATTCATTTCTGCCTGAAATATTCATCACAGGGGAACCAAGTGATTGCTTTGAAATTTCTATAGGCTTCTAAATTTATATCATTATTCTGAAAAAAACTGCATTTTTTTTATTTAGTAAACCGTTCACAGATAATGCTTGTGTATATGCAAAAAGTCTGTAACCAGTTACAAAATGTTCTAGCAACAGACGTACATCTCTCAATATCTTTGGATATTTTTGTTTAATACTAAAAGAGAGATAAAACACTTAAAGGTGATAATTTGCAAAGCATTAACTTTTTCAAGCAAAGTTCAGGGACATCTTGTGACTGATCACCTGCTGACAAAACATCCACTGCCACTGCTCAATCATAACACTTTTCCTGATGAGGATGAGGATGCAGAGTACTGCTCAGAAATTCATAGAATAAAGTGTTTTACTTTAGTTTCATAACACCTGACTGTCTAGTTTTGTATTAGAACTCATATTTTTTAGCCTCTCATCTGATCAGCATCCATACACATTTTTATTATTATTATTATACAGAGTTTGTATAGCGCCAACAGTTTTCACATGTGAGAAGATCTGCTCACTTTAGCCTGGAAGCTGGCAGCTAAACAGCTAGGAGTCCCAGTTTACATTGCTGCGACTTATCATGCAACACATAAAGTTTCATGACATATCAAAGCACACTCAAGTTTTAGCGGAAATAAAAAAAGTTCCTGCTCTGCTTTTCTGTGACTTTGGTGCCAATTGAGAGCCATAGGATGCAATGTTAAATCACAGAAGTCACAAAAAGCCAGTTACAAGGAAGTAGCAAGGAAGTCTTAAGCAAGTCGCACAACTTTGGTGTTGCAGCAGTGTGACCCGAGCCTGATAGAGTCTCTAGTCTTGAGCTGAAGACACAAACCAAGGTAGAGCACATATACTGCATGAGCCAGGCAGCCTGGAGACAGAGGAGAAAGATTACATACAAAGGAAGACTGGATACACAGTAATATCTCCTAATAAATCTGCATTATACTTGTACATCAGGTAAAGGAAAATATATCTACTGATTGTATCATCTGATATGGCTACTCTTAGAAGTGCTTCAAAAATCAGACAATGTGAGTGTCTGGATTTGTTTCCACATTTTGTCTCTCATAGTTTAGGTATACCTATGATGACAATTACAGGCCTCTCTCATCTTTTTAAGTGGGAGAACTTGCACAATTGGTGGCTGACTAAATACTTTTTTTCCACACTGTAAATCGTGTATAATAATAATTATAAAAGAAATACTAATGTCTGAAAAGACATATTTTCCTAGTTAGAACCAGTATATTAGTGGAAAAGCCAATGATAGCGGGATAGCTACTAGTAAAAAAGACATGGGGGGAGGAAATGCCCTTCCATATAAGATAGTAACATCAAATATGATATTTAAAAAAATATGTTTTGAAGATTTTATTTATGAAACAAATAGGATCCAAAACTAAATCTACTAAGGACAATATAGTATTATTTCAAAAGAACAATTCCAAGTGCCCTGTGGGGACAGGAAGAGTAGTTTCTGTCTTTGAAATCCTTAGAGTCAAAAGTGAACATAGTTGCCTGATGTGTACAAAATGTTTCAGATAGGTTAATCCTAATTTCTTATAGACCCGCAATAGATGTTTTTTAAATATTAAATAAGGGGTATTTTGGGATGAGTGTATTGTATTGGTAAATCATAGATAAACAAATGATGAATACATATGTACGTGGAAATGACGAGTATCAATCCACATGCGTAAAAACAATATAATGACACATGATAAGTTAATTAGTATCAAGAACATCATAAAATGTGTGTAAATACAATGCAATGAGCAGCACATAGTAACATGATGTAATATGGGTATAAAACTGTATGGGTCATAAAAAGATATAGTATATCTAAAAAAGTCCTATAAACGCATGTAGCTACATCCTTTGAGCCCTACGCGTTTCGTGTAAAAACACTTCCTCAGGGGCGGATGATAAAGGATATGATATATACTGAGCTGTGATGTGTATGTGGGCTGAGCCGGAAATGTTGTCGGTCCCGGGAGCTGAGGCGGCAGAGAGATCCGGCAAGTGACGGACAGCACAGGCATCATCCCTAGCCAACAAGCCGCCACTGCAACCATGGAACCAGGTAATTGATAGGGATTGTATATAATTATCTTGGTGATGTACTTGGAAGCAGAGGCAATCTCAGAGCTCTGGCGTTTACAAGTGCAAGGCACTTGTAAACGGGACGGACGGACAACATTTCAGGCTCAGCTCACATACACATCACAGCTCGGTATATATCATATCCTTTAGCATCTGCCCCTGAGGAAGTTTTTTTACACGAAACGCGTAGGACTCAAAGGATGTAACTACATGCGTTTATAGGACTTTTTTAGATATGCTATATCTTTTTATGACCCATACAGTTTTATACCCATATTACATCATGTTACTATGTGCTGCTCATTGCATTGTATTTACACACATTTCATGATGTTCTTGATACTAATCTACTTATCATGTGTCATTATATTGTACAGATTGATACTCGTCATTTCCACGTGCATATGTATGCATCCTTTATTTATCTATGATTTACCAATACAATACACTCATGCATCCAATCCGTTTAGTCTCTTTTTTTGACCCCAACCAGTCAACTGATACAATTAAAGTCCCAAAATACCCCTTATTTAATACTTGAATCTGGGATGGAGGCACATCAGTTAATGTGCTTCAATTAAAGTCCCAAAATGCCCGCCTTCCCCCCTTTTTTTCTAGATATTTTTTAAAAAGCATTTGCAAAAGTATCTTCCCTTGCCTGTTTGTTATTGTTGGAGTAAGAGTGAGTAACCACTATAATTTAAAAGCCCACTACAAATACCAAAAATCCCTACTGGCTCTGATTGATTTTAAACTGTATGCCTTAACCGATTGCCATCCACTGGATGACAATGTAGGTCAGCAGAATGGCATGGCTGCGCAAATGGGCGTACCCGTACATCCCTCTGTCATCGCAGGCTAGTGGGGCATGCACACATCGCCGGCGGCGCTGCGGGAACATGCCTGCGGAGCCCAAAGCATTTCCCTGTTCTGCCTAGTGACATGACGGGATCTACTGCTCCCAGTGATCGGGAACAGTGATCTCTGTCATGTTCTAGTGAGCCCATCCCCTCCTACAGTTAGAACACACGTAACCCATTGATCGCCCCCTAGTGTTAACCCCTTCCCTGCCAGTGACATTTATACAGTAATCAGTGGCTAATCTGATCGCTGTATAAATGTCAATGGTCCCAAAATAGTGTCAAAAGTGTCCGATCTGTCCGTCGCAATGTCGCAGTCCCGATAAAAATCGCAGATAGCCGCCATTACTAATAAAAAAATGCTACTAATAAAAATGCCATAAATCTATCCCCTATTTTGAAGACGCTATAACTTTTGCGCAAACCAATCTATATACGCTTATTGCGTTTTTTTTTTACCAAAAATATGTAGAAGATTACATATCGGCCTAAACTGAGGAAGAAATGAGTTTTTTTATATTTTTTGGGGGGGATATTTATTAAGGGGGTAAATTCTTACGGGGCTGAAGTGGTTAAAGGAGACTACAGAACATTTTACTCAGTTGGTAGGCACAACATTTGCCCAATCAGTGGATAGCAGGGTCCATGACCTGGAGAAAGCGATTAGAAGACCAAGGTGAGGAAGGCAATCTTGCAGTTACAGAGAGTGCAATGAAACATTGTGTGAATGACATAGAAACCTACCAATAAAGAAACCAGTATAAGTAATCTCCGTAGCAGGTAAAAGCGCTCCAGAACAAGTATGAAACTGGTGACTTTGCTACTAGAATCTCAGATTTGCAGTTATCAATGTCAACTCTCTTATTCTTATTCTTATTTCCTTAAGAGTAAGCATAATTGGCGAAGCATTCAGTGTCGGATGAGAAAACCCTCGGAGACAGAAGTTGTCACTAAAGAAGAGAGGGAAAAAGGGAACTGTATTGACAGACAGTCTTATGATATTAGCCATCGTGAAAGTTACAGAATTAAGTGACAACTTATGTCTAGAGAGAATAATTGTAAATTGTACTGGGATGCTAGTAGAGCAGTTGCTGAAAAGAGTAAGAATAATCTGGGGAAGTTGTGACAGATTTACTCATATTTAAACAGTCCTCAAGCCCAAAAACAAACAAGCATAATAATATTATTCTTGATATTACTAGAAAAAAAAAAAAGCCTTTGAAAATATGTTTGGCAGAACTCCATCAGTATCACCAGCAAAGCAGCTTCATTATTATCCCATTAAAGAAGAGAATTGTGCGCTGCATTTCAAGATTTCATAATTTGTCACGTCACGAATGTTAATTCTTAATTTTGAACGCTAGTTTACAAGACCGACCGCTTACGGCTCGCCTTTGCTTCCGAGCATGCGCGTTTGTACTTTGGACTTATGTCCGATGGACTTGTGTACACACGCTCGAAAAATACGACAACAGACAATTTGGAAAATTTATAAACCTGCCATCCAACATTTGTCCACAGAAAGGTGGTCAACAATTGTCTGATGGAGCGTACAAACAGTCGGATTTTCCGCCAACAGCCTGTCATCACACAATTCCCGTCGGAAAATCCGATCGTGTGTACAAGGCTTCAAGAAGAGAGGGAAAAAGTGAACTGTTTTGACAGACAGTCATATGATATTATCCATCGTGAAAGTCACAGAATTAATTGTACTGGGATCAGGGCTTTTTTTCTCAGACAATAGGTGCAGGAACTTCCCCTTTCCGAATCACCCCTTGTCTCCACCCCCTACCCACCTCCTGCATCATTCCATGGTTCCACACCTTACCCACCTCCCAGTACTGCCCCCTTTAGAGAATACAGAACTAAGTAACAATGGAGGTACTAAGTCGTTTGTATAGAATGTGTTACTGATAACAAGAAAAGCAGTAAAATAGGCCCCATGCAACCAGAAACAACAGATCCCCCGCAACAATGGACAACCTGCAACAAAATACCCCCTCCCCCAGCAAAAACGATCCCCAGCAGCAATAACAGATCTCCCTGTAGGCTGCACCAATAAACTCCCCATCAGCCAACAACAATGGGTAACTTGTAACAAAATACCCCCTCCCCCTGCAAAAATAGACTTGCAGCAGCAACAACAGATTTCCCTAAAGCCAGCATCACTAGATCCCTCCCACCAACAACTGACCCCCAGCCACATAAGACCCACTCCCACCAACAGTAGATCCCCCACAAGCAACAATAGACCTCTTCAGTAACAATAGACCTCCCGCCCCGCAAACATAGATCAATAGACCCTGAATAACATACATTCAGTGCTGGAGGTGCTGGAGGTGTCGAAACTGTGTTCCCCCACGTTCCTGCTGAAAAAAAGCCCTGACTGGGATGCTAGTAGAGCAGTTGCTGAAAAGAGTAAGAATAATCTGGGAAAGCTGTGATAGATTTACTCATATTTAAACAGTCCTCAAGCACTAGAAAAGAGGTTAGTTAAAACTGAACTCCAGACAGATATTAAACAAGCACTGTTTAATCCATTAAAAAATAACTAATTGTATTCAGACTTGAAGAAGAAGGGTCAGCACTTTGTACAGGTTGGGTTAATACTGTAAATAAGCTTACAGGAGTTGGAAAGAGTAATGACTTCATCAATGTGCTGCTGTTCCTTTGTTGTCCAGTCACAGGATGAAGTGGATCACTGACCAATTTGTAATGCTTCAGTCCAGTCTACAGGGAGGTTACATACCCAGCTGTGTTGTCTGGCAGGGGTGCCTGGATCACTAATTTACTAAACAGATTGAGAAACCTTTTGGTTTTAAAACCGTTTATATACAGTGTGTGTGTGGGCATTTTGAACGTGTGTTTAGTGGTTGTTTCTTTTTGTAGAAATAACCATTAGCTGAGAAAATAACCTGGCCAATGAATTAAAAAAAAAAATCTGCTGCAAGGATCTTAGAGAAGACACACAGAGGTGACTGCAGGCATATTTATGTACCTTCATGAGCATTCCTGGAGCTCCCAAGAAGCGCACGCTCAGTTATGTAAATACCAGTTGAAGGCACCTCTAGGTTCCTCTACATACCTGCTTTACGGTCTTACTTGTAGTCTATTATGATTATTGTTATATGGTTTACTTTGGAGATTCCATTCTGGTATTGGTGTACTTTCTACGGGGTTCAATAGCTTAAAAACACATAACTTTGCTTCACACTTTACTGAACAGTTTGCTGAATTCACAAAAGCGTAAAAAAGAATTTATAAAAAAATACAACATCCGTAGATAAAATATATAATGCATTATGTGCATATTTTTCCACATGAGTCATCTCAGTAAGAAATGTGCTTATGTCAAATGCTGTGATAGAGTATAGTAAGCTGATACAATAATATCAATGTAACATTTTATGGTACCAATACCTCAAATAGGTTTGATAATTATTTTAAGATGAAAAAGAATGATGAGGAAACCCTGCTTAAAAGTTCAAACTTGATTAATTAAATGTGTTTCCGATAAGTTCCATAGTCTTAGTAGTATGCCTTAGTATGTGTAGGCAATGGTTCCAAAGTTTGAACTTCCAAGAACATTTCACCAAAGTAGTAAGCAGAGTATAAATGCTTTAATGTTTCTTTAATCTTTAAGCCTTCTTTAATCTTGATTATAATAGGGATATTTTATGCTTAGTTCATTAAAAGTCTCAGGATCATGGTAACTAAACATTCTAATGCTTTTGAAGAAAAATTATATGGTATATCAAGATTCTTGCTCCAATAAAGCTTTTTCTCTGGTACCATGGTATGTGGGATGCTTTAAAGTATTAGTGACAGATGATAACTAGACCATTTGTTTTTTTGTAGCCACCTGTAGGATACTATTCAAACAATACTAAAGTTTGTATCATGCCTTTATCTCCACACGTATGTATCATGTGCATACAGAACTGGAGGAACATGGAGGAACTGGAAGAACTGGAGCTGCTATCATATGAGGAGGACTTAAACTTTGTGGGAATAACTGAAACTTGGTTTGACAGCTCACACGGTTGCATGGCAAATATCCAGGGGTATTCCTTGTATTGGAAAGACATGGAAGGTAGATGCCACCCTTGCATCATTTTTTATATGTAAAAAATGATGCAAGGGTGGCAGAGAGGAGCAACATTGTGAATGGGATGAGGGGGAGGTGGAATCAGTTTGGGTAGAACTTCAAAGAGAAGAAGTAAGTGGAAAATTAATAATGGGTGTATGTCAAAGGCCACCCAACCTGAGGGAGGAGGAGCGGGACCTACTATCACAGTTACAGTACCTAACCGCGAGATTGTGTTTCCAGCGTGATCCCATCGCGCTGGTTCTCGGCAACAGGATACTGTGCATGTCGCGCTGGCTCGTTGATCGGGAAAGGAAAACTTTTTTTTCCTTTCGCGATGAGCGACAGGCAGTGCTGACAGCTGTCTGGTATGAATCATGAGGGGGAACACCGCGCCAAATTTTAGGTGAAACAACCGGCGTGGGTCCCCCCCAGGGGCATACCAGGCCCTTAGGTTCCCCCCAAAATCCATACCAGACCCTTATCCGAGCAGCCTGCCCGGTCAGGAAAGGGGGTGGGGACGAGCAAGCGCCCCCTCCTGAACTGTACCAGGCCACATGCCCTCAACATGGGGGGGTGGGTGCTTTGGGGGAGGGGGGTGCCCTGCGGCCCCCCCACCCCAAAGCACCTTGTCCCCATGTTGATGAGGACAAGGGCCTCTTCCCGACAGCCCTGGGCGTTGGTTGTCGGGGTCTGCGGGCGGAGGGCTTATCGGAATCCGGGAGCCCCCTTTAATAAGGGGCCCCCAGATCCTGGCCCCCCACCTGCCTGTCGCTCATCGCGAAAGGAAAAAAAGTTTTCCTTTCCCGATCAGCGAGCCAGCTCGGTGCTGGCTCCTGCGACGGGGCTCGCAGGTGTTAAATCTCGCCGATAACAGCAGTGATATACACAATATCGCGGTCACCTACTGTAGAAATGGCAGCGAGACAGGGAAATGTCATCATAATGGGGGACTTCAATTATCCTGATATTGACTGGGCAGAGGGAACAGCTCACTCATTAAAGGCCCGTCATTTCATGAATGTCTTACAGGACAACTTCATGTCCCAATTGGTGGATTCCCCAACTAGAAAGAACGCCCTGCTAGTTTTATTAATTACAAAGGATCCAAGTCTGATCTCAGATGTGGAAATACGGGACAATCTGGGATCTAGCGATCATGGGATGATCACATATAACATAAAACATAGAAAAAGGAGGCATGAGGGTAGCACAAGAACACTAAATTTCAAACGAGCCAATTTTTTCTGAACTGCGGTCATTACTACATGACATAAATTGGGATGAAATCCTAGATACATTAAACATGGAAGAAAAATGGGAATGCTTTAGGAGCATATTTAAAGGTACAAAGGTATCACACAGTGCATTCCAATGGGCAATAAATATAGAAGAGCAAAGGTTAAACCCTGGTGGCTAAACTGTAATGTAAAAAGCCTCATTAAAGAGAAAAAAATTATGTTCATAAATTTGGAGCACTTTTTATACTGCTGCATATCTTTGGTAAAAATAACCCAAATAAGTGTATATTATTTGGTTTGTGTGAAAGTTATAGAGTCTACAAGATATGGTGCAAATCATTGAAAATGGAGTAACACCTGATGCACTGACTGCCTCATTTCTCGAGGCCCTGAGATGTCAGGAAAGTACAAATAGCCCCCAAATGACCCCTTTTTGAAAAGTACACAGTCCAAGGTATTTAGTAAGAGGCATGAGAGTTTTTTGAAGTTGTAATTTTTTCCCACAATTCTTGAGAAAATGAAGAAATTATTATTATTTTTACACAAAATTGTCATAATAAGAGTAGCAGAATGTATTTTGGGGTGTAACTGGAAGTATGCATATGCTGTGTGTGAGAAATAACGTGTTATTATGACAATTTTGTGTAAAAAAACAAAAGAATTGTACATCAGGTGTGATCCATTTTCAATGATTTGCACTATAGCTTGTAGACAGACCAAATAATATACACTTATTTGGGTTATTTTTTTACCAAAGATATGTAGCAGTATAAAATGTGGCCCAAACTTATGAACAAAAATTACTTATTTGCAAAATTTTATCATAGAAACTAAAAAAAGGTGTCACAAAAAATTAAAAATCTAGTGGTGATTAAATAACACCAAAAGAAAGCTCTATTTGCGTGAAAAAAAATCTAAAAATTTTGTTTGGGTACAGTGTTGCATGACTGAGTAATTGACATTCAAAATGCGAGAGCACTGAAAGCTGAAAATTGGTCTGGGCAGGAAGGGTGTATAAGTGCCCTGTATTGAAGTCCATTTTTTTCTCTTTAATGAGGCTTTTTACATTACAGTTTAGCCACCCAGGTTTAACCTTTGCTCTTCTATATTTATTGCCCATTGGAATGCACTGTGTGATACCTTTGTACCTTTAAATATGTTCCTAAAGCATTCCCACTTTTCTTCAATGTTCAATGTATCAATGTATCTGTCTTGTGTTACCCTTGTTTTATGTTAAATGTGATCATCCCATGATCGCTAGATCCCAAATCCCGTATTCCAACTCTGAGATCAGACTTGGATCATTCGGAATTGATAAAACTAGCAGGGCTTTCTTTTTAGTTGGGGAATCCACCAATTGGGACATGAAGTTGTCCTGTAAGACATTCATGAAATGACGGGCCTTTAACCACTTCAGCCCCGGAAGGATTTACCCCCTTCCTGACCAGAGCACTTTTTACAATTCAGCACTGCGTCGCTTTAACTGCTAATTGCGCGGTCATGCAATGCTCTACCCAAACGAAATTTGCGTCCTTTTCTTCCCACAAATAGAGCTTTCTTTTGATGATATTTGATCACCTCTGCCGTTTTTATTTTTTGCGCTATAAACGGAAAAAGACTGAAAATTTTGAAAAAAAATGATATTTTCTACTTTTTGTTATAAAAAAAATCCAATAAACTAAATTTTAGTCATACATTTAGGCCAAAATGTATTCGGCCACATGTCTTTGGTAAAAAAAATGTCAATAAGCGTATATTTATTGGTTTGCGCAAAAGTTATAGCGTCTACAAACTAGGGTACATTTTCTGGAATTTACACAGCTTTTAGTTTCTGACTGCCTATGTCATTTCTTGAGGTGCTAAAATGGCAGGGCAGTACAAAACCCCCCCAAATGACCCCATTTTGGAAAGTAGACACCCCAAGGAAATTGCTGAGAGGCATGTTGAGCCCATTGAATATTTATTTTTTTTGTCCCAAGTGATTGAATAATGACAAAAAAAAGAAAAAAAAAAAAATTACAAAAAGTTGTCACTAAATGATATATTGCTCACACAGGCCATGGGCATATGTGGAATTGCACCCCAAAATACATTCAGCTGCTTCTCCTGAGTACGGGGATACCACATGTGTGGCACTTTTTGGGAGCCTAGCCGCGTACGGGGCCCCGAAAACCCAGCACCACCTTCAGGATTTCTAAGGGCATACATTTTTGATTTTACTCCTCACTACCTATCACAGTTTTGAAGGCCATAAAATGCCAAGATGGCACAAAACCCCCCCAAATGACCCCATTTTGGAAAGTAGACACCCCAAGCTATTTGCTGAGAGGCATGGTGAGTATTTTGCAGCTGTCATTTGTTTTTGAAAATGAAGAAAGACCAGAAAAAAAAATTTTTTTTTTCTTTTTTCAATTTTCAAAACTTTGTGACAAAAAGTGAGGTCTGCAAAATACTCACTATACCTCTCAGCAAATAGCTTGGGGTGTCTACTTTCCAAAATGGGGTCATTTGGGGGGGGGTTTGTGCCACCTGGGCATTCCATGGCCTCCGAAACTGTGATAGGTAGTGAGGAGTGAAATCAAAAATTTACGGCCTTAGAAAGCCTGAAGGCGGTGCTTGGTTTTCGGGGTCCCGTGCGTGGCTAGGCTCCCAAAAAGTCCCACACATGTGGTATCCCCGTACTCAGGAGAAGCAACAGAATTTATTTTGGGGTGTAATTTCACATATTTCCATGGCATGTTTGAGCAATATAACATTTAGTGACAACTTTGTGCAAAAAAAAAAAAAAAAAAAAAAAAAAAATTGTCTCTTTCCCGCAACTTGTGTCACAATATAAAATATTCCATGGACTCGACATGCCTCTCAGCAAATAGCTTGGGGTGTCTACTTTCCAAAATGGGGTCATTTGGGGGGTTTTGAACTGTCCTGGCATTTTATGCACAACATTTAGAAGCTTATGTCACACATCACCCACTCTTCTAACCACTTGAAGACAAAGCCCTTTCTGACACTTTTTGATTACATGAAAAAATTATTTTTTTTTGCAAGAAAATTACTTTGAACCCCCAAACATTATATATTATTTTAAAGCAATTGCCCTACAGATTAAAATGGTGGGTGTTTCATTTTTTTTTTTTCACACAGTATTTGCGCAGCGATTTTCAAACGCATTTTTTGGGGAAAAAACACACTTTTTTAAATTTTAATGCACTAAAACACACTATATTGCCCAAATGTTTGATGAAATAAAAAAGATGATCTTAGGCCGAGTACATGGATACCAAACATGACATGCTTTAAAATTGCGCACAAACGTGCAGTGGCAACAAAATTACTACATTTTTAAAAGCCTTTAAAAGCCTTTACAGGTTACCACTTTAGATTTACAGAGGAGGTCTACTGCTAAAATTACTGCCCTCGATCTGACCTTCGCGGTGATACCTCACATGCATGGTGCAATTGCTGTTTACGTTTGACGCCAGACCGCCGCTTGCGTTCGCCTTAGCGCGAGAGCAGGGGGCGACAGGGGTGCTTTTTTTTATTTATTTTTTTTCTTTATTTTTTTTTGCTTTTTTATCTTATTTTTAAACTGTTCCTTTCATTTTTTTTTTTTTAAATCATTTTTATTGTTATCTCAGGGAATGTAAATATCCCCTATGATAGCAATAGGTAGTGACAGGTACTCTTTTTTGAAAAAATTGGGGTCTATTAGACCCTAGATCTCTCCCCTGCCCTCAAAGCATCTGACCACACCAAGATCGGTGTGATAAAATGCTTCCCCAATTTCCCAATGGCGCTATTTACATCCGGCGAAATCTAAGTCATAAAATGCTCGTAGCTTCCGGTTTCTTAGGCCATAGAGATGTTTGGAGCCACTCTGGTCTCTGATCAGCTCTATGGTCAGCTGGCTGAATCACCGGCTGCATTCTCAGGTTCCCTGTTGAGACAGGAGAGCCAGAGAAAAACACGGAAGACGGTGGGGGGGGGCATTCCCTCCCACTGCTTGTAAAAGCAGTCTAGAGGCTAATTAGCCGCTAGGATTGCTTTTACATGAAAGCCGACCGCTGGCTAAAAAGAATGATACCAAGATGATACCTAAACCTGCAGGCATCATTCTGGTATAACCACTCAAAGTCGTGAATGGCGTACCTGAAGACAAAAAAATGGTTAACAATAAAGCACAGTAAACAGTAAAGTATAAATAATTACATACCTGAAAAACAAACATGATAAAACATAATAACAATAACAATAACAATAAAACATTGCAGAATAGAATACAGTAAAAAAGAGCAGAACAATAGAGAGAGAATAGAGAGAGAGAGAACAATAAAACGACAACTATTTTTTTAAATTTTTGTTTGTGTTTTTTTTTTCTTTTACACTTTTTTTTTGTAACTGTAACTTTTATAACTGTAACCGGTTCCAGGTTCGGGTCTCTCAAAATGCGATGGCATCTTGGGAGACCCTGTGAAAGTGTGCCTAGTCTGTGCAATGCTGTACGCTACGCTAATACTCAACTAGTGCATGGTAGCGTTCAAAACATTCACCAAGTGTTACTGCAGTGCTGGTTTGACTACGACCGGGGTGTACTACGCCCCTGGTGCTTGCCAGTTCACCAAAACGCTACAAAGAAAAGTGTCAGTGATCGATCGATACTGCACTTGGGTGGGCTGGACTGGGCTGGGCCGGGCGGAGGGGCAAAACGCAGGTGCTAGCAGGTATCTGGGCTGATCCCGCTAACACTGCGTTTTTGGGAACCCTAAACTGCTGGGGACGCTAGTATAGATCTGATCGGATCAGATATTGATGCGTTCAGATACTATACCACTAAGGGAGGTGTACGGTGCGTGTACGGTGCGTGCGTGGGTGTTCGCGGTACTGGCGCTAATCTGACGCTGTCTGGGGCGACGCATATCACCGCCGGGCGATCAGGGGGCTAAACCTTTATTCGGTAATAAACGGCGGGTGCCCTGACACTATAAAAAATAAACGAACTAACCAGCGTCACCCGTAACGGTTATACGGTGATCAGTGGTGAAAGGGTTAACTAGGGGGCCATCAAGGGGTTAAAACATTTATTAGATAGTATATGGGGGTCCCTGTCGCTATAAAACGCTGACGATGAACCTAAATATTTACGTCCCTAACTAGCGTCACCAGCGACACTAATACAGCGATCAGAAAAATGATCGCTTAGCGACACTGGTGACAGGGGGTGATCAAGGGGTTAAAACTTTATTAGGGGGGTAAGGGGGGTACCCTAGACCTACAGGGGGCTAAACCTTTATTCGGTAATAAACGGCGGGTGCCCTGACACTATAAAAAATAAACGAACTAACCAGCGTCACCCGTAACGGTTATACGGTGATCAATGGTGAAAGGGTTAACTAGGGGGCCATCAAGGGGTTAAAACATTTATTAGGTAGTATATGGGGGTCCCTGTCGCTATAAAACACTGACGGCGAACCTAAATATTTACGTCCCTAACTACCGTCACCAGCGACACTAATACAGCGATCAGAAAAATGATCGCTTAGCGACACTGGTGAGGAGGGGTGATCAAGGGGTTAAAACTTTATTAGGGGGGGTAAGGGGGGTACCCTAGACCTACAGGGGGTAATACTAACTGTCCCACCACTGCTAACTGTCACAAACTGACACTATGCAGTAATCAGGAAAAAAAAAAAAAAAAAAAAAAAAACCTGCTTGGTGTCAGTTTGTGACAGGGGGGGGGGGTGATTGGGGGGGGATCGGGGGTGTAATATATGCCTGGCATGTTCTACTGTGTTGTGTGTGAGTGTTGGTGCACTTACATGTCATCTCTCCTCGGCGCTGGAACGGAAACTGCCAGACCGAGGAGAGATGACATCACATCCTCTGCCTCTGTGTACTATACAGAGGCAGGGGATGTTTGTCATTGGCTGGGAGCGATCGCGAGGGGGGGGCCACGATCGGATGGCCTCCCCCTCGTCTGTCATCGCTCCCAACCAAATGCCGACCGCAGCTGGCACAGGGGGGGGGTCCGATCGAACCCCCCACCCGCGGGAAGGCAATCACGTACTAGGTACGTGATTTTGCCTGCCCGTGCCGCTCTGCTCACGTATATAGGCGTGAGGCGGTCGGCAAGTGGTTAATGAGTGAGCCCTCTGTCCCCTCTGCCCATTCAATATCAGGATAATTGAAGTCCCCCATTATGATGACACTTCCCTGTCTCGCTGCCATTTCTAACTATGATAGTAGGTTGGGTGGCCTATAACTTACCCCCCAGTATTAATTTCCCATCTACTTCTTATCTTTGAAGTTCTACCCATACTGATTGCACCTCCCCCTCATCCCATTTACAATGTTGCTCCTCTCTGCCACCCTTGCATCATTTTTTACATATAAAAAAACCCTCCCCCTCTTCTACCTTCCATGTCTTTCTGATACAAGGAATACCCCTGGATATTTGCCAGGCAATTGTGTGAGCTGTCAAACCAAGTTTCAGTTATTCCCACAAAGTTTAAGTCCTCCTCGTGTAATAGCAGCTCCAGTTCTTCCAGTTCCTCCATGTTCCTCCAGTTCTGTATGTACATGATACATACGTGTGGACATAAAGGCATAATACAAACTTTAGTATTGTTTGAACAGTATCCTACAGGTGGCAAAAAGCAAATTGTCTAGGCATCATCTGTCTCTAATATATTGAAGCATCCCACATACCATGCTACCAGAGAAAAAGCTTTATTGGAGCAAGAATCTTGATATACCATATAATTTTTCTTCAAAAGCATTAGAATGTTTAGTTACCATGATCCTGAGACTTTTAATGAAATGAGCATAAAATATTCCTATTATAATCAAGATTAAAGATTAAAGAAACATTAAAGCAATTTTACTCTGCTTACTACTTTGATGAAATGTTCTTGAAAGTTCAAACTTTGGAACCGTTGCCTACACAGGCCCCCTTCACACCTTCACACTGGGGCGTCAGCGGTAAAGCGCCGCTATTTTTAGCGCCGTTTTACCATAGTTTTTGCGGGGGTTTTCAGCCGCTAGTTGGGGCGCTTTTAACCCCCACTAGTGGCCGAAAATGGGTTAAAATGACCCGCAAAGCACCGCAAAGCACCGCAAAGCACCGCTACAGCGGCGCTTTGCCAGCGGTTCGGCAGTGCTGCCCATTAATTTTAATGGGCAGGAGCGGTGAAGGAGCGGTGCGTACACTACTCTTTCACCGATCCAAAGATGCTGCTTACAGGGGTTTTTTAACGTCCTGCCAGCGCATCGCCATCCGGCTTTTACACAGAGACTGCAGGGGAGCCGTTTTTCAGGTGCTTTACAGGTGCTGTTTTGAAAAACGTCTCAGTATGAAAGGAGTCTTACTAAGAGGGGCATACTACTAAGAGCCCTTTCACGCTGGGGCGGGCAGGCGTCGGTGGTAAAGCACCACTTTACCATCCTTTTAGTGGTGCTATTCGGCCTCTAGCGGGGCGGTTTTAACCCCCACTAGTGGCCGAAAAAGGGTTAAAACTGCCTGCAAAGGGCCACTGCAGCGGCCCTTTGCCGGCGGTTTGATGGCGCTGCCCCATAGTTTTCAATGGGCAGGGGCGCTTTAGGAGCCTACAGCGCTGCAAAGATGCGGCTTGCAGGGCTTTTTTTACCATCCTGCAAGCGCACCGCTCCAGTGTGAAAGCCCTCGGGCTTTCACACTGGAGAGACAGGAGAGGCTCTTTACAGGCGCTATGCAGGCGCTATTATTAATGTGAATGGGGTCTTAGACTATGGAACTTATCGGAAACAAATTTAATTAAACAAGTTTGAACTTTTAAGCAGGGTTTCCTCATCATTCTTTTTCATCTTAAAATAATTATCAAACCTATTTGAGGTAAGGGTACCATAAAATGTTACAGTATGGTATTATTGTATCAGTTTACTATATTCTATCACACCATTTGATATAAGCAGATTTCTCGCTGAGATGACTCATGTGGCAAAATATGCACATAATGCATTATATATTGTATGTACAGATGTTGTATTTTTTTCTAAATTCTTTTTTTATGCTTTTGTGAAATTGTTCAGTAAAGTGTGAAGCAAAGTTATGTGTTTTCAACCTATTGAACCCTGTAGAAGGTACAACAATACCAGAATTGAATCTCTAAAGTAAACCATGTACCAGTAATCATAATAGACTACGTAGGATCGCTTACTATAAGTTAGATCACTTTCCAATATTTGTAAAAAGAACAGCTGACTCCACAATGTTTGGGGCTGTCATCCGAGCAGATAACTCCAGGGAACTTCACTCCCCAAGATATAGACTAGGAATCTTACACAACGGATACCTGAGCGGTGTGACTAGTGGGAGGTTCTCCCCTTATTAACCCAGACTTCCCTATAATAGTTATTGTGGATATTCTCTCTTTCTGTCAAGGATTATCAACCGCCATAGGCTTTTTGTTGTTAGACTGCCTCTCAGTTCCGGCCTAGAAGTGATGTGAAGACTTGTTTCCCTGAAAATACCCAGCTGTTATTCTCTGCTCGCCTTCCCCTTCATCTTTCAATTAGAATAATACGCCATAAGCTCCTGAAGAAGCATCTGTTGAACATATAGAGCTGGGCTAGATCTTGACACACCGCCTTTTTGTTCTTTTTTACCAATATTGGAAAGTGATCTAATTGGTCCTCCAGTCCGTGATTATTAGTATATATGTATGTAGGTGGTGTGTTGTTCATGCTTAAAGGCAAATGTCTGTGAATATTTGATGGAACTTTATTCAATTGTCCTAATTCTAAATTTTGTAATAAATATTCTTTTTTAATCTATACTATACTGTTATGCCTATAAAGTCCATCATCTATCAATTTTCTTGTTAATTCAATATATCGGGACATGGCATTATATATACAATCTCCATATCCACAGCACCACTCTGTGGTGATACGAATTTTATTCCTATTTACAGTATTAACCCAACCTGTATCAAGTTTTGACCCTTCTTCTTCAAGTCTGAGTTCTTCTGTTCAGATTATGTGTTGCTAATATAAATACAAATTCAGGTATGTGTTGTATACAATTAGTTATTTTTTAATAGATTAAACAGTGCTTATTTAATATCTGTCTGGAGTTCAGTTTTAACTAACCTCTTTTCTAGTGCTTGAGGACTGTTTAAATATGAGTAGATCTATCACAGCTTTCCCAGATTATTCTTACTCTTTTCAGCAACTGCTCTACTAGCATCCCAGTACAATTTACAATTATTCTCTCTAGACATTATTATTATTATTATACAGGTTTTATATAGCACCAACAGTTTGCACAGCGCTTTACAACATGAGGGCAGACAGTACACTTACAATACAAATCAACACAGGAGGAATCAGAGGGCCCTGCTCGTTAGAGCATACAATCTAGAAGGGAGGGTCAAGTGGAAACAAAAGGTAATAACTGTGGGGGATGAGCTGATGGAGAAAATGAAAATACAGTTGTTAGGTGTGGGTAGGGTAGGCATAAGTTGTCACTTAATTCTGTAACTTTCATGATGGCTAATATCATATGACTGTCTGTCAATACAGTTCCCTTTTTCCTTCTCTTCTTTAAGCCTTGTACACGCGATCAGATTTTTTTTACAGAAATTGTGTGATGACAGGCTGTTGGCGGAAAATCTGACCGTTTGTACGCTCCATCAGACAATTGTTGGCCAACCTTCTTTATGGACAAATGTTGGATGGCAGGTTTATAAATTTTCCGTGGACAAATGTCTGTTGTCGGATTTTCCGAGCGTGTGTACACAAGTCCGTCGGACAAAAGTCCAAAGTATAAACACGCATACACGGAAGCAAGGACGAGCCGTAAGCGGTCGGTCACTAGGCAGAACAGGGAAATGCCTTGTTTACATAGGTATCTCCCCGTTCTGCCTTTCTGTGTCAGGATCACAGGCCACCGGCAGACTACAAGTCCGTGGGACCCGCATGCATATTCCCACGGCGATGTGCGCGCGCCCGTTACCCTGCGATGACAGAACGTACAGGTATGCCCATTTGCGCAGCCAACATACTTCTACGTGCAGTGGTCAGCAAGCGGTTAAGGCATACAGTTTAAAATCAAAGCCAGTAGGGATTTTTGGTATTCCTAGTGGGCTTTTAAATTATAGTGGTTACTCACTCTTACTTCAACAGTAACAAACAGGCAAGGGAAGATACTTTTGCAAATGCCTTTTAAAAAACATCTATTCTTCCCTCTCTTCTTTAAGCCTCGTACACGCAATCAGATTTTTCTACAGGAATTGTGTGACGACAGGCTGTTGGTGGAAAATCTAACTGTTTGTACGCTCCATCAGACAACTGTTGGCCAACTTTCTGTGGACAAATGTTGGATGGCAGGTTTATAAATTTTCCGCGGACAAATGTCTGTTGTTGGATTTTCCGAGCGTGTGTACACAAGTCCATCGGACAAAAAAGTCCAAAGTACAAACACGCATGCTCGGAAGCAAGGACGAGCCGTAAGCGGTCGGTCTTGTAAACTAGCATTCATAATGGAGAATTAACATTCGTGACATGGCAAGTTATGAAATCTAGAAATGCAGCGCACAATTCTCTTCTTCTTTAATGTGATAATAATGAAGCTGCTTTGCTGGTGATACTGATGGAGTTCTGCCAAAGGTATTTTCAATGGCTTTTTTTTATCTAGTGATATCAAGAATAATATTATTATGCTTGTTTTTTTTTTTTTTGTTTGGGGCAATTTACCACAACACCATTATCCCGTAGTTTTTAAGATCAAAGATACAACTATATTTGTGTCCCTTGTTAATTTTACATTGTATTTTTTAAAATGTAACTGCCTACTCCCAAACTGCCATTTGAAGTAAAACACATAGCCAAGTATTATTCTCCACAATCTTTTTATTGTGCATTAAAAAAAGAAAACAAATAAAATTCGACATGCTATGTGCCAATAGAACTTAACCAAAAAGTGCATTCTATGCATCCAAAAATCTAGAAAATATACCAAATTAAATCATTATTCAACCGAAAAATAAAATAAAAGCCTCATCACATGCATATGTCCTGCTTCTTAATATAGGGGGTCAACAATACCAAGAGTTGGTGAAAGCAGGGGTCCGTCATCCGAAGATAATTCCGAAAATCATCCGGATTATTCTCCTGGAGCTCCCGCAGCAAATTCATATGACATAATTGGTCACGTTTAATAGAGCAACCAATTTTTGGTCCAATAAATCCTCCTCCTCCTGCTCCTGGACTGGACTTGGGTCAAAGCAATATTTCCAAGGCCAATAATAAATAACACATTATCTCCTCTGATTCCGCAACATGGCTGGTTGATGAACGGCCTTTCAGAAACTAACTGAAAAGAGCTAAATGAGAAGCGCGAATAAACAATCACCAAACTTCTACTAACATGAAATTAGCAGAAGGAGCCCAAAGGGTGGCGCGTGACAATTTAACTTCCTCTTTGTAGTCTTGTAGTATGTCTAATACGTCACTACGTTTGTGTTTGTCGGCCGACAATTCCTTGCTGTTTGTATGCAAGACAAGTTTTTAGCCAACGCCCTTCGGACAAAAGGGCAAAAGCTTTGTCTGCGGAAAATCCGATCGTGTGTACGAGGCTTTAGTGACAACTTCTGTCTCTGAGGGTATTCTCATCCGACACTGAATGCTTCACCAATTAGGCTTACTCTTAAGGAAATAAGAATAAGAGAGTTGACATTGATAACTGCAAATCTGAGATTCTAGTAGCAGAATCACCAGTTTCATACTTTTTCTGGAGCACTTTTACCTGCTACGGAGATCACTTATAGTTTCTTTACTGGTAGGTTTCTGTGTCATTATTCACACAATGTTTCATTGCACACTCTGTAACTGCAAGATTGCCTTCCTCACCTTGGTCTATTAACCTCTTTCTCCAGGCCATGGACCCTGCTATCCACTGATTGGGCAAATGTTGTGCCTACCAACTGAGTAAAATGTTTCGTAGTCTCCTTTAACCACTTCAGCCCCCGAAGAATTTATCTCCTTAATGACCAGAGCATTTTTTGCATTACGGCACTGCGTCGCTTTGACTGACAATTGCGTGGTCGTGTAACGTTGCACCTAAACAATATTGACGTTTTTTTCCCCACAAATAGAGCTTTCTTTTGGTGGTATTTGATCACCTCTGCGGTTTTTATTTTTTGTGCTATAAACAAAAAAAGACAGACAATTTTTGGAAAAAAAAAACAGTATTTTTTACTTTTTGCTATATATCCCAAAAAAAAAAAAATTCTTCCTAAGTTTAGGCCGATACGTATTCTTCTACATATTTTTGGTAAAAAAAAAAACGCAATAAGCATATATTGATTGGTTTGCGCAAAAGTTATTGCGTCTACAAAATAGGGGATAGATTTATGGCGTTTTTATTATATATATATATATTTTTTTAGTAATGGAGGCTATCTGTGATTTTTATCGGGACTGCGATGGACAAATCGGACACTTTTGAAACTATTTTGGGACCATTGACATTTATACAGCAATCAGAGCTAAAAATAGCCACTGATTACTGTATAAATGTCATTGGCAGGGAAGGGGTTAACACTAGGGGGCGATCAAGGGGTTAAGGGTGTTCCCTCAGTGTGTTATAACTGTAGGGTAGATTGTCTCACTAGAACATGACAGCGATCACTGCTCCCGATGACAGGGAGCAGTAGATCCCTGTCATGTCACTATGAAGAACAGGGAAATGCCTTGTTTACATAGGCATCTCCCCGTTCTGCCTTTCCGTGTCAGGATCGCAGGCCACCGGTAGACTACAAGTCCGTGGGACCCGCATGTATGCTTCCACAGCGACGTGCCCGCACCCGCTAGCCTGCGATGACAGCGGGACGTACAGGTACGCCCATTTGCGCAGCCAATGTACTTCGTCGTGCAGCGGTCAGCAAGCGGTTAAGGCATACAGTTTAAAATCAAAGCCAGTAGGGATTTTTGGTATTCCTAGTGGGCTTTTAAATTATAGTGGTTACTCACTCTTTTGCTGGTCTATAAGAAATTAGGATTAACCTATCTCAAACATTTTGTACACATCAGGCAACTGTGTTCACTTTTGACTTTGATTTTAAGGACAGGAACTACTCTTCCTGTCCCCACAAGGCAGTTGGAATTGTTCTTTTGAAATAATACTATATTGTCCTTAGATTTAGTTTTGGATCCTATTTGTTTCATAAATAAAATCTTCTAAAACTCTTTTTTAAAATATCATATTTTATGTTACTATCTTATATCGAAGGGCTTTTCCTCCCCCCCATGTCTTTTTTACTAGTAGCTATCCCGCTATTATTGGCTTTTACATAATTATACTGGTTCTAACTAGGAAAATATGTCTTTCCTGACAGACTCCATGGCAGCAACGTGTGGGTTAAGTCCCACCTCTACTACCCTATAGGACACTACTCCCATAAATCTTTGCTCCCTGCCCCCGGCTGTGTTCTTTTTTTGTCCTCCTCCGCAAGGACCTAGTGTTGGTCTTTCTACCTGAAGATTTTTTCCCCACGATCAAGTCGGCCTAGCTGCGACTCCCGATGAGATAGTCGCATTACTCCGCTAAGCCCTAGCTATTAGCAGGGTATGGAGTGGGGCGTTGGAAGAGGCATTGGAAGAAGCCGGTTTCCTGGCCACTGGCAGGCAAGGCTACGCACGGGTCGCATAGCCAGCTACTAGCAGGTGACCCCTTATTGCCCCTGGAGAGTCCGGTGTTGTCACATTACCTTCGGCCTGATGATCATGCTGGGAGTGGTGAGGTGTCCTGTATTGTTCATGGCAGCAGTGTTTGTGAAATGTTCATCTTTTCTTCCTTTCTCTGTCTTTTTTTGTCTCCTGTTTTTGTATGGGCACGGCGGCTGGTTCCTCCTGCGTTCCAGCCACCGTTTTAGTTTCGTTTTCGCGTCTCTGCCGTACTGCGCATGCGCGAGTATGGTACGAGACCGAGGCTTGGTTTCGCGCATGCGCGATAGCGGCAAACTGCTGCTAATTGCACATGCACGATAGCGGCAAATTGCCGCTAGTCGCGCATGCGCACTACGTACGCTCGGCGCCCTTTTTAAACAGGGCAGATAGCCTGCAGGCTTTGGGAATGCTTGCAGGCTGTTATACTGACGTCCCCATACCTCCAGGGTTCTCAGCTACTGGTAAGTAGCCTCATTATGTGAGGGGGTCACTCGTTCCCTGTTGTTGTTACTAATTGCCATGTTCTTGCAGTCCGGATGGATGCTACCGAGGACATGGATTCCCCACCGCCTGCCTGTGGCCAGCCTCCTCTCAAAAGGTACTGGGTCGGATTCTGCCGTCCTTGGGGGTCCAGTGACCGGGGGGGAGGTAATTGGCGGGGTGTTTGGGTTTCTCTGACTATTCTTTTCTATGTGGTTCTTTTTTTTTTGTGCTTTAGCCCTTCTACGACAGAACAGCGGCGAAGCTCTCACAAGGGAAGCGACTCTTCTAAATCGCATCACCGGCAATCCTCTTCCAAACCTAAACACTACGGTTCCACCTCAAAATCGGGACTCCGTAGCGAGGAACGCTCTCATTCCTCAGTGGCTCGTTCCAGTCACTCATCCAGTGTCTGCTGGGGATGCAGAATACAAGTACCTGCGGGTAAATCTCTGTGCGACCCCTGCTTCGTCAAGGCATCCAAAGAAAGGGGAGATACGGACCAGCAACTTAAAACCCTAGTTGAGAGGGTTGTTAAAGAGTCACTTAAAGGTATAGAAGCGGTCCGGTCCGACGTTCCTCAGGCAGAGCTGTCATGTTCCCCAGTGAGGGAAACTCAATTGCAGGACACCTGGGAGTCCTCTCTACCTAGCTATCCTTCAATTGCCATCTCCGATAGTGACTCGGATGAAGATAACCCCTGCATGGGATTTGACTTCGCTCTGCTTCCTCCCTTGGTCAAGGCCATTAGAGAAACCCTAAATTGGGAGGATCTGGTGGCTGTTCCTCCCAAACAGAGGAAATTCTTCAAACAGTTAAAGAAGGAACAGGTTAACTTTCCATTCATTACTGAATTGGGCGAGGTCATCACAGATGAATGGAGCAAGGTGGAGAAGAAGAACTCCATGCTTGCTAAAGTTTCAAAGCTCTACCCCTTCAAGGAGGAAGAAGTGAAACATTTGGACTCAGCTCCATTGGTGGACGCAGCCGTGATGAGGCTGGTGAAACATATGACACTTCCCCTAGAAGACACAGTGTCCTTTAAGGACATCTTGGACAGACGAATTGATGCTGATATAAGGAGAGTGTATCTTACGGCTGGCATGGCTTGTAAACCAGCCTTGGCCCTGTCGGCTTTGTCCAAAGCCATGGAAGTGTGGATGGATAATATTCATGATGCACTGAGGAATATCTCGGATGACACGGCGAAGAGCTCACCTATTCAGGAGTTGAGGTTAGCGTCAGCTTTTCTGGGGAGGCCTCGATTGACATCATACGCCTTGCAGCCCGGGTAATGCTTTCGTCGGTCACCGCCAAGCGGGCTTTATGGCTCAGTCCCTGGCTGGCTGACCCAACTTCTAAGCAGGTATGGTGCCGGATTCCCTATGGGGGGTCTTCTCTTTTCGGCAACAAATTAGACAAGGCTATTACGCGGGCTATTGGCGGGAAGTCGGGGTTCCTGCCTCAGGACCGATGTCTGCAAAGTCAGAGAAAGTCCTTCCCGAAGAGGCAATACCAGGATTGAGCCAGAGAGGCTCGCACCTACAAGCCAGGCCGAGAATTTTCCAGATCTTGGAAGTCAAGGCAATCATCCTTCAAGAAGTACGCAGGTGCTGAGTCGAAAGGGGATAGACAACCTTCCAAATCTTTTTGAGATTGGGCCCGCTCAGACAGGCCGTGTGGGAGCTCGTCTTTTCCACTTTCAGCATGTCTGGGCGGCCTCGATTCACGACTTCTGGACCATCAAAACGGTCTCCTTCGGTCATGCTTGGACCTTCATTGGCGCTCCCAGACTCAGGTGGGTTCCCACTTCTCTTCCGGCATCAGAAGAAAAAAGGACAATACTTTTAGCCTACGTAGAATCTTTGTTGGCTCAAGGCGCTGTCAGCCCCGTTCCAGTCAATCAGCGAGGCATGGGAATGTATTCTCCCCTCTTTCTGGTCCAGAAAAGGAGTGGGGCCTGGAGGCCCGTCATAGACCTAACCCATCCAAATCGCTTAATCAAAAAGGAGAGGTTCAAAATGGAAACACTTTCCACAATTCAACAGTCGGTGCAACCAGGGGACTGGATGGTGTCCATAGACATCAAGGACGCTTATTTTCATGTCCCCATCGCGGAAGATTTTCAACAATTTCTCCGCTTCTCCGTGGGCAAGCTCCACTTACAGTTTACATACCTTCCCTTCGGGCTAACAACTTCTCCACGTGTTTTCTCAAAGGTGCTTTTGGCAGTAGTAGCTCTCCTGAGAACCAGGGAGATTCGTCTACATCACTACCTAGACGATCTTCTTCTCTTGGCGCAGGACAAGGATCAACTCATAACACACAGAGGACAGGTGATCTCCACATTACAGGAAGTCGGGTGGATTCTGAACCTGGAGAAGAGTCAGTTAGACCCATCTCAGTCTCTGGTGTTTTTAGGAGCCCTGTTCAACACAGTCAAAGGTACCATTTCACTAACAGAGGAGAAGATCTCAACAATCAGAGACAGGATTCACCCGGCTCTTTCTGTTTCTCATCTTCATGCCCTCCAGTGCCTGAGGATCATCAGCACTATGGTGGCGACGATTGCAATGGTGAGATGGGCCCAATGGAGGATGAGGCCTTTTCAGAAAGGTTTTCTTCTTAAGTGGAAGGGCCACAAGGCCCAGCTGATCCGAATTACTACGTTCATGAGGAACTCTCTCCTGTGGTGGCTCCAGCGGGAGAACCTCCATTCCATCCTTCCCATCTCATGGGTAACTATAACAACTGATGCCAGCAACAGGGGCTGGGGTGCCCACTGTCTGGCGGAAGAAGCTCAGGGCACATGGGAATTTCCCTCCAGAAGATTAGTGTCAAACATCCTGGAGTTGAGAGCAGCCTTCCAGGCCCTGCTGGCCTTTCGTCATCTCACTCGGGGAACTTCGGTCCTACTCAGAATAGACAATACCACAGCAGTGGCATACATAAGGAAGCAGGGGGGTACTCGAAGTCTATCCCTATTACAACAGGTAGAGCCAATTATGTCCTGTGCTCAGAAAAACCTGAAGGATCTAACAGCGGCATATGTTCCGGGGGTTCAGAATGTTCAGGCAGACTTCCTTTCCCAGATACTCCTAGACAACAACCAGTGGTCTCTCCACGAAGAGGTATTTAAGTGGATTCTAACATTGGGGTTCTCTCCGGAAGTCGATCCGTTCGCCTCCCCCTGCAACAAGAAAATGGCAAGATACTATTCGAGGTACAGGGACCCTCAAGCGTATGGGGTGGATGCCCTGACAGAGAAATGGTGGTTCAACAGAGCCTATGCCTTTCCGCCAACTCCGATCATTCTTCAATTCCTGAAGAGACTCAGGGCAGAGACAGCAGAAGTGTTAGCTATAATTCCCTACTGGCCCAACAGGCCTTGGTTTCCTCTCCTTACGCTCCTCAGTGTCTGGGATCTGATTCCACTACCATCCTGACCAGACCTTCTGTCTCAGGGATCGAGACTATACTCTTGCCCGGATCACCTGCACCTAAGGGCTTGGCTTTTGAAAGGGGAAGTTTGGAGGCGCTAGGCTGCCCGGATGAGGTAATTCCCACTCTCCTTAGTGCAAGAAGGAGTAGTACCAATCAGGTATATGAGAGGATTTGGTCGAAATTTACCAGCCATATGTCTTCCAGGTCCAACTCCTGTAATAATCTGGCGGTTCAGGACATTCTAAGTTTTCTGCAGACGGGTCTGGATATCTCACTGTCTGTCAGTTCTCTTCATGTCCAGGTTTCTGCAATCTCAGCCTTCTGGAGTTGCATGGGCCAAGCACCCTCTGGTCCAACAGTTTTTTAAAGGAGCAGTCAGGCTTAGGCCACAGAGGAAACCCAGATTCCCCAAATGGGATCTTCCGTTTGTTCTGGATTTCTTTTCACAACTTAATATTTCACTCTCGGTCAGAGAATTATCCCTCAAGACTTCTTTTCTGATAGCCATAACCTCGGCAAAGAGGGTTTAGGAAATTAAATCTCTGGGGTCTAAGGAACCTTTTATTACCTTTTTTCCAGACAGAGTGGTCCTAATACCAATGCTTGGGACGAATCCCAAAGTTACCTTGGTCTTTCACGAAAACCAGGAGATCACACTCCCTACCTTCAAGTCTGCTGGAAGTCGGGATCCATACGCTCTTTAGGTGCTACTCTCAAACAATACCTGGAAGTTACGGCCTCTTTTCGTCAATCTGACTCTCTCTTTGTTCTTTTTCATGGGAAAATAGAGGCTCTAGGGCTTCTGTCAGAACTATCGCGGCTTGGGTGGTCCAAGCCATCCAATGGGCTTACAGAGTAAAGGGCTTGGCTCCTCCTGAGGCGGTTACAGCGCACTCTACTAGAAGTCTTTCAACTTCCTGGGCGGCCTCACGTCATGTTGCACCTGAAGTGATCTGCAGAGCAGCTTCTTGGTCCTCGATTCATACCTTCATGACCCATTATTGTGTTGAACCAGCAACCTTATTCTTTGTCAATTTTGGTTTGAAAGTGCTGTCGGCCGACAGTGTTAAATAAATCTTTTGTACAGCATTTAGCCCACCCGGGTGTGTACGGCGAGTTATTTCCCACACGTTGCTGCCATGGAGTCTGTCAGGAAAACGGAAAATTCCTATCAAAATACTTACCGTAATTTTCCTGATGGACTCCATGGCAGCAGGAGTTCCCTCCCGAATGGCTGAAGTAGGTTAGTTATCGAACACAGCTGGGGTCAGGGAGCAAAGATTTATGGGAGTAGTGTCCTATAGGGTAGTAGAGGCGGGAATCCACACGTTGCTGCCATGGAGTCCATCAGGAAAGGAAAATTACGGTAAGTATTTTGATAGGAATTTTCCGTTTTTCAGACATACTTTAATGCCGCGTACACATGGGTGGACTTTGTGACCGCACTGGTCCGACGGACCGAATCCGGCGGACAATCCGACCTTGTGTGGGCTGCATTGGACTTCCGACGGACTGTTTCGGTCGGAAATCCAACGGACTTTAGACTTGAAACTTGTTTTAAATCTTTACATCGTAACTCCGCCGGACTCAGTTCCTGACGGAAACCCCATTCGTCTGTATTGCTGTTCCGATGGACCAGATACGAAGCAAGGGCAGGGTACTTCATCTCGCGCTCATGGCAATAGGAAAGACAAATTTTCCTATTGCGGCAAGAGCGAGGCGACGATGTCCCTTAGGTCTGGTATAGATTTTAAGGGGAACTCCCTACGCCGAAAAAACGGCGTGGGGTCCCCCCAAAATCCATACCAGACCCCTATCCGAGCATGCAGCCTGGCCGGTTAGGAAAGGGGGTGGGGATGAGCGAGCGCCCCCCTCCTGAACCGTACCAGGCCGCATGCCCTCAACATGGGGGGGTGGCACCCTACGGCCCCCCCACCTCAAAGCACCTTGTCCCCATGTTAATGAGGACAAGGGCCTCTTCCCGACAACCCTGGCCGTTGGTTGTCGGGGTCTGCAGGCAGGGGGCTTATCGGAATCCGGGAGTCCCCTTTAATAAGGGGGCCCCCAGATCCCGGCCCCCCACCCTATGTGAATGAATATGGGGTACATCGTACCCCTACCCATTCACCTAGGGAAAAAGTGTCAAAAAACACACTACACGGGTTTTTAAACTAATTTATTAGACAGCTCCGGGGGTCTTCTTCCGACTTCGGGGGTCTTCTTCTGACTTCGGGGGGCCCTCCAGCCTCTTCTCCCAGCGTCCGGTTCTTCTCCACTCTCTCCAGCCTCTTCTCCCAGTGTTCGATCTCTTCTCCCGGTGTCCGGTTCTTCTGCCGGCATCCGATGTTGACACGACGCTCTCTCCGTCTGTAATGCTGTCTGGGCCCTCAGTTTCTTTGCTCCACCTTTCTGCCTGTTTGTGGCTGTCAGTTGACCCCATGGATGATTCTGGAAACGGCTTGGGACCCTATTAATAAAGATCAGTGCAGCGCTGGACAAGAGCAAAGTGAATAATAGTAAAAATAAATATTACCAAAAAATAAATAGCAACAATAAAGTGATAATGTAGGTACTATAAACAATCCATAATATTGAGAAACCATCAATGTGTAAATATTCATCTATAACAGTTCATTGTAATAGAGGAATGGTGAAAAAGAGAATGGTGAAAAAAAAGGGGAGAAAAATCATTTTTCTCCCCTTTTTTTTTCACCATTCTCTTTTTCACCATTCCTCTATTACAATGAACTGTTATAGATGAATATTTACACATTGATGGTTTCTCAATATTATGGATTGTTTATAGTACCTACATTATCACTTTATTGTTGCTATTTATTTTTTGGTAATATTTATTTTTACTATTATTCACTTTGCTCTTGTCCAGCGCTGCACTGATTATTATCTACAACTAGTCTTGCCTTATATCGGGGTTATAGTGTTCAGCAGCAGGACCCAATTCACATTTTTTCATCACTATTGATTATTTTTGCACTGAGCGCAGGTTTTTATTTATTTTTTAGTTTTTTTTTTTTACCCTATTTATAAACCCAGGTCAAATGGCTGAGGGCACCAGTTGGTAAGGATTTTGTATCCATGAGTTCCTGAGCAATAATGCAGAGCTATTATTCCTGACTTGCGTCAGAGTGTCTTTGCCGACATGAAGAAAAAAGAAAAGGGTAGCACTTCTAAGAGTAGCCATATCAGATGATACAATCAGTAGATATATTTTCCTTTACCTGATGTACAAGTATAATGCAGATTTATTAGGAGATATTACTGTGTATCCAGTCTTCCTTTGTATGTAATCTTTCTCCTCTGTCTTCAGGCTGCCTGGCTCATGCAGTATATGTGCTCTACCTTGGTCTGTGTCTTCAGCTCAAGACTAGAGACTCTATCAGGCTCGGGTCACACTGTTGCAACAGCAAAATCGTGCGACTTGCTTAAGACTTCCTTGCTACTTCCTTGTAACTGGCTTTTTGTGACTTTTGTGATTTAACATTGCATCCTATGGCACTCAAGTGGCAACAAAGTCACAGAAAAGTAGGGCAGGAACTTTTTTTTCTGCTAAAACTTGAGTGTGCTTTGATGTGTCATGAAACTTTATGTGTTGCATGATAAGTCGCAGCAGTGTAAACCGGTGCTCCTAGCTGTTTAGCTGCCAGCTTCCAGGCTACAGTGAACAGCTCTTCTCACATGTGAAAACTGTCGGCGATATATAAATCCTGTATAATAATAATAGAAATGTGTATGAGATTGTGGATGCTGATCAGATGAGAGGCTAAAAAACTATAAGGAGTTCTAATACAAAACTAGACAAAACTAGACAGTCAGGTGTTATGAAAATAAGTAAAACACTTTATTCTATGAATTTCTGAGCAGTACTCTGCATCCTCATCCTCATCAGGAAAAGTGTTACGATTGAGCAGTGGCAGTGGATGTTTTGTCAGCAGGTGATCAGTCACAAGATGTACAAAATGTCTCTGAACTTTGCTTGAAAAAGTTAATGCCTTGCAAATTATCACCTTTAAGTTTTTTATCTCTCTTTTAGTATTAAACAAAAAAATCCAAAGCTATTTAAGAGATGTAAGTCTGTTGCTAGAACATTTTGTAACTGGTTACAGACTTTTTGCATATACACAAGCATTATCTGTGAAAGGTTTACTATATAAAAAAATGCTGTTTTTTCAGAATAATAATATAAATTTAGAAGCCTAACGAAATTTCAAAGCAATCACTTGGTTCCCCTGTGATGAATATTTCAGGCAGAAATGAATGATTCTTCCCAGTCTAAAGTGAATGTTGGTGGTTTCTGGGCTATGGCTTAACCTTTTTTTAATTCAAAGCTCTGGTGCTGCTAAGAAAACTAACACTGTGGCCATACTGCCCAGCTGTAAAAACATGTGTTTACCTGGCACCAACATGGCAGCATACAACCACATGTATGCTGCCATGGATGACAGTAAGTATTTTATACAATTTTCCAATTTCCTGGCGCCAACATGGCAGCATACATGTGGTAGTATGCTGCCATAGATTGGCACCAGGAAAAGAACATTACGGTAAGTAGTTGATAAAAATTTCCATCTTTTATTTCAACACTAAACAATGTGAATGGCCTGGCTTATATAGATACAGCATTGAATGGGTCTTTTGTGCAGCAGCCCACGCTATTGAAAAGGGTTTCAAAAATATTCTCAACCAAACCAGTAACAGGGTAGGGATTGTTCCTCAAAAGCATAAACCCCAGGGATGCTGCAAAAAATGCTGCTTTGCTTGCTTCAGTGCAAAGACATAAAGTGGTAGTGGCTTCTAATTAAAAGTTTTGAGGTAAGTGTTTTTTACTTAAAAAATGTGAAGGTTTTAGTGGGGAGAGGGTAGACATTGAGAGAGGATAGGCCACTGGCCATTTTAGTTCTTCTCCTTCAGGAACTCTATGCCAGGGATTTTAACAAAGAAAGAGCTGAATACCTTTAGGCCTATTCATCATCTTTTTATTATCCAGAGTGTGGCGATACCACATGTGTGAGACTTTTTCACAGCCTGGCCACATAGGGAGATCCAACATGCAGGGAGCACCGTCAGGCATTCTCACCCCCCCCCCCGGGGGGCGAGCAAGTGTGGCATGCATGCATATTTTCAAAATGACTGGCTGTGATTGGACACAGCCCATCACGTGGTAAAGAGCCAATTTCATTGGCTCTTTACCCTAATTGGGTAAGGGACACGCCTGAACCCCGATCCCAGCGCTGTGGGCACCCGGGGGCCCGCAGTAGCGCCGAGAAGCAGAGGACGTCATATGACGCCCATCCAGGATGGCAAAGTGTTCCTGTGGATATCATATGACAATGGCCCGATATGGAAGTGGTTAAACAATATAAAGGGGATGGGTCACTGTCAGCATTCCAACACTACAAGGAATGCAAGAAATGCAATAAGAAGTGTAAGACCGCAATCAGGGTAGCCAAAAAAGATTAGAGACACATAGTGGAGAAGAGTAAAAAAATCCAAATCAATTTTTTAGAACAGTAAAAAAGGCAAGATCAGCCCACATAAAACAAGGATGGGAGGATGGTTACGGATGACACAGAGAAGGCAACTGTACTAAATGTAAAGTAAAGTTTTTACGCAGGAAAAGGAGGGGTATACCGACGGCGACAGTACTGTTAGTGACACATCACAGGGCATACACTTGTGACTAACAGAGGCCAGAGTGAAGGAAAGACTTAATAAACTTAATACAAATAAATCACCAGGACCAGTTGGCTTACACCCGAGAGTCCTCTGAGAACTCAGTCAGGTTATAGCCACACCATTGTTCCTGATCTTTGTGGACAGCATACTGACAGGATTTGTACCAGCTGATTGGAGAAAAGCCAATGTGGTACCAATATTCAAAAAAGGACAGAGACAAATCCCTGGAAACTACAGACCTAACATCAATTGTTGGTAAATTATTGGAGGGGATGATAAGGGACTATAACCAAAAATTTGCTGAAGAAAAAAATATCATAAGTAGTTATCAGCATGGGTTTACGAAAGGCCGTTCTTGCCAGACCAATCTGTTAACATTCTACAAGGAAGTGAGCTGCCATCTAGACGGGAAAGCCTGTGAATTTAGTGTACATGGATTTTGAAAAGGCATTCGATACAGTCCCCCATAAGCGCTTAATCTACAAGCTGAGGTCTGCAGGCATGGACCATAAGGGTAGTGATAAATAACATGTACTCAGACTTGTCTGGAGTGGTAAGTGGGGTTGTCCCAGGATTCTGTCTTGGGGCCAATTCTATTCAATTTATTCATAAATGATATAGAGGATTGGATAAATAGCTCAATCTCAGTTTTTGCAGACAACACAAAATTAAGCAGGGCAATAACTTCCCATCAGGATATAGAAAGTTTTCAGGAAGACCTGAACAAAATAATGGAGTGGGCAAATACATGGCAAATACATGGCAAATAAGGTTTAATGTGGAAAAATGTAAGGTAATGCACTTGTGGGCAAAAAACATACAATGCAAACTACTCACTAGGAGGAGAACCGCTGGGGGAATCAAGGATGGAAAAAGATCTGGGGGTCCTAGTAGATGACAGATTGAGCAATAGCATGCAATGTCAAGCTGCAGCTACCAAAGCCAGCAGAATATTATCATGCATAAAAAAGGGATATACTTCAGAGATAGAACGATAATCCTACCACTTTATAAAACTCTGGTTAGACCACATCTGGAGTACTCTGTCCAGTTATGGTCACCAGTCCTCAGAAGGGATGTGCTGGAACTGGAGAGAGTCCAAAGAAGGGCAACAAAACTAATAAGGGGACTGGAGGACCTCAATTACAAGGAACGACTGCAAACACTAAATTTATTTTCGCTGGAGAAACGATACTTGAAGGGAGATAGGATAGCGATTTATAAACATCTCAATGGCGATCCCAGCATAGGAAAAAACTATTCAGTCTCAAGGAGTGTAAGAGGACACGGGGCCACACAATGAGATTGGAGGAGAAGTGGTTTAACCTTAACCACTTAAGCCTCGGAAGGATTTACGCCCTTAATGACCAGGCCATTTTTTGCGATACGACACTGAGTCATTTAAACTGACAATTGCACGGTCGTGCGACACTGTACCCAAACAAAATGGATGTCCTTTTTTCCCCACAAATAGAGCTTTCTTTTGGTGGTATTTCATCACCTCTGCGGTTTTTATTTTTTGCGCTATAAAAAAGACCGACAATTTTGAAAAAAAAAACAATATTTTTTTATTTTTGCTATAATATCCAAAAAAATTATTTTAATTGTGATCACTTTTATCCATTTTTTGTACGGTATTTTTTGAAATAAAAATCCCTGGTTTACCTGCACTATGCAGAAGCCTTTTATTTTTTATTTGCATATTATCCCGATGCAAGAAACTGCCTTCCAGTAGCCCTACTTCCATCACGGGGTCTGGATCAAATCTGTCCCCGGCTTCTCCTTGGAACACATCCTTGAGGTCTATTGGCTGATATCCAGTTGGCGGCCCTTCCTGATGTTTCTTCACCCCACCAGAGAAGTCGAGAAGTGAGACAGAGGTTCCACCGTTCCGGATATCGTTTTCCAGCCTAGGTTTGGCTCCATGCACCATTGACTCCATGTCATATGACAGTGGAGTCCACGTCATCTGGTAAGAGTACCCATCTTATCTTACTTCCTGATGTTTTCATTCTGATGCCCCATATCGAGATGTTGGTTTACAGCTACGGAAGTTCTGTACCCCGTTGTTGACTCACAGTCACAGATCCACACCGTGCACCATTGATGCACCATTGACTTTATTTTCTAGTTTCACATCATTTTTTGGTCCATACCAGTTCCTCTTAATAATTTGAGTTTGGAATCATCCATTTACCATATGTGGACACTTTATACTGTGTTTGTTCATTTCATTTCACTTATGGTTTTTGCCCATATGCTTTACTGTTCAGTACAGCATCTCTTACTTAATTGTTTCACTACACCCTAACTTCCTATTACTTCTTAGCGCTGCATTTCTTTCCCATTTATCCAAAAAAATTAAATAAAAAAAAAACAAATTTCTTCATCAGTTTAGGCCAATATGTAGTCTTCTACGTATTATTGGTAAAAAAAAAAAGCGCAATAACCATATTTGATTGGTTTACGCAAAAGTTATAGCATCTACAAAATAGGGGATATATTTATGGCATTTTTATTATTAATTTTTTTTTTTACTAGTAATGGTGGTGATCAGCGATTTTTAGCATGACTGCGACATTACGGCGGACAGATCGGACACTTTTGACACTTTTTTGGGACCAGTGACATTATTACAGTGATCAGAGCTAAAAATAGCCACTGATTACTGTATAAATGACATTGGCAGGGAAGGTGGTTATCACTAGGGGGCGATCAAGGGGTTAAGTGTTCCCTAGGGAGGTGTTTCTAACTGTGGGGGGAGGGGAATGACTGGGAGTAGAGAAAGATCGCTGTTCCAGATTACTAGGAACAGACAATCTCTCTCTACTCCCCTGTCAGAAAGGTGATCTGCTTCTTTACATTGACAGATCCCTGTTCTGGCTCTCTGAGAAGTGATTGCGGGACATGGCGGCCGCCGGCCACGTGCATCGGCTCCGGCGACGCGCTGCGGGCACGCATGCCTGCTATAGCTTATAAAGGGACCGACGTACACCTATACACCTACGGCGATTTGCACAGCCGAGCCAACCTGCCGCAGTATAACTGCGGGGGCTGGTCGGCAAGCGGTTAAACTGCGCAGGGGGTTTTTCACGCTCAGGGCAATAAGGATGGGGAACTCTCTTCCACAATTGGTGGTGGCTGCGAGAAGTATTGATAGTTTTAAGAGACTCTTGGATGTGCAGCTTAAAGAACACAACATACAGGGATATGGGAAATAATTATAGACACTGACAAACGTACATCTACACAGGTTGAACTGGATGGACTATTGTTTTTATTCAACCTTACCAATAGGTATGAGCCGAACACCCTCCTGTAGAACATCCAGCAAAACATGCAAACAGACAAAAAATTTGCCAGAACACACGAACATCGTTAAAGTCTATGAGACACGAACATGAATAATCAAAAGAGCTAATTTTAAAGGCTTGTATGCAAGTTATTGCCATAAAAAGTGTTTGGGGACCTGGGTCCTGCCCCAGGGGACATGTATCAATGCAAACATTGTTTTTTAAGAATAGCTGTTTTTTTGTGAGCAGTGATTTTTTTTTAATGCTTAAAGTGAAACAATAAAAGTGAAATATTCCTCTAAATATCGTGCCTGGGGGGTCTATAGTGTGCCTGTAAAGTGGCGCATTTTTCCCGTGTTTAGAACAGTACCACAGCAAAATGACATTTCTAAAGGAAAAATTGTAAAACTGATTTAAAACGCGGCTGTAATGAATTACCGGGTCTGGGCAATATAGATTAAACTCATTAAAAAAAGCTCATGGGATCCCCCCAGTCCATTACCAGGCCCTTTGGGCCTGGTATGAATATTAAGGGGTACCCTGAACCAAAATTTTTAAAATAAAATTGCGTGGGGATCCCCCTAAAATCCCTACCAGGCCTTTCGGGTCTGATATGGAAATTAAGGGGAACCCTGCACCAAATTTTAAAAAAACGACGTAGGGGTCCCCCCCAAAATCCATACCAGACCTGAGGTATGGATTTTAAGGAGAAACCTGCGCCAAAATAAAAAAAAATGGCGTAGTGGCCACCCCAAAATCCATACCAGACCCTTATCCAAGCACGCAACCTGGCAGGCTGCAGGAAAAGAGGGGGGTGAGAGAGCGGGTAGCCCCCCAGAGCACCTTGTCCCCATGTTGATGGGGACAAGGGCCTCAAACCCACAACCCTTGCCGGGTTGCTTATGGGAATCTGGAAGCCCCCTTTAACAAGGGGACCCCCAGATCCCGGCCTCCTCCCTGTGTGAAATGGTAACAGGGTACAAATGTGGAGCCAGAGGACCTGACGTCACAACACTCTCAGCTGATCGGCTTCGGCGTTGGCTGTGTTTTTTAATTGCAACGGTGTTTTACCCTGCCAATGCTTTGATGTCAGTTGTCCATTCACGAATTAAAGCATTTTAAACTACTGCACAATGAAGCGCCTCTTTTTCTTTTAAAATATACTATTTCCTGCTACGAGTGGCCTTGCTGGAGCAGCTAATGGAGGAGAATGTTCCTGATTGCTGCCTCTGAAATTTCAACTACCAGGCGTGGAGGGAAGTCTGTCTCTACTCAAAGACCAGCTGTTCCTGACCCCGAGAGGAGTTTGTTCATGCTCGCATGATCTCTGTGGTGGGGATACATCAAATCTGGTAAGCAGCCCCCTTTTCCTATTTCTGTACTGTCTTAGAAGATCCATAGAAGATTTACTGAAGACTTAAAGAGGAATCACACCTCCGGTTTATGATACCATCATTTTCCATATGAACTATAATTTTTTCATTTCTTTATATTCACATTACTATTTGGTTTTAATTTGAATAGCGCACTGAACTTTTTTCTTTACCAATGTACCCCTACCAGTTCAAAAATAAAGTGTCAAAATGTTAAAAATGACAAAACACAGCTTGGGACAAGTCCTTTATTAAAAAATAAAAAAATAAAAAATGTCCCATTATGTCCATTCATCTTCTTCTATCACGCCACCCGACGGGCCGAAAAAGAAAAAAAATCTACAACCGATCCGCCTCCATGGGAGGCTCCCGCCGTGTGACGCTTCTTCGCTGTGACAGTTCTTATATAACTGAGGGCGGGGCCACCCGGTGACATAACTGGGTGACCTTGTCACCTATGTCACCGGGTGGCCCCGCCCTCAGTTATATAAGAACTGTCACAGCGAAGAAGCGTCACAAGGCAGAAGCTTCCCATGGAGGCGGTTCAGTCGTGGCTTTTTTTTTTCTTTTTCGGTCTGTCGGGAGGCGTGATAGAAGAAGATGAATGGACATCGTGGGACATTTTTATTTATTTTTTTTAATAAAGGACTTGTCCCAAGCTGTGACTTGTCTTTTTTACCATTTTGACACTTTTTTTGTGAAATGGTAGGGGTTCTTGTACCCCGTTACCATTTGACACAGGGGGCAGGCCGGTATCTGGGGATCCCCTTGTTAAAGGGGGCTTCCAGATTCCGATAAGTCCCCCACCCACAGACCCCCAAAACCACTGAGCAAGGGTTGTGGGGATAAGGCCCTTGTCCCCATCAACATGGGGACAAGGTGCTTTGGGGGCTACCCCAAAGCACCCTCCTCATGTTGAGGGCATGTGGCCCTGTATGGTTCAGGAGGGGGGCCGCTTTCTCGTCCCCCCTCTTTTCCTGCGGCCTACCAGGTTGCGTGCTTGGATAAGGGTCTGGTATGGATTTTGGGCAGGGTTCCCCTTAGAATTCATATCAGACCTGAAGGGTCTGGTATGGATTTGGGGGGACCCCTACGCCGATTTGGTGCAGGGTTCCCCATAATTTCCATATCAGACCTTGAAGGGCCTGGTATGGATTTTAGGGGGACCCCCACGCAATTTTTTTGTAATGGACCTGGTAATGGACTGGGGGGATCCCATGCTCTTTTTTTCAATGAGTTTTATCTATATTGCCGAGACCCGACAATTCATTACAGCCACGATCAGTTTTAAATGACAATTTTTCCTTTAGAAATGTCATTTTGCTGTGATAATGTTCTAAACACGGGAAAAATGCACCACTTTACAGGCATACTATAAACACCCCCCAGGCACAATATTTAAAGGAAGATTTCATTTTTATTGTTTCACTTTAAGCATTAAAAAAATCACTGCTCCTGAAAAAACGGCTCAGGGTACTTTGTCTGGCAAAGCAGCTGCCAATGCGGCCTCTTCCCTCGGCTCAATGGCATCAGTCACTCCTTCCCTAGCCCCATCATGTCCTCCTGAGGAGTCCCCCGAACTGTTTGACCACAGTGTTGGGTACATGCTCCAGGAGGATGCCCAACGTTTTGAAGGCTCCGATGATGATACCCAGCTAGAGGAAGACAGTAACGTGAGCCCAGAGAGAGGGGGTGCCCAAGAAAGACAGCAATTTGGCAGTCGTGTTCCCCCAGTTGTAGCATACTGCCAGCTTTGCTCCAGTGATGAGGAGGGAGGGGATGATGAGGTCACTGACTCCACGTGGGTACCTGATAGGAGAGAGAAGGAGGAGAAGGAGGCACATCTCCAACGAGGCAGGATGCCCTCCAGGGGCCAGCTTAAGGGTAGCACACTGACTGCATCACACCGCAGAGCTCTGCATGTGCAGGTCGCTGCTGACTCTGCGCGTTATTCCAAAAGTTTTTTGGTGTGGGCCTTTTTTGAGACGAGTGTATCAGATCCCACCACTGCTATTTGCAACATATGTCTCAAGCATATCTCGCGTGGCCAAAACATCCCCCACTTGGGCACCACATGCTTGATCAGACATATGTCGACCTGCCATGCAGTTTGTTGGCAATGTACCTAAAAGACCCACACCAAAGAACAAAGCGGACCTCTCCTTGCTCCTCATCGGCTGGAATCTCCAACCCCACTATACCTTCAGTCCTCTCTGAAACCTGCACTGAGAGGAATGAAGGTGTAGAATTAGGTGTGTCACAGCCAAGTACTTGCGGGCAATCTGCTATTGGTACACCAATGTCAGATTGTACCAGGCAAATTTCCCTGCCCCAGCTGCTGCACTGCCGAAAGAAGTTCGCTCCCAGCCATCCACATGCCCAGTGGTTGAATGCTAGCTTGGCTAAATTGCTAGCACTTCAACTGCTGCCTTTTCAATTGGTAGACTCTGCCCCCTTCCGTGAGTTTGTGGAATGTGCGTTCCTCAGTGGCAAGTTCCCAAACGCCACTTTTTCTCACGGAAGGCGATTCCGGCTCTCTACCGGCATGTGGAAGGCAATGTCTTGGCCTCGCTGGACAGGGCGGTCGGTGGTAAGGTGCATATTACCGCTGACTCATGGTCCAGCAGGCATGGACAGGGACGTTACCTATCTTTCACCGCGCACTGGGTGACTCTTCTGGCAGCTGGGAAGGATGCAGGACAGGGTGCGGTAGTGTTGGAGGTTGTTCTGCCACCACGCCTCCAAAATTCAACTAGTGGTGATTCTGCCACACCTCTCTCCTTCACCCCCTCCTCTTCTTCTTCCTCAATGGCCTCTTCCTGTGCTGATTTGTCCTCAGAACCAGCGGTGCTCCGTAGGGGTTCAAGGGGCTACGCAAGCACGCAGGCAAAAAGATGCCATGAGGTGCTTGAGCTGGTGTGCTTGGGGGGACAGGAGCCACATTGGGGCAGAGATTCTGACAGCTCTGCAGGGGCAGGTTCAGAGGTGGTTGATGCCACGCCAGCTTAAGGCAGGTATAGTGGTTTGCGACAATGGCACCAACCTCCACTCCGCCCTCCGACAGGGACAACTGACCCATGTGCCCTGTTTGGCTCATGTCCTTAACTTGGTGGTGCAACATTTCTTGAGCAGGTACCCGGGCTTACAGGATGTCCTGAGGCAGGCCAGGAAAGTCTGTGTGCATTTCCGCAGGTAATATAATGCCAGTGCTCGACTGGCTGACCTCCAAAAGGAATTTAACCTGCCCAAGAACCGCCTAATCTGCGACATGCCCACCAGGTGGAACTCAACGTTGGCCATGCTGCAGCGGCTGCACACGCAGCAGAGGGCCATCGATGAGTACCTATGTGACTATGGCACCAGGACAGGGTCAGGGGAGCTTGGTTTTTTTCCCCACACCAGTGGGCTAAGATCAGGGATGCATGCACTGTCCTGTCACCATTTGAGGAGGCCACGAGAATGGTGAGCAGTGACAGTGACACTGTCCCTCTTGTCCACCTGTTGGAGCACTCGCTGCGTGGAATAATGGACAGGGCACTTGAGGCAGAACAGAGGGAGGAAGAGGAGGACTTCCTTACCTCTCAAGGCCCCCTTTATCCAGACAGTGTTCCTGTGTGCCTGCCGATCACACAGGAAGAGGAGGAGGAGGATTGTGTCAGCATGGAGGTGGAGCCTGGCACTCAGCATCAGCAGCAGTCTTCAAGGGATCATTTACAGTCCAAAGAAACCCATGGACTTGTACGTGGCTGGGAGGAGGTGGCTGCGGATCATGTCGTCCTTAGTAACCCAGAGGACTCTGGACCGAATGCCTCAGCAAACCTATGCTGCATGACCTCCCTAATCCTGCAAAGCCTGCGGAAGGATCCTCGTATTCGTGGTATCAAGGGGAGGGATGATTACTGGCTGGCAACTCTCCTCGATCCAGGTTACAAGGGTAAGCTTGCGGACCTTATCTTGCCGTCGCAGAGGGAGCAGAGGATGAAACATCTTCGGGAGGCCTTGCAGAAAGGTTTGTGCAACGCGTTTCCAGAGTCTGGGAGGTTACAATTTCCTGGTCCTCCTGGACAACGTGTTGCTGAGGCTTCGGTCAATCACAGAAGGAGCGGTAGAGAAGGTGGCCATCTGACCGATGCCTTCAGACAATTTAGTCCGCAGTCTGATTGGTTCCAGCAACCATCGCCAGCGTCTGATTCACATGGTGCAGGATTACCTAGGGGCAAGATCAGACTTGGACACCTTTCCCACCGAAAATCCTCTGGGTTACTGGGTCTTGAGGATGGATCACTGGCCAGAGCTTGCACAGTATGCAATTGAGCTACTGGCCTGTCCTGCATCCATCGTTCTTTCGGAACGCACATTCAGTGCTGCTGGAGTCTTTGTAACCGATCACAGGGTGCGCCTGTCCACCGAATCGATCGATCGGCACCTGATGCTGATGTAAACGATTGATTTTTTTAAATGTGAGATCCCTTCAAGACTGCCTATGCTGATGCTGAGTGACTATCCTGTTATGCTGAGTCACAATCCTCTTCCTCCTCAATTTTCATGCTGATAGCTTGTAAGAACATTTTTGGTTCTGGGCACCGCCACCAGTGCCAGAGGCCCAATTTTTCAACCCCTGTTTAACAGGGGAGTATAATTACAATTTTTGATGCAATGCTTTGCAGCAGGGCTCATTACTGCACTCCAACTATAGTATCTGTGAGGGGTTGCAGTGTTGTGGCACCAGCACCAGTGCCCAAGCCCCAATTTTTCAGCCCCTGTTTAACAGGGGCGTATAATTACAATTTTTGATGCAATACTTTGCAGCAGGGCTCATTCCTGCACTCCAAATAAGCATCTGTGAGGGGTTGCAGTGTTGTGGCACCAGTTTCTAAGGCCCAATTTGTCTGCCCCTGTTCAACAGGGACATGTAATTACAATTCTTGATCTACGATATTTAAAGGAATATTTCACTTTTTTTTTCACTTTAAGCATCATTAAAATCACTGCTCCCGAAAAAACGGCCAATTTTTAAAACTTTTTTTGCATTGATACATCTCCTCTACATGCATATTAGCCTTTAAAATTAGCACTTTTGATTTCGAACATTCGAGTCCCATAGACTTTAATGGGTTTCTAAAGTTTGCGCAAACTTTCGGTCAGTTCACAGGTTCTGGTGCGAACCAAACCGGGGTGTGTTCGGCTCATCGCTATGAAATGATGTACCTATTCAACAGTTGACTTTCAAAAGCAAACAGCCTGGGAGCATTTCGTCATTGCATTCATTCATTGCATAAAATAAAACATATTGGAATTAACCTAGAATCTTAACATGCTTGCACATCTAACCAAAAATATAATATATATGTATATATAATAATAATAATAATAATAACAATTTTATATTATATATACACATTACATCATACCCCTGAAACATATAGTAACCTTGTAAGCATGTCAGTTGTTTTCTCTATCATTTAAAGACAATATACAGTAATAAGCCATGTTGTAAATTTGACAATGATTCTACTGTAAGATGATTAATGGAGCTCATCATTTGAAGGTAGACCATAGAGCTGGCGGGTGGGCTCGCAAACTGCCAGAATAGTCAAAATGACTAGCGAGTTTATATGTTTGTTCTCTTGTCCTTTTTGATGGATTGCTCTCTACACAAGATACCAATAAGAAGAATGTGCTAGAATAAGCTGGCTTTCTAAACATGTGGGGTTTTCATGGTGCTGTTACTGACTATAGCAACTTCCAGCTGTGTAAACTGATTATTTACTGAAACCTGATCTCACAGTATGCTATAGTCACATACTGAACTGAAGTATTGTGACAAAATAGTAGCCAACCTGCTGCTTACTTCCACCACAAGAAAAGAAATGCATCTATGAACTAAAAAAATATATATAAATTTGTCACAGTCCCCTTTCCTGGAATCTAGCACAGTTTTCTTCCCAGCACATTGCCCCTGGCACTACTAGGTTTAACCGAGAGTATTCGTCCCATGGCCAATCAGAAGACAGCTCTTCTGACTGACATTGCAGCCAATTGAAGGACAGCTTTCCTGAATATCACTGTCTTATGCCCTGTGTTAGTGATTCCAAGAGCACCCCCGTGTGTATCAAGTCTCCATGCAGCCTCTGATACACTTCTGCATCAGCCGGATGGTCCTTCTCTCTGTGGATATGGATCAATGTCCAAAAGAGTTTGAGTGAACCCCAGTCACCTTACAATCTGAATGAGTGACTCTCTGAAAGAGTCAATGCCCTGGAAGTCAGACAAGTCTTGGTGATTTGACATATTTACACCCCCTCTGCTCAATCAGATCAACTATATGTCTCTCTCGCTGCTGTCTCTGAAATTCCAGCCCATTGAACCCTGCTCCTGCTCAGCCATCTGTTATGTCCTTCACTTGATGCCTCGTTCATGCTTTTCTGAGAGTTTCAAAGGTTGCTGTGGGTTGAGAAATCAATGTAATTTACACTTTAAGCTATAGTCATATAACCTTCCTATGGACTGTGCCAAAGTGGCCTTTGTATAGTCTCTGCTCTATTGGAAAGCCTTGGCCTGGGCATTACTGCTCTGCGAAAAAGGTGACCCTGTGACCAAGAACATTGCAGCTTTGTCTGATTCTCTTCCAAAGAATCTTAGATAAGCCTGTTCTTTGGTTAGAGCCCTCCTACACCACTTCCGGGGTTCACTCACAGTAGGACAGTATATGATTCAGTTTCAAACTCTCACAGCTGAAGTCACCTGGAAAAATCATGCCCTCACAGCCAAATTCTAGCATGGTTTGTCAGAGTAAATGAGTAAATTAAATACAAACTGGTTGAACACAAAATTCTAGTGTGCCTGGAGTAAGGTGTGCTGGACCACTCTTGTCATCCTTCCTCCCAACATAGAAACATAGAAAAGTGATGGCAGAAAAAAGACAAAGTAGTCCTTCAAGTTTGTTTTTTGTTGTTTTTTTTAAAAAAAATTTTCGTTAACTTTTTTTGTCTGAGTACAGATCTTTGATTGTCCCAAGCATGTTTACTGTTGACTGGCTCATTACCTCTGCTGGAAGTTTATTCCAAGCATCAACTACCCTTTCAGTAAAATAATACTTTCTAAAACTAGTTTTGAACTTACCTCCAGTTAGTTTGAGGTTATGTCCCCATGTTCTTGATTTTGGTTTCATATTGAAAAAAACGACCCTCGTAAACCTTATTAACCCCCTTGATGTATTTAGAAGGCTCATTCATGTCTCTCCTTTCCCTTATTTACTCCAGACTGTACATATTAATTTCCTGAAGCCACTCTAGATATGTTTTATCCCCCAGACCTTTCGCAGTTTTTGTTACCCTACTCTGGACTCAGGTTCCCATAATTCCAGTGCATTTGCTTCTTCAAAAGTTAACTGTCACCTTGTAAGCCTTCCTAAAACAGCTGACAACTTCATTTATGCAACTTAGTTAAAATATTTGCCCGGCCCCTCGAGATTCTTCCCCAGTCCCTTCAAACCTCTGTAGTAAATGGGCAATCCAACTTGTGGATCCATCCACTCTCAAGTCCTACCTGCTATGATGTTTCTTGGCGTGCTTCAGGATGAGGCCATTCCTTTCTCACAACCTACTTCTACTCTTCCCCTATGCCTTCCCCAGTTTTAACTATACTCCTTGGTGCCAGATTGGTCTTCCTCTCAGTTACTCACCTGAGGACCTTCCTGTCACTCCATGTACCTCACCAAGGTCATGCCAACCAAGTCTCTTTATTTGGCTATCTCTGAGATTACCTCAGTGCTTCAAGTGCAATGCAGATTAGCCACCATCATGTCCTCTCTAAGATTGCATTATCATCATAATTTCTGAACCTACTCCCTGTAGAGTGTAGATGGGTATATCCTTTTCAGTATCCCAGAGACCAAAGCCATGTCTGTATACATCTCCTAGAACCTCTAAAAAAAAAACATTATCTGCAAATCTTTTTTTCTTGCTTGGACTGAATTATTCTTTGTAGAAAAAAAAAGATGGTACCGTCTGCTCCTGTATTGATTGCAAGGGCGTAAACACCATCACTGTCAAGAACTACTACCTGCTGAGCCTTAATACAAAGCTCTTTGATTGCTTCCATGGAGCCCAAGTATTCACTACATTAGATCTATGAGGTACATACAACTCAATTCACATCAAAGAAGGGGATGAACAGACAACAGGGACTGTCAATATGTGTACCTATTAATGTATTTCCACTTCTGTAATGACCCTGAAGGCTTCCAGCACTTTGTGAACAATATTTTCCAAAATCTACTTTATGATTGTATTGTTGTTTACCTGGATAATGTACTAATTTTCTCCCTGGACCTACCTACATAGATGCAATGTCTGTTCTGCCTTGCAATGCCTCTGTGAAAATACTAAAGCTGAAAACTATCTAAGATGCCTTTTCTGAGCTAGTCTCTAAAATTTATCTTTCCATGGACACTGAGAAAATTGCTGCTATCTCCAATTGGCCCCTTCCCAGTGGTCTAAGCATTACATAGTGCTTTCTTGCATTTACAAACTACCATTGGCAGTTCATCAACAACTACTCTGTTCTTGTTGCTCTCATTACCACTCTCACTAGGAAAGATGCTGACCCATGAACTGGCCGTTTGAAGCTTTCAACACTTTGAAGCAAGACTTCCCTTCTGATCCAGCCCTTTTAAGACCTGGCATTATGCATTGGGGTCAATCCATCATCTGTGCAATTCTTTTTCAGTGGCCACTTGAGAACATAAGTATATAATTATACTGATTATAATTAAAAAAAATCAGTTTAAGCATTCCATTGAAATCATGGCTTCAACGGAAGGCCTTGTAAAAACAAACAAGAAAAAAGGGGGGGGGGGGGGGCTGTAGCATCACACTCTCATCTTTTGGAATCAAGCACTGGGTTCCTCTCTGGTTTGTGACCGCCGTTAATACCAGTACATGCCTCTCCCACACCTCCTATTCCTGTTATTGACATTCTGACTGCTTGCAAGTGGAGTGCTCTGGAGCCGAACAGAGGTGCAATGATATGCAGAGGTACCAGGAGGGTGGATATTAGGGATGCACCGATACCACTTTTTTTAACAACGAGTAAAAGTACCAATACTTTTTTTTTAAAGTACTCACTGATACCTATTTATGGCATTTAGGGAGATCAAGATGGGGAGGAGCAGGGATGGGGGGGTCTCAATCATCTATCAGTGTGCTGTGTAATATTACCATCAGGATGAGACCAAGTGATGAAGAAACACAGCACTCCCAACACTTAGCACTGTTGGTCCCACAGCTATGAGGACCATGCTATCATCCTCCTTCCTCCTCTAGTCCCATCTCCTCCATCTTATGTCCCCCATCCTCCTGTAGTCCATACAACATGTTTGAGTGCATGAGTAGCTAACATAAACTATAGGTTATTGTGCGTATGTTGGTGGGCCTGATTGATGGAGACCAGTGGGAGGAGGTCCTGCAGGCGGTGCCCACTTGCTCCTTAAATATGTTGCATAGATTGTTTCAACTGTATTTACTGTTCAGAGTGTACCATACACTGCATAGACTGTTTCTTATGTGCTTACGACCTACCCCGATTTGTACCAGATGTAAGAGAGACCATGGAGACCTGATGCACCTACTGTGGAGGTGCCCAAAGCTTCACCCCTATTGGAGAGGGGTGGTGGATGCCATAAACAGGGTGTTTCAGGTTTCGATGTCCACATGCCCGAGACACTGCCTTTTGTATATACTAGATGAGTTGGGTTGGGAAGAGTGTACCAGGGTAGCAGATATTAGATCCCTGTTCCAAACATGCAAGATAATTATGGCTCATTGGATATCAGAGGATCCTCCTACACTTAAGGAGTGGATTAACACAATGGGAGATATGCTCCGGAAGGAGAAGGTAATCTACCAACACAGGGGTGCACTCAGAAATTCGAGAAGCTATGGGGGCCTTGGCTGAATGTACCGGGAATGGCCCCGGTCAATCTGGTCATGGGCAGATTGTTGGGTATTGGTACTTAAACGAGGCTAACCTTGGATTTTTTGGCTCAAGTACGTGGGCACTGGTGGGGCTATCTAGAATAGGGCATGTGATGTAGCCAGATTGCCAGGAACTGTTTCAATAAATGTAAGCAAAGTGTATACTTTCTGTATGTAATGACTCTTTATGTAATGGAAAATGCCTTTTGCTTCAGTATATGTCTGTATATTGCTGCTCTTTAATAAACTTTTTCTTTGGATAAAAAAAATAAATATAGGGTATTGAGTACAGAAGTCAGGATGAAAGTTGGGTCTGGGTGTAGATGGAGAGAGAGACAAAAGGGATAAAACAGAGAGAAAGGGGGAAAAGAGTGTGGGGGGGGGGGGGGGCAAAGAGCATGTGATTAACCATCAGTTGGTATTGGTAACAATGTGGAGGGGTTAAGAACAGTGTACCTTTCAATTGTTAAATGTGGCTGTGTCAATAGTACAGTCATGCAAGATAAATGTCTAGCTGGACTAAGGTGAGAGATCTTTTGCTGTAATAGAATTACAGACACTGCATGAGGTACTTTGAGAGTCAGAGGGTGATATAACACAATGGAAGCAAAGACCTGTATTGCCTCTGCTGCTGCAACCACAGCTTGTACACAAGGTGGCAATGCTCTGGCAACACTGTTTAATTTAGTAGAATAGTAGGCTATTGGGCTCTGTCGCCCACCATGTTCCTGGGTCAGGAATGAAGCCATGGGTCCTTCTCTCAAGTATACTGTCTGTACAAATGGTTTGGTTTTGGTAGGCCTAGTACTGAGGATCCAGCAAGGACCCTTTTTAACTCTCAGAACATGTCTACAGTCTGATCAGTCCATGTTATGTTGTCCTAAGGTGCCACAGGGGTTCCATGGATCAACTCTACCAAAGGTGCCGTCAGTGTGGAAAAGTTAGGGACCCGGGCCCTGCAGGGTGGATGCCTAGCTCTATCGTCTCAGTCCAGAAATCTTTTCCCTAGCATTTTGAGTCCTTCAGCTAGGGTATCCTGTAAAGATCTACTCATCTTAGTCAGATCTAAGGATGGGCTCCTAGTAAGACCATGAGCGCTCGGCTCCGGACTTTGGGCCAACAGGTCAGTGAGAGATCCCTGTCCACCCGCTGTCCTTAGTTACAAAGTTACACAGTAGGTGAAGTTGAAAAAAGACACAAGTCCATCAAGTCCAACCTATGTGTGTGATTATATGTCAGTATTACATTGTATATCCCTGTATGTTGCGGTATTTCAGGTGCTTATCTAATAGTTTCTTGAAACTATCGATGCCCCCCGCTGAGACCACCGCCTGTGGAAGGGAATTTCACATCCTTGCCGCTCTTACAGTAAAGAACCCTCTACGTAGTTTAAGGTTAAACCTCTTTTCTTCTAAATTTTAATGAGTGGTCACGAGTCTTGTTAAACTCCCTTCTGCAAAAAAGTTTTATCCCTGTTGTGGGGTCACCAGTATGGTATTTGTATATTGAAATCATATCCCCTCTCAAGCATCTCTTCTCCAGAGAGAATAAGTTCAGTGCTCGCAACATTTCCTCATAACTAATATCCTCCAGACCCTTTATTAGCTTTGTTGCCCTTCTTTGTACTCACTCCATTTCCAGTACATCCTTCCTGAGGACTGGTGCCCAGAACTGGACAGCATACTCTAGGTGTGGCCGGACCAGAGTCTTGTAGATTGGGAGAATTATCGTTTTATCCCTGGAATTAATCCCCTTTTTAATGCATGCCAATATTCTGTTTGCTTTGTTAGCCGCAGCTTGGCATTGCGTGCTATTTCTGAGCCTATCATCTACTAGGACCCCCAGGTCCTTTTCCATCCTAGATTCCCCCAGAGGTTCTCCCCCCAGTATATAGATTGCATTCATATTTTTGCCACCCAAATGCATTATTTTACATTTTTCTACATTGAACCTCATTTGCCATGTAGTTGCCCACCCCATTAATTTTTTCAGATCTTTTTGCAAGGTTTCCACATCCTGCAGAGAAGTTTTTGCCCTGCTTAGCTTAGTATCGTCTGCAACCTTGGGGTTTCCACTTGGACTGGTGAGATGGGTGGAAGGGGAGCTTGGTTTTGTTCAGGGGAAGTGTCCTGTCTAAGGGGGGTGGATGTATTTGGAGTAAGGGGGACCGTTTCTGCTTCTGGGGCTACATATGGGGGCGGCTGCAGAGGGACTTGAGGGGGGCCTTTGGACAAATACGGTGTTCTCATCTTCCTTGTCTAAGAGGTGAAAGCACTCTTGCAACTTCCTCTTAGACACTCCCTGAGCACGAATTCTAGCCTGTTCTAACCCGTTCTGAGCCACACCCAAACCATACTTTTTTTGTTCTTTAGGTCCCAACTTGCTAATTTTTTCAACTAGTTCCTCACGCCCTTTAACATTAAGCTTATTATTAAACCCAAACTTCTTTTCCCACTTAGTACAGTATTTAACAGTTACTGGGTCCTTTTTATGCATAAACTTTTTGTCTCCCTCTAAGGGAGTGGCGGGGAGTCCCCCTTTACAGATGTTGTTCCCCATGTCTCTGTTTCTTTTGCTTCAGTTTTGAGTTTAGAATACAAGACTGGTAATTCTACTCTCGAACCCTACCAAAATCGATATAACAACAAACAGAAAGTCTAAACTCCGCAAACAACAGAAAATATAAAAAAAAACAATTTATACCTTCACCCTTTTCACCACAAAGTACAATTGGTTAAAGCAGAAACAGTAAAATTAATCATCTGATCAGAAATCACTCACTGTCAGATTCTCACTTACCTGACTGATGAGCGCGATAGTGCAGAGGAAGGTCTCACTTACGTATCTGACTCGCGGCCCCTGGTAGAGCAGACAGGAGGCACAGGAATGCAGAGTGGTATGAGAGCCTGGTGGGTTAGTTGAGAAAGGGTGGCTCTGGGGTCACTGATGCTGTAGAGGTGATCATCAACCGGACAGCAGACAAGCTGGAAGCAGGAGCACCCGGTATCCACACCCAGAAGCTGGATCAAACAGTCCATACACAGTTCAAAGGTTAGTGAATTCCAGAGGGAGCAGGCAGGCCAGCAAGTGCACAGACAGCTGATACTGGAGCAGGAGCAGGGCAAACAGGTCAGACCACAGGCTGGGTCAACAACAGGCAGGCAGCAAGGTACCAGAGGAGCAGGCAGATTCAAAGTCAGAGGCAGGCCAAGGTCTGATGTAGGCGGAGAGCAAGGAGAGTCCAAAGGTCAAGCCGGGTCATTCAGGAGATCAAACACACAGAGGCAGGTAAACAGGAGCAGGGGTCACAGGGAGCTGCATATCAAACAGCACCGATCCGGTGTGCACTACTAGTTTGAATAGGCCGTTTGGCACCAAGTGCCATGCGCGTGAGCTCTACCACGCACCAGAGTGGCCAATACTGCGTCTTCTACCGGGACTTTCCTGACACTCTCACACACGTTGCGCGCACACACACACAAAAGAGGAAGTGCACTTAGATGTCCGGACAATTCTAACAATACAGTGCTGACTCACAATATCTCTTCTCTTGTGACAAAACTGGCTTTTTTTTTTCAGAGTACCCGAATACCAGTGACCAGCCCATCAGAGTACCTGAGTACCTATCTGTGGCCCATCAGAGTACCCGAGTACCTGTCACCAGGCCATCAGAGTACCCGAGTACCTGTCACCAGGCCATCAGAGTACCCGAGTACCTGTCACCAGCCCATCGGAGTACCCGAGTACCTGTCACCAGCCCAACAGAGTAACTGAGTACCTGTCACCAGCCCATCAGAGTACCCAAGTACCTGTCTGCAGCTCATCAAGTTACCCGAGTACCTGTCTCCAGCCCATCAGAGTACCCGAGTACCTATCTTCAGCCCATCAGAGTACCCTAGCACATTTGCAGCCCATGCCTTATAGAATATACGTTGGGGTATTTGCTTTCCACAATGGGGTTATTTTGTGGGTAATTCCACTGTCCTGGTGCTTAAGGACCTTCAAAAGTGTGATAGGTAGGAATGAAATGAGATGTGTAATTTATGCTCCTAGAACGCCTGAAGGTACTACTTCAATGTTGGGCCTCTGTATGTGGCCAGGCTGTGAAAAAGTCTCACACATGTGGTATTGCCATACTTGTCAAGAGTAGCAGAATGTATTTTGGGGTGTAATTTTTGCTATATGCATGCTATGTGTTAGAAATATCTTATAAAATGACAACTTTGTGTAAAAAAAAATGCGTTTTCATTTTTTCTCCACATTTTCCAAAAACGTCTGGAAAAACATGAACTGTTCAAAAGACTCATTATGCCTCATAGATTATACGTTGGGGTGTGTGCTTTCCACAATGGTCATTTTGTGGGCTATTCCATTATCCTGGTGATCCAGGGCCTTCAAAAGTGTAATAGGTGGTTGAAAAACAAGATGTGTCATTTATGCTCGTAGAACGCCTGAAGGTGCTACTTCAATGTTGGTCCTCTGTATGTGTAAAAGTCTCACACATGTGGTATCGCCATATTCGGGAAAAGTAGCAGAATGTATTTTGGGGTGTAATTTGTTGTATGCATATGCTGTGTGTGAGAAATAACCTGATAATATGACAATTTTGTAAAACAAAAAAAAAATCTTCATTTTGCGTAAGAATTGTGGGAAAAAAATACAACTTAAAAAAACTCACTATGCTACTTACTTAATACCTTGTAATGTCTACTTTCTAAAAAGGGGTAATTTGGGGGGTATTTGTACTTTCCTGACTTGTTAGTGTCTCAAGAAATGAGATTCACCTGATGTACTGAAGGCCTGATCAGATGTGATCAATTTTCAGTGATTGGCTCCATAGTTTGTAGACTCTATAACTTTCACAAAGACCAAAAAATATACACTAATTTGGGTTATTTTTACCAAAGATATGTAGCAGTATAAATGTTGCCCAAAATTTATGAAGAAAAGTTACTAATTAGCAAAATTTTATGACAGAAACAAAGAAAAAGGCATTTTTTTCACAAAATTTACGGTCTTTTTTTATTTATAGCACATAAAAATAAAAACCCACTAGTGATTAAATACCACCAAAAGAAAGCTCTATTTGTGTGGAAAAAAAGGACACAAATTTCATATGGGTACAGTGTTGCATGACTGAGTAATTGTCATTCACAGTATGAGAGCGCTGAAAGCTGAAAATTGGTATGGGTAGGAAGGGGGTGTAAGTGCACTGTATTGAGGTGGTTAATGTTATTAAACCAAAAGAGAACACAAAGAAAAACAACTCGACTAATACTATCACTATTATCCATAGGAAAAATCACCACAATACAAAGACCACAAGATAACACTATTTCCCCTACAATCATAACCCAAAAGAAAGATTCTTACCTTACTCGGAACTGGAGGACAAGATCTATGGGTTATGGATCTGGATCTCGGACCAAATGTCCGCTCTCCGATTGGCCCCTGTTTACGGTCAATCCGACCGGGGGTCTTTTATTGGTGAATATTCTCAAATTACTCACCAATCAACCGGGGGTCCACAGATGGTCAGATTCCAGACAAGCCCCCACAATGTCAGGAAAATCTCCTGTTCACCTTAGATCAATCAAGACTCCCGGTCCACAACAAGGAAGAAGCTTTATTCATAGGTATCGATACATATGGGTGAGGTCCTTACATGCATAGATTCAAGTGAGGAATCACACCCAGTGACCACAGACTTAGCTTTTAATAGTAGTAAAAAGAGGAAGTTACAGGAGTCATAAGTCTCTGAGCGTATGCGGTCAACTCATTTGGACTTTACTTTATTCTCTGCATCAGCAAACCTTACAATCTTAGAATATTACCATTTATAGTTATAGGAAAGAAAAACAACGCTTGGGTGTGTACAGGATACAGTCTCCATCTTTCAATACTTCTTAAGTGTCCTGAATTAAGCCTGTAAGATGGAGAACAGGCACAAACAGTTCTTTGATAATTCCAACAATTACATACCGTATGTGAAACAAGTCAAGCAGCCAGGTAACCCCCCTCATCTTGTAGTAGCCAACGCTATAATCCTGTTCAGTTTAAGGTTACCATTCATCCGTGTTTGCCTGAAAAGGTTTCAGTACTGAGGGGTCTGTCCACAGTAAACAATCATCCCTGGTGGCGTAGTCTGACCAGTGTGTTGTACAGACATTAAAGGCTCATTCACAATTACGCCAGCTCCATTGAGCTGCATTGGGCATCATTGTCTAATGCATTCCCAATGCGTAGACAAGGAAAATTATTGCAATTAATTATATTAATTACAGCACAGATCTGGTTACTACTTATGGTCTTACCGGACTCATATTTGCCAATGGCAAATGGCCGATGACCGCGGGCCGCACGTGATCGTGGGCACAAGAGGCAGAACAGGGACGTGTGTGTGTGTAAACACACAAATCCCTGTTCTTTGAGGAGAGGAGAGGCGGATTGTGAGTTCCTAGTAGCTAGGAACCACGATCTCTTATCTCCTATAGTCAGTAGGCATGTGCAATTCGTTTCGTTCCGAATTCGTTTTTTAACGAATTTCGACAAATTCGTTAATTCGGGAATATCCGAAATAACGAAAACCCGTTTAACGAATTTTTTCCGAATATTCGTAAATTCGATAAAATTGGACATTCGTAAATTCGGGCATTCGAACATTCGTACATTCGCAATTTACATTCGTACATTCGTACATTCGTGCATTCGTACATTAGTAAATTAGTGAATTCGTAAATTTGTAAATTCGAAAATTCGGAAATCTGAAATAATAGTTAACTAATAATAACTTAACTATTAGTAATTACTAGTAACTTTTAAATTATAGGTATTGTAATTTCCTTTTAAATTTGGCTGTTAGTGAACGTAACACGTACAAATTTATCCAAAGTTATGAAGGATCCGAAAAAACGGAATGGAACGTAATGAATTAATAATAATAAATAACAATAATAATAATAACAACGTTTTATTATTATTATTTATTATTAATTTGTTCTGTTCCATTTGTTTAGATGCAGCATTCGTTTTGGATAGTTCGTAACTTCGGTTAAATTTGTATTTGTTATGTTCACTGACAGTCAAGTTTGAAAGGAAAATACAATACTTATAATTTAATAGTTAGTTACTATTTCAGATTTTTGAATTTTCGGGTTTTTGGATCTTCAAACTTCGAATTTACAAATTTCCGAATTTTCTAATTTACAAATGTACGATTTTACGAATGTATGAATTTACGAATGCACAAATGTAAAAATGTACGAATGTACGAATGAACGAATGTACGAATGAACGAATGTTCGAATTACGAATGAACGAATGTACGAATGAACTAATTTACGAATTTACGAATGAACGAATTTACGAATCGCGATCATAACGAATGACCCGAAAAACGAAAAAAATAATAAACTAATGAAACGAAAACGAAAATAAACGAATTTTTTTGGTTGTGCACATGTCTAATAGTCAGTCGTCCCCCCGCCCCCCACAGTTAAAACACACAGTCAGGGAACACAGTTAGCCCCTTGATCGCCCCCTAGTTTTAACCCCTTCCCTGCCAGTGACATTTACACAGTAATCAGTGCATTTTTATAGCACTGATCACTGTATAATTGTCAATGGTTTCAAAAATGTGTCAAAAGTGTCCGATGTGTCCGCCATAATGTCGCAGTACCAATAAAAATCGCAGATAGCCGCCATTATTAGTAAAAAAAAAATAATAATAATAATAAAATTGCCATAAATCTATCCCCTATTTTGTTGACAAAAATTACATGTGATGTCACCAGTCTATACTCATGCATTCCACACTCACTAAGACTACAGGAAGTCTCTTTTTTTCTGTCCAAATTCAGTGGATACTCCCTTGCACATCAAGAATTTATTCTTCTCAGCCTGGAATATCTTCTCATACACAATTTTTTCATTTTGATGGGGACTACTACCTGCAGAGATGTGGGGCCTCTATGGAAGCCCGTTTTCCCCCGTTCCTGGCCAATCTATATGGGATGGTGAGAGAAGTCCCGCATCTTTGCATGTGGTAGTCCCCTTCGGGCAAATACACTATTTTATGGTTACTATATAGATGACCTGATACTTATAGTTTCAGAAGAGGCTGATAGTTTGGAAGAGTTGTTGTCTTATTTAAATGACAATTACCATAATTTGAATATTTACAGGACATAAGGGTCCAATTTCAATCGATTTTTTGGATGTCACTCTGAAGAGGGTGGGAGATAAAATTATCACCAGCCTTTTCAGAAAATCTACAGCAGGGAGTGCACTTTTACAAGCAGATTCTAACCATCCAAAATATACCCTACATGGGATACCAGTGGGCCAATTTTTGCGTCTCAAACAAATTTGCAGTAATGATAAAGAATACACACAGGAATCAAAAATCATGTTTTCTCATTTTAAGGAAAGGGGTTATTCTGACTTCATATTAAACAGAGCGATTAATATCGCTAACAAAATGCCAAGAGAAAAAATGTTGCAAGAAAATCCTGATAAGAAGAGGATCAATAGGGGAAACAGGGAACCCCAAAGTAATTTATCTGCCTTTTGCTCCACACCGATTTCTCTACTCCGTTTAGTATGGAATTTTATAAAATCAGGAACATTGTCTCCAAACACTTACCGGTGTTATTTAATGATCCGATTTATGCAAAGATTCTTGCTGATGGGGTTAAGACGGTGTCTCGCAGAGCTCCCACATTAAGAGGCACTCTATCACCAAGTCTGTATACCAGTAAGTGCCCTAGTAGACATTGGTTGCAGTTTAAAGGATGTGAACACAATTGTTGTCCTTGTTGCCCCCACATTCTCAGAGGGGAATGAATCATGAATGGGACATTTCCCATTTTTATGAGTAATAATGGGTATACTTCCTAGACTTTAATGTCATTGTACTCAAATGTGAATATGGAGGTTTTTAATTATCTACAATAGCCGTACGTTGGAGAGTAGCATGCTGTCAGCCAATGACATCTGACTGAAAGACATCTAAACAGTCCGTATGGGGTTATATAGAATGTCTATTAAGCAACTCTGTCACATTAATTTTGGATGGGACAGACGGATAAACGATTTCCCAAAGATCAGATAGAATGTTTCTATATATATGTCTTTGACAGTTTCTTCCTGTCACGTGCGTCTATCTGCTTCCTTGCATGTATTCATTCTTAATATGTGTGTTTGATAGGTGATCTTGATGTCTTCAGGAGGTATATTGCATACATGTACATAATTGATTGAATCATAACCATGAACATGTTGTTTGCGGCTGCAAACAAAGTTTGGCCTGCATGCAATCATCTGGTCTTTTTGTCATGGGGTTAATAGCAGTGTTTTTATGCTGTGCTGTGTGATGGGAATCCTGTCTGCCTGAAGGGTTTTTTGACATAATTTGGGTTTACCAACCTGTGCATGCGCAAGAGCAATATTTATTCATATATTTTTCTTCCTAAATTTTTATACAGTGGGGACGGAAAGTATTCAGACCCCCTTAAATTTTTCACTTTTTTTATATTGCAGCCATTTGCTAAAATCATTTAAGTTCATTTTTTTTCCTCATTAATGTACACACAGCACCCCATATTGACAGAAAAACACAGAATTGTTGACATTTGTGCAGATTTATTAAAAAAGAAAAACTAAAATATCACATGTGTATTCAGACCCTTTGCTCAGTATTTAGTAGAAGCACCCTTTTGATCTAATACAGCCATGAGTCTTTTGGGGAAAGATGCAACAAGTTTTTCACACTTGGATTTGGGGATCCTCTGCCATTCCTCCTTTCAGATCCTCTCCAGTTCTGTCAGGTTGGATGGTAAACGTTGGTGGACAGCCATTTTTAGGTCTCTCCAGAGATGCTCAATTGGGTTTAAGTCAGGGCTCTGGCTGGGCCATTCAAGAACAGTCACGGAGTTTTTGTGAAGCCACTCCTTCGTTATTTTAGCTGTGTGCTTAAGGTCATTGTCTTGTTGGAAGGTAAACCTTCGGCCCAGTCTGAGGTCCTGAGCACTCTGGAGAAGGTTTTCGTCCAGGCTATCCCTGTACTTGGCCGCATTCATCTTTCCCTCAATTGTAACCAGTCGTCCTGTCCCTGCATCTGAAAAACACCCCCACAGCATAATGCTGCCACCACCATGCTTCATTGTTGGGACTGTATTGGACAGGTGATGAGCAGTGCCTGTTTTTTTCCACACATACTGCTTAGAATTAAAGCCAAAAAGTTCTATCTTGGTCTCATCAGACCAGGAAATCTTATTTCTCACCATCTTGGAGCCCTTCAGGTGTTTTTTAGCAGACTCCATGCGGACTTTCATGTGTCTTGCACTGAGGAGAGGCTTCCATCGAGCCACTCTGCCATAAAGCCCGACTGGTGGAGGGCTGCAGTGATGACTGACTTTCTACAACTTTCTCCCATCTCCTGACTGTATCTCTGGAGCTCAGCCACAGTGATCTTTGGGTTCTTCTTTACTTCTCTCACCAAGGCTCTTCTCCCCCGATAGCTCAGTTTGGCCGAATGGCCAGCTCTAGGAAGGGTTCTGGTCATCCCAAACGTCTTCCATTTAAGGATTATGGAGGCCACTGTGCTCTTAGGAACCTTAAGTGCAGCAGAAATTTTTTTGTAACCTTGGCCAGATCTGTGCCTTGCCACGATTCTGTCTCTGAGCTCTTCAGGCAGTTCCTTTGACCTCATGATTCTCATTTGCTCTGACATGCACTGTGACCTGTAAGGTCTTCTATAGACAGGTGTGTGGCTTTCCTAATCAAGTCCAATCAATATAATCAAACACAGCTGGACTCAAATGAAGGTGTAGAACCATCTCAAGGATGATCAGAAGAAATGGACAGAACCTGAGTTAAATATATGAGTGTCACAGCAAAGGGTCTGAATACTTAGGACCATGTGATATTTCAGTTTTTCTTTTTAATAAATCTGCAAAAATGTCAACAATGCTGTGTTTTTCTGTCAATATGGGGTGCTGTGTGTACATTAAAGCGGGGTTCCACCCAAATTTTGAACATTATCTCTATGCATTCTCTTCCTTGCCGAGATGCTGACATGCTGTGTAAAAAAATTTAAATCGCCATAATTACCTTTTTTTTTCTAATCTTCTTAGCACTTCCTGGTTTTCCTCCCATGGGAGTAGGCGTGTTTCTAGCCTCTCCCAGACCTCCCACAGTCCCCTGGGAGCTAGTCTCAGGCTTCCCAGTATGCATTGTGCAACAGCGTCATCACAACATCTCGGTGAATGCTGGGAGCACAGCATTCACCGCATCCAGGAATTACATGCTTGTGGGCTTCAAATGCCCACAATGAAGATTGAAACCTCCTTCAGTGAATTTTATAAGTTATTCTTTACAATGAAATCGGACACAGGCGGACTTATTACACAGAACATGTGAGTAGATAATCATGAGAAGAAAAGTGAATGAAGCCATTTTAGCAAATGGCTGCAATATAACAAAGAGTGAAAAATTTAAGGGGGTCTGAATACTTCCCGTCCCCTTTGTATGTTTACATGAGAATTCTAATGCTAGGCATGCACAGGTGCTTCTGCCGGGAAACTCTGCAGGCATTTTTATCAAAGTACATATACATATATGCACACATATGTTTATGGAAAGTTTTTTTTAAACAAAATTTTTTAGTTCTTAGAAGACTTTCTTGAGTGGGATATTTTCCACCTGTTTAAGGTGGTTTAATTATGTTAAGCATGCATCACTGTCAAATTTTTGGTCTTTATTTATATATCTTTCATGGGTTTGGCTTGTTTGTCTTTATTTTTGTCTGAAGAGTTAACCTTGTGATCATGTGAGAGAAAATTCCAGCTGACCTACCTTTATATCAACCGAGAGCATTGTGTCTCCTGTAGTGGGCATACACAATGCCTAATTACACTAAGTTACGTTTTTGCCTGCTTTCATATATATATGTCTTTGTTATTATTTTAAAACTTAGCTATGAATAAGCACCTGCTATAACGGTGTGAAAGGCGTTAGTGGTTTTATCCTTGCTGCATGGATTTATTATAACAATAAAGAAATTGTTTTCATTGGAGTGCGGCCATCCGGACCCTTTTGTTCAATTTTTGCAAATGGTTGCAAATTGAGCTGCACCCACGCTTGGAGAGGGGAGTGATCATTAGGAAGTAGACACCTGGAGTGGGTTCTTCTTCCTATTTTGTAGACGCTATAACTTTTGCGCAAACCAATCAATATACGCTTATTGCGATTTTTATTACCAACAATATGTAGAAGAATACATATCGGTCTAAACTGAGGAAAAAAATTTCTTTTTTAAAACAAAAATTGGGGATATTTATCATAGCAAAAAGTACAAAATATTGTGTTTTTTTTCTAAACTGAAGCTTATTTTCGTTTATAGCTCAAAAAATAAAAAACGCAGAGATGATCAAATACCACCAAAAGAAAGCTCTATTTGTGGGGAAAAAAAGGCATCAGTTTTGTTTGGATACAGCTTCTCACGACAGCACAATTGTCAGTTAAAGCGACTCAGTGCCGAATCGCAAAAAATGGCCTGGTCATTGAGCAGGCAAATCTTCTGGGGCTGAAGTGGTTAAAGTGAAACCTAACTCCCCAATTTTAACACTCTGTCACTCTGCACATGCTCAGTTTGGTGTGTATTGCTAGAGAGGTTTTTTTCTCGGGAGGGTGCATGTGATCAGCACAGGGCCAATCAGCACTATCCAGACAGAGGGTCAGGTGTCTTGTAGTCTCATAGGACAGTCAAAAAACTCCTCCTACAAGCTTTAACCAGTGCTTGGCTGGACACTGATAGAAGTCACATGACTGCTCTAACTGCTGATGAGAAAAAGTATTTAGCAGTTTATATTTACTAAAATAATTGCATTTCCATGTTCTGTGTACTGTGGAAGACCAGATATAATGAACGCAGAGCCCTGGGTTTATTAACACTTAAATGCCTTGTAATATTGGGGGTTATTTAGCTTCAGTGTAGAGCTTAACAGTGAGCTGAGTCTACACCAGACATACAGTTTAAAGGCTTTTTTTGGCCCATGTTTATTGAAGTAAAAGAAAAAAAACAGTCCATCCAAGATTTCCACACAGGGGTTTCAACTTCAAAGCAATAATGAAATAACGCACGGAAAATACCGAGCCATCTGGCTCTCTGGTCAGCACTGCTGTTCAGGCGTTGACTTTGGTCCTCTTGACCCTGTAACTGTGTCACTGTTTGGTACTCACTCTGTACCTCTGGTGACACTCTCTCTTACAGCTTCCTGGCTGCTACAGCCCACAGACTTGAGCCCACCGTCTGCTTTGTCAGTCTGTCCTGTGCCAACAGGCACACTTCTCCCTTGCACGCCTGGACTCCTCGGGTGGGTGGAGGCCAGAACCCTGGTCCTGGCTCTGTTATAAGCCCAGGACCCACCTGCACAATCAACAAGCCAGACTCCTGGCTGTTCCCAAAACCCGGTCCCAGGATTGGAGATTCCATCCCACCCAGATCGTTATGAAAGCTCCAGGCCAACTGGATTTTACCAACCACAGAGGAAACTGATAAAACATTTTCCCCCAAATTAAAGAATCCTCCTGGAGCCTCTCAACCTGCCCATTTGAAAATCCTGGGCGACAATCACTGGGACAGGGATCCGTACTGTCACAGCCTATATCTTTGATGTACTCAATTATTGAACTAGAGGAGTGGGTCCCTCACCTTACATTAGCCACTTTTATGTGCCCCCATGGGGGGGGGCTTTGGGTGCCCTCACGCCTCTCCACTTCTAAGAATGTATTTCACTATTATTGTCATTTATTATCGTCTTATCTGTATTAATATACCTGTACATCAATGTGATGTAATACCCTTTGTTTTGTTTTACTGAAAATACAGTCAACCTAAAAGTAAAATAAAGACACTGCATATATTCAATACATGTTGGAATGTTATTAAAATACAAATTACTGGGGGGCGTGGCCTGACTATGGAGGAGTGAGGACGTGCTGAGCCTGAGCTCCGTCCAGTCCGCAGCTATAACAGTAGCTACAGGGGTGATTTCCCACCGATTTCCACTCAGGGCATGTCACAGCGGCGGCGGGCTTCATCTCAGCCGAAAAAAACCCACTCCCACGGCCAGGGTTTGTTGGATTCTTTCCTTTCGGATACCCCCCCGTCAGCAGAGGGGAAAATCCAAGATGGCGCCAGAACGAGCGGCCACACTGCAGCAACAGGAGATTCAGCCTACACCTCCAGCACTGTCTCCTATCTCTTCTCCCAGGCTGGTAAGCGACTCCATCCCCCCGCTCCACATCACCACAAGACAGGGGTACAGATTTGGCAGATCTGACAGAGGATAGGGATATCAGACAGCACCTATGGTCTCTCCCCACTAAAGAGGACCTGGAGCGGATTGAAAGGGCCTTCAAGCAAGATATTGAACAATTGCAAGCAGATACCACTGAGCTGGGTCACAAGATAGAGACTTTGGAGCAGAAATTTGATGATACTATACCCGCCATCTCCCAGCTCAGAGAACAGACCGTAACCCATAGTCACCAAATTGAGGCCCTCCTGTGCCAATTAGATGACATGGAGAACCGCAGCAGGCGAGCGAATATTTGCATACGAAGCCTTCCAGAAGCCACTGTGCTTAAAGATATTGTTCCCACGTTGCAGGGAGTGTTCCGTGAAATCCTGAGTCTGTCTCCGTCGGTGCCGATTGAGATAGACAGAGCTCACAGGGCACTTAGGCCCCCATCAGAGGACCCTGACAACCCCAGGGATGTGATTTGCAAGCTGCATAAATTTACACTAAAGGATCGCATAATGCAAAAGATGCGCAACAGACCAGTCTTTGACTTTGATGGAGCTCAGCTGTCCTTTTATCAGGACCTCTCAAGGCGCACCCTAATGCAGCGACGGGCCCTACGCCCACTCCTGGCAGAAATCCAAGCGGCAGGCCTCACATACCGCTGGGGCTTCCCATTCAGCCTCCAGGCGTCAAAAAATGGCCGTTGGGCTATATTGCGCACGAAAGATGACCTCCCCCGCTTCTTACACACCTTGGAGCTTAACCCTGTGGATTTTCCGGATTGGCGTACCACACGGGACATCCCGATACCCCAGCTACCTCAGCCGTGGATCCAAGCGGCTGGAAGCAGGCGTTCCCGTGGTCGCAACAGGCAGACAGATGGCCCGCTTCCGGGCACCTCCGCAACCAGCGACTGAACAAGCTACTGCCAACTTTTTTCTAATTTCTGGACGAGATCCCCTCTTCATCATCGGTATTTCGGCCGGGACACTGGGCCCAATGAATGCACTGCTTTAACACTATACCTCCTCCTGCAGGACACTGAGCATTGGGTCCTTTGCACTACTACCCAACTTTGAGCTATACGTTATGCACCGTGATGGACTGGGGGGTCTGTTGCTCAGCCCTCTGCCTGGGTGCCTTGTTTTTGCACTTTTTGGGAGTTCGAGTTCCACGTACTCTTTTTTTTCTTTTTGTTGCGGTTTTTCTTTTTTGCACATCTTTTTTTTCACCCTGTTTATATGTTGTAATGGACTGGAGGGGGTAATGGGCTACTCGTCCCCTTGGTGGTTGCCCACATACCCCACTTAGGCCTCACCTTACCAGGTAATAGTCCCCAGAGGGACTCAGAGTTTTCCCCGGGCGGTTTTCGGGTTGATACCCCCCTCCCGGGTGAGCTCTGTAGTTCACCACGATGCAATACACCGGACCAGTTAGACACAGTCCGGCCCCTGTGGTGCTGTTGTTTTATTTTCCTCTTCTTTCCCTACTTCCCGCCTTTTCCCTCCCTACCCTCCCTCCTATCCTTTTCTAAATCCCCCCCCTCCCTCCCTACCCTACCTTAACCCCCCCTACCCTACCTTAACCCCCCCCCCTTCTCTCTCACATTTCTCCCCTTTATATCATTACTGTGCCTATATTGCCCTTGAGAGCTAACATTTATTGCTTTGACCTTCAGGTTGCCTCTTGATCAACTGAACCATGCGCAGAGGACCTAGAGGGGGTGAGACTGATCAGTTATCATCAAATTCAGGTACGCCGTCACTAAAGGTACTGTCTTATAATGTCAGGGGGCTCTGCTCTCCATACAAGCGCAACAGGCTCTGGCTGGAGTTAAAGCGTCTGGGGGCTCAGGTGATTTTCCTGCAGGAGACTCACTTCAGACAACAATCCCTCCCCAAGATACCCACACACCTTTACACCCAATGGTTCTTTAGCAACTCCCCGGTGGCCAAATCGCGGGGTACCGCCATTGCATTTCATAAATCATGCCCATTCCAACTTTCGGAGAGTCAGGTTGACCCACAGGGCAGATACGTCTTCGTGAAGGGGGTCTTGGCCAACACAAAATTTACATTTGCGACTCTCTACGCACCCAATGCTCAACAACTCCCCTTCATAGATTCTGTGCTAGACAAGCTGAACGAATTTAGGGAGGGCCACTTAATTCTTGGAGGGGACTTTAACGTGAGCCCCGACCCGCTAATGGATACGTCCCGCAGTCGCCCCACTCACTCCCAAGCCTTCCTCAAGCATTTTCGTAAGTCACTGCAGAATAACTTCCTTATGGACATGTGGAGAGCTCTTCATGCATCGGATAGGGACTACAGCTACTACTCAAGGGTACATGATGTCTATACGCATTGATCTCTTGTGTGTGGATCATGACACCCTTGAGCTATTTCAGTCAGCTGAAATAGGCAATATCACTATATCAGATCATGCCCCAGTGTGGGCTGTGCTGAAGGTTCCAGATGGATCGCCAAGGGCTTGGTCTTGGAGGCTCAATGAAAACCTCCTGGACGATGCCTCTGTGGTAGGTAAGGTGTCTGAAACCATCACGCACTATTTTGCAGAAAATGTGTCTGAGGATATGGCAAGTGGAATTGTGTGGGAAAGTCATAAGGCAGTACTCAGGGGAGAATTGATCTCCCTGGGTTCTAAATTCAAAAGAGAAAGACAGATGGACTTCAAGAGGGTACTGACAGCCTTACAAGAAGAAGAACTTAGACACAAACGTCAGGGAGATGCTAAGGCTCGCGAACGGTTGACCGAGTTGAGGGAGCTGTTTTCACACCTCCTCGATCATTGTGCGCGTAGACAATTACGCTACCTATCACATAAATATTACGAACAGGGAAATAAGTGTGGCAGAATGCTAGCTAGAGCACTTCGGAAGCGCCGACTGACAGCTCATGTACACTCGCTTCGGTCCCCCGATGGTACGGCAACTTTACACTCCTCTGGGATTGCTTCCATCTTCAGAGATTACTATGCAGACTTATATCACTTAGATAAAGATATCTCCCAAACCGGGCGGACGGCTAAACTGAAAGCCATTGGCGAATACCTCGCCTCGGCCGGACTCCCCTCTCTGACACTCGAGCAGCAGCTAGACCTTGACTCCCCCGTCTCCACTCAGGAGATCACCGCGACAGTGAAGGCCCTACCTAACGGGAAGAGCCCTGGCCCGGATGGATATTCCAAAGTGTATTATGTAAAATTTCTCCCCCTGCTACAAAACCATATGTGCAGGTATTTTAACTCTTTAGCCACAAACCACCAGATTCCCCCTGAGGCATTACTGGTGCACATCACTGTACTTCCTAAGGAAGGCAAAGATCCCACTCTCCCACAAAGCTATCGACCAATATTGCTACTTAATGTCGATATAAAAATCTTTGCTAAGATTATGACAAATCGACTTAAACATGTCTTACCCTCCTTTATTCACCCCGATCAAACGGGATTCATCTCGGGTAGAGAAGCTAGGGATAATTCCATTCGGGCCATGTAGCTCATACAGTGGGCCTGTTCCCACAGGGATTCCACCCCCTACCTCATTCTGTCCACGGATGCCGAAAAGGCTTTTGACAGAATAGATTGGTCATACCTTAAGGCGGTTCTGGAGGCTTGGGGACTGGGCCCTCATATGCTCCAATGGATCATGGCACTTTATACGACCCCCCAGTGCGAAGGTCAAGGTAAATGGCCACTTGTCCTCGGGATCCCCCATACGGAATGGCACGAGGCAGGGGTGCCCCCTCTCCCCCCTTTTGTTCGCTCTAGCCATGGAGCCCCTGCTTAGAACAATACGGGCAAACACTGATATTAGAGGGGTGACGGTGGGGTCTACGGAACACAAACTGTCGGCCTATGCCGACGACGTGCTCTTTCATTTGACCCAGCCTTTGGTGTCGCTGCCAAACCTTATGAGGGAACTTAAAATTTTCGGACACGTATCAAATTTTAAGATAAACTTTTCGAAATCCGAAATTCTGCCCATCACCATTCCCGCAAAGATGGCCACTGACCTTTAGGTATTTGTGACTTTCTAGAAATCACATGGGGGAAGAAACTATTCATCTTCTACACCACATTATACGCTAGAAAAGCAATCTTACTGCAGTGGAATCAGTCCCAACCGCCCACCAAACAACTCTGGCAATCTCTGGTAAATAAAGCGCTACCATTATATAAAATGACATATATGGGAAGAAATTGTCCAAAAAAATTTGAAAAAATTTGGGCAGCGTGGGTGAAGGCAAAACACCTGTCTATTGAATGAAATGTTGGGTCCAGGCCCATTGGGAATGGCGTTGATTGCCCCCAGGACTCTTCAAACTATATACGAGTGGGTTAAAACCTTCCAAATTGAAATGTGGGATCCCTTACACAAATAACTTATAGTAACATCCTTAATGAGTGTATTAATATCTTCTTCTGAAATGGATAACTACTGTGAGAATTGAATCTTACTCATACCAAGTCATGTAACTGTTCTATACATGTCATCTGTATTCAAATCTAACATGAAGTGAATTGTTTCTGTTGTGAAAATTTAAATAAACTTCTATGTTAAAAAAAAAAAAAAAAAAGATGGCCACTGACTTACAGCAAGCTTTCCCATTTAGCTGGGCTAAATCCTCTATTAAGTATCTGGGTATCCAACTTACAAACCAATTTGGTACTATATACTCTGCTAATTTCCCTACCCTTTTGAGCATGGTGCGTAGAGACTTACAGAACTGGGTCAAGACCTCCTTCACATGGCTTGGCAAACTTAGCATACTTAAGATGAACATCCTCCCTAGAGTGCTCTTTTATTTGGAGATGTTGCCCATCCCCCTTCCCAGGAGCTTTTTCACACAGCTTCAAAGCCTAATGATTAACTTCATTTGGCATGGTAAAAAACCAAGACTGGCTGTGTCCCTATTGCAGAGATCCAAAGAGATGGGTGGCTTGGGCCTCCCAGATATACGGCGATATTACAGAGCCATTGTGATCCAACACATCCTTAATTGGCGCCATCATGGGGGTTCAAAACTGTGGGTCTCCTTAGAGAAGAGCTTAGCCGGCCACAACTTGTCATACGACCCCTGGTTACCCCGCGAATACAGGGGACTCTCACTGACGTCTTCCCCGTTAACCACTCACACCCTACGGGTCTGGGACTGCACAAATGCTCTGTACACTCTGGCGCCCCCAGGCTCCCCACTGGCACCGCTGGGGGGATTCAGGTGGTTTCCTCCCGGGGAGCAGAGGACCTTTTTTGGTACTTGGGTTAACGACGGCAATTATAGTTGCAGCAAATTTATGGATAAGGGCAAGTTGATACCCCTGGATGCTTTACGGAATTGTCATGGCAGATTCCCCATGGATTGGTGGAGGCACCAGCAACTTCAACATTTCATTGTGACAAAGGGGGCCTTGATGAGGGGGCTGGACACTATCACCACACTAGAAAGATTGTTCATAGAGGAAGATCCCACTCCCCATCTGATTTCTGAGACATATAGGCTTCTGGGATCAGTTTCCACCGTCAGCAAGCCGGCTTTTATACGGGAATGGGAACGGGACCTAGGGGTAGAGTTCACACCGGAACAACGTTTGCACATGTACAGACTAGCACACTCCAGCTCCATAGAGTCTAGAACGCAAGAAACTAACTACAAACTTCTGACTTGCTGGTATCGCGTACCAGCTGTCATATCACGTATTTACCCCTCGGTTTCTGACCGTTGCTGGCGGGGTTGGCGGTCAGAAAGGCACCCTCCTTCATATTTGGTGGAAATGCCCAGCAATCAAGCCTTTTTGGATGGAAATACATACTTCCATTAAAAATGCCTTGCAGATTGAGATCCCGTTCTCCCCTACGCACTTCCTCTTGCACCTCCCTGCCCTTCCTCTGAGCCATTACAAAAAAAGCGCCCTTCCTCATCTACTAAATGCAGCTAAATGGCTTATACCTCTCTATTGGAAACGTCCGCAGATCCCTACTTTAACAGAATGGCTACAGAAGGTGGGCGATATCAGAGAGGCGGAGGAGTGGGTGGCGAGGTGCAAAGATACAGTAGGAGTGAGCGTTTTAATGGTATTTGGGCCCAGTGGCGGAAGTATACCGCTGAAGCTAACCCTGTGTCATCTAGCCTGAAGCTAGAAGAGCCTTCCCTGAAGCTAAGGAGGCCTGTGAATGGTGATGTGCGTACCTGACTACCATGTCCCACTGCCCTACTGGTAGCGCAATGTATATGCTCTTCCTTTTTCCTTTACGTGGTTTATAAGGTCTACAGTTAAAGGTTAATCTGAGGCGCTATGCAATGCTAGTGATTAAAGACATGTTTTTATGTCTCTCTCTTTAATTGTTACCATGTCGCTACCCGTCTGGATGTATTGGATAGGGGTTTCGCCTGGCGGCCTCGGCACCTTAGTGAAATTAGCGGCCGAGTTGGCCTTGTAGGAGGCCCGGGGGGTGCTTCCCTCCTGTTGGAGGTTAGTTGGAGGCTTGTGGCCCCCCTCCTGAGGGACTCACCCAACAAGTCTCTGATGGCCTTGAGGCCGAGTCGTGCCCCCCCGTACATGGATGGGGGGCTGGTGAAACGATAGGTCTGGGCCGAGGCCGCTGGGGCGGGACACCCTTTATGACTCATTATGACTCTTTAATGGTTTGGAAAGAAGTAGAGATAACCTAATCCCTCACCCCCCTTCCCTCGCCCCTCTGTTTTATATTTTGTTTTGTCTAAACTTCTAGGTCTGCAATGTATGGTATGCACTGTTATGTGAAAAGACCAATTATAGACTATGTGTATGTATGTTCTTAATAAAATATAAAATAAAATATAGATTACAAAAAAAAATACAAATTACTGCTAGTAAAAACATAGTTATCTACCGCTCCGCTTTTGAGGTTACACTCTTATGACTTGTCCTAGACTGCTTCCAATGAGCTGAGCTTGAGGAAACATGCTAAGTCTCCCCCAATTGCTCAGTGCTGCATTTTCATTTCTTTGCATGACCTTCAATTTGTTATACACCTCCTTAGGTTATTTTAGGCAGGAAACACTCATTAAAGACGGAAACAAGAAAGCAGTGTTTTTCTTTTTGTGACGATGATTCTCATGAGATTAATCACATTTAATTGTACTTAATCGCACAATTTTATCTTAAGTGGTAATTTCTGAAGCGTTGACATTGCCACTGTGGCCTTAAACTCAAGTGTTTCTGTAACAAGCATCTCATGAACCCTTACACATTCCTTAAAGGGCAACTCCAATTTCATGGGAAAAAAACATAGAAAAATAAATAAATAAAATAATACAGCATATGCAATTGCTACGCAAGCCATATTGTAGTTTAATGTTAATAAACATTACCTTATCTTTTCAATCTGCAGCGCTGTGATTTTCTGTAAAAGTCAATACAATATGGTAATCTGGATGCGTTCTGTACAAAGTTGGTGTATAGACCACCCCCAGAAATGTAATTTCCTGCTTGTATGATTGGCTCACTGCTTTTTCCTAGAAGTCTGCACTAAGATACAAGTCAGATTTAGGCATCCTCTTCCGAGAAAATGTCATTTTTGGTGAAATACCGTCAAAGGTTTAATAACTTCTATAAGGATGCAGAACCTGCAACTTTCCTTATTAGAACACTGCAAGTGCATTAGCTGACTAATAATGAAAAAGCCACTCCCATTCAGATTCAGTCAGCACACAACAAACATCTATTTCTTCAGAGCAGAAACAGGTAGGAATCTGCAACAAAATACATCCACTGTTCATTGATTACCTGGATGGGATTGTTTTTTTCTCAACAAAAAAGTGTGACTTTTTACCTCCTTTTAATTAACGATATCTAATTAAGGGTAAGTGCATATACATCTTGTGTACCTAACAATACTTTGATTGTGGGATGTTGGATGGTTGTAGACATGTGCGGTTTGTTTTGTTCCGAATAAATATTCAGACAAATTTTTCGTTATGCAGAGATTCAGATATATACGAATACCAGAATTACAGTATAAACTAAATTTACTAAATGCTCCGAATAATGAAATGAAATTCGTCTGAATTCCTAAAATTCTAATTGAAATTTGTATCAAGTTTTACATCGAACTCCAGTCGAATTCTAACTGTAAACATATTTCTCAAATCAAAGACTGTGTGTGTTATTAGAGTACAATTTTGAAATAATGCTGTTTTTGTTAAGCCAAAGGTGATTAAGGCCCCTTTCACACAAGGCAGACTCCGTTTCTTTTTTTGTCATGCACATGTCTAGATGGTTGACCATATTTAAAATTACACTGCACTCATACATGAACATAAGTTGGCAAACCTAGAGACAACCTATTTTGACTTTAATTATCAATTTACCATTTACTGCATGAATGCTGGAATCCTTATCTGTGGCATAGTTTCAGGGCTGAATTTTTGCCATTATAGGCCATGGTCTACTGTGGCAGGACTGTCAGGGGCAGCAGAGAGCTAACTACACTTTAGTAATTGTAATGTCTCTTCTGCAGTAGGACAAATACAAAGCTGGTGCTACCACTAGGCAAACTAGGCAACTGCCTAGGGTGCACTGCTGCCTAGGGCGCAGCCACGGCCACTGGTTTACCTACTCTCTGCCATGGCCAGATCTAGGGGGGTGCTGGGGTGGACTAACTAAACCTCCAGACTGAACGAAAGTGATTAGTGCTGGGAGGGGAGTTTGGGGGGATTTGTGCTAGGGGGGGATTGTGCTAAGAGAGGGGATGGGGGGATTGGTACTAAGAGGGGGGATGGGGGGGGATTGGTGCTAGAAGAGGGGATTGGGGGGTTGTGTTAAGAGAGGGGATGGGGGGGCTGGTACTAAGAGGGGGGATGGGGGGAATTTGTGCTAGAAGAGGGGATTGGGAGGGTTTTTGCTCAGGGTGAGTTTGGGGGGGAATTGTGCTAGGAGATGAGAAGGGATTGGGTGGGTGTGCTAGGGAGGAGGATTGAGGGGTATTTGTGCTAGGAGGGGGGATTGGGGGCGATTGTGCTAGGGGGTGGATTTGGGAGGGAATTTGTGCTAGGAGAGGGCATTGGGAAATTGGTGTTAGGAGGGGGTATTAGGAGGGGTTGTGCTAGGAGGGGGGATTTGAGTGGGGAGGAAGGATTTTTGCTGGGAATAGTAATTTGGAGGGGGGTTGTGCTAGGTGGAGGGATTTAGGGGGTTTTATGTTAGGAGGGGGGATTTGGGGAAGAGGATTTGTGCTAAGGTGGAAAATTTGCAGGGCAAGAGGATGTGTGCAAGGGGGTGGAGTAGAACTACAGGTGACTCATTTTTTTGGGGGGGGGGTGCAAGTACCTGATTTTGTGTAGGGCACAAAATAACCCAGCACTGGCCCTGTACAAACGTACATGCCTGTTAGTAGTCTATGGAATGCACACTAAGCTACACATACAGACATACCCATCACATTCCTGTTCCGAGTCAAGTCATCACTAGCTGACCAATCAAGAGGCTGAAGGCTGGACACACAGGTGAAGCCTGGGGAGAAGTTGTCAGCAGCTGATAAGGGATCTAACAGCATCACCGGAATCTGCTGAATTTATTTCTCCAAAAAAATCATTTGACAAATAGAGAAAATAGCTTAACACTATGGACTAATAATTTTCGACCAGAAGAAAATAAAATAAGGGAGAACTCTGCACTGTGTACAAAGTGTATAGAGATTCCTGTACTCACCCCCAACTGTGTAATGAATATGCTACTGCAAAGACTGAATGGCTATACACGATTAATACAATTTTAATGTTGCAGAGACAATATTGCAGGTATTTTGCGTTCCAGACATCAAACAGCTAAATGCTGATCCCTATCAAGCTGCAGTATATTTTAGTCTGCCATAGACTTTGAAAAGCAGTTCAAAGTTCAGAGTAATATGAATGCTTGTTCGCCATGGCGAACACAAGTGCATGCGGGCGCGCGCAATGCATGTCAGATCCTGGCTCTCTGGCCTATAAAAGAGTGACTGTGGCACATGGACATTGCTGACTCGTCTTCAGCTTCCTGTTCCTGTGTTTGCCTATGCTTCTAATTACCTGTTACTGACCGAGCTTGCTCTTGGATTCCTCTCATCCCCCTCCCAGCTCTGACCTTGGCTTGTCCTCAGATGTGCTCTTGTCTCCTATCCTGTGTATGACCTCGCCTTGCCTAACAACCTCTCTGATATCTGATCTGCTGACCACTGGCTTACTGACCTCTGCTACTGTCCCTGACTACGCCTTCTGCTGTGCCCTGTCTGCTGTGATCCGCCTTGGTACCTACTTGCTGTACCCAGCCTGCTGTACCGACCTGCGGTACTCACCTGTTGCTCCAAACTGCAGTACTTACCTACTGTGTCCAGTACTTACCACTGCAACCTGCTTCCTGCTGTGTTCAGTCTGCACCACCATCACCTACATCTCTCATCTGTGCCATAGCCGGCAATCCCTGCTTCTTTGGGCTTTGTGTTCCCTGTTATCACCTTCAGAGACACCGAGCACTCAGCCGCAAGGACAACCCTCTCAGAATTTCGGCTTCAGGACCAGGTACCTGACACTAGGTGTATAATTTTCTAGGCTTCCCTCCCTCAGCAGTATGGAGAGGCCCCACCTGAGGAGGAAGAAGTAGCTAGACAAGTGATTTACAGCCAGATGTGAGGCCCTCCACTGTCATAACTGGTGTGCAGGCAGCCAGGCTAAAGCCTAATAGCACACAGCTTCTCTATGAGACCCAACTACTGTGAGCAGATCCTCTTCAGTTTCTCCAGTTCAAGCGAGGTAGCCCATTGTCCTTGGACCTTGGATCCCTCCAGCTGTGCACCTGTGTTACCCAAGCTTCACTGAGAGGGACCATGTTTTTGAGGATAATCTCAAGTAGCTGTGTAATGAACTGTTTTACTGCAGTAGGGATTCTCAGCTTGGCTATCTGTTCATATAGAATCTTAAACAGACTATGACATGCAGCCACATGTACACTGACTGAGTAACAGAGACATTGCTGTGAAGAGTCCATGTACGTGCAGCTTTTCTATGTTTGTGCAGTGTAACAAGATTTTTTTTTGCCATCCTTAACCTGTTTTGCATTAGTGCTTCTAAATTTGCACCTGTTTAGTAAAATTGCAAGTTATGCCGCGTACACACGGTCGGACTTTGCAGCTACAAAAGTCCAACGGACGCTGACGGACTAAAGCTGGCTGGTAATCCGATCGTGTGTGGGCTTCTTCGGACTTTCAACGTACTTTTTTAGCCTCAAATCCGACGTACTTTAGATTTGAAACATGCTTCAAATCTTTACGTCGTAACTACGACGGACCCCGAAGTCCGCTCGTCTGTATGCTAGTCCTACGGACAAAAAAACGACGCATGCTCATAAGCAAAAACTAAACGGAAGCACTCGGTCTAGTAAAACTAGTGTTCGTATTGTAGGTAGCACATTCATCACGCTGCAAAATCTGTGATCGTTGAATGCAGCGCATTTTATTTCTTCTTTACGAATGCTCTAAAGAACGAAGGTGTTTTGCTGTTCATAATCAGAGTTCTCCCAAACTGATTTCTGAATTCTTTTTCTCTTTGATCTCATGAATGATATAGTATGCTTTTTATAAACAATGTTTCCATACTAATAATACTTTTTCCCTTATTTTTACTTTTTTTTTAGGTTTGTAAAGTTACCACAAAGAACCCATTATTCTTTTTTTTTTTTTCTAGTGATTATTTTTTAGTTTTTAGATAAAGTTAACCCAAAGCACCGTTTTTGTTTATGTATATTTTTTTATTTTCAAGACTTACCACTTGAACATTATTAACATTAGTAATGTATTTTTGGTGTGTTTTTTTAAAACTCAATGAGATTGTTGTCCCTTGTTAATTTAACATTGTGTGTAAAATCAATGATTTAAAAGAAAACACATAAAGTCTTTTGCTAAACTCAAAAAAGATCCATTTATTCATGG